>CM021797.1:41934166-41988199 GCA_011076525.1 Nettapus auritus
CATTAAGGGAAAATTATTAAGTTCGCAGCTGTTGCCTGCCGGACTTTTCAAGCTCACGCCCGACCTCCTGAGCCCGACCGCCGCGGCAGGAGCCGACCAACACCCGCGGGCGGCGGCGGCAGCCGAGCAGCACTGCGATGCCGGGGCAGCAAGTCCCGGGGCAACTCCGAGCGCTGCTCACGGCCGGGAGCTTTTCATTCACCTCTCCCCAGGGCAGGGGCACGGCGACTCCGCGCAGGGCAGGGCAGGTGGTGCGGGCGGCCGGCGGGACGCTCGCTGCGGCGGGGCCGTGAGGGGCGGCGGGGCCGTGACGGACGCGGTCCGGCCGCAGCCCCAACGGTCCGCGGCGGGTGGCTGGGCTCTAACGGTCCGCGGCGGCGGCGAAGGGCCGCGGCCGGGCTCGAGCCGCCTGAGGTGGAACGAGGGGGGGGGCGTATGGCGAGGGGGAGAGGCGGGGCGCCGCCGGGTTTGTTTATTCCGCCCGGCCGGGCGGTACGGGGTCCGGCCGGGATCAAAAATCACCGCGGGCCGCCGCCGGAGGGCCGCCGCCCGGCCGCCCGCCAGCCCGGCCGCCCTACGTGCAGCGCGGGGGTGCCGCCATGTTGCGGGGCGAGGCGGGCTGCGGCCGCTGGGGTCGTTTGTTATGCGGTTACGGGACGCTGCATAAAAATAAAGTGAACAGACGTGGAAGTGTTTGCTGTGTTGTCCTTGGTAAAAATCAGTGTTCGAAGTGCACGAAATGTGTACTTGCTGAAGTGAAGCACCACGGATTCCCTTGTGTTTTTTGATTTGAATTACATGATTAATCAGCACACTGCTCCTGAACAAGAGTTAATCTACTACTGTTTGTTCAATAAAACTGTTCAAGCTATAACTTGCACTTTGATTAAAACTTGCTTTCAAGTTTAACAGCTCCATAGTTGTCCTGAGTTTCCTGCCCCTTATTCCAGAGCTCACGAATTCCTGAGCTCCTGGAGCACTCGGTTAGGTTGGTCCTCTACCCAGCCAGCTCAGCTCTGGGTGCACTGGGACAGCCTGCTCCTGTGTCTCTAGCATTTCATTTTTGAAGAAAGTTCAGCCTTCCTGGAGTGCTCTGCCTTTAAAACTGCCTCCCCAAGGACTCTGTCAGCCAGGTCACTAAACAGGCCGGTGTCTGCCCTCTGGAAATCCAAGGCAGTGGTTCTGCTAACTGCCTTCCTTACTTCTCCAGAGATCAAAAAACCCTATCACTTCATGATGGCTGTGCACAAGACAACTTCCAAGCATCATGTCATCCACAGGTCCTTCCCTATTTGCAAACAACAGGTTAAGTGGGGCACCTTCCCTTGCTGGTTCCCTCACCACCTGTGTCCATGCACTCCAGCTGAAGTCCCCCATGAGAACAAGGGTAGCAAACATGAGACTTCCTAGCTGCATATAGAATATTTCATCTGCCTGTGTTTTGTTTGTTTGTTTGTTTGTTGGGGGGGGGTGTCTTTTTTTTTCTTCCCTGTTTTTCTTTCTTTCTTTTTTTCTTCTTCCCGCTTTCCATATGATTGCCTTACTGGCCTCTCTCTCACATTGTTCTGTTTGTGTACTGAAATTGCTAGCTGCCATTCATGGTCAACAATTCATCCACTTCTCAAGGATCACAAATGTATCCAATGTATTTACCTCCTGTAGTGCTAGAGGACATTGTACTTATGTCTGGAAATGGATACATATGGCATACAGGATCTAATGTTTGAATGACTACTTAATCTGTAGCCTCACAGCTGCAGAAACCTGCAGAGCATCAGCTGACATTTACTACCAATTGCGTTGTGTGTTTCCTACATTACCTCTTTCTTATTTTTCATCCATTAAAAAAAAAAAAAAAAAGCATTTATGCAGATTTCAAGAGGATTTCATATTTTTTTTGTAGAGTCAGGTATATGATAATACACAGTATTATCCAAAGAAGAAATTCCTTCAGCAATTCTTTCACCTAATAAAAAGCAGTAAGCACACATTTTAAACTGTATTTACTTGTGTTTTTGTTTTTTTTTTATTGCTGTTTGACAACAAACATGGAGTGAATAATATAGACACTAATATTAAACTTAATATTAGCAAGACTTATTACTTCCATGAAAGTAGAAATAATCCAACAAAAAGATGATGATTCTTATCCACAATTGAGATGAACAAGATGGAATAATTAGGTATGGTTTACCTAACTGTTTAGAATATTGTATTTTGCAATCTACTCAGAAAAATTGTAAATGTGCCACAAGACAATGGGTCCATTTATCAAGTTGTAACAGCCGCTTCATGATGTGGACAAATTTATTCTGTGCTTTCAGCAAGGAAAAATGCAGTCCTTTTATATCTACAGCCACACATGCTATATACTACTTGCCCAGACAACAGCAGAGTAAAAATCCCTTTGCTAAGTATTTCTAATAATCCACAACAACATTTTCAAATATGCCCACTTGTAGTCCACTGCTAACATAAAACTAACCTTACTTTCAAAAGTGCCTCTTTTTATATGTTGGATAGAGTTATGGATAAAAGTGTTAAATTCATTTAAGCGCGGACATTCTGCTCTCTGCACTCAAGTTTGTGCAGCTATTAAGTGTATGCTTCTCAGTGAGTACTGTACTTTTACGAAAAAGGTTTGCTTTTCATCCTGAACTGATTACCAGCAACAGCAAATCAAAGGATACATGTAGCCCTTGCTCTGAAGCAGATAGGGAATCCAAAAGAATTATTTCTCTATCTTCTAAAAAAAAGATGAGTAATTAGTACAAAGAAAATACTGTGTTTGTCCATTTAGCTTACCTAGAAAATGCTGAATTTGATCCTCTTTTTTCTACAGTAATGGTACAGAAACAAACAACATGCTTTGAGATTCTCAAAGTGCATTTTTTTAAAGCCCCAACAAACAAAACCTTCAAGTGAAATAAGCAGTTCTCTTAATTTCACAACCAGACCATAACAATTACTTTGAATTAAAGATTTTTTTTTTTTTTGAAAAACAAAAAACTTCTGGGTCATGCACAATAGGACATTTAAAGTACTTAGATATATATTTTTAAAGTACTTTCACATTCCTTTTCAATAACAAATTTATCCTTAGGCACCAAATTTAATCTCAAGCATGGCTTGTATAAAATGTATTTAGAAAAAAGCATACAGAAATCAGTCATTATCAATACTAGGTAAGATTCTGGAAACTGTATTTTCTAGTTATATAGTGAAATAAATTATGTAGTTTGTTATTGTTTCTGACCCAATAAAATGAAGCAAAATGTTCTTTCGGGAAACCTAAACTACATGGATACAGTGCACTTCACAGTGCAATTTTTGAAAAATATTTTAAGTTAGTGAAATAAAAACAGGTAAACAATATAAATCACTTCTTCAATGTTAAAAGGCCTTTGAATGATATGTCCATAGATACTGCATTAATTAAAATCCATCTCAGATTCACTCAAACTGTGTGAACATCACAAGCACCTAATGACTTGATAGTGACCAGAAGAACTAAAGGGGATTAAGTCGTTCATTCGTGGCTGCTACTTAACAAGACCATCAACAAAGAAATCTAACCTTCAGTACCAACAGCTATGATAATTCAATGAAGAGTAACTATGTCTTAGTGATACTAGACTTTTTGTCCATTTCGATGGAGTCTGTAGCAATAAAACTGACACCTGCACCAAGGCCTGAGCGCCTCAAAGATAATTCTGAGGGAGGAATATGACGTAGCTCTCTGCGAGATAGTTTTACAGAGGTTACTCCTTGAAATTGTGTTATGGTCTCTCTTCTGTGGGTGACAGAAGGTAACTGAGGATGAGATTTTGAAGGCTGAGCTTCATCTCTTCCTAGTCTGTCATCACTATTGCTTGACAAACACTCTTTGTTGCATCCAAATTCTGATATATCTTCTCCAAGCTTGTATGAATTCTGCCGTGCCCTTAGAATACTTGTTCTCTCTGTTTCTTTTATTTTTCCTGCTTGACTGTTGGTTTCTGGGTTATGTGCTAGCTTGAATTCCTCAGAAGCAGCTTGCGATTCATCTTGACTGGATGCCCTGTCACCAGCACTGTTACCTAAAATGAAATTTTCATCAGGAGATACACAGCTACAAGTTATATCAGGAAACATTAGCAGGTTGGTGTGGTTTTACAGCATGAGTAACTATGAAAGTGGTAAAAATTACAGTAATCTCACTTTTTTCTGTTAAAAAGTTTGTCATCTAGAAAAACATCAGAGGGATTTGCTTTCCTCTGATTCTGTTACTTTTCTCTGGCTCTGTGCTTGTAACACAAGCTTCACCATTCTAACTTGCAATTTAGGCAATCTTAAAACAACTGAACCATGACAGTAAAATATGAAATCATTCATATTTTCAAAAGCGGTCTGCAATTTCATTAGCAGAACACACAGAACATATTATTTGAATGTGACTTTAATGTACACAAGGATTTTTGTTATTTTTAAAGCTCAACATTTTTTTATTACATTGTATTATGCCCTAAAATATATTCAAAGGAAAGATAAGTAAAGGCAATTATACAAAAATACAGAGCACTTCTAACAGATGTTACAAACATATGTATTTGAAAAAGTTAGAAATTCACAGGGACATTCACCCTTCTCACTTTGCTATAGTTTGGCTAGGATATGTGTTCCCTCACAGCGAAATATGTCCTGAACTACATGCTTCTTTGTGTATTAGACACAGAATAATCTTCCCCATGCTCATTTACAGTCCATCCTCTGGAATATTCATGTTCACACCTTCACAGCAGACTGTAATGAACCTCTAGGCTTATTATCCTGTCTGGAGAGCTAAACCTTAATTCACTCTGGTAGCAACAGACGCATATATGACCAACATCTACATGTTACAAAGACATGGCACTACCTCAGATGTGACGAAACAGAACCATCAGTTAAGAGGAAGAATGAGTCGTGCTGAGCCTTAAGACGAAACACAGGGCCAAGAAGGCAGCACTGTGTATGTGAAGTGTTGGTGGTGGCAGTGTGAGATGTAAGACAACCATGATAATGACAATGACTAAACCTTTTTTGCTCCTAAACTAGAACTACTTCGTTTTAAGTTTGAGTTGTGGTTACTAGGACATGGAACAATCAAAAACTTTTAATAGTTGTTTGTTGGTCCTTTTTTTTTTTTTGGTCAAAGCATAGGTCACATTAGGAAGCTTATCTTCTTACTACCAATGTCTAGGTCTTCCAACCTTAATAAAGAACAATTTTAGTTAACTGGAAGTATGGATCTCCTCACTGACAATCTTCCAATAAGTAAATTCTATGAAATCAAGTGCTGGCAGCAAAATTAAGTTAATTGTTTAAAATACTGGCATCTAAAAGTGTGGCGTATTACTCAGTAGTTAATTATAATGCCATTCAGAGTCTTTCAGATAATAAAATACTGTTTCTTAACCAGTTGCAGTTTGAGACTGCAACTTCTGAAATTATGCTTGAATCCAGAGAAAACCAAACACAAACTTAGAACAGTGTTATACCACAAAATACCTCAATTACAAACCAATGTTTCTCCTTTGCAAGTGCAGGGAGATGTAGTACATTCTTGGATAAGAGTTAGTTCAGTAAAAATATGATTTTTATGTCTATCTGATACACTTTTGTCTGCTTGCTATCCCTTAAATGATCTACTGACAATCACAAAAGCATTTTAAGATAATGTACTTACATTTAGTAGGTGCCATTAGTTGATGGGACGACTCTCCAAAAAAGCCCTTCAATTTCTTCTTCAGCTCTCTGCTGGTTTTCTTATAGAAAAATAAGTCTTTTTCCAGTTGCTGGACTTTTACTTCATACTCTTTCAAGGTTTCTGCAATACCTTCACCATCTTGTTCTAGGACAAGTAAAACTAGTATGAGAACCAGATCTTCACTTCACTTCTCTGTGCCAAAAATCAAGGTGCCCAGCGAGAGAGAGTATGTCCTGTATTTTGCTGACACTTTGCTTTCAGTGTGTACATTTAAACTAGTATGACAGAGGACCAAAAAGCCCATGCCAACCCAATTTTTCAGTTTTAATAGGAGCATTTAGAGGATAAAGATCAATGTGATTGGTATCTTTCAGCTTTCCAATATCAGCAAATTCAATATAAAACTATGACAATTCTGACAGTTTTTTAAAAAATGGTCAGCTTTTCTCTTTTATACAAGCACCTTGTGTCTGTTCATCAGCATCCTACACAACATCAGAATTAGTAACAGCCAAAATGTTATCTTTCTATCTCATATATTCTTTTTTCTTTCATATGAAATACAGTATTTCTCAATAGTGACTACAGATAATATCTGCTGTACAATCCCCCTTTGAAAACAAACAAGCACCTTTGAAATGATGCAGTATCAACTGTAGTTTTTTCTCATGTTCCCTGTGTTGTAGCGTCAGCTGCCTGTCACACTGCAACTTGATGTGCTCAAGTGCAGATTCCAATTCACGTATTATGTTTTCCTGGTCTATGACCTTCATTTCCTGTTCTTCAGCGTGCAGTTGTAATTTACGTTCAGATTCTCGCAGGCCAACAATCTAAGAAAGAAATACACTTCTATCAAACCATTTCAACAAATGATTTTACAGTTCTGTTTAATGGATAAATGCAGACAGAAGCAATTGTCTCTATAAGCTGTAAGTTTATACTGGAAACAGATGACATGAGTTCACACTTCACAACTGAGCTCTGTACATTTTGATCGCATGGACTAGTGGATTTTTTAATGCATGGAGCAGAATTTAAATGGATACAAGAGTTTTTTCCTGTTTCTGGAAAACTTCCAATTTGTGTACCACAGACAACTTGCTCACAAAATCACCCAAGGTTCATCCAAGGGCAAAGAGAGACACTAAGTCCTAATGCATTTCATTTTTATTTTCCAGATGTCAGTATGATTCTTCAGTATATGGCAGTAAGCACTTATTTGCAGAAAGATTTTATACTGGATTTGGAAAAAAGAAATACTATTCTGAGATTAATAACCACTGCAGGTGGGAAGAATTTCAATATGACACCACTATTTAAATATGTTGCTACTTGAGAAGTTAGCAAAAAAACAGTGGAGAGGAGCAAGGAAATTTCCAGATTTGCAACACCTTTTAAGCTAATGACACCAAAACAAGATACAAACAATTAACACAAAACTATCCTTTTTTTATGTTGATGTAAGGATCCAAAATATCCAAATTAACAACAGATGTGAGTAACCTAAGCAGGCTTTCAATGAACATGGATTAAATTGACTTTACTTCTTGACACTATTTCATTTCATTATCTAGAACAGTAACAGGTAATAGAATAAAATATTAATGGTTAGCCAAAGCAAACCTTGTTAAAATATTTGAAGAGGATAGCTCTGAGCTCATCAGCAGACAAGGAAACTAGTTTTCCTATTACATTATCCTCGCTCTGTGAAAGGATCTGTGAAGAGGATTTAAGCAAGTACTGGCGACTCTGAATAGTTTCATTCTTGTAATCAATAGCAGCCTCCAGGGCTTCAATTCCTTCTTCCAGTTGGAAAAGGACATGTTCTTCCTACACAGAAACACGGGGGTGAGATCATAAAAAAAGTACGAAACAAATCTTCGTGTACATAATACATTAACTTCATTCTCAAAGGTGAATCTCAATTTAAGAGCAAAACTACTAGTAGTATAGAGAATGGAATGGGAAAAATAAGAAGAGTACAAATCTAGAACCTGTTTGGAGCAAGCAGGAAATGTCTTGGTATCCCTTCCACAGTTCAGAGTTCAAACAAATGGTTCATCACCACAAAAGCAGAAGTTCTATTCTTCCTTAATATTCCCCTCCCCACAGTTTGACTTCTACTATCACTTTTTCACTTGAACTAGTTTTCTAACTAGCAATTAATGAATGAATCAGATCTGTAAGGATTTGGTGACCATTATCTGTGCAGGGAAGTGGCAGAAATTAATGCCCTGAAGTATTGCAGAAGATTCTGTGGAGTACAGTAAACAGGATTCTTTCTGGCATGCTATCAGCTCAGTGATAGGTCCATGCTGCTGCTTCTCAAGACCTAAAACAAATCTGTGTATTTTATATGAATTTATTCTATCTTCAACTTAATTATACTTATCAATTCAAGTGTGTAACATCCACAATAGGGCTTATTTTCATTGTAACTATATGGAGGCCTTCAGGTGAGGCTTGGTCTTTCACAAAACCCTATGAAAAAAAATCAAGGCACATCACTATTAGAGTACTTTACCTTGTTCTATGTCCTGACATGAAAATATCTGTCTAAGATAAATTGATGTACATCCTGTTTCATTATTTCTAATTATATAATTGTTAGGCCAGTAACATTTGTCCAAACTCTAGCTAAAGTAAGTCCCTCTGAATGTAAATGTTGTTCACTGGTGTGTAAGTAGCGCTATTATAGCAGTATTTTAATGTCGGCTGTTAACAAAAACACCCAGCCTCAGTTCCTTGATTCTAGGCTAATACTGGGAGACTCTTTAGGTTATGATTGGAATGCTTTATTATACAACATTGCCTAAAACTTTTATGTATCTCAGAGACGGTTACTTACTTCAGCTGACAACACTTTACCCTCTTTCAGTTTCTCATCCACACTATTTCTTCTTCTGAGTAGCTGATCCCTTTCCTTCTGAAGAACCTGAATTTTCTCCAGAATGTCTGTCTTATCTTCAGTAGTGCTGTCCTGAAGCTGCATACCTTTATCACACAATTCCTTGTCCAGCATACTTAAGCGAGTAGACAATTTCATACTATCTTTGTTTAAAGCCTTTAAAAAAAAAAAAGAGAGATAGAGAGAGAGAGAGAGAAAGAAATACAAGAAAGAATGAAAGAAAGAAAGAAACCGTAGGTAAAAAACTGAGATACTCTTTCCCCAAGAAACATATACCTGAGACCGTCACATTCTAAAGTGGAAGACCTGTCTACTTCTTGTAAAGGGACACCATTTATGCCGAGTAGACAGCTACCATAAAATTTACTATTTACTCAAAAGACAAAAGAAAACAAAAAACCTCGATGTACGGTTTTCTACATATATTACATGAGTTAGTCATTGCAGTGACAATGACATTTCAATTTCTATTTCTCGGTAGCCAAAATAAATAATACAGAATGTTTCTCTGCCATGTTCTCTAGTTTGAGCATTGAGCAATTTTTTATCGTTATTTAATGCTCTGCAATAACAGAACTTTGGAAATCAGATTTTGTTTTGTTGTTAGAATTTGGGGGATAACATGTAAATAAAGGTTATTACATTGTATTATTCATGTTTTAAATGTTGATTTGATCAAGCCACACAATAATGTAATGGCAGTGCTAGAGACATAAGTTGTATGGCTTAAACCTCTTCTGCTATCTGACTGCCCTCCCCCCATAGTCTTTTCAGTCAGCACTATAACTGTGTTGAGTTTCTTTTTTTTTTTTTTTTCTTAAATCACCTGGCTAGATCTCAATTTCTTGATTTCTAGGTGGCTTTTTTCTTGCAATAATGCTTCTTTTTTGGCTACAATGGCTTCTCTTTTCTTTAAATCTTCTTCTAGTTCCGCTAATTGTTGGTGCTGTTGAAGAATTCTTTCCATTTCTTCATCCAGCCATTTCTTTTGCTCTTCTAATTTCTACAATTTAAACAGAGATCCAGAGAACATTAACAAGGATGATCTGTGTCAGAATTTTATTATTATGTTTTTCCTCTTTTAGAGTAACTGATAAAACGCGAGATATCAACATTTCTATTCTTAACATTAATTCTTCAACAGAATCTTGATTCAGGATAATACAGAAATGGGACTGACTTAAGGAGAGTTTCAGCAATGTTATATTACTAAATCTTATGTAAACAATTTTATCAGATGCCTTTAAGGAAACGTATTATTTTCCTAAAAACAGTTATATAAATAGATGTCATATATAAAATGACAACAACCGAGTTTGGAAGGTACCACAAGAATTCAGCTAGCCTATCCTCATTGCATAATTCTTGCCCAAGACCAAGATTTGTGGAAAAACATACTGATGAGAAACTGTGATGCTGAAAGAAAGAAAAAATGGGATTTCTGATCCTGCTAGCAGAGTCTATTATAAGTCTCTTCTGAAGCAATGGTTTATGAGTGGGCATATTGCTGGTATGGCTAAAAAGTTGCTTTCATTTCACTTTTTTATTTATTTTCACCTTTAAAGACTTTGGTTAACTCATGAAACTCTCATATTCCAATGTCCAATTCTGAAATCATGCAGGAAGCACTGTTAGTAGGAAACCGACTATTATATCACTGTTATGAACAACCAAAACCACAGCCCTCTGACATATTTATCAGATGGGAAAATAAATAAACAAACCATGCAATATTTATAACAGAGCTCATCAGAATCACCTTCAAACCTACAAGACAACCAAACCTGTTGAATTTCCAGCTATCTGAATCACTACCAAGTGATTCACAAGTCATAGCAAAAACAAAGACATTACAGCCCTCTCCTTTCCTTCATTCAAAAACAGTAGAAGAGCTTCTTGACTCCAGTCCCAGTTTTTGCTACAGCAAAAAAATAAAAAATACAATTTTAAAAATCTTCTTCCAAACACTTTACAAAGATGACAAAGGATGAGTAAAGACGTCTTTTTCTTTTCAGTGTCTACAAAGATTTGAAATAGACCAGCTACCTCTGATTTCTGTAAAGTTCCCACCGAGTTATTTTTCTTTTTAAATGCAGCAATCTCTCTGTCTTTAAGTTTAAGAATCTTCTGTTGTTGTTCCATCTTAAGCTGAAGTTCCTATAAACGAAAACAAACAAAACTTTCTACCTCAATCAGTCTGTTTTTCAAACACATTTAATGCCAGAATCTACACAATTATAAAATCTGAAATATTGACCTAATTTACATGCAAAATTGCAACTCAGGGCTAGACATCACATAATAACATTTAAAAAAATAGCTGAAGAGAAAAAGACTGAAGATTTCTGTGAAAATATTTATATTCAATTTCTTCAGAGTCAAGAAAGCAACTACTTAAAATGACAAAATCTGGTAGTATAGTGCATTGCCTTTGGGAAAATAAAGTTAAAACTGGTTGATCTCATTCTTTGCCATAAGGAAACAGAAAGAATCCTACTTTAATTTGTAGCTGGTCCCGCTGAATTTCTGCTTCTAATTGCTTCTTTTTTTCACTCTCCTCACGCAGTCTTTTCTCTAGCAGGGTCTGCTGATGCTTCATCTGTGCTACGTTCTGCTCAAGTTCTATTGCTCTTTTTTCACTTTGGTTAGATAGAGAAGCCAGATTCTTAGTGTCTTGCTTCTTCTTCTGTAAGGCCTGAACGTTCATGATAAATTTCAGCTTAACAACAGGAAAACTTAAAACTAAAACATGACTCAGGTTAATTCTCTATTTCAGTAAGTTTGGACAGTGAGCAAGACTTACTAAATTTTGCCACAACAATCACACATTATTTCTAAGGTCTCTAAGCCTTCGTAAAATCATCAAAGACAGAACTATCTAACTACATATTTGTTAAGTAGCATTGGGTATAATTGTATGAAGGTTCTCATTGGCTACCTCAATCCAACCAGCTTCAATTGTGTGAAGCTGGTGAGAGTTTCACAAGCAGTGTTCAGATTTCAAAGGTGATACTGAGACAGGAATTTGCAAATCTTAATGGTCATATGGGAAATACCTGTACTTTCAGCTTAGCTGCATCCATCTTCTTCCGGAATTCTTTTTGTAACTTGACTTTCTCAGGAAGGTCTCTCAGCTCCTTATTCTCCAGCTCCTGAAGCTGCTTTTGTGTTTCAGCCAGTTCCATTTTGGCCTGCTCAGATTCTTGATCCAGTTTAGTTATCTTCAAAGAATATTGCCTGCTTACAGACTGTGCATCCTTACCTTAAAGACACCATATCCAAATAGTTTTAAAACAGCAAGATAATAATTTGAAATGTATTACTTAAACCTATAATTGAATCATTACTTACTTCATCTTGATTAGACCAAAAATTTCAGAGACATTTTCCAAACCTAAACAAACAGTTCCCTTATAACACTGAACTATAGATGAAGGAAGGATTCTTAAATCTGAACTCTTCATAAATCATCTGATGTCACCAAAGAAAGCGCCACCTGAGTGCCACATCAAGTGAAAATTTTTTGCCTACTGCAGTCCTTGACAAAATAGCTTCCCTGTATTATTTTTTATTATTTTTTTTTTCCCCCAGGAAGAATATGTTGCTTATTTCTCAGCTTTCAACTTGGTAATCAGCAAAAAAACTTTGGATTGTGTTTCTACTGATTTGCCCTGTTTGGGCAATCTGATTTGCTCTGTTTGGGATTCCCAAAGTACTATTACTGGGGTACAGAATCTTTCTCAATGACAAAAGACTGCCTCAAGAGAATATGTACACGGTGAAAGAGTGTGATTGAAACAGATAAGGGAAGATCTTAAGGGTCATCATAATGATAAGTTTCTGGCAAGCATATATATCAGGAGAGGTGTGTAATGATATAGGCTAACAGGGACACTGACCTTTTCCCTCATCCACTTCTGACTCCTGCTTCTCTACTGCTATGATGGGAATGCAAGCATTCCCAGCACAGTGTCGTATCTTCTCTCCTATCCCAGACATCGTGTGACAAACACATGTCCATGAAGAGATCAGTTGCACTAAGCATACATGAAAAATTACACTATAGGGGGATAAACACAATAAGCTACAAAACACAAAAAATATTTAACAAACAAGTCTGCATATCACAGCAGATAACACAATAAAAATTTGCAGCCTTCAATGCAGACATACCAAGTAATTCATAGAAGTTATGAATCTTTAAGTTACCAGAAGTATTCCCATGTAAGAAAATTACATAAAAACTAATACATGCAGGACTTCAGATCATGTGTCTTCATCAGTTTTGTGTCTTTTCTCTTGCTTATTTCTGAATGTCTTCACTTCATTTTTTCAGCCACTTACCTGTTCTTACTAATTCCTTAATAAGTTCTTCTTTCATTTTGATATTAAGTGCAAGTTCTCTCATTTTTTGCTTGGCCTCAGTGAGTCTCAGTTCTGAATTCTTTAACTTCTGCATGTTGAAAACATGACTCTTCTGGAGGCAGTCAATTTCTTCACCTTGAAAGAAAACAAAGCAATGTGGAGACAGAAAAAAAGAAAAGACTTTTTATCCAAAAGAGAGTGATCTGAAATATAGTATGTGTAGAATTCTTACAAATGAAGTGAAAGAACGAAAAGGAGTGAGTAGTGCAAAGAGTTTTTCCCTACTGTGTGTCTAAGTAGGGAAACGATAGCATGCATTAGCATTTCAAGAATGCTAATGAATGCTAACCTGTGAGAGACAAAAAATATTTAAGCATTTTCAGTGCATCTCTGATGAAATAATAGCATGTTTCCTTTTCTTGAACTAGTACTGGAGATTTGTATGTGAAGTGCTTTCTCGCTAATGTATTACTTAAACATTAAGGTCACTGATGTCAGTTTCAGAAAATGGAAAAAATAAGGGAAAAATAATTTGAAAATAAATTTATGTGGAGGTATAATGAAAAAAGTATTTGTAGCAAATAAATATATTTGGATGGGAAAAATAAATGTGATAAAGACATTACTGTATATTCTGATATTATATTTAACACAGTTTACTCTCATGACTTCCATTTTACCTGTGGCTGTATCAGTCTGTAGCACAGATTTGTTACATAAACTGGACTTGTCTACTTGACATTTCATGTCACTTAGCTCAAAGGGAAAGCACAGAGAAGCCTGTTTTCGTGTCCATGTTTGGTTTATTGAATGCCTAAGGAAGAATGGAAAACATGACACATTCCAAACACAAAGGGATGCTTTTTTCTTTTAGCTTTATATAAAGTACATGATCTTAAAAAGAAGAGTGCCAAACTGCAAAAGCTTACATAAGCATTTGCACCTTCTTCTTCCCCTGCTCGGTCTCCTTGTTGGATTTTGTCCCCAAAACAAGGATCATGCAATCTTTCTCACATCAAAAAAATGTGTTTCTTAAACTAATTTCATAATATGCCCAGTTGGTCCTGCAAATTTATTTTAAGTAGTATCACAAATGGCCTCACATTATGGTAGAATTAGGCAGTAATATTACATTCGCTATATACTTATCTGTAACAAAAGTTTTAAAAAATACTTAAATAAATTACTTTTTACTGTCTGTATTTTCTTTCTCTTCATCACTCTCATCAGAGAGGTGGCAGTGAAGGACTTCATCTTGATCTTCTATGTAGCTCAGTATCATCTGGCTACGAGCACGAAATCCTGCCATCATCCGAGCCAGGGAAAAAGTAGGGGGACTGGTATACACCTGCCAAAAAGCACCCAAAAACCACTTGTAATAGTTTAGTAGTTCTTTACTGATATTCCAATAGTATTTCAGCTTAAAAGTCTTTCACTACCTGAGCTTGTATGCAAAATTGCAGATGTTTTAAATAATATTTCTGAGTACCAGAAGGTTTTGCAAGAGAAGGTTCTCCTTAGAACACTTGTCCCAAGTGCAAAAGAAGGTACTGTTACCAACTTACTACCGAAAATATTCAGTGTATCAATACAGAATAATCATTCATTTTGGTAATGCTTCCTATCTAAACTGTCAAACATTCCACAAAAAAAGATCAGAAAAGACTACAGCTTTATCACTGTGATAAATTTTGTGTTTTAAGTCAGTTTGGATGGGGCTTTGAGCAATGTGATCTAGTGAAAGACATCTCTGATAATGGCAAGGGAGTTAACTAGACGATTTTTAAAGGTCCCTTCAAACTTCAGCCATTCTGTGATTCAAAATGTAAGCCCATACCTTTTGGACAACTGTGGCATAGCATGTGTTGCAAGACATTAGAAAGTACTTTTTCAGAGTCTTCAATGGGAAGCTAAGCAGCAGCTGACAAAGTCACCATAATTTGTCAAAATATTGAACAATATATTGAACAATAACTGTTTAAAAAAATGTAATGTTTAGGCAGACCTTACCTTTCGGGTCTCTGTCCCCGAAGATGGGTGAAAGGAGTGTAGCAGACTCTTTGTGAGTGGGACACTGTATGGCCTCCTTGCAGATGCCATAACAGCAGGCCCATCTCCATAAGCACTTGAGAAGTCCAAAGTTTTCACAACCATAAACTTCTCTAATTTTTCTTTTAGCTGATCAATAAGGATTTGCTGTTCCACCATTTTTTCATTCTCATAGAGAAAAAAAAAAAAAAAGCAAAACTGTTGCTGATCATCAGGTCTACATCATACCTTTCCAAATTCATTATAAAGGTCAGGCTTTTTGTAAATCACTCACTAACTCTAAATTATTCTGCAGTACACAGGCAAATTCTGCAACACACTGAAAATTCTCTGGCATGACAGGCAGAATTTTACCTCTCCCCAAACTCCAACAAATATTTTTTGAGACATTTTTGTTTCTAAAGGACCTGTCCTAGATAAGTTATGTCAGCTAGATTTAGGCATCTAGTAGAGAAGTAGATGACATATTTATCAGACCCTGCTTGCCTTATTTGTGTGTTCATGAAGAAATGGTAATTCAAGAAAAATGTTCAAATGAAGCACATGGTCTGAGTTTAAATAATGAAATATACACAGGCATCCTCTTCCTCTTTGAGCAGTCCAACTTGAAATATTATTTTTATTAATAAACATAAACATGTACATCACCCCAGAATCCCTTGTATCAACTATTACTTTTCCTACCCAGCCTCAAACTTGTTGGTAATGCTAGTTTGAAGAACTTATTTGCCTTTCCTACAGCAATCTCTGTGCATTGTTCAAAATTACCTATCTTCACTTAATTGATTCATCCATAAGGCCAAGACCATAGGATTTTCAATTGCCTCTGTTCCTTTCAGAATATGTCTAAAATCTAGCCTACCAACAACAGGAAATTTGGATAACAGCTAGACATAGTTAACTAAAGTATGCATTCTGCTACTTTGAATCATATACTTTTTATTTATTCTTTTTATCTTGTCTTATTAGACTGCAAGTCCTTTCCCCATACCTAGACAATGCCTTGCAAATTGACATTTTGTTGGTATACAATACATAATATTCCTGTGTCACAGAAAATAGAATATATATACGAATACCATGCATTGTATGATTTTGGAAGCAGTAATGGGCAATTCCACCTTGCAACTTTTTTTTAAATCTTTATAAGACTCTGTCTCTTATGCCCTTGTACATACAACCCCAGAGTGCATAACCTGTTACATAAATACATGTGTACAAACATTCACATGCTACTTTTACAGTTCTTATTCTGTCATGTAACACTGAAATTACACATTCCTGTGCATACAACTTTAAACCACTTGACACAAGCATTTAATTTATTATACTGATTTTTCTGTTTTTAAGTAAAAGTGGCAGCTGTGATCTTTTGCCTACAGTATAACTGTTTCTGTTCATAACATCTGCCTTGTATCCTCCAGAATTAATATTATAAGCATAGATTGTCTCAGTCTAATAAGTTGATACGGGTTAAAAATAGAAACATGTAAAAAAGCCTATCCAGAGATGACAGAACAGAAAAAAAGTGACAGAGGGAAGGACAAGATGTTGACTGGTATACTTACCTTTCATTCATTGACTCTCCCCAAGCCATCAGCAAAGAAGAGGAAAAAGGAGAAAAAGTAGAATAAGGAAAAGTAGAAGAGTAGCCATGTTTATGCTGTTCCCTTTAAAAAAGTCAGATCTATCATCCACAAGACAGGCAGCAACAGGAGAAAATCAACTATCCTATATATGGTCTCCTGGATCTTGAAATGCTATTCACTTACTACCCATTACAATTTCATTAGTGCATACAAGATCTAGAGAGGGAAGGAGGCAAGCAGTGTTTCCACTATGTCACTCAGTTTCTTGTCATACTAAATGACAAGAAACTAAACTAAACTAAACATACTAAACTCTCAGAAACCTAGGATGAAATTCTGTCTTACAATTCTGTCTTACAAAGTCAACAGGCAACAATACTTTACTCTCACACTGAATGAAGACATAACAAAACATGTTTCTATACAGGCTTTCAATTAAAGCATTCTGTAGGAACTTTATGGTCTTTTTGAGATTCTAAATAATCTTTAAAAACCTTTCAAGTCCTAAATCAAGAATCGTCCTAAAACAACTTAGCAACAATACAGATCTGGAGGAAGGCAGGAAGCAAAGAGAGGGTGAATGAATCAATGAATCACTTAATATCATACAGGAAGGCTGTGGCACAGTTAGGCTGATATACAAACTTCAGGAATCACACTGTTGTGATTCATCCACTAGATATCTCAGCTCATTAAGGGATACAGCTCTAATTCAAACAAGGTGCTTGTAGAACTGGTAGGTATTTATGCCCAAAAAAATCCCGAAGGATCTGTCCTGAAATAATGAATGCATTCCTATAGTGGAAGGATGGTTTGATATGGATATATGTAATATGTGCCGGAGGAAAAATACCTGTAATCTATGCGTTTCTTGGGCCTTCTTTAAAGATTCCAGTTGCTCTTCATTTTCCTCTATTAATGTCTTTACCTGATTCTGCAATAGCTTTAATTCATGATCCTTCTGGCTGAATACCTCTTCATCCATAGCTAGAGCCTGCTAGATAATAAAAGGAAAATTCAGCCAATGGAAAAGCAGACATTGTTATTCTTGAAGTTGGAAAATTAAATATATATTCATTTGTTGTTAAAATATGTGATTGGAACTGCAAAGTTGTGACGTATATATGGCAAATTCTCCCATCACAGAATCACAGAACGGTTGAGGCTGGAAAGGACTTCTGGAGGTTACCTGGTTTAACCCCGGCTCAAGCAAGGTCACCTTGAGCAGGTTGCCCAAGACTATGTCCGGGTGGCTTTTGCAGATCTCTGAGGGTGACTCCACAACCTCTTTGGGCAACTTGTTCCAGTGCACAGCCACCTACACAGTACAGAAGTGCTTCCATATGTTTGCGTAGAAGCTCTTGTGTTCCAGTATGTGCCCACTGCCTTTTGTCCTGGCCATATGTTCATTGCACCTTCCCTTCAGGTATTTATAAGACATTGATAAGATCCCCCACTGAGCCTCCTCTTCTCCAGACTGAGCAGTCCCATCTCTCAGCATTTCCTCCTAAGAGAGGTGCTGCAGTTCATTAAGCATCTTTGTGGCCCTCTGCTGGACTTTTTCCAGTATGTCCCTGAATCTCTTTCATGCAGGAGCCCAGAACTGAACAGAATAGAGTAGAATGGAGCAGAACAGCTGGAAAGGACCTACCAAGAAAATCATCAAGTCCAACCGGCTGACCACTTCAGGACTAACCTAAAGTTACAGCATGTTATTGAGGGCAGTGCCCAAATGCCTCCTGAACATTAACAGGCATGGGGCACCGAACGGTTCACTAGGAAGCTGGTTCCTGTGTCTGACCACCCTCTTGGTACAGAAATTTTTCCTGATGTCCAATGTGAACTTCCCCACACAGCTTTGTGCCATTCCCATGCATTCTTCCCTCAGTTCCAGCAGTACCTTCCCTCCTCTGGAAGTTGCTGAGAGGCATGAGGTCGCCTCTTGGCCTCCTATTCTCCAGACTGGACAACCCAAGTGTCCTCAGTCTCTCCTCACAGGACCTGCCTTCCAGCCCTCTTACTAGCTTTGTTGCCTTCCTCTGCACACTTTCAAGTATCTTAGCATCCTTTTTGTATTGTGGAGCCCCTGAGCACACAATACTAAAGGTGAGGCTGCATCAATGCTAAATATGGTGGGAGAATCACCTCTTTTGACCAGCTGGCTATGCTGTGTTTAATGCACTGCAAAATAGTTTGGAACTGCAAACTTTGCAGAAGTGGTTATGTGTGGTTTCTACCAGTTGTTTCTTTACTACTGTTTCTCATCTATTGATTTTGTTCTGACAAGTTTCTTTCTCCCAAAGGAAATAATGTACCCATAACCAACACTACTTTACAAAGCGGGTATTTAAATCCAATTACTTTCTTCAGCATGCTATGAGATGTGGCTACAAAATCTCAGCATCAATCATAATCTTAATACACTTCTCAAACGAAAAAATAAGGATGGCCTTCCTCATTTTTCATCTCAGAGCCTAACAATTAAAGAAATTATAATGATGTTTTTTTTTTTTTTTTCTGGGTAAATAATCCAATATTGATTGAAGGGTACTTCCAAATGTAATTGGCTTTCCAGAAAACCTTTAGGAGCCAAATGCAAAGTATAGACACACCATGTCTTACCGTTCTAAAAACAGATACTTCTGTACAACTAGTTTACCTACATTTTTCAAGAAAAGACAACTCTTAAGAGCTGCTCAAGAGCCTTTATTGTCCTGTTTATTTTAGCATCTCCCTAACCATCTCCCCCTAGCTGTGGATGGCATGCTTACCTGGGTATATTTCAGTTTAAGCCCAGCTTTTACACTGTTTTGAACCTGGGAATCCGATGTTTAAAATAAGCCAGAGAAAAAAAATGAAGAACAATAAAATAGCTGTAATTTAGAATGATGAGAACCAAGAAAAGCCAGAATTTGTGTATGCAGTTGCCAGATAACAGTTTACAGGCTTACCAGGATTCAGTGTGAAAATTGAAAATGGGTTGATTTTATAAAATTCTAACTTGTTGTAACTATCTCCTCCTCCTACAAGGCAGACACAGATTAGCTTTTCTGATCTGTTCATAGGTACCTAAACAATCAATTTATAATGAAATACCTGGCATTTCTTTAGTTCTCTCTTCAGCTGAAGAATTGTGATATGATGGGGCTCTTGGGTGGTCCCGGTTCCAGTGTCAATTTGCTGCATGCTGACAGCTTCCTTCATTACTTCCTGTACCATGTTGATCCAACTCTGCAACCTGTCTCGATGACTTCTTTTTAAGCTAACATCATCATTCAAATCAACCAGGAACGGGAAGGCTTCATCTAAACAGTTTTTGTAGCTGAAGCACTGAACTTGGAGCTGGGTGAGCTGTTCTTCTAGAGAACTGATTCGGGTTCTTTCTTGATTTAAGTCGTGTGAACACTGATTACTGACTTGTTGGTTCTGCAAAGCTTCTCGGAGCAATCTGATTTCAAGTTCCATTTCATCAATACGGTCTTGATCAGGGTTGTAGTTTACAACTGGTTTATTTCTAATGTTTTTGGCTCTGTTTGCATATTTGAGTGAATTTAAAGATTCATCAAAGTCTGATGAGGATGGACTTATACATGTTATCATGACAGTCTTGGCATTTCCTCCTAGGGAGTCTTTCAGAATGCGAGTGATTTTAGCATCCCTGTATGGAATATGTACGCTTTTCCTTTTTGGGTCTCCAAGGGCGCTGATGACATTTCCCAAGGCCAACAAACCACTATTGATCTGAATTGATTCTTTGAACCGTTCACCAGTATTTCCAGTCTTTGTCACCCTCTCTGATCCTGCCAAATCCACAAAATGGAACTTTGAAGCAATCATCTGGACTGATTTCCACGATGAATCCTGTGGAACATCACTATTTTTTTGAGACTCTGCAGATTGTTTCTGACAAATACTGAGAGTAAAAATGGCATGCGATCGACTAGAGTGTTCATTCATTTGTGTTGTGCCTGTATGACGAGCTGCATTGCCACTTTCCAACAGGCTCATCACTTCATCTGCACATTCTACTTGGAATTCCTTAGCACCAACAATCACTTCAAACACCAAAACAAAGAAAATCAGAATAATTAAATTAATTCTGAATTTAACAGCAAAAGTTTACAGCAATTATGAATAGTCAATCTATAAACACAAATCATAGAAGTATACAAGTCCGCATTATTATAAGGTCATAGCACATAGCTAAATAAAACAGTATGTGGAAAGTATGAAGTAAAGTACATCTGAAACCTGCGGAAACATAATATATGGGCGTATTTTGTCATAGCATTTGAAAAATATATCATACTTGAAAAAATATGTTAAGAACATAGTTCTTAGTGGAATGGAAGCAGATATTTACAGTATAAGTAGCTTAACAAATATAACTTTGAAGTGAGAAGCAAAGGCTTAATCTTAAAACATTTATTCAACTGAATAATCATGCACAATTTTGTTTCTGTGCAGAATTTGCAGAAACATTAACGGTACTACCTTATCACCTGAGGCTGCTTCTGGAGGATCATCGATATTGTTCATAGGAATCTAAAATCAAGACTGCTTCAGAACAGCTAAACTGAATTTACATTTTGAAAATGTGACTTCTTCTAGTATTAGTCATCAGTAAGCTCTTTTTTCAAGAGATGGAAAGAATAATTTGGGCACACAACAGAAACCAAATGCACCAAGTTCTAGAGATGAAATCCTACCTGTATTTCCCTTTTCATCTTCTCGGATATGTAAATCTTTCACAGAGGTCTCCAACTCCAATAAATCTCGGAGTTCTTCCTTGTAAACCTCTATATAAGATACTTTCACACGGAAATCAATGTTATGGTTTTCAGAAATATGCTGAAATAACTCCTGAATAGCCCGTGGGATTATGCCCTTTTCATCCTCTGAAACTGATGCTAAAATACAAACACAGATGTCACAGACACTTGCAGTCATTATGCCGCACAAATTACAAAGACTGAAACTAGAGAAGTCTGTGAGGTTTAAAACTCAATATACTAAGGAATAGAAGAGCTCAATTTTCCCAAGTTTTCATGTAAATATTTGCTTTTCTGTTGATCAAATGATGGAAATGATAAAGAACTTTACTACTTTCTGCAGGTATGAGACTAAGAGAAAATTCTCGCTTATTAAATAATACAGACAAATTGTTACACTTCTCAATCTGGAAGGGAAGATAGCCAGAGCTGGTGATATAGGATTCCTGGGAAAGTCAGAAAGCAAAAACATATACATGCAGAAGCTGCAGAATTTTTCTGCAAACTACAGAAAAAAAATAGTCTCCAGTCTCAGGTGTTTGAGAAACACTGACTTGGAAATACTAAGTAGGTTGAATAGTAGAGTTTCAGATATCTGCCTTTAAAAAAGCTAAATTTGCAGTTCAACATAAAGTTCAACAAGGCCAACATGCAAGGTTCTGCACCTGTGCTGGGACAGTTACAAGTACAGTCTGGATAGAAAATGGACTGAGAGCAGCCCTGAGGAGAAGGACCTGGGGGTGTTGATTGATGAGAAGTTCAACATGAGCCAGCAACGTGCGCTTGCAGCCCAGAAAGCCAACTGTATCCTGGGCGTGGCCAGCAGGGTGAGGGAGGTGACTGTCCCCCTCTGCTCTGCTCTTGTGAGACCCCAGCTGGAGTGTTCAGCTCTGGGGCCCCCAGCACAAGAAGGACACGGATGTGTTAGAACATAATGGAAATGGACTGTGATGTTAGAACAAGTCCAGAAAAGGGCCACAAAGATGCTAAGAGCTGGAGCACCTCTCCTATGAAGACAGACTGAGGGAGCTGGGAGTTGTTCAGCCTGGAGAAGAAATCTCAAGGGAGACATTATAGCAGTCTTCCAGTACCTGAAGGGGGACTACAGGAAAGCTGGGGAGGGACTCTGAAGGGACTCTGTCAGATGGTGTAGTGATAGGACAAGGAGTAATAGCTTTTCAACCACAAGACGGTTGATTTGGATTAGATATTCAGAAGAACTTCTTTAATCTGAGGGTGGTGAGGCACTGGAACAGATCGTCCAGAGAAGCTGTGGATGACCCATGCCAGGAGGTGTTCAAAGCCACGTTGGATGGGGCCCTTAAGCAACATGGTCTAGTAGGCGACGTCTTTGCCCATGGCAGGGGGTTGGAAATGAGTGATCTTTAAGGTCCATTCCAACCCAAACCATTCTATGATTCTATTCCATGAAATTTATGAATGAAATTAGTCCCTTTGCCAGCCTCTGAAAAAAAGTCCAAGAATTAAATTGCTTAATACAATTACCTAAAGCAGATACTTTCTAAGTAGGATAAATGTAGCAAGAATTTCTTGCACTGTGTTTCAGAAAGTAGTTCTAGCTAAAGTCACCTGTTAAAATGGAGTATGGGAAAGAGCACTTTACAATTTTTTTTTTTAATTTATTTTTTACTCTCATACTTTTAGTATAGCCTAATGTACACAGAATTTGTGTTTAGAACATTTCAACTATCACATAAACTTTGGAAGTTTTTGTTTTTATTCTTGCTATACGTTTTTTCATTATCCCTTAAAAGTTCTCAAGCATAATCTACTACGTATTAATTACTTAACCTGCAGAACTACATTGTTCCTCCCCGCCCCCCCACCCAAAAAAAGACTTTTCACTACGTACCAATGTGACCACCTCCAATGGTGTAAGTCTTCCCAGAACCTGTCTGTCCGTATGCAAATACTGTAGCATTATATCCCTCAGTCAAAGACACTAGAAGAGGTTTAATGCAAACTGTATAAACTTCTTCCTGGGTTGAGTTTTTGCCAAATACAAAATCAAAAGTGAAGACACGGTCTTTCCCAATGATAATCTGTTGTGTATTTGGGACTAATCTCACGCACACTTGGTGGTTATGAAGTACTTCCTTAGAAAGCAGAGGTCTGACCCTTACTGCAACTTTAACCGGGATCTCCTCCATGCCAGACTCCATCTCTGTGCTTCCCACTCAGTATTCACAAAGTCATTACAAGATCTGTTACAATTCCTGTGTTCACCTCATTCGCAATTTTCTGCACCTAAGAAACAATGTTTTCCAAGTTAAATAAACTCCATGCTCAAGTAGAATGTTGAAGAGTTTCCCAAAGAATACATAAGCATCACTATACTCTGGAAAGCAACTATGATAAAAAAGCAGATATATTAATAACTGTTAAACCAGTGCATAAGCTATTTTTGCTTCCATTAGCGTGTAAGCTAGCAGACTTAACTTTTAGTCTGAAAGTTGTCAGACCTTCTATTTGGACATTATACTGCCATATGAAGCAACAATATTGTAAGACCTTGTTAATAAACTGTTGATAAAGCATATACTTATGATGAATCTTATTTTCCCATTGCTACATTACTGCTGCATAGGCAACAGAAATTATTCAAACAAAACCTTTTTCTCCTGAAGTTATACCTATATACACGTGCTTTACAACCATCTTCTGCTTACAAGGGCCAAGTATTTATAATTTCAGAAGCACAGAGAAAGCTGTTGTGTTGCTTACATGGCAGGTATGATTTTAAATATTTGTGATTACTACACACAAAGCATTCCTCTGATTTTAATCTGTTTTTGCTCATATGTAATTAATTTTTATTAGTTACATATCTCAGCAACCATGGTTCCTCATACTGCCCCCCACGTGTGCATTCTGAAGCACAATACAGAAACATCAAATAGTATATCTTTAAAAATGTCTATCAGAAACACTCAAAAGCCTCTATGGGTATCAAATGTTGCTGGATCCCAAACACATCTTCTGTTTTTGCTGATTCTCTTTCAAGGAGGCTTTGCAGTGCAAAGGAAAGTTTGCTGACGTTCCTTCTTGCTGAACTCCCACACAGACTTTATGCTCTGCTCCCCAGCCGGCAGAACTCATCAGCTAAGCATGTCAAATTCAGCCTTCATGAAAATACAGCCAGATTTAAAATCATAGTTTTCTGTGGTTGCAAAGAAAAGAGTTTTTGAATTTCGTTTACACCCATTTGCTTTGAGGGCTTGTTCATTCAGAGCTGAGAAACTTTGGAAACTGATAAAAAGCCCCGTTTTACAGAACTGAGCAGTGGGAAGCCAAAGAAGATATGCAAGAGCCTGAAATCCTGCTCATTTTGTAAAGCGCACGGCAATCGGGAGCAACTACTTAAACTTACTAGCTACAGATTCCAACCACATTTTGGTGGGTTTCTGTCTTTATTTACCCAGGTGCCTTCTTTGTACGCAGCAGCAAGGCCTGCTTTAAAACGCTGGCAACGCCCCCCCCCCCCCCCCCCCCCCCAACAAAACCAAAAAAAAAAAAAAAAAAAAAAAAAAAGTCGCGGGGGGGGGCGGGGGGGGGGAGAGATCCTATTTACTATTTAAAAAAAAAAAAAGCAAAATGCCGGCTAAGCGGCGGGAGGCGGGGTGGGGAGGCTCCCCCCAGCCCCGTGCCCGTCGCTCCCCGCTCCAAACCTGCTCCGGGCCTCGGGGCAGCCGCCGTCGGAGGCAGCAGCGGGGCGGCCTGTGGGGCCGGCGGGCCGCGCGCGGGCCGCTCGCACGGCTGTTGACAGCGCCTCGCTAGGCAACGGCCGCCGCCAACTGCCGCAACGGTCGGCGGCAAGGGCCCACGGCGCCGCCCCGCCGCGCACAGCGGCCCCCCGCGGCAGGAGGGCGCGGGCGGAGAGGGGTGTGAGGGCACTGGGGAGCGGCCCCAGGCCCCGGCCCTGAGGGACGTGCACACCCTTCAAGTCCAGAGAAGGATGAAGGGGATGTTTGCTCGCTTTAATTAAAGTAGGGGGTGCTAAAAGCGGCTTACATTGCCGCGCTCGTCCTTTCGGAGATCACCGCCTTACGGCTCCAGCAAAGCTCAGCGGTAAAAGCTGAGTTTTCCTTGGACACAAGCGGTCTCAGCGTAGGTGTGCCACGCTCACAACAGCTGGCCAAGCAGCCGCCTGGGGTGTTCAGACACATACACATATATACACATCTGTATACGCATAAAAACAGAGCTCAAAGCCGAAGTAGTAAAACCTGTATTAATACAGATTTTCCAGCATGATTTTACATTATTAGCTCCCAGCACAGCTAGAGAAAGATCCAGAAAAAAAACACTATGTCGGTAATGTAACAACAGAAAGCGCACATTTGTTTGATTTAGCAAGCTCCAAGTTAATACATGAGAAACCACTGTATTAAAAAAGTAGCTGTAACAGATACCAGACAGGACTCAATAATATATACACCGTACGCGATGAAATGGAATATCTTTCATCTCTTCCCTGTGATCCCTGGCATAGTCCCAAAGATAGTAATCAAGTAAAACCGCATTGATCTGGTCACGCATGTCTTGACCCTTCTTCTCGTAGAGCTCCAGCAGGTGCTTACAAATCAGTGCACAACACCAAATTGAACAACCACGGATCTCCACCTCCTCTTTATCTCCAGACTGGAAAATGGTTCCTGCAGGACACAAGAGACAGCAATCCAATTATGTCTGGGAGACAGAAGTCACAGGATGTCCTGAATTTTCTCTTTTTATTTCATGTTTATTCTATTCTGGGACTGCAGTTTTCAGGACTTACACTGTAACTACTATGTTACTGCACATTTTCTATTGCTTACTTTAATATTATCGTATTTTTAAGTTTGCCTTCCATTCAATTGAAAAGCCATCCTGTATTCTAAGAGACTGAGTTTAAAAACAGAACAAGTGTCTGGGTTACACTGCACATTCGATGACTATTTTGTTTGTAGTGGGTACACTAACATAATTCCAAATGTGTGTACTTTCTGCAAGGATAATTTCACTCTTTCCAAGGATCAAAAATTGAACAGACCACAAAGACGATTTATCTTTTCCATGCATCCTAATAAGGATATTTCCATCTTAGCCATTCAAACAAACAGATCCTGTAACTCTCTCTCTATGCACAGACACACACGATATATAAACACACACATTAATATGCGTACACATGCACACATATATGTATGTGGCCAGTTTATTAAGATTCACAGACTATTGCATTAACTTGTTATCTTGCTGTGTAACTTTAAAATGGCATAATGGCAGTCCTACTTACAAATAGACTCATTTTGCAGTGGAGAAAGGGTTGGTTTCTGTTTTCATTTGTTCAAATTTCTAGTTACTAAGTACTAGAAGATGTGACCCTTCCTGTGCAACTATATTCTTTAAAAGCATGTATTTTTTTTAAGTGGATGTTTATGGCTTTACCTTGCTTGTCCCTCATTTAAACAGCAGCTGTTGTTTTGTACAGATCAACAAGAATCCCCATGCTGTTTTATGTTCTTTGAACTTGATAAAGAAATCGCTTCTTCTATTATTATCTAAACCTCAAAATCACAACGATACTCATGGTGGAAAGTGACTCTGGCAACAGTGGTTGTTTTAAAACTCAGAGATCAACTGCTCGGAGTCTCTTTAATTCTGTGCTTAATCCAAGGAAGTTACATCTTCATAAAAAGTAACCTTAACATCTCATTTGAAATCAGTATTAGGGAATGAATTCCTTCCTTTTACCTCATCACTACAGAAGTACCAGTTTCTTGGAGGAAAAAAAAATATAAATAATATATATATATATCATATATATATATATAACCCTCACAGAGGGCAAATGCTGCATCTTAAAATTAGCTTTGATCTTACTCTATCAGAACGTGATTACTTGCAATACCTTCGCGTAGTTTCTTCATTAGCCCTTCAGAATACTTCATTGCTTTTAAGTGTACAAGGACTTGAGGAATTCTGTAGTCAGCAAATATAGTCAGACTAGAAATGTCACCAAAAAAGCCATCTCCCTTGCCTTCCAGTACACTCCATGTATCAGCCACAAGTATTTGTGCCCGTTTGTAGAAAGAAACCTTTTTTTCCTGATGAAAAAAAAAAATACAAATTGGTTAAGTGCCAGAGACATATCAAGAAATGCGGAAAATAAATGGCATCTCGAGAGAGACAGGTAAGTTAATATTGTTCTAGAAAACACAACCCAAAATATTACTCAGTTAAGCATAGGTTACTTAAGTAGAAGAGAATAAAAGTACAATTCTATAAATACCTTAATACGTAAAAAATATTAAATCACAAGCAGATATCAACTGGAATCCTCATAAAAAAAATAAAAAAGAAATGTAGATACTGTTGCCGTGGAATAAAAAAATACTTGCATTAAAAAAAAAATGCTTGGATATCAGAAAACAATGCTTGTTTATTTCCATTTTTCAAACAGTGGCTGCAATCCAGCACACATTAATTCTTTTTGAAACCCTACAAATCATCCAATATCTAAGCCTAAGTAGGAGGTAGACAGTTAACACATTGTATTAAATTATCCCAAACATTAAGGAAATAAAATTTTGGTGAAAATTATAATGAATGATTCTCAGGTTCTCAGAGGTGTCTCGGTGCTAGTTAAGGAGGAGAGATGAAAATTCATTTCAGTACCTGGTGTATTCACAAATATTATATTTTCTTAAAAATAGACACATGCATAGTGTTTATTACTTTTTTTTTTTTTTTTTGCTGGTGCTAACCCTGAAAACATTACATGCTTTATGACTGCTCGCAAGGGGAAAAACTAATGCTATGCTATGATCTGTACAAAGCTGAGGCTTGTATTCTATTTACAAACAAAATTCACAAATGTAAATCTGCACCTTTCAGAAACAAACAAACAAACAAAAAACTACTCGTGGATTATGTCCTTTGCTTTATAACTAGAACACATTTTCAGCTTTTGAAAACATGTCCTTAACAACATCATGCAACTGAAATGGTTAAGCAAAAATACAGGTAGATGGGGCTTCTACTTATTTCCAGTTCTGTTCCACCACTCGTCATACAGCCACAATTTAAAATGGCATTTTAAAAGTTCATTTAATTTTACTTGACTGCCATGATGCTAAAGGCTGAAAACAAAGTCGACTGTTTGTCATTGAGTCTTATTCTACAAAAACGTTGAGAACAAGATGTCCTGCTGCATTTCACAGAACTTCTGTGAAGCTTCCCACTTCGTTCCCTACTTGATACAGATGTACAAACTTACTTCTAGAGAATACTGCATTTTGTATACTAAATAATAAAATACCACTTGAGACTCACAACAGGAAATAAATAAATGATTAACAGACCAAATTCCATCGTAGCCCCTACTGCCCTGAAGCTAATGAAGACCAAGGACATTGCTCTTCTAATTTTTCCCAATATATTAAGGCACTGATAACTCCCAGCAACACACCATTTTACAACAGCAGTACGAAAGACAGACTTCAAACAGAATTTCTCATCTCATGTTGCAATTTAATTTAGAAGAAAAATACTAACTGGGACTCTTCATATAGCACATGAATTTATGATTTAATTGTTTCAATTAATTTTAATGCTGCACAGATCTTCTGGAGTTTTTGTAAATTTCCTATATGAAACAGACTGTGAAGCATTTCCAGTAATTTTTCCCAATATTCTTTTCAGCAGACTGCAAGCATGGAGGTGGATGACACTATGTCTCAAAGACAGTGTGATTTGTCCAAAAATGGAACCCTGTACCTGATGAACTACACTTCTTTTCTACAACATCCTCACATTCCAGGAAAAGCTACCAAATATGGGGACACTTTTGTCTTCTCTCCACTACAATGAGCCAGTATCAAGAAGCATAACTAATTCTGGCCTACTGACATTAAAAGAAAAAAGGGGTATTGTACTGGCAAATATCAAAATGCCATAGCATGGCTAGGAAGAAAAGCAGAGAACAGGAAGATCATGAGAATTTTACCACCTCCATCACAGGTGATGGGAAATAAAAAGTACATACATATAACATAGAAGACTGGAAGCCTAGGACTCCACTGCATTTCAGAACATGAAAAACCTGACACGCAAGTATAGCGTAGTCTAATATTTAAACTTCTCCCAGGATTCAAATTCAGCACAGCATCTAAATATGAAATATCCATATAAGGGCAAAAAGGCTTCAGGGATTTTGGTTTGCAATTCACTTTTCAGAAGCAGAAGAACATTGACAATTTATATAACTACATTCGGTAGTGTGTAATTATGAAAAATGTTTGGTGTACATGTTCGATAAAACATACAGCCAAAGAAGTGTCTTAGTTTTAAAAGTTGTTCTGGAAGGTCAGATTACAGGAGAGCTATACTAGTCTGTGATGGTATGGTTTATTACAGTACACAATTTATTTTACTATCATACATATATTTTTATTACAGAGAGTCAGTGAAAAACACTGGCTTGTTGTTGGATACTTCACCCTATTTCCAGTTCCCTCCTAATCCTCACAAGTACAACTTTGCTTTCATTAAAGATCTCAGCCTGCTGCCATAGAAATAATTACAATAACATGATCCACGTCACCACCTCAGATTAGGTGACAACACTGATTTTATATGTTTGTTTGTTTGTTTGTTTGTTTTAAATTATTATTATTTTTCAAAACAAATAGGTTTTAAACCTGTTCTGCATTATTCCACCCACCTTTAAAATACACAGCTTGCTTAGTGAAAGTAGAAAAATAGCTTCTGTATTCATGCAACAGGCTTTACTACTATGTCACTGCTTACGGTCTGGGATCATTTTTGGAACAGCTTTTCATTCTGAAGTCTGCTGCTGCTTTTAGGGAGCCTTGCTGTATAAAGCATTCGGCATCATCTCATGAAAGACATTACATCAATGAATACAGTCACTATAAAGATAAGAAAATATTCTATTTATCACTTTGCCTGGAAAATATTTCCTTTTACATCACAAAAATTGTCATTAAATTACCTCATATGTAAAAAATCCCTATAAATTAAACTAAAAGTTTCAGTGATTACTTACAGAGAAGCCCTGGCTTTTCACGTTACTTTGATGTCTTTCTTCATAGCAGGAGACAGAGGAAAATAAAATGATGCCACCTATTTAACAGCACATTTAAGTGAAAAATGCTATTGGCTCAACCATGTTCTAGGGAGTTATCTTCAAAAGACTGTACAAACTATTAGTATAGGCTGTACTGTCACTAGAATAAAGTATTTTGGTGATCTGACAGCTGAACAGTACCACTGAGGAACAGTGCAGGAATAGTCGCTACATGTATACATGAATAGTAGCTACATGTCGCTGAGGCTAAATAAAAAGCATGCCTGTGTAGTGAAAACAAGACACAGAAAATACCAAACATACTCTTATTTACTTCTCACCAGTTTCTGTCAGGGAGACTGCTGCATAAAGCTTCAGTACACTGTAATCTCTGACAAAAGCGTGACATTTGGGGTTAACTCATGCCTGTAGTCATTTGTGCAAGCTCTGTTTAATCAACAACAATTCATGTGATTCCCAGTTAGCTGCACATTTGCACTGTACTACCAAAGACTCATTTCCTTCCTTACATGCAAAGATCCTCAAGGTAAATGAAGAAAAAGAGATGGGACAGGGGGCGAGGGGTAGCAATTTGAGAGGGAAAAAAAAAAAAAAAAAAAAGGTTCTCACTCACTCTTCAGGCAGAAGTTACGTAATATATGACACGTATCATAAGGCATACAATGTAGTCATTATCTAATTGGGAACTTGCTGTATATCAAAATTACAACACAGTGAAGATGACAGAGAAAGTATATGAAAAACTGGCTGTCCTCTGGTTAAAAAAAAAAAAAACTCATCAGTACTATGTCAGTACTTAAGATAATGAGGATTCCTTTACTGTTAATAAATAGTTTGATTTTGTCTTCAGGAGTTTAAATTGACAGAGAAATGAAATCTCAATAATTTTACCCTATCTTTACAAAAAAGTGTACTGCGGTCCAAAAGCATTATTTCAAAAGCTGCCTTCCCTACCCATATTACCTACAATAATTTATAAAATTAAGATCAACCACTTCAAAGTCTGATTTTCCTTTTGTTATCCAACCAATCCCTTTACACATTTGAGGCAAAATGTTAAAATAATTTTCCTTCCTATTTCCCTTGAATTTTACTCATTAATTCCACCAAAGTGTTTCTGTTCACCTTCCATTTTCTGTATTAAAAAACGTCAGCAATTCACAAATCTTACATCAATTCTGAAATGACTATCCTTTCAGAAAAAAAAAAAAATCCACAGACAACCTGAAATCTATCTTCTAAAGCCACAGTCCATAAAGACTAAGTTCTTACCAAAAGAGATTCAACATCACAACTAACTTACCTCAAAAACGGCCTCATCTCTGTAAGAAGGAAAGTTTTCCACCACTAGGCGTAGTAGTTTCTGGGCGCTGTTCTCACTCGTTTTAACACAGGTGAGGAAAGAGCCTCCAAACTTCTCCAGAAGAACTGTTCCGCTTTCGTTCAGCACCCGGTGCCTCTCTTCGATCAAAGGCATGGGCACTTCTGTGTCAGAGCGCAATACTTGTCTGACTTGGTCAAGCGTCATAGTGGCATAATACGAGGCGCTGGTAATAGGTATTCCTTCAGAACAGTAAAAATAAGATGTTTAGGCTATCATACCACACACATAGTGATTACAAATGAGAGCATTTACACCATTAGTAAGGTATAAAAGGCCTATCAGCTCTTGACATTGATGTTGTTCCATGACAACCACACAAACAGGCATATAAAACCAGGTTTGTGTTTGTTCTCAGTACTCCCTCCTCAGAGAAGGATTTCTGACATGCAGCTGCATCTTCTTACTTTTTATACACAGCTTTTTCTGACTGATCTTTGTTGTTCAGTACCGTGTTTACTACACTGACGTACACCAGCCAAACAAAATCATCAGCAGCCGTCTTTTATACCCCCGCTTCTAAACACCGTGTATGTACAAAAAGTGCCTCATCACACACTTTCCCCTCAATTTACAGATAGGCAGAACTGTCCCTAGGCCTCCCTCCAGCACCCACACACCCGCCTGTGCGCATTTCACAGCCGGCGGCAGCGAGGCCAGGTGCCCTGGCCCCCTTTGTCAGCAGGCGGCCATGTCACCACTCGACGCCCCGCACTAACCCTCGTCCAGCGCCCTGTTGACAGCGGCGCAGAGCGCCCAGTACCCGCTGTAGGCCGTGCCCTTGTACTTCACCAGGCACTTCTGGTCGTCCCTCTCGGGCCAGAAGGAGAAGTTGAGGGTGTCCACCAGGAACACCCAGCTCACCGCCTCCTCACTGGCGGCGCGGGGGTTCAGCTCGTGCAGCTCCTTCCAGCCTGCCAGGCTAAAGGCAGCCGAGGGCACCTTGTCGAACAGGGCCTCCGCCACCCTCCGCGCCCCCTCCTCGGACACCGACACATCCCGGCTGCGGCCCGCGATGAACCGGGCCGACTCCAGCGGGGACGGCGGCACCTCCATCGGCGGCCTCCGCTACCGGCACCGGCACGGCAGGACGGCCTAGCCCGCAGCCCGCTCCCCCCGCGGCCGGCGGCAGCACGGCGCGGCCCGGAGCGGCCCAGCCCCGGCAGTGCGCAGGCCCCGGGGGCGGCCGGCGGCAGCCTCCCCGCTGCGGGGGGAGCGGCGGGGACCGTCCGCGGGGAGGCGGAGATCTTCGGGGAGCTGCTCGGTTTGGCGGAGATCCGGGTGGTTTGGGGAACAAAGGCGGCTGGCACGCCTGACGCCTTCCCCTGCTGCAGCCCCCTGCGCGCACCCCGCGGGCGGCACTCGGCGGCACCCGCCTTCGCCTCCCGCCCTTCGCGGTTTTGTCTAGACCGCCCCTTTCTCCGGCCTGCGCCGGGCTTTGCTGTGCCCGCCAGTCCCACAGGCGAAAAGCGAGCTTCTGGTGCGCTGCTTTTCGCTTTTTTTAAAAAAAGAGTTGATCACACCTCTACCCACGAGGTTTGCCGTACACAAAACCCTCACCCTCCCTGCCCTTTCCCCCGGATTTTACAATATAAAATTTTGCCATGTCAGGAATTACCCACCCCTTAAAAAAAATAGTAGTAAAATAGCACAGAAGGAGAAAAAGAATCCAGTCTTATTCTCACACCCATCACATCCACATATGCAACATTCCTTTGCAGTTTGTAAACTGTTTTATTATTATTATTATTTAGGAAGTGAAATTAGAATTGGTAAACTATAAATACAAATGCGAAGGTATTACATGAGATATCCAGAGGCTTCGCCTTCTTTAATTTCTCACATATTTCCTACGGAATTCAACATACAACAGGGAAATCAAACAAGCTTAAGTTTTGAATACAATGAAAAAAAAACAAGTTACAGAGTTAGATACTGTCAATTTGCCAATTTATAAGAATGTCTACCTTATACAAATGAAAGCTCTGAAAACAACTAGAATTCATTCCGTAATGGTACACCAACTGCCATTTCTAAGTGTTATTTGCATTAAGCAAGCAGCCTAAAACCAGGTGTACTTTACCACTGTTTAATCAGTGACATCACAAAATTTTTAAATATTTTTATTTATATACTGTCACCAATATATATATGTACTGCAAAGAGGGCCAAACACTTGCAAAAAAGTCAAGTTTTACACAAAGTTTGCATGAGTATTTTTGCCTTTTTTTCCCAAACAGCAAAGCTGAGCCATTGTTTTCACACGGTTTCTTTAATTTGTCAAGAACACAGAACTCCATCTATATCAAAGAAGCGTAAGAGCAAGCTTAACAGCAACTTTCATGTATGCATTTTCTTGTGGGGAGAAAAAATGAAGAGTGTATCAATTTTAGATATTACCTTATTTATATCTAAAGAAAGATGACCACCAAGAGTAGGTTCACTAAATTTATTTAAAAATCATAAAACGTTTCTTACAAAAGAGCATTACATTCTGCACACTGCTCTCAAAGGATGCCAGGGGCACTTGGACTACCAGCATTCTCCCCCCTTCAAAAAAAGTACAGTGTACATAAACGCAGGGTGTTCACAATAGTTACAGAGAAACATTACAATTTACCACCAACAATGAACAAAAATAAAATTCACTCTCTCTGCTGCTGTTTCAAAATTTCACGTTAGTCTCACGCGCCCTTTCCCTCCCCCCAAATATTTGTAAAGAACTAAAACATTACATCTGGTGGACAGCAAAGATTCCACTACACCTCAAATGCAGAACACCTATGAAGCAGAGGAATGTTGGCTTTTTAAACAGAAGCAGATAAAAAAAAAAAGGTTGCAGGACTCCTTCAGTTCTTCACTAGTCTTAGAAAAACTTTCCAGAATACTGCTTCACACTATAAAAAAGAAAAAATAATCTTGCATTAGAATCCTTCAACATCTGCATACTGCTTCACACTATAAAAGAAAAAAGAAAAAAGCATGTATTAGAATGATTGACCATACATCTTGCATCAACATTCATAATGACATTCTTAGAAAAGATTAAATTACGAATTTGTAATAAATTTAAAAATAAGCATAGAAGATTAATGTCTAAAAGCTATACGTATATGAATATTTTAGGCACATTTAAATATTAGTAATCTAAAGCCAACATTCAAGTTAAACAGTAAAACCTGCTATGATAGCTAACATGTTAATAAAGAAAAACTAAGCAAATTATATCTGAAGCTGTTAGTATTTGGCAGAAAAGACAAAGTAATGCCAGCAAGGTGTGAAATGCTGCATAACAGCACCAAATCGATTTCAACTTGTCCTGTAGAGGCATGATCTGTGCCATATGGCAGACTGTGATTTGTTGTCAATTTAGTTATCTAAAAACAACAAAATCACTAGTCTTCCACACAGAACTAGACCAACATCCACTGAAATCTTCTATATTTTCTACAGGCTCTATGTAATTTATTAGAAGTAGATTTTTTTTGCAGCAGTTTTCACCAGAGAAATGAGAGGACTGCTTGGTTAAGGTGTCTTCCAGCAAGATTAGTTTTGAGGGTGTCTTCATTTTAGTTAGAATGGAGAACAGAAGAGAATCAAGGCAGATCTACCACTGGAGAGGTTAGGTTCAAATAGTTACTTAAAACCTGCCTTCTAAAAACCGTATCACAGAGAACTTCAGAATGTAGCAGGAAGAAAGTCAGCGTAAAATCGACTAAAAGGCCAACATCAAGCTTTTAACTTGCCTGTTCTGCAGTAAATACTGTGCATTTTGTATCTGGTCCTGTGTTCCTGTAATAGTTATAATCCGATCTTCTGAGCCTTCTAATGGTTCATCAATTTTGATCGAAGCTCCTGACTCGTGACGTATTTGTTTGATTCTCTGGCCTCCCTTTCCGATAATAGATCCTGCCAACTAGGGGAGAAAACAAAAGCAGTCACTTCCTGATATTCCCCTATGAAAGCAGGAACTAAAGTCCAAGCACTACTTCGGTAGCTTCCATGACTTCAAGAGCTGCAATGGCAGTTTACTCTTTTAAAAGCCTCAAAACATTCTCTGCAATATTAAGTATAAAAATGCAGGTGAGGTAAAATTAGAGTAAGCGATTGCTTGTTTAAAAAAAAAAAAAAAAGGAAAAAGTACATATACCATCTTTATTATTCAATATTAATTACTAATAAAATTGTTCTGTGCATCTCTGTGACTTTTTTTTAAAGAAACAAATGGAAAGCAAGTTAACATTACTTACATCTTTGGGAATCGTTACTTGTGTTGTGATGATGGGTCCACCAAGATCTCCGTATGAACCACGGCCCCCTGCATAAGAATAGTCTAAATTAAACGTATGCATCAAGCTCTTCCATAACTTTTTAACAAATTACTTATTAAGGTTCTGTATGAAAACTTACCATATCCAGAGCCACCCTCAAACTGTAACAGAAAGAGAAAAAGGCTTTAGTGAATAGCCATGCTTCATTAACGTGTTTTCATCTTCAGTAACACACTAACTGTTGAGTCTATTTTACACAGAAATCCCAATCCACCACCCCTTACTGCCAAAGGTATACTGGGGAAAAGAGGGCAGGCCAGAAACAAAAGGGGGTACAACTCTCACAGAATCATTTAGGTTGGAAAAGACCTCTATGATCATGAAGTCTAGCCATTAACCTAGCACTGCCAAGTCTACGTGCCTGTCAAAACCTCTAGGAGTTTGACAGAAGATGACATTAACAATCCAGCTCTATCAGTTTACCAAGCAATCTTACAAATTCAGCTGCTGGTAGACTGCTTTTGATGCTTACCATGACTGAACTAACTTTCAAATCAGGAGATTTGAGTACAGCTTTATTCACACTACCAATGTAACTCAGGAGCGACGAAAGCCTCAGTTTGTGGACCCAAAGTTTGCCAGTGACTGTCAGTCCTCCTACGTCACCCATCCTATAACTTCAGGAAAACACAACTCAGCTCTAAATATAGTTCTGTAACTTTTCTCTCAATTCAAACTAAACTACAGTCCTTTCTGTCTTAAACAGACAATCATGACACAAGTTATTTCTGTTCTGCTGAAACAGCCAAGTACCAAATCCAAATCACTGCAACGAGCACTCATGGCTTCTTTTATTTTTAGCATTTGCAGACTGGTACTTGACATCACGTATTTAATTCCATCTAGTACCTTATAAACAAACAAACTAATTTAATTGTTTTCCTATAAAAGCACAGAATAGATATAGTTATCTAGAATTCAACTGCAGAGGGACTATTGGGTGGCCTCTGTGAGAAGAAACCTTGGTTGTCCCAGTGCCTGATACAGCCAGTTCCAGCTGGCTCCAAAACAGACCCACTGCTGGCCAGAGCTGAACCAACCCAGAAGCAGAGCTTGTGGCACTTCTGTGACACGGTATTCAAGGAAGGGTAAAAGATGTTCTAACTCAGCTGTGAGAGACAGGAGTAAGGAAAAGAAATGTGAGAGAAACAATACTGCAGACACCAAGGCCAGTGAAGAAGGACTGGAGGAGGGCAGCATGGGCAGGGTGCTCCAGGCACCGCAGCAGATTCCCCAGCAGCCTGTGGAGAAGACCATGATGTTGCCCCCATAATGCCCATGGACGACCATGTCAGAGGACGTATTCACAGTGCAGCCCACGGAGGACCCCACACCACAAGAAGTGGATGTGCCCTGAAGGAACTGAAGGCCATGGAGAACCCGCACAGGAGCAGGATCCTGGCAGGAACTGTGGACCATACAGAATAGCTTCGATGGACGTTTTTTTCTTGCAGAAACTGTGTCAAATCGGGGACCCATGGTGGGGCAGTCTGTTCCTGAAGGACTGTACCCCATGCAGAGGGCACACTCTGGAGCAGTTCATGAAGAGCCACAGCCTGTAGGAAGGACCCTCCACAGCCACTGGTATGGCTGGGGAAGGATGGTATCCTGATGGAGGGCCCCCACTGTGGAGCAGGGAGATGTGTGAGGGGGAAGGACTGGCAGAGAGGAGCTGTTAAGAGCAGCATGGCCCATCCTCCCTACACTGCTTGGGTTGGGAAGGAGGTAGAAGACTCAGGATTGAGGGAGTGAAGTTGAGACTGGGAAGAAGAGGATCAGGGGGAGGAAAGTGTTTTTAGTATTTGTTTCTCACCATGCTACACAGTTTTTAAGTGGCAATAAATTAACCTTCCCCAAATCAGATTACAGTAACTGCTAAGCCATCTCCCTGTCTTTATCTCTCCCTGTGAGCTTTTTCACCTTATCTTCTCCTTGTCTTTTTAAGAAAGGAGAGTGAGAGCACGGCTTGGTGAGTCTGGCAGTCAGTTATGGTCAACCCACTACAACTACCAGTTTACAGAAGTTGTAATGCAACAATGTTTCCCCCCCCAAAATATTTTTACCTGCTACCTTTCTGGATCATCAAAATGGAAGTTATTTGGACCAAAATGTTAAGCTTATCACAGAATGGTTGAGGTGGGAAGGGACCCTTGGAGGTCATCTGGTCCAACCCCCTGTTCAAACAGGGGCACCCAGAGCAGGCTGTTCAGGACCATGCCCAAACAGCTTCTGAGCATCTCCAAGGAGGGAGACTCCACAACCTCTCTAGGTAACTTGAGCCAGTGCTCCATCACTTGCACTGCATGGAATTGCTTCCTCATGATCAGGAGAGAACCTCCTGTGTTCCAGTTTTAGCCCACTGCCTCTTGTCCTGGTGCTGGGCACCACTGGAAAGAGCCTGGCTCCATCCTCTGAGCAACCCCTCTTCAAATACATTGACGTCATATATTGACAAGATCTCCAGAGCCTTCTCTTCTCTAGACTTAACAATCCCAGCTCTCTCAGCCTTTCCTTGCCTGTCTCTAACTAACCCATTTTGTGTAATCATATAGCTTAGAATTACAGATTATAATTGAGCAAAATGAGAGTTCGTAATAAAGTGCAAAATAAAAGAGAATAAAGGACACTGCTTAAGACTTGAGAAGCTGATCAGAACAGCACACTGCAGAGGTACAAACACATCCCTGCTGATATTTACTACAGGCTCACTTTTTTGAGCTGAAATATACTCCTTTCCTTTACCATTTCTGCTTCTCCTGAAACTACAGGATAGCACATGAATTTGACAGCAGATAAGTAATTACAGCTGCAGTGTTTATGTGAGCTAAGAACTGATGTTTAATATGTGGCAGTACTTTGACAACTTGACAGCATGAACACTTGAACCCTGCTGGTACTTCAATTCTTTAAACCTGTCCCTTCCAATCAAATGGAATATTCTCAAATACAAGGATAATAAAGCCTGACAGTTTATCCACAAGGTTAAGTAAAAGGCTACTTTAAATATTCCCTGATGGATATATGAAAAAACACAACATAATGAAGTTGAACCAAAATATATAACCTAAATGTGTGCAGTCACGGTGCATCAGTTATGGAGAAAGCATTAGTATTTAGAATGCTAAAATGAGGTACAAAAGAAGCAATGCAACTGAAAAGCTCCTCCTTTTTGGCTGTGCTGCTACATACTTCCAAATCTCTTAACATTACATGCCTGTACAGGACTCATTGTTAGGACAAACTGCCAATAAATTCTAAGTCAGAAGAGCAGTGTTATGATTTTCAACAGACGCAAGCTGCTACTGACTGTTAAAGCTCAAGAAATTCCTTTATCAATTAACCAGTTCAATAAAGCAATTTTGAAAAAAAATAAAAAGAAATTGAAGACACTCACCAGTTCTGGTGGCTGCATGTCATCACAGGCATCCACATGACACTGCATCATCTTTCACACAAAACAAAATAGGAAGAAAAGAGGAAACAAATCTAAATTCCATCCGTATCATGGAGATTTGTAGGTAATTTAGCAAGCAAACACCATACAAACAGGTACAGGGAACATCTTCCTGAACTATCTATACTATCAAGGATTCAAAATTACACAACTTAAGACAATTATAAGACTTGTTTGTTCCTTTTTATTTTCAATTCAAGGGAACTGTAACTGGTCACACTTACTTCTTCCTTCTTTCTGTGGTGTACATTTTCCTCTTGTGACCAGACGGCTAACAGCAAAGTCTTGAATAGGCTTTTTTTTTTTTGCTTATCAGATTTTTTCTTAAGAACATCTTAAAGTGCTAAAGCTATATGTCAAAAAGCATTACTCTGACACTGAAGTTGTGTTTCTCCTACTTCAAAAAAGTGTTTATTAAGATTAAATTAGATGTGACTTTTAAGTAACACGAGTAAACAGGTTAACCCTATCAGTGATTACCTTGATGCCAACAGCAGGCCAAGTAGTAAGGACACTGCTTTTAATGTTCTATTAATTAATTTCTATGTATCTCATATAGCAAATATGCTAGCAATATACTGCTGCCTAACTACATCAGAAATTTAAGTTTTTAAAACACAAGATCATGGCTTTCTGTTCTTTCAGAATTCTACAAAAAATATTGACAAATCAGCAAATGGTGACAAAAATATAGTTTGTCGATTCCTTTGCAGGGTTAAAAATGATGTACAACACAGAACTTAAGTAGCACACTGAAATACAAAGTTAATCTGTGCAACCTAAAAACAGTGTCTATAACACTAAGTGCAGAATATCTTAAGACACTTAACAGAATCTGCAAACTAATTTGTGCTAACGACTGCTGGTACTACGGAATGACTACTGGAAACCAAATGAAACATCGTTGAGGTAAGGCAAAGACTTCAGTATAAATAGTAATTTATTAACTTTTACACCTAACAGCAGTCCTCATTCATGTCAAAACCTGTTATCATAACACTCTCCATTTTGAGTTACATAGGAGAGTGAAATTTTCTTAAAATATTTCTAGCATTTAGCTGGGTAAGTAGATGTGAAATACTCTTCCTTTACCAATTTTCAATGTGTCATGTCACATCTCTTAAACATGAAGATTACTTTGCATTTTTAAGTGCATAAAACTTTTCTGCAGTGTTTATACAGAGGTATGCGTACACATACATACGCATGCTAAGAAAAATCAAGAACTAGGAAATACCTGAAGGAGCAAAAGCACATTAGTAAAGGAGACACACTCCATATAAGTTTGTGAAGGTATAGTACGTTTAAGAGACATATTCCAGCTAAATTCTTTTACTAATTCCAATTTTTAAAATGTTTACTATTTAAAAAGCTGCAGTACCTTGGCAATTAAGCTAAAAAGGGGAGACTGAAAAGGGAAAAGAGAACAAAATGGCTTTGAACACTTCTTTAAACGCCACCTCTGTACTTACTAGTTTTGGCTGGGACTGAGTTGATTTTATTCACAGTAGCTTGTATAGTACTGTGCTCTGGATTTATGATGAAAATAGTGCTGGTAACATTCAAGTATTTTGGTTATTGATGAGCAGTGCTTACAGAGTCACACACTCTTTTCTGATTCTCACACTGCCCCACTGAAGAGTAAGCTGGGGGTGTGCGAAAAGTTGAGTGGGGCCACAGCCAGGACACATTTGATCCAAACTGACCAAACAGGTGGTATATTCCATACCATGACTCTGTGCTGAGTAACAAAAGCTGGGGAGACAGAAAGGGAGGGACTTTGGGAATTGCAACATTTCTCTTCCCAATAAACCACTAGGCATGATGGAACCCTGCTTTCCTGGAAATGGCTAAACATCTGCCTGCCATCTCTAAGTAGCGAACAGACTCCTTATTTTGCTTTCCTGATGTGCAGCTTTACTTGTTGAACTGTTTTTATCTTAACCCACAAGATCACATTTATATCGTTTCAGTTCTCTCCCCATCCCATAGAAGGGGGAGTGAATGGCTGTGTGGTGATTCACACTGCCTACTGGGGTTAATGCACACCATCCTTACTTTACACCCATACCTCTATGTTTATGCTCAGTTATGCATCTGAAAGACCAATGGTGAATGGGAGCATTAATGGGAGCATTAAAAAGAAATACTGTAAAAATATTGCCGTCCCCCCCCCCAGTTTTCAGAATACTCTTTGCAATCTACATGCATTTGATTTGGAGTAGCTACAGACGGAAATGTATTGTTTCTGTTACAGAAGCAACACAGAGCTGTTGTTCAGGAAAAACCTTCAAAACAAAGGTAATAAATCCATAGAACTTTTTCCAATTGCTTACAACTGTAAAACACGCTACCATGGGCAAGAGAAATCAGCATTTATCTTTTAAAATAAAAATGAGTTATTTGCACCTCAGAATCTACACGGCTGTCAATTTTGTCTTATTTCAGGAATCCCATAAAATGGGACTTAATTCACTACTGCAAGTTTTTTCCTTTACTGGGAGAACCAGCAAAGTATGAGGATTTCTGTAAATTCAACATCTCCAGTATCTATGTAAAGTAGAAGCTATTTTAAATAGTATTTATGGTCTCTGAAAGCAGCCTTTCCCATGCATTACTTATGAATTCACAATGATGTTTACTTTCAGTATTTTGCTAGACCATGTTTTTTGTATGCCAGTGGTGGCATAGAAGACCTTATGTCACCACCATGACAATTCCAACTCCAGCCTCACAACCCACATGAAAACTTCTTGTCTGCCACGTAGTTAGTTACAGTTAACAAAAACTAGAAATTAAATACAATTTGGGTCAAGAAGCAGTCCTCACCTGAAGCAGACTACCATACCTGGGCATTAAGCAGCCAAAACTATGAGGAGCTTCACTGCAAATACAATTGTTTTTTAGAACACAAGAGTGCAGACATGATTCCACTTACTTGTAAACATTCATGTCAAGAAAGTAACAGTCAACCTGCTAATAGTCAGACCAAACAGATTTTCTATTCTACCTGGAATGGAATAAAACTAGAACATATTACTGTCTGAGAACACAGCTGGTCAGGACTGTGCTCAACCAGATACCCAGACAAGGGTGGTTTACTTGGCTTATATGCACTGGCACGAACTTTACTAGCTGCAAGTGTGAAAACACAAAAACTGATCTTGCAAACATATGAATACTGATAAAGAACTTGAGGCATATTTTTCGGTTCTTGCAATTTCTTAGGACATTGAGCAGCAGGAAGTGTTAAGTCTTTCCTTTTCACATTTCTAGTGAATATCCAATGTTCTTGTAATAGGTACTTCCAGTCTTATTTCCAGAAGGAAATGTGTAAAGTCTGTTTAGATAGCCCAATTTGATGCCTCTTTTTTTTTTCCATTAATTTAATAATACCGAAATTTAAGATCTCATCTGTCATCTCCAGAACAGTGGCCAACAAAGTTAGAGAAAAAAAGTTAGGACAAACACCTATAATTCTCTTTCCAGGAATCTAGTACAACTGAACATGACTGCTGGGGAAGCTGTACTCAGAGTACGGCACAGAAGGGTACCCTTTTGAAGCTTCCAGAAGTTATGAGTTTTTTTCTCCCCTCAAGCAGATGTTAGCATTAACGTGATTAAATGTACCTCATTTCATTTAGCATTCAACTTATTAGTGGCCCTGGTTCCATAACATATGGAATTACAATAGCTTTTGCAACCACAGAAACCATCAAATAGAAAAAAAAAATGATTAAAAGAGCAATCATCTTCCAAAATCACATAGAGCTCTTTCTTCACTGGTACTATTCTATACTCTGTGTTATTCTATGTTTTCCAAGATATGCATTAAGAATGCTTCTATGAATCAAAAAGTTTAAGAGAACTGTTGTGACACGTTTTCATCTGAGAAACCTACCAACCCCTGTTTCTGCCATTCTCTTAAAAAAAAAATAGCCAATGCAAGAAAAATTACAGAGTAGAGCAAAGTCAAACTTTGTGTCACTGATGGTGGGGGGAAAAGAAAACAGTTCACATCTCAGGCACTCTTTATCCTTCAAACACTCCTACACAGGAGGGGTCATTTTTATAGAGAAGTCATTTTGATTACATAAAAATTTCAGAATTATGCATGTCCCCAATTTAAGTGGCTGTGTTCAGCAACAGTATATTCAGGCATTCAGTGTGTTAATGAAATGCAACAACCCAAATTTTAAGTTCCTACCATTCCATCGTAACGGTCTCCCGGTCTGCCCCTTCGGTCATAAGACATCAGATCTCTAGAATGAAAAAAACAGCAGCAAATAAATCACATTGTAAACTAGTTTCATATATTCCATTCTAGATTTTCACATTCATGAGTCTCACGTGCCTTTATTTCTAACTAATTTAGCCAAGTCGTGAACAACAAAGGGCATTATACAGCCACTGATCACAGTCCTGGCCGTCTGCTACAAAGTAGCAAATAAATTCCAATACTTTTCTAGATACTCCAAAGCAATACCTGCACAATCTTGCATAATCACCACCAACACTGAAGTGTGAAACAAACACTAGCAACATGAATACAATTCAGTAGACTGTACACAACTTTTGTACAATGCCTTTATGCAACAACTCACCCGCCACGAGGAGGTGGAGGAGGAGGAAGAGGAAGGTTACGAGCTCTGCTGCCACCTCTTCCCCCACGACCTGGCGGAGGTGGTGGAGGTCCTCTGCGAGGGCTCATATCATCATAATCTCTTCTTGATGGAGGCATAGGTCGGCCACCACGACCAGGAGGCATGCGATCAAAACCTCCTCTCCCACGCATTGGAAAGCCTACTGGACGTCCTCGTCTATCATCAAACATCATTGTGAAGCCACCATAGTCATATGTTTCATCATAGAAATTGGGATCATAAGGCTGGGCCCGTCCTTTAATCGGAGACTAAAACAAGTAAAAAAAAAAAATCATCCCCCAGTTAGCAAGTTAGCACCATTATAATTAGCATATCTAGTTAAATATATTACATGTATAGAAGTGATTTCACAATGCTGGTAAGAAAGAAGGAGGTAACTTATTTTCCTGGGAACTTAGTTAGAACCGAAAAACTGCTGTTGCTTATCAGTGCTATTCGTCTCCCTCTTCAACATTTGAATCTTAATGACAGGCAAGGCATGAATAATGGACCACTAGTACAAAAAATTGCTTCCCTCTCCCGTAAGTTGCACTACAATTCTAGGAAACAGCAGTAATTTCAAAAAGTGGTAATAGTGCAACGTTTTGTTGCTGGAAAAGTGGGAGGTACTGAACTCAAAACAGAAACTGAAAGATGCAACGTTCCAACCACACGATCCCTAGCATTCATGCATGCCAAAGAAAGAATTAAATTAAGTTTAATGAACATTACCTCAGAGATCAGATCCAAAATAATCTTGATACATTCAACAACTCTATCAGGTTTTCCACCAATAAGCACCACTCTGTCAGTTGAGTGAGGACAACACTCCTGGAAGAGCTTAATGGTAGTCTGAGTGTTCTGTTGAAAAGAAAAAGTAGCCAAGATTTTAAAAATGTAATTAAACAACTTTATAAACTTGTCAAAAATAAAAATGGGTTAAGATGTGTATTAATTAGAAAAATAAAATCAATCCAAAAGACAACTGAATTCCCAATCATTTTAAGTGCTTGCTTGTTTTCAAGTTCCCACAACAGATTTGATTTTAGGAATTCACATTTTTAAAGCTTTGTGATTACATCTTTTTCTCTGAAGAAGGAAAAAGCTCAAATTTTCTCCTCTTTCAATTATGTCTTATGTTCGCCATTTTTCATTTAAATACTAGGAAAAGGATTACATATGCACTGCAGGTTCACACATTTTATTAACTTTCATGTGACAGGAAAAACATTTTTTGATTCAAGACAGCAATGTTGCTGGAATTATGTCCAGCGATCTTGCCTTCCTCAGCTCATACAAAGGTTTATCAGCTTATACCTGAACTGACCTGAAATGGCCTCTGACACAATGCCACCGAAGGACAGAGAACACAGGTCTTTAAATTCACAGAGATCATTAGTTCTTTAGGACAAAACCTTATTCCTTTGCTTGAAGAAAACAATGGTCTTCAAGTTTCAGAGCGATATGCATATACTGAACTACCATAATGAGAATTTGTGGAAAAGGAAAAAAAAGCCTCAATCATTTCTCATATCCAGCTACTCCAAGGAATCTAGTCGAGGCAGCAGTTCCTTCTAGGAGTGATGAGCACCATTTTCATCAAAAATGATCCTCTATAAACATTACTCCACCACTAACACTGCTTAAAAGCTTGAAAATAAAGTTTAAGTTCTATTACTAACCACCTCTTTCATTTCTGAAGGTTTGCATTAAAGTTTGAACTCAGATCCATCTCAGAACACAGAAATCACATACGTAGTACACTGAAAAGGAATTACTGCACAGAAGATACTTACACTTGCTCTTTATGAACACAAACCATTAAGCTATTTATAGAACAGAATCTGAATCAAGAAGAACAGAAAACAGTACCTCTCTGAGTTCTTTGATTTTAGCACCCTTGACGCCAATAATTCCTCCTGCCAGACTTTGGTGAATAAGAAGTCTTAATTCACAGTCGAAGTCACTGCCTTTGTAGTGTTGATACTGCATGAAGGACGCATAAACAAAAAAAATAAAAATGTTAGCCTCATTAAATTAAAATAATAATTTTGGGTTTTGTTCAGGATTTTTTTTCCCCACCACAACATGGCGGTGTAACTTAATTTACTGATTATATACCTGTATTTCCCTTGACAGACTAGCACCTTGCCTGAACATGAACTGATGTCAAATCAGTTTTCCTTACTTTCATTACACTGCACAGCTTTCTCTAAACAATTAGGAAGATACCAGACACTTGTCCTTTCAAAACCAAGGCAGGATACAGATTACGATAGAGCTAACTTCGAAGGAAACCTATTAGGAGGCTAGTGCTCAAAAAGCCAGGGGGAGGGGAAGGCTGTTCTAAATGTTCATTTAGTAATTAAAGACCCTCTCTGTCCTCTACCGAAAAAGACACTATCATGTAGATGGAGGATCATGCCACCACACCCCTTGTTTAAAAGGGTTTTGTTCTTTATTTTCTAATTTCATGTATTAAAGTAAGTGGCAAATAATCTAGAATGATTGCTTTAAAAGCTAGCCTCATACCTCTAAGGAAGAAACATGTTAAGATACATACCTCTTCTAAAGTAGGGATAATCTTCTTCAAGATTTCTCCAATTGTCTCTATATCTGCACTTATACTCAAGATGCTGTCAGAAGCCACAGTGCCAGACAAATACGTATATGGTGGAAAAGAAAAAGTAAAAGTAAATTTTGTATTCATACTCATACACAATATTCTAACAAGATTTACTAGACAGAAGAACTTACAGTTAATATTCCCCATTTAAAGTAAACCTGTTTACTGAATTTAGAACACATGCATCTTTGTTTATGCCCAATATGTATGGTTGATACATTTAAGATTTGGTAGGTCTTGCAGAGAAAGAGAGAGAAAGAGAGAAATAAAGAGAGAGAAAGAGAGGACTTTTGGAAGGGCTCAGATTAAGTGGGCAAGAAATTGACGCAGAACTGAAAGTAGAAGTGAATATTCATGTTTCCCGCCACCACTAATTTAGGATACCCTCGCTATTACATTGGTAAAACTGGCACACCTTCTCGTAGTAAAAGTGGGGATATGCAAGTGGTGAACACTGTATCTGGAGTAAGGTTATGAGACCAGTTAGAAATTAGATTACTAATGGGCTCTGCAAGAAAACAAATACAAATGCAAGACAAAAAAAAGACAACACAAATGAGAAGTGAAGGAAAGTGAACCAGAGTTAGCATTTCATCAGAAATAATTATGAACAGGCAATGTTGAGGGAGCAAGGTGGGCCACAAAGACAGAGCGAGAGACTACTTTGAAACAATCTGATTTACAATGCAGCGAATATGCAACACTTGAAGCTGTGCTCCTTCCATTGAAATAAAATTAGTGGATTGTTTGGGTGGGCAACTCACGTAAAAGTTCAGTGACAAAAAGACTTAATGGGGAAAATAAGACAGAAAACTTGAAAAAAAACAATACACCGTCTATAAGGGGATACTATTTAATCATATAAAAGGCAGGTAATAAAATACATTTCTCTCTTTCTAATCAGGCAGTGAGGCATAAACTGTTGGGACATACCGCTCGGGGCCACTGCTGTCTGGGACTGAAACACTGGCATTGTACTGCATTGGTCATTGGCGTTCGTGGATGTTGGCATTGGGCATGGGTATTCAATCGGAAGTTGTCAAGTATGGTACCCGTTTGGCAACGAGCACATTTTTGGGCATAGCCAACCAGGGTTTTCACATGGGCGTTCAGGGGCGGATGGGCCAACGTCATGGTGGGCAACGCAGGGGCAAGTCGATCCAGTACATGGGCAACGGAGATATATGGCCAAAAAAACAAGGAGAGGGAAAAGGGGGAAAAGCAATAAATTTTAATTTAATACAAACTATACTCATTACTCTCAATTAATGAAACAAGCTTAAGTTGTTCTGAAGACTAACACAATAACGGATTGCTACATTGACTGTGGCTTAACAGTATGGACCTTAAAAATGAGTCACTTGATCTGACTGAACTACTTTTTACTGTTATCGTATGATGTTTCAGTAAGCAGGCTGGCTCATGAGGGTAGACACAAAACCTGTCAAGACTGATACTACTGAATCCTCGGGCAAATTGGGAAAGTTAGTTTTCCAGACCAAACTGAATTATCTGGACTTAGGTGGATGTATTGATTTACTTTAAAAGAAAAAGGAGGAAAAAAAAAAGAAAAAAACGTTAGCTGCCAAAGAGAGCGTATGTATGATTCCTAACCATTTCAGCTTCAACCTGAGTTCTAGGAAGTTGCTGTAGTTTATGACCTTAGTTGGAACTGATTTGCAATGACATATTACCAAATATTGTGTTGAACAGAGTACTGCTTGAAAAAAATTGTTGAAATTGTAGCTGATGTTAAGTACAAGAGTGTAAACAAACAGAATTTAAGAAGCGTTGCCAAGTTTTATAAATATGTAACATTAACGTAGAACGTGTCTAATCACAGGAGTCAACCCACTATCAAATGTGAATAGGCATATAAGTCATGACTGTTTATAAATGCTTCCAAGTAATAGAATGTTTCTTTGCTGTTCTATACCTATACTCTAATCAAGCAAATTTAACATTAATGCTTTTGTGTTTGATGTGCAAGCTGTTAAGGAACAGATGGGCCATTTGGGGGGGAGAGGGAAAGGGGGGGGGGGGGGGTTTTTTGTTTTTTTTTGTTTTTTTTTTAAAGGAAGTTGAAGAATTCCTCTATCACTGGGTTAAGCCAGCCACCTGCAACGATTTCAGTAGCACTATAATTGATTCACACATATGGGAAATGGTACAATTAAGGGTTTTAAGCTTTGTCAATATTTCTCATTAGGATGTTAACTCACTTGAAGTGTGTAATTTAGTGGAATCCTATTCAAAAGAGAAGAGGTTTAATGTAAACCTCTCCTCCCACACGAGTCAAGCTGGGCTTTAATTACAGTACAAACTGAAGAACTAAGTTACCTACTCTACCAAGTACTACAAATGGCTTGTAACTAGAATATTGATGTCTAGAGTTGAATCGTCCCATTTCTAAAAATGCACGCAACCAAGCTTTCGATGTAGTGCTCTGAAAGAATTGGTGTTAAATTAGTTCAAACTCATATATACTCACGTCTGTACGAAGTGCCTTAATATTTTTGCCACCTTTTCCAATCACTGCTCCAGCGTTCTGGAAAAGAGTTTTCAGAAGTTACACTTGGCCAACACAGACTGTATCCAGAATAAGAATGATACATCTATTTTTGTACTACCCTAGCCTACCCTGTCCACTGGGGAGGGGAAGGGAGAGAGCAGGTGGGTACTTGTTTTTCTGTTGAAAGCTTCAAATCAAATAGGAACAAATTGATAAAGCCTGTCCATAACAAAAAAAGAGACCAACGGCTCTTAGCACTGCACTTAGCTAGAAGAATATTCAGTTTTGCAACTAGTATTATTTCAATTCCAAATTCAAGTTTCTAGGTGACTCCACCTATGTTAGAATGGTCTCATAGTTGAGACCATCGACTTAAAAAAACAGATTCTATGAATGTTATGAACATCAGTGATTTCCCTAATTTATTATTTTCTTTTGAAGTATTACGTTTGGTCAAATTTGCACTGCAAGTGTTTCTTGACAATTTCAGGGGCTACTTTTTTTTATACCTATGTAAGACAACTGACTTTTCAGATTAGTACATTTAGAAAGGTGACTGTTAACATCTCCTTTGTTTAAATTTAGGTTTCTAAAAAAGCATCAGGAATAAACTAGCAGGTATTAAAGGAGAGTAATTGCAAAACTGCATTTTTACCAGGTTATTTCAAGGACTACATGCAAGAAGTATGGCTTTTATTAAATGGTTCATACCTGAGGCTAACAGCACGCAAATGTTTCCACGCAACTCGACTATTGGTCAGAAATGCCACACAGAGTTAAGATACTACTCCCCCATGCCAACACAAAAGAACGAGATACTTCAAACAACAAAAATTATGTTTAACAAATGTAAACAGTAGACGAAATCCATACTTGGCAACTTCACCGTAACAGTTCACACTAGCTAATGAAACTATTGCTATCTCTGCAGCATTACTCCCACATTTCTTCCTGTCTTTGCATTTCAATAGATTCAGGAAATTGGTCAGGGAAGAGTTACTAAGGTCCCAGCCAAGTTCTCATCTTACCTACTGTACTTAATCACTAGTTGATCGTCTTTCTAAACCGCTTCCTTTCTGAAAACACACCATCACCCCCCTTGAAGTAACAACCTCCCACTCACATGTAAGAAAAACAGCTGTTAATGTCTGCTGTTTTATTTTTTCAGAAAGTAGAGCCCTTAAAAATAAATCTGCAGATCCTCAACAACTTACCTTTAGATCACTAAAGAAAATTCTATCACAATACTATTCTACTACTTCTCGTGCACAATGGAAAATTTTCCTACTTATATTTAGTATCAACGTTCTTTCTGAAAATATATCCCAACACACATTTTGTCACCACTGACTTTAGCAACACAATAAGCAACAGCAATAATAAAAAGCATACTTTGCTCTGAAGGAGGATGCGCAATTCAACCATCTCATCTGTATTCCGAGATCTTTTGAAGGCCTGTTCTTCCTCCATATCTTCTGCAGGACGTTTGCCTGTAGAGAGGTCCATAGGGGGGAAACACAAATATTTATTTAACTTTCTAAGTCATAATAAAATGGAATGGATGTCATGTTTATGCTCTGTATTCCTAGCACATTATTTCCTATTAGCTCAGCATTAATTTCTGATGTCTACTTTAAGTATCCACATCAGGGAAATAGGTTTTTACTTTATGAACCTACATTAGTTATTCAGATCGAAAACACTTAGTCACATATTCACAACACGCTGTTTAAAACAGTGCAGCACCACCTGACTTTAAAAAAAAAAAAAAAAAAAAAACACAATTGGAAAAAATCTTTCAACCAAAAAGTTGTGAGGTAGTTTGTCCAACACCAAAGTAATGGTGAAATAACAGGAAAGCAGTGTTTCAAAAACTGTTGGAAAAACCAACACAAACCAACTCAACACTAACACCCTAACTTCCTGCAGTAAACACGATTACAAAATACGCCTAACTTTTTTTTTTTTTTTTTTACATACTTACTACATACTCAGCTACTTATGCTCTCTCTAAAACATGGCCACCAAAAAATGTTTTCATGCTTCAAAAGCACGCAATACATGCTAATCAAAAATGGAAACATTTAATGCAGAATGCAAAACTAATGCCGAGAAAAGCATACTTCATACAATTGAAGCATTAAAAAAAAAAAACTTAAAAAAAATATTTTGAAGGGTTCTTTCTAAAAATAAATAGTCCTTTAAAAAATTTACCATTTGTCTCTGTGTTGGTAAAGGTCTCCTCCTGTTGTTCAGTCTCCATTACCTCTTTTTCTTAGGTGGGCAGACAAAACCTGTTGGAAGAATATTAGAGCTAGCATGCCTATTTTGTGAAAAGGCAAATTGCCCATTTTACTAAAGAGAAAAAGCGAAAAGAAATGCCTGCTTCTGGAACTTACCGCTGTTATATATCCTTGCAGAGAAAAACTCAAGTATTCTGGGCGGGATCAAAATCCAACAGCCTATTGCTTCACGAGCCTATGAAAACAGCATAGATCAGTTGTGCCTCTGCTCACTTACAGCTATGATTCTTGCTAGACAGAAAAGCAGAGGTTTGACCTGAGTTTCATCACAGAGCTTTTCTTAATAAAAGAGAAATCATACCGAGGCCAAACACTCCACTAAGAGGAAATACTATACAAGTGTGTAAATTTACAGATAATCAATGACAGTCTGAATTAAGACAGTTTTCAGTCATTTGCTAGTTTTAAGTAATTTCGTTTACTAACAAAGATTTTCAGGTACTTAGAACAAGTTCCTCTGTTTTCAACATGTTATATGATACATGTCTAGAATTCACTTTTTAAAAAGACGCTGCATAAAAATATGTTCCAAATGTCAGTTCTAAACAATTTCCAATAAAAAAAAGTTATCCAATAACTGTCAGCATTATTTTTTAATCTTTTTTATTTGATCAATCCTGTATCAATGTACTAACTGGCTTTTCCGCATACTTTCTTTTGTTCAGTCAATCTGGAAACACTTCTAAGTTACGTTAAAAGCCCAGACAGAACAGATAATTTTACAGTTTATTCTCTCCAACAACGCATCTCTACAATATCACTGCGGAACAAACCTGTATCTCAAATGGTATTTTATTGTTTAATTTCAATTTCCTCAAGAAACAGTCCATGCTCACTCTGGTTTCCACGAAAAAGTGAGACAGACTGAACTTTTAAAACGCACTCTCAGCTAGTTGTTCATTTGTTATAGTTACCTCTTTTGTGCAGTCTAACAACAGGCACTGCTGAGAGGCATTCAGCCTACCGCAGCCAGCTGCTGCTGAGCAACTGCCTTCACAGAACACGCTGGCCTTTCCATGCATGCTTAACGTGAGCTAACGGAGCCTCGACCACGCACTGCCAAAACGCTAATATGAGTGAAGAAGCATTTTTACACGGTTCGAATAGCCCTTTTGGACCCCGGTTGTTGTACTTCTTACCATCCCAGCAATTTGAGGGCTGTGCGGAATGGAACAAGACGTAACACAGCAGTTCAGGGCTTAATCTTTTCTGGTCCTGGGCGCTTATCCCCTCCTAGCCGTGTGTCCCCCAGTCACATGTACTGAAGGTATTCTCGCTTATTATGCTCTGCAAATCGACTTTGCGGGATTAGCCCGCCAAACGCTATGTTAGTTTTTCTTTTTTTTTTTTTTTTTTTTTTTTTTTTTTGTTTGTTTATTTGTTTATTTTGTTTTTGGTTTTGTGTGTGTGTGTGTGTGTATTTAAACACCGAGAGGGCAGAGCGCCCAGGCACGGCAGCACCGAGCCCCAGCCCGGCCTCTCCCCTGGCTCCCCTCTCCTCTCCCCGCCGGTCGGTGCGGGGCGGAGGCGGCGTTACATAACCCCGCAGCCCCGGCCTCCTCTCCCTCCCCTTCCCTTCCTTTCCCTTTCCTTCCCCTCCCCGGCGGCGGGGACCAGCAGAAATGGCGGCGGCGGCTGCAATGGCGCCTGCCCGCTGCTAGGCGGAGCCGGGAGCGGAAAAGCCGCCAGCACCACGCGGTCACAAGGAGACTTCACCCCCCCCCACCCTCCGCCTCCCCCCCCGCCCAGGGCGGCACAAAAGAAGGCGCCCAGAGGCGCAGACCTGCACCGGGGAGGGCTGAGGGCCCGGCCGCCGGCAGCGCGGACGCAGGGCGCCCCCAACGGCCTCCCCTCAGCCGCAGGCCCCGTCACGGAGTTACTGGAGGAGGGAAGGGGGGGGCGGCGGGGCGACCCCGCTCTCCTCCTGGCGGGGCCCTCACATCGCTGTCCCCCCGGCGGGCCCGACCCAACCGCCTCGGCCCCCTTCCTCCGCCTCTTCTTCTTCTTCTTCTTCTTCTTCTTCTTCTTCCTCCTCCTCCCTCCTCCTCCTCCCCCCCCCCCCCCCCCCGTTACCTGCGGCCGCCGCCGGCCCCGCCGCGCACGGGAGAGAAAGGGGAGCAGCCGCCGCCAACGCGCACCGCCGACAGCGCCGCCGCCCCATTGGCCCCGCCGCGCCCCCCCGCCGCCGCCCGATTGGCCGAGGCGGCTGCCCGTCAGCGCCGCGGGGAGGGGGGCGGCCCCGCTCCGCCCCGCCCTC
>CM021797.1:41993199-42117487 GCA_011076525.1 Nettapus auritus
GTCTGCTGGGGACTGCTCGGGTCAGCTGGATGGTAGCAGCGGCACCCAAACGGAAACAAGCAAGCAGGGAAAAAGCCGTTTTTGTGCGTGCTTCTGGTTATTAAGTGACCAGGAGCCGTCTTTAAAATTCGTTCGGTCTGGCCTTTCTGTCGGCACCCAAGGGGCTTCAGTTGTGTGCTCGTAATTAAATCAACAAAAAAAGGAGAAGTCACCAAGAGGGGTTGGCTGTAGAGGCCTTGATGCTTACCTCATACTCTCTTAGACTGTTTATACCAATTGAAGCTTACTTCTTCAAGTATTGTAAATACTTGCTTATATTTACTACCCACGGAAGAGTATCTATTTTAAATCTATGTTACTACTCTCAGAATATTTGAACATCAAATCGAAGGCAAATTGCTGTATCATACAAGTGAGAGCCCTATCATAAATTCATCTACTTATGAGGAGTGAACATGTCTTTGTTCTTTTTTTTTTTCTAGGGATTTCACTCTTCTGGCTTAAAAGAAAATGTCTACGTTTAACACTGCAGCAAGAGTGGAAACTTGGCTTTCGTCCACGTGGCACGTTAAGGTTCCTTTGACATGGTTGGAAGCATGTATTAATTGGATCCAGGAAGAAAACGGTGGTAGTAACTTAAGTCAAGCTCAGATTAACAAGCAGGTATTTGAGCAATGGCTTCTAACAGATCTAAGAGATTTAGAATATCCGATTTTGCCCGATTGCATCTTGGATGCTCCCAAAGGAGAGCTGTCTGGCTTTTACTCCATACAGATTGATTCACTGGTTGATGTTAGCCAGCCAGCGTATTCCCAGTTGCAGAAGATAAGAGGGAAAAGTACTGTGAACGAAGAAGTAACAGCCAATACTCAGGCATTCCCGAAGCCCTGGGAAGCAAAGCCTACTCGAATGCTGATGCTGCAGCTGACTGATGGAATACATCAAATTCAGGGCATGGAGTACCAACCGGTGCCAGCCCTCCATAGTGATCTTCCTCCAGGAACGAAAATCACTTTACACGGTAGTATTGCTTATCGTCTTGGAGTCCTTTTGCTTAAACCAGAAAATGTGAAACTGTTGGGGGGTGAAGTGGATGCTCTTCTGGAGGAGTATTCCCAGGAAAGAGTCCTTGCTAGACTAATTGGAGAAGCTGAGAACCCTAATTCTGTTGGACAGCCTGGTCATGAACAAATTGTTCTCAGTCCTGTGGATGAATTAGAACAAACTCTAGGCCCTTCAGATGAAGAGCTTTTGGCCAGTCTTGATGAAAATAATGGAGTTATTTTAAACAACGAAACGTCTTTAGAAAGTGGATACTGGAGTAGAAGCAACAATTTTAATACAGCCTCAGGCTCACTCCCTGCACACAATGAAAATACGTTGCCACAGGTGTCAGTAGGCTCTCATTCACGTGAACAAACTCCTGTGGAGTTAAATGATTTTCCTTTGGAAGATGACATTCTTCTGGAAGAAGAGATCCAAAGAGAGCTGGAAGAAGTGCCACCAGTGGTCACAAACAGAAGCATCGATTTAACGACTGAGAGGATTCCACATACATATAGAAACTCCGGCAATTCATCTTTAAATGGCACTTCTGGAAGAGATGAAGGGCATGAAAGAGATAAGCCTGTAGAAGCTACCAGAAAGCAAAAGACTTTTGGAACAGTATCTGCTGGAGATGGCAATAGTACGAATGGCTTTTCACAGCAAAACTCTGCACATCAGGCCTACAGCTCTGCGTTTTTTTCTTTGGAAAATCATCATGAAGAAAGGCAGAATGATAAAGACTTAGATGAGAGCAGATGTAAATCCCATCATGCTTCTGACAGCAGGCACAGTGATCCTGTATCTTTCTCAAAAACTGATCCAGAAGCAGATCAGCCGAAGCACGATACGCAGACCGTTCCTTGCAGAGCTGTAGAGGCTTGTGACCTTGATTTAGATTCTCCACCTTTCACATACCTTTCCCTTCTCCTTGCAAAGAAACCAGAAGCTGTCACAATTGTGAAAGTTAAGTGTTTTATTGTAACTCTCACTGGAAACCTCAGGAGCAGTAATGGGTCCTGGGGTATAACGGCAAAAATTTCTGATGGTTCAGCTTATCTTGAAGTAAATTTTGCTGATGATATTCTAACAAGTTTGATAGGATTTTCAGTGCTTGAAATGAATATGTTGAGAAAAGATCCAGCTTTACATGGGAAAATTAAGGATGGTTTAGAGAAATGTCAGAAACAACTGATAGATCTCTGTTGTTTGATGACTATAGAGTTTAATCCATTTCAGTCTAAAGCCACAGTCATAATTCTACAGGATGTTGATACAAGGCATCTAGAACAATTGAGAAAACGTTTAAAAAAATAATAGTCTGCAAGTTTGCATGTTACATCCACGTATTTTCCCCATGGGTCTGTTGAAAGTTGCATTTTAAGGCTAAGTAGTATGCCTTTTCTCAGGAAAAATAGTAGAAAAACTATTTCCACTATTGGAGGAGAAGACTTGAGGGGGGGAATTTAGCAGCTTGTTTCTTATGGTAGTAGTATTGAAATGAATTTTCAAACAGTTCCAGCTTGATTTAAAATGTTCATGCATCGTTTTCATTCAGCAAAATCTTAACATGTCCGTAACTGGTGATCTGGAGGAGCAGACTGTCAGGAAATGAATAATAAATAACAAAACAGCTCTTTCTTGCAATTTTTGAAAAAGGTTACTTACCTGATTTTTTTAAAGGTAGCTGTAGGAGGAAGGCAGTTGAGTAAATTTAAACAAAGAATTATTGATAAGGTGTGAGTATTTCTGACTATGCCAACTTGATGCAGTGTTTTTTGCTTTTAGAACGTACAAAAGTAAGCATATTAAAGTTTTCATTTAAACTTTGGTGGAAGCTGTTCAGTCATTTTCAAAGAAAAATGTGTCTCGTTCAGTGTATAGTCTCAGAAATGTTTGTTTGTTCTGTTTTGTGTTGTTATGCCCCTTTCTTCCTCCCATCCTTTTTCTTGCTCTTCAATTTGAAGATTTTCTTTTGAAATTAGTAGAATTTTAAATTCTGTCAGGAGCTGGGGACCGATGACAGCCGAAGTCTGTGCAGTGTTGATTGTTTGCAAATAATGTAAAAGCATTAGTCAGGAGAGGATTTTTTCATTTGGATTGTCATTATTATTTTTTTTTTTTCAATTTTTTCATGGCATTTTCTTTATCTAAACGTCTGCTAGACCACTGGGAATTACTGTGAGATTGTCAGTATTGCCTCCCTGCTTTGTCCTCACTGGAGAGACTTTGAGACTCTGTGTGACCTACGGAAAAGTAGTGATAATTTGCTAAGTGAAGTAAAAATGGAGGGGGGTGGAGGAGGGGAAAGCTTTGTAAGGCACGAGCCTTCTTGGGTTTTGTTTCCAACAGCTTAGAAATTTATGAATTCCTGTGTTCCTTTCCTTCCTCTCCTCCCCTTTCCCACTCCCCTCTGAAGAGAACCTGGGCAAACCACAATGCTGAGAGTTGCCTGGTTTTATTTCCTGAGTCTGCTGGGAATTGTGCGTCACTTAGAACTAAAACAGCAAAAACGTTTGGCTGTATGGAATCTGTGTTGCTGGAGCTTTGATTATTGTTTCAGAAGTATTTGCTTCTTAACACGGAACTGACCAACCTTCATCTCATGTAATCCCCTCGAAAGGTAAAACAGCTGACTGTAATCCTCTCGTGCAATTTTATGGAAACCTTTTACATTTCTTTATTTGTCCTTATTTCTTTATCTGCTTCATTTCATTTTATGTGTTGATTTTGCCATGAGAAAGGAGAGGAGTCCTTAAAGTTTAAGCTAAACAAATAGTTCATGGACTTTACTCTACTTGTGCAAAGCAAGAGCAAAGACATTCAAAGCACTTAAACAGAATCGTATTTAGTATTACCTTTGTCTCAGCTGATCACCTGAAGTCACACGCACCTCTTTTTCTGTATTTATGTTAACATTTAGTAATCTCTGCTGAAAGAAGTTCACGTGCTTTCCATCCTCTTCGCTCCCTCCCCCTGCCTTACAGGCACTGTGTTACTTTTCTGACTTTTCCTCCTTCCCCTCCCCGAATGGACTAGTCTTCTTTTCAGAATGATCTTCCCGGAAGGCTTCTGTGCATGTTCTCAAGTGTAAGCAACAACATAAATCTAAGTACTGCTAGCTGTTCAGCACTTGACTTCTCTGCAGACATTCCAGGACAATTTTTTGGCATGTGATGATTCCAGATCTGTGTTTAAGCTTTCAGAATTAATGAGAAGTATTACACGTGGTTTTGTTTGTTTGTTTTTGTTTTCAGACAAGAAAAGGAAGGAAAGAAAACAAGAAATGCATACTTAGTTGTAAGGTGGAGAATGACGTAAGTGGTTGTGTACCATTTACTGGTTCATGCTTAATCCGCTGTATTGGTTCTCAGAACCATGTTATTTATCACCAGTCAAAATGCTTTTGTGCTGTGAGTACATATGGTGTGTGTATATTGCCTCTGCATGCTAAGCAGTAGTGAGTGCATGTTTCAGTTGTTCAGATAAAAAGAGTTCTTACAGGCCAAATTCAGGAAACAGGCTGCAACCTCGGCTGACTGCGGTAGTGATCAGGAGGAGAAGTATGAATGCACTTCACCTGGAAACGTGACAGAATTCCTGTGCGAGCCAGTGAAGGCCATTGTCTGTATTAACTCGAGTTACATGTAGTCTTCTATCAGAGAGTAGTTCCTGTCCTCTTTTCTTACTATTTTACAAATTCACTTTTTCTTGCTAACTTTTTTCAGCTGCCAAATAGATTTCTACATCTGCAGTGTATTTGACACTACAGGGTTTCAGATGCTGTGTTCTTCAGGAATGTATTCATATTCATGGGAAAAATAAAGTGCAATTTTTCATTACTTCCAGATAATTCATATGAAACCTACAACATTGTCACTCAGTGTCTTGAATGTTATTGATATAAATGATGACAGTTTGCTATTTCTTCCGTGCAGTTATTAGAGAAACTGAAAACAGTAAATTGGTTATGGCAGTGCCAGATATCTGCATCAGGATATCTCGTTTTAAACTCTGTCACAAAGGCAGGATAGCAGAAAGGAAAGAGTTCTCAGAAACTTAACTGTGTCCTACTTTCTTTAAAGGTATTCACTCTCAAACTGTAGAATAAGGCAGCAGCTAGACCAAAGAATGTGGCTGCTTTCCAAATAAGCCAGGCTTCAAGAACAGCTCGGGGACCAGCCTAATCCTATTGGATACCAGTTTGTCCACAGTGATGAATGTCATTATAGCCCAGCAATGTCCTTCTTGTTGAATGAAGGCAGCATCCTAGGGAAAGAAGCAACAGCTGGTTCTGATAATGTCATCGTCAAGTACCAGCTAGAAATGTTAAAGGATTTCCAAAAGGATGTGGGGTACTGGTCCCCTGTAAGAGCATTACTGTGACTTGGCACTTAAAGAATGGAATTCCAGGTCATATCAGCAGGAGAAATTTTCATGAAAGCTGAATACAGAACGCAATTATAACAGTAAATATAACATTTGGTACTTGATATAAAACCTTATTTCTTAATATCTTGCTCTGATAATGTCAAGCATTTCTGTTCAGAATAAAAATGTAATAACTTTAAGTCTTTTTTAGGGAGAGAAGAGTGAAGTACAGTACAGTATTTGAGTTATCTGGTGGTAGGAAAAATTTATTTACCTGTGAGAAAAGGGTGAAAAGGACTTACAAATATAAATAGTACTTCTGATTTCAGATCCAATTCTCTGTATTATAGTCCTAAAAGGAACAGAATGCCAGCAGCAATGACAGCAAATGGGAGGTTAAGGGCAGCCTGACACTGGAACTTTTTAAAGTTCAATAGCAGAGGCAGAAGTTTCCTACAAATAAACTTCTGGTAAAAAGGTACATGTAGCAAAATTCGGTGTGTATTTTACACACAAAATTCTGTACATTCCTGCTCAGTCCTTTTTCCTTAAGGATTTTTTCCATATGAATTTTCTAACAGGGCAAAACTGTAGTGTATTCCTGTTAGAATCTGTCCTGCTTTTGTTTCTTAGGCTGAGAAAACCTACATCTCATCCTCTCTAGGGAATGATATGTGCTCCAGCCCCCTAACCACCTTGGCAGCCTCACTGCTGGATGTGCTCCATTGTATCAGCAGCTTTCTTGTGCTAGGGAACTCAAAAAGGATGCTGCACTCCTTGCAGCCTCACAAGCACTGAAACAGAAGAAGGGATGTCTTTTTTTTTTTTTTTTTTTTTTTTTTTTTTTTTTTTTTTGGACCTGCTTCCTTATTTCTAATGGAGCCTGTTGTATGGTTAACCCTCTTCACTGCAGACACAGCTCTGACTCATGTTCAGCGTGTCCACAAGGGCAGGCAGGACTTGGCAATGTTGGCCCGCAGCCCCTACTGTTGCATGGGAGTATTTCTGTTGAGATGAAATACTTTGCATTTACCCTTATTGAGGCTTCTCTCAGCCTGTGCTGAGCCTGTTGTGGTACTAGTTCTCTCAGATATTGACCACTTGCTTTCCTTGTCTTTCCCCATTACCTCGCAGTCTGTGGTTGCATCTCCCCTGCTTGCCCATTATTTATGACATCAGTATTCTCTTCCTTAGAGGGAATCTAGTTAGGTAGGCATGACTTGCTGTTGGTAGACCCATATTTGTCCCTACTCACTTTCTCCTTCATGTGCCTGGATATGGCTTCAAGGAGGGTTTGCTCTAGCCTTCTCTGGGACAGAGGTCAGACTGCCCTGTCTGTAGCTGCCTGGATCCTCTTCCTTGATGATGGGTGTGAAGCCTTCATCCAGTCATCAGAAACATCCTGTGATCATCATGACCTTTCCAATACCGGAGAGTGGCCTTGCAAAGCATCAGCCTGCTCACTTCAGCACCCTCAGCAGCACCCTGACGGTACAGTGGAGTTGTACGTGTCTGTAGGGTTAAGTATCCCCTGTTTTGCACCAGGTGGAGCTGATACATCTGATCTCAGTAAGAAAGGTGCCTAAAACTTGTATCACTTAAAGGGCCACTGGAGATGATACTGTTATATAAAGGGAAACCACACAGGTGGTGTAGTACCTGGTACCAAGTGGGAGCTGGCTGCTCTGGGTCAGTGAGCTGGTGGAGTTTGTCCCGAGCCCACAGGGCCTGTGCAGTGCAGCACAGCACAGCCTGAAGGCAGCTCTGTCCCTGCAGCACAGCACGGGGCTGCTCAGGTGAACCTCTCTGCATCACTGACTCCTCGGTGAGCAGTGGTCTTCTGGTCAGGATTGCTGCACTTGTGACTATCTTGCCTCCTGCAGTGGGTAGTGTTGCCTTTCCACAGATCCTAATAGTAGGTTGGGGAAATGGGAGGCCAGGAAGCAGATCTCAACCAGTGAAATGGAAAAGAAAAGAAAAGAAAAAAAAAAAAAAGCAAAAAAAAAAAAAAAAGCATTGTACCTCAGTATTTCCCATGCCATTTGCCACTAGGTCCTCTCTCTCACTGAACTTTGCAACTTTGGAGCCCATATTTTTCACCGTCTCCAAATGTGCTTCCAGAAGCCCTTTTTGTTGCCCTACTCATCCCCGTAGTTTTTCCTTGTGTCCCTCTGGTCTTCCTGAAGTTCTTTCCATGTGCTTCCTTCTTCATGTCTGATCTCAGGCAAGGTTCACCTTCTCACCCGTGCTGGCCTGCTGTGCTGGCTTGGTGTTCTGTGCTTTCCAGGGGCTGCATCAGAGAGGTTGTCCTTGAAAAGCAGCCCACTGCCCTGGGCTTTTCTGCCTGCCTGGGAACCCACTGGACCCAAGTAGGTCCCTAAATGAGCTACCACCCAAGCTCCTGAAGCTCAGAGTTGTGATTCTGCTGCCGTTCTCACTTCTCAAAGCACGTTAAACCATGCGGTGTCAGGATCGCTCAGCCAGGACAGCCCTCAGCTCTGCCATCTTTAGGCCTGTCTTGTTTTATGAGTGGTAAGCACCGCCGAGCACCTCCTGTCAGACCCTCATGGATCACCTGCCTCCTTCAGTAGCTGTATGGCTGGGGTAAGCTGCAAGTTACTTAGGGGAAGGCTTTTGTATTGTAATACTACTCATCATTAATGTTTAAAACAGTTTAACTGTTTTAAAACAGTTGAACAGTTTAAAACAGTTTAATAATTTTTGCTGTATTGCAGTGTGAGTGATGGAAGAAAGTAAGTTGTTTGGCCGGACAATATTAAAAAACAATATCAACATACAGGTTATTGTTTTATGGTGTATCAATAAAAAAAAACAACCTAACTTTTACATTATTTTCGAGGACAAAACTCAATGATTTCAACAAAGTTCTGGAAATACAAAAAGGGGCAAGATGTAGACAAATAACAATTGCATCAAAAATACAGCCTGGCTGTTTGAGCATCGGAAAGAAATGTTCATGGGAGGCGTGATGGACCTGAGGTCTTTCTTAGGGCAAGGGTAATACTTGATTTCCTGGGGAATTTCTTGTGCCAAAGAAAAGTCATTGTGCCAAAGAAAAAGAAGTCTGCCTCAACTAGCATTTAATTTTCAGCCCCATTAAGCACCTCATTTCTAGATGGTGGTGGGAGCTTGGAGACATTCAGTATTTAATGGTGGCCAAATAAGTATTTCCCTGCTGAGCTATCTGGCTTTTACAGAGGCACCTAGCTCCTTGTGCAGGCTGAGTGAAGAGCCTGTGCAGTTAACCTAGCTGGCATGGACCACCCTGACATGTTATGCAAATTCTTTTTTTGTGTCTTTCTTCACAATTCTGTCCTTGGATGAGAACAGCCTTCACAACAAGGAAAAAAGAAGCAGATTATTATTTCTGCATAACGGGTCAAGGGCTTTCTTTAATGATGTTGATAATTACAGGACAAGTGTGAGGCAATGGTAGCATTAACTGCTGCAGATAACAGTCTGATCTTGAACTACTGTCAGAATCATAGACTTCATAAAACATTCTTCTGGATTAAAAAAAAATCTTAAAACTTTGAGGTGAAAATATGCGTAAGTACAAAGAATCTGTAATGAGAAAGAGTGTGATGTATGGTCATTATAAGGAAATGTTCTACGCTGACAGCACTGAGGAAATAACTGTAATTACAAGCTAAATGTTCACAACTGACTTTTCTGCATGTCAGGCAATTTATTTTAATATTTACAATTACAATGCAATCATCATTTAACAAATGCGTACTACATATAAAATACAGGCAAGCATTATTGCTATTAAACCACAAGTCTGGCATTTATTGTACAGAAAAACAGACTTGGAAACCTCAGTCATGCTGGCTAGCTAAACACAAGCTTAGGTAATTTACCCCCAGTAATGGCTATTAGTGTTTTTGCCCTCATGCAGTTTCTCCAAACTAGAAAATGTCATTAAATAGCAAGTGTAAATAAAGACCTGCTTGTAATTTAAAGCATTCAAAAAAACATTTAGTAGATATATTTTATGAAAACACGTTATTGCCCAGGTCCACTTATTTACATATTAAGAACAAAAAAAGATGAAAAAAACCCTTGAGATGCCATGACTATGCTGTGAAGCATATGGATGGCAAGGACCTATATGAAATAAACGTCACAGTTCTCAAAAATATATGTCAAACTACAAAAGAACACTGACGGAGGTTTTACTTTTTATTTCACTAGTCACTAGGAAGTATTCAGATGTAGTATTCAAATACAAAGGTGACAGGCATGAACTGTCATAGAATCATAGAAAAATTAAGGTTGAAATAGACCTTCAAGATCATCTGATCCAACCATTCCCCTACCACCAATGTCACCCACTAAACCATATCCCTAAGCACCACGTCCAACCTTTCCTTGAACACCCCCAGGGACGGTGACTCTACCACTTCCCTGGGCAACCTGTCCCAATGCCTGTCCACTCTTTCTAAGAAAGAATGTGTCCTAATTGTTTTAACTGTTGAATAGTAGTGCTCTTTGTCCAATTCTTTTTTTTTAATTGTTGAAGTGTAGGGGCATGACGTTTCCATTTTTCCACTCACCATGGACATCGCTTGAGGAAGGAGGAGGTTTGAGGGGGCAGAAGGCCCCTTTTGTGGGGCTGGCTCCCCTGGGCTATTTGGCTTGGCAGAGAGAAAGGCTGCCCCTTGGCCACAGGGACTGCCCCACACCCCCTATCCTGTGCCCTGGGTTTATTTTTAACACTGTTTTTTAGGTAATTTTGTTCTTTATGAAAAAGGACAGAAGCAAGGTGCACCTTTAAACCTAATTCCCATGTGCGCTTGTGCTCCGAGTGAAGAATTTCTTTCCCACATCTCATCTAAATCTCCCCTCCATTTGTTCAAAGCCGTTATTCCTTGTTCTATGGCTACACTCCCCGATAGAGTCCCTCTCCAGCTTTCTTTTAGGCCACTTTTATGGGTGAGGTTAGGTGGCAAAAATGCAGGACCTAGCAAATGGCAGCCCTATCTACCTTGTTCCACATGTTCCACATGACTTTTTCCAGCTCAGGCTCTAGCCTCTGATCAGCGTAACACAGAATCATAGAAACACTAGTGTTGGAAAAGACCTCCAAGATCATCTGGTCCAAGTGTGAGAAACAAACTTGTGTTTTTGCAGTAGAGAATTATTTTTCTTTATTCCAGGGTAGTTGTGTAGTCATAATAAGGAGAAATGCTAAGTAGATAAGTGGACAGGAGAAGGCTTCACTGTTCCAAAATAAGGTAGAATCTTGAGAAAAAGAGACTGAGCAGTGTGAGAACAGTAAAACAAAGATCACAAGTTCAGAACTGACTTCTGGATGGCACTCCTAAGTAGTTGGTTAACTTTTCTGACCAACTACTTAACCATTCCCAGTTAGGCTCGCGCTTGTATAGGCCTCGGATAGTTCTTGATGCCCTTATGATATCTTCCTCTTTGTCTTCCTGTTCCTCTGATGGCCCAACCACTTTGGAGTAGCCTATCTTGTCTTCTTCTTCCTTCCCAGCCTGAGTAGGAGTTCCTCTGCTTCCTAAGCGACCTGACTTTCTCATTCCTTTTTAAAAAGGGGTATGATGTTTCCCTTTTTACACTCACCAAGGTCATCGCCTGACTGCCAGGACTTTTCAACTAGGATGGAGAGAGGCTTGGCAACTCCATCAGCCACTTCCCTCCGCACCCTGGCAATCATGTCATCAGGTCCCACAGACCTGTCCCTGTTGTTTAGAATTATCAGGTGGTCTTGAACCTGCTCTTCACTTAGAGTGGGTGGGACTTTGCTCCCCCAGCCTCCATCTACTGGTTCAGGGAAATGAAAGACTTGGGAAGCCTACCAACCAGTGCAGACAGAGGCAAAGAAGTTGCTGAGTGCCTCAGCCTTCTCCACCTCTGTCTTTACCAAGTACTCAGCTAGAGAAACTCACTCCTAGGATAAGAAATTAGCCACCTCTAATTGCTTACACACTCCTATTTTCACCTCTCAGTCTATTTGCACAAATGTTAGAGGTGCATGGTGGCCCTCGGGGACTCCACCTGTCACCCCAGCGCAGCAGCCCGAAGGAAGCTGGATTCTCTCTTGTGCTGTTCCTGAAGGCTCTGTAGAGAAGGGATGCCACCTCTAGCACAAGGGCTGGGGGATGGGAAAGAAGCACTCACACAAGCCCTGAGAATAAGCAACAGAGTGGTTTATTGCTGGGATGTCTTGCAGGTAAGCTTGCGGCATGTCCATGGTGTTTCAGGGCTCCAAGCTAATGCTTGGGATGGAGCCTGTGTGACAACGAGTAGGGAGCTGGCTGGGCACTCCTGCGGCGCTCTTTGTTTGCCTGGAGAGCAGAGAGCAAAGACACGCTGTGGGAGTCCCAGGTCTCTTCTGACCGAGGTGGATCCACTTCCATTGGTTCCTCCACGTCCTCTGGTAGATCCACCTCCATGGGCTCCATGGGCGGAAGGATAAACCAGTCCTTGCTCAGGACTGCCCAAACAGGATGCCTTCCATCCAGCATGTTTTCAGGCCAGGGTGCCGAACAAGGGAGTCGCCCAGTTCCATGCCTTGGTCTCATGCCACTGTCAGCTTGATTTTCATGAGTGAGTCCGACACTGCCATCTGTTTTATGGCCCCGGCTGGGTCCTGCACTGTGTTCTGTGCTATAGGCACGCCTGTGCTCCCCATGGCTCTCTGCCTGATACTGCTGCCTTCTCCCCACACTGCCGTTGTGCGAACGGTAAGGCCCAGGCCCCCTGTCGCTGTGTGTTTGAGCAGATGGGCTTTTCCCCACATCATTGCGGTGCCAATGGTACCGCTTATAGGTGTCTGGGCTTGCTTGGTAGGCTCGCCTCTTCTCTGTGCGGCTGTCTGACTGATGTTCCTGTCTTTGCCCCATGCCATCATTGTGACAGTTGGAAGGCCCATGGCCCGAATTGCTGGCTGGTTTGGGGGAAGGATGGCGCACAGCTTGGACTTGCTGAGGTTTGAGCCTGTCCTTGCTGGGGCCTGGCCGCACGCGATGACTTTGTTCAGGAGACTTCTCCAGCCGGGCTGTTGAGCCACAGGGTCGTCCAATTCCACACATAGGTCCTGTTCCACTCTGTGCTTTGTTTCTGTTCGTGGGTCCAACGCTGCCATCTGCTTTCTGGCCATGCTTGGGTCCCACACTGTGTTGGGCGCTGTAGTCACGCCTGTGTTCCCTGCGGCTGTTTGGCTGATGGGTCTTCCTTTGCCTCACACTGCCATTGCGATTAGGAGAAGGCCCAGGCCCCCTGTTGCGGTGCGCTTGAGGGGCCGGCCTGTTCCCCACATCACTGCGGTGCCGATGGTACTGCTTATGGGAGTCTGTGGGCTGCATGCCAGACCTCCTTCGGGCACTGGTGTCTGTTGTGCCACCGGCGCTCTGCCTTCGCCCATGACGCTTCTCCTCATCATCTGCCTTCCTTTTTGGTGCTCGCTGGGACTGCATCGCTGTCCCCTCACACCAACAAGGACTGCCTCTCGCCTTGCTGCTTCTGGTCTTCCTCCTGCTGCGGATACTGGCTCTCAGAGGACCGAGTAGCTGAGCGAGTGGTGGGCCAGTGGCAGGGGGGCCTTTTTATAGGTCACAGTGATGGCCACTGTGACCTAAGCAAGCCTCTGTGATGGAGTGGCCCATGTGTGGCCAAATTTGGGCGGCTGTGTTGGGAATGGTCTGGAAGATGGCCTCACATGGAGGAAGGAGGAGGTTTGGGGGGGCAGAGGGCCCCTTTTGTGGGGCTGGCTCCCCCAGGCCATTTGGCTTGGCAGAGAGAAAGGCTGCCCCATGCAGCAGTGAAATACTGGAATGCCATCACATTTGATAATGCAGGCAAAGCCTATTAAGGAGAAAAGCACATGTTGTAGCTATAGGGTTTGTTGCTGTTCATGAAGGGAAATGAGTTTGATGTTACATGATGCTTTTAATAACTGCATTATCTTGTATTTATAACATTATTTTCTAATATATTTTTTTTTAGAGCACATGCTAAAATCTTATTTAATGTAAAATAAGACAAAACAGTGTAACTTTCCCCTATCTCCAGTATCGTCTCTAGTATTGGTACATTAGAAGACTAATGACGAAGGAGAAGAGTCTTGTGATACACATGAGGTGACTATTACTTTCCCAATTCCATTTAAAACTCTTTATTCATGATCATTCTACCTCTGCCCTTCAAAAAGCAGAACTTGGAATTTGTTTGATCTAATTATATCTCTATAGTGGTCTTTATGAAGTTATTAACCAGTATATTAGGCTCTGGGAACATCTGTAAAAATTAAGAAGTGAAATAGTTGTGAATATTCACAGTTAAGTATTATTTACCTATATGTCATTACAGTTAATCAGTCTGCACAGACAGTAGCAAATGCACAAAATGAAGCATAGCTATGTATTTATCTATTGTTGTATATATATATTTATATTTAATAGTTTATTCTTGTGCAACAGACAGATATGCTTCAACAGTACAGTATGAATTAATGGAGCACTTACAAAACCACTGCCTTGTAGGTATGAATTAATTATTATTACTGCCTTTGCTGCCACTTCTTTGTAGAAGGAAGACTTCTTTAATTTATTTTTTTAAGCTGAAAATATGTGAAGTTGTGTGATATGAAAAAAATATTAGTGTTTTGGATAATCTGGAACTGATTTAAATATACAGGTGAACATTATTCATGATGACTCATTATTTTGTACAATGAACAGTTTTTAATCTAAAAATCCAATATTATGTCATCAGTGTAATTTACCACTTTAGATCTTCCTGAGAAATACAGTAAGTTTGTTCATATTGTGTTCAATCTACCAGAGATTTCAAAGTTCAAGAAACATGTTCTGTAATGGAAGTAAGTAAAACCAATTTTTTATGGTGACGGTGGTGATAATATTTTGTGTTCTAGTGTTTTGCCAGCTAAGATTTTGTTTTGGTCTGATGCTGGAAGTTGTATGACTGTATTCCTGAATTAATTTGGGGAGTGTAAGTGTTTGTAAGACAAGGAGGATTTACTAATGGAAAAAGGAGGCGTGGTTGGTGAGAGTGTCAGATATCTCAAAGGAAGTGTATTTTAGCAGGATGTTTCTTTAGTTACATAGTGAAAAAAAAAGCAAATGATTACATAAAGCAACATTAAAAGAATATTCTTTATTATTTGCTTCTTTTAGTTTAGTTTGGTATCTACAGGAAAATGTGTTTAAACTAAGGTTGCTGTTTTGGGCAAGGAAGCAATGTTCTTTACAGGTACAATGTATTAAACATTGTGCTAGTGGTGTCCACAGAGCAATCAGTAGCAGAATTTTTACTAGGCCTGCTTACAGCAGAAGACATCTACAAGTACTCCTTAACACTTACATGGTAAATAAACTTTGCAAACGTTGCCAGTCAAAACTTAAGGACGCTGCAGGTGGTGTTTTTTGTTTGTTTGTTTGTTTGTTTTTGACCATACTGCCTCATCCAGCATATCTGCAACAAAAATGTGTGTGTTCATTCAGTGGGAGAAGCTTGTAAAACATTTAGATGTCTGGGGTAACCTGATGCCATTCAGTCACAGAAACTGAATCTATTTGTTTTTTTATGAGAGACAGTTTCAGTGCAACTGCCCTGTTCGTGAAACTGACACTGACTGACAAAAACAGTATTAATTATGTTATTGGCATACAGATGCTTAGACTGGTAATTTTTTTTTTTGCCAGTTTGCTGAACCCTAGTTAATAGATTTCCCTTAAGATTTAAGTGCAATTTGCCTGACTGAAAAAGAATAAAATCAGATACAATAAAATAATAAAATAAAAAGGACCTGGTCATTTTGTATGACACTTCCGCATTTGCAGATTTCTATTAGCCAGTACGACCATTGAAAGAGCTATTAGACGTTTCCTGTCCCCGTTTTCATGCTTGGGCACCATCCTCTTTGTGCTGGGCTAAAAACAAGAAAAAAGAGTCACCATAATGCAGCAGGGTTGCAAAACTACCTTTGGTAGCTGTTTTAGCCTGATTTTAGCCTGGATCAGTTCCCTAAGGCACAGGGAGAAAATGGTGCAGAGGTGGAAAGAAGCAGGGGGAGGGGGAGGGAGAGATGCATAGACTGGTTTAAGGCGTGTGAGACCCCATCCGCAGACATAATTCTTCTGATGGATAGCAACAGGCATCCTTGGGACCAGCTGGAGGAAAAGAGGATGAAAATATAGGAAGTGGCCAAATGAAGAACACAAGAGAAGGAAGCTGAGTTCAGCTCTGGATATAATAATGAGAGAGAGGCTACTGTGTCCTCTGTTTTCGTCCATGAATCAAACAATGGCTTTGTTAGGAGTCGTAAATAATAAACAAAAGGGGAGAGGAAAAAAAAAAGGGAAATTCTAAGCTCCCTGGGGCATTGAAAAAAAGTAAGCGATTGCAGAGTGCCCAGTTCAGCTTCAGGGGAAGCTAAAGAAGTAAATCATGTATATTTATACTGATTAAAGACACCAATGAAAATACCAAAAATAATTGCGAGAAATTGCTTAATTTAAGGTGATTTAGTACCTACCTTGTGTTTCCTGTTGGGATTTTCCTAGTCAAAAGAGAAAGACACATTTTTTTCATATAAGTATTCCCTTGAACTTTAATTTCGTTCGTCTGAAAGCATTAAAGTATAGACTGCGCTTCTGTGGCTACAGGCACAAATAATGTCTGCGTGATAATAATGTCTATCAGTCTCTGAGAAGTAGCAGCATGTTACCATGTTCTTTAAACAGACCTGATTGATGGTCCTAACTCCCATTTTTTATGGCAGAATTTGAGAGGGTACATAATATGAGCATTACTTAAATAGAAGGAATTGTAGGTTTAGGTTTTGTGTAGGTTTTTTGTTTGTTTCTGATTTATTTTTTTCCCAGAAAAGAAAAATAAATAGCATTTCTCAGCAAATTTTGAACCCCATTCCACCCCTGCATGCCGGCTTGGGCAGCCCCAGTAATAGGGAGCAGTTTGTCCATTTCTCCATTAGTTAGGGACATACCTGCCTTCTAGTTATGAGCATCCTAATTTCTGTAAGCAGTATTTGTAAATAACCAGCTGGTTCTATTTGGTAGGCTCCTTAAGTCACTAGAGGACCATGCTGAATTTTGTGGCATTATTTACAACTGTGAATGGTAGCTGGGGGGTGGGAGGGAAGGAGGCTCAACGCTGAGTTTTCCCCTGATGCTTTTCTAAGCGATGCATTTATCTGTTCTTCATTTTTCTAAGTATCTTTTCCAGCTGTGCAGTTATAATTCAGCACTATCATGTACTGTCACTTCTGCATTAGTAAATACTTAGGACCTGCTGAGTGATTATGAAATAACCTCATAATGAAATGCAGCTAAGAGTTCTAATTAAATTTTAAAGTTGCTTAACAACAATTCTACTTAGAATGAGAATTTTCCAACCATGTATCCTAATGAGTTCTCAGAATACATTACTATAAATATATAAATGATATGGTAAACACAAAATATGATTTTCCACACCACCACTGTGGGGAAAACCATACGTAAACAAAATAAATTAATATACATAATTACAAATATTAACTTATTTTGAAATACTAGGGCAACTACATGAAATTTTTAATAAATCTTAGTTTTATAAACAAAAATTCAGGAAGTCTGTATATGCTGATACCAACGGCCTATGTAATTCAGTATCATATCAATTAAAACTCTAGTAGTGGATTTTTGAGTAGCATTACAGGCATAAGGAGCTTTTTCCTTAATTTTTTATTCTTTTTTTCAGAAGTCTCTGACCATAAGCCTTTGGACTTACTGCTCACTAATGGAAATTTAGAAAATACAGTAATTGGTGTAAACCCACACTACAAGGCTTTGTGAATCTAAAACATTGTCTAAAAATATAATTGCTGTATACCATCTTCCATTCAGAGGCTGTTAAACTTATATTTCATGAAGAAATATTTTGTCCATATTAAGTGTGTTCCTAGTTTGCTGGCATTGGTATCTTTCTGTTACTACACAGTCTGTTTTTTAAGATGTGATATGCACACAATCACTAGTAGAAGTACAGCTAATGCCCTAATCCACTCATGTTCCCATATCAATAGTTTGTTTTAAATCTTACAAAAAACAAGAAACAAACCTCCACAAGTTGGTTAATGTATCTTAGCACAAAATCCAACTAATTTAAAATGCTAACTGAACATTTGTAAGGAGTCTTAAATTAATTATGATAATATGAACTTAATACTTACTTGGAAATCATAGCAATGTTACATGAAATGGTAAGGACAATATTCTTCTGAAAGGTCTTTTTGAGAACTGTTAACTTCAATGATGGTAAATAGAGCCATTTTAAGGAAAATCTTCATTATATTAAAAATAAATATATAAATACAGAGAAATAATTATATTGCTAGAACCAAGTGTCTCAGTCACACAGCTTTACCAAGAATTGAGTTCTCTTCCAGTTTCTCATTTTCCTGTTGAGAATACAGTTAATACTCCTTTTCTCCTATTCTTTTTTTCTGTACTATGTTTACTTGAAGTGAAAATTCATCAGAATTTGTACTGTCTCTTTTAGTTATGTATTCTTTAACCCGAATGTCTGAAGTTGTTGGTCCTGCTCTTGTTTGGGACATCATAGTACAAAACATAAACCAATGTTTTACCTATAGTTCCCTCCAAACTTTGCTGTTTCCACAAGAAACCAAGTGGAATAAACTCTTTGGTCAGACAAAGCTCTTGTTCTGCCATTTGGTTTATTATCCTGAAGATGACTGGGGCCACTAATTTCACCAGATGGGGATTATCAGAATCCAGTACTTTTCCATAATGTTCCCTCCATGACCCACGCTTTTCAGTGATGAATGATAAGGCAATGGGAAGTTAGCAGTGGGAGTACAGCAGGGATTTCTGCTCCAAGAAGCACGTGACTGGCCTAACTATACCTTTATTCTACATCTCAAAAATACTGAGACTTTTTTGTTCACTTCCTGATACTCTTAACCTGAGGATGAATACTCTCAGACTTCCCTCCACAGTCACTTTCCTCCATAACGAAGGGTTGTCCTGTTCTGCTCATTAAATTATTTCATGTAGTCACACAACAGTGGGAGTGGAGGCAGTGCTGCCTTCTCACTACAGCAAATTCACTATACTTGTAGGCACTTCTAGATACCTTGCGAAAACACGTAAAAAATAAATGCATGTAGGTTCTCCAGTGTTAACTTCACACACACATCAACCTTCCCTTTAACAGGCCTTCTGCCTTAACTGTACTGTGCATCATGTGTGCTGCCTCTCACAACTGAGATGACCAGGTAGGCCTTTCCCATAAGTGCTGTTATTGGCTGTCGCTGGCACTCCGGCACTTAGCACAACATCTACACAGAGAGTTGTATTTGTTTTATGGATTTTTCCAGCCCACTGAGTCACTGACCCCAGCGGAAAGAAAAGCAACTACAGCAGCGATGCCTGAAAGTACAGAGAAGGCAGAGCTTAGAGGAAGCGAAAATATCAAGGATGCAGCAAAACATGTTTTATAAAGGGTTGTCCAAGGGCAGCAGACAGTCCTGAGCTTCTGAGTATCAGGACAGAAGAACAGGAAACAAAAACATGTAGGGTGAGACAGGTAGAAGAGAAAAAGTGGAAATTTGGGGCAGGTGTGGAGGTATGCAGAGTCGAAAGGCCAGGGCAGGTGAACTGAGAAGCTTTAACAGATGTTGGCAAGGGTCTGAACATGAACTGTAGGGTGACAGTAGGTAGGAAAAAGCTGAAAGCTGCGATGCTGCTAACGTGCAAAGCTGGAAATAAAGAAGCTTGATGGTACAGCAGAAATGGACAGGCAGCTGGGCTGGGGATGTAGCGCCTGTGAGCATAGATACGGCAGCTGGGGTCATATTAATATTTCTGAAATATTATTCAAGTCACTGACAAAATAGGATGTTTTTGTTTTTCAGTCTTCTCATAAATGACTGAACCATTCTTGCTCATTTCTCCCAGTTTAGCCTGGGGCAGGAATGATGCTTGAATGGCTGAAGTGTGATTCAGAATGATCTGGGCAAATGGGATATACAGTTAAAAAAAGAAAAACAACAACAACAACAAAAACCCACAAGAGAATGAAAATCCGAAAGAACAAGTACAAGACAGTACACTTGAGGAGGAGCAATCAACCGCACAAATTAAGTACAGGCAGTAGCTGCTTAGAAAGTAGTTCTTCAGAAAAGCATTTATGGGTTGTAGTGGATCACAGAATGAGTGAGCCTCAGCCTCATGTGGCTGTCAAAAACATGCGAAAAAGAAAGATGTAAGGGAAATATGAAAAATATAACCTGAAACCTATGACTGTGTTCAGTTTTGGGCCCCTCAGTACCAGAACGACATCAAGACCTTGGAGCGTGTCCAGAGAAGGGCTACGAAGCTCCAGAGGGGCCTGGAGAACAAGTCCTTTGAGGAGCAGCTGAGGGAAGTGGGGTTGTTTAGTCTGGAGGCTCACGAGAGACCTTATTGCTCTCTACAGCTACCTGAAAGGAAGGTGTGGGGAGCTGGGGGTCGCCCTCTTCTCACAAGTAACTAGCAGTAAGACCAGAGGGAATGGCCTCAAGTTGTGCCAGGGGAGGTTCAGGTTGGAAATGAGGAGACATTTCTTCTCAGAAAGAGCAGTCAGGCATTGGAATGGGCTGCCCAGGTGGCGCTACCATCCCTGGGGGTGTTTAAGGAAAGGTTGGATGTGGTGCTCAGGGACATAGCCCACTAAAAGTGGGTGATATTGGCAGTTGGCGGATGGTTGGACCAGATGATCTTGAAGGTCTCTTCCAACCTTAATGATTCTGTGATTCTATGGGGTAGTTTTGCCCTGGCAGGCAGCACAGCACCACCCAGCCACTCAATCACACTCCCCAGGTGGGACAGGGGAGAGAATCACAAAGGTGAAAGTGTGAGATCTCATGGGTTGAGAGGACACTTCACTAGGCAAAGCAAAAGCCATGTGCAAAAGCAGCGCCAGACAAGGAATCTTTTCGCTGCTTCCCACAGCTGGCAGGAGTTCAGCCACTTCCAGGAAAGCAGGGCTCAGCATGTGGAACAGTTTCTTGGGAAGACAAATGACATCATTCCCACTGTCGTGTCCCCCCCCCTCCTTTCTTACCCCAGCTGTTATTGCTGAGCATGGCACCATATCCTATAGGATGTCCCCTGGGTTGTTGTAGTCAGTTGTGCTGGCTGTGTCCCCTCCCAACACCTTGTGCAGCACCAGCTGGCAGGGCAGCACGAGGAGCAGAGGAGACCTTGGTGCTGCGTAAGTGCTGCTCAGCAACAAGTACAACACTGGCATGTTATCGCCACTGTTTTCATCACAAATCCAAAACACAGCACCACAAACATTGCTGTGAAGAAAATTAACTCCATCCCAACCATAAACAATACAACACACAAAATAATTCCCCACTGGTCAGCACTGCTGAATTTGTGAAGGTTTATTCAGACTGGATTTAGGGACTACACGAGATGTGCACCAAAGAGTGAAAATCCAGACAAACAGCAGGAAAGATCATTGCTAGAGAAAATGTATTTGGAGAGCAAAGTTTGAAAGAAATCAGGTTGTTTACCTGAAAGAAGGCTGGAGGGAGCAATGGGAAAACATGATATTCTTCAAAAGAGCATAAGGTTATTACAGACAGAAGGTAATTAATCTGTTCCCCTTATCTGCAATCAGAAAAGAAATAGCAGGCTTAAATTAATGCAGAAAAGACTCAGGTTAGAAATGAGGGATATCTTATTAAAGGTACTATGTGCAGGGACCTCCAGTAAGTGCCTGTGGAGGTGTCAGGGCCCCATGTCCAGGAGGCCTTTGAGAACAGGTTAGATTGGGCTGGTCAGGAATGCCTTGAATAGAGTTAGGTGTTTTGGAGCTGGTGAACAGAACTGCATAACCTGGAGTCCCTTCACATGTGTTTTCCTGACAGTGAAGTTTTAAGCAGCTGGGAAGTTTTTTAGGATTAAAATGCACAGTGCTTCTCTGTTGAATGCCAATATTTGAAATTTTTCCAATGCTGACCCAGGGGTGGATGGAGCTACAGCTAGAAATAATGGGCTTATCCAAACAGCTTGTTTTCACCTCAATAAAAGCAGATTGTGGTCTGCTAATGTGTCACCTCCACCTACACACTGCGGTGCTGTCCTTTCTGCATATACCACTTCCAATAGTCAGTGCAGTTTTGCCAGTGGAGTCCTATTTGTACTTGGGACTTTTGCCGGCACGACCCTTGCCACCCAGCAACTTTACCTCTTCACTCATAGCAGGCATGTCTGATGTAAGGCTAGCTTCTCTGGGTAATTTTAACCACAGGATTGCAGCCTATACTGCAAGAGCAATTAGCCAGAAATAGTAAAGAAGAAATAGTCACTGTACCTGAGTAGGAAATTTTTGACATCCTGTGCTGAATCTACGAAAAAGCTAACTGATGATAACCGCCCAGTAGCAGAAAACTCTGATTACTACATTCTGATTAAAAGCAACCAACCAGCCAAACAAACAAACAAACCTTCAAATTTTTGCAGAAGTCCCGTGAACTGTTTTAAAAAAAAAGTAGGCAAAATGTATATGTGAACAACACTTTGCACAAAGTCAAATCTCAAACCTAGCTTAAGAGAGTTCCTTTTGCATCTTAAAACAGTCCATTCTCAAGGTTTTTACAAAATACTTCGTAAATATACCTCTCTGATTCTCTTCCCAGTTTTGCTGATATAAATCAGATTCTAATCTAACAAAGACAGCGAAATTATGTTGATAAAACAGAGATTGAAAAGAAAACTAGTAAATCGCTATTTTAGGACACAGCTGTCTCTACTCAATATCAAACATTTGCAGGGAAGGTGTCACAAATGAGCCAAGGAGAAGGACCCGTAGAAGGAACTCTCAGGCAGAAAATTACACTTTTTTTTTTTTTTTTTTTTTTTTTTCTCTCTCCAGGTCCTGCTTCTCAATTAGATTGTGGACCTGCAGCTGTGCTTTCAGCTAACTTACAGAAGTTGGCTATAACAGCCTGCACTTGTTCTCTTCCTGCTGCTCAAACAGGACTTCACAAATATTTCATCATATATTCCCTGGCTTCACTGGAACAACCCATGAGTTCTGCATAGTCGGCTGATCTAGGTTCAGAAAAGTCACTTTTCTTAAGACTGAGTTTTTGGAGTCATTTTAACTAAATCTTCATTGAGTTTTATGTCTGTAGTGGTATTACCAGCATATGCAGCATGCAGACCATGATTACTGCCCCATTTTCAAGATGCTAATTTTTTTAAAGGCATTATGTCCCATCTTTTTTAGTATGAACAATATGTTCTTTAAAATGTGCCTTTGTAAACAACATATTAACTAAGACCTTTCTTTTTCCCAGCTGTCTGGACCAAGTTGCTGTAAAGCCTGTTTCAAAACAGGTATTGCTGAAAAACAGCGAATATTGCAATGCAAATATATCCATGCTACCCTTGCTGTTATCGCAGAATCACAGAATAGTCTAGGTTGGAAGAGACCTCCAAGATCACTGAGTCCAACCCCTGACCTAATGCTAACAAGTCCTCCACTAAACCATATCCCTAAGCTCTACATCTAAATGTCTTTTAAAGACATCCAGATCATTGATGAAGATGTTAAAGAGGACTGGCCCCGGTACCGAGCCCTGGGGGACTCCACTAGTGACCGGCCTCCAACTGGATTTGACTCCATTCACCACAACTCTCTGGGCCTGGCCATCCAGACAGCTCTTAACCCAACGAAGCGTGCGCCAGTCCAAGCCATGGGCAGCCAGTTTCCTGAGAATGCTGTGGGGAACGGTGTCAAATGCCTTACTGAAGTCAAGGTAGACCACATCCACAGCCTTTCCCTCATCCACTAAGCGCGTCACCTTGTCATAGAAGGAGATCAGGTTCGTCAAGCAGGACCTGCCCTTCATAAACCCATGGTGACTAGGCCTGATCGCCTTCTTGCCCTGCAACTACCGCATGATGACGCCCAAGATAATCTGCTCCATGAGCTTCCCTGGCACTGATGTTAAACTAACAGGCCTGTAGTTCCCCGGGTCAACCCTCTGGCCCTTCTTGTAGATGGGCGTCACGTTTGCTAGAAGCCAGTCAACTGGGACCTCCCCTGATAGCCAGGACTGCCGATAAATGATGGTAAGCGGCTTGGCCAGCTCTTCCGCCAGTTCTCGCAGTACCCTCCGGTGGATCCCATCCGGCCCCATCGACTTGCGTACATCCAAGTGCTGTAGCAGGTCTCCAACCATTTCCTTGTGGATTGTGGGGGCCACATTCTGCTCCCCATCCCCTTCCAACAGCTCAGGGTGCTGGGTGTCCATAGAGCAACTGGTTTTGCTGCTAAAGGCTGAGGCAAAGAAGGCGTTAAGCAACTCGACTTTTTCCTCATCTCTTGTCTCTAAGTTTCCCCCCACATCCAGTAAAGGCTGGAGATTCTCCTTAGTCCTCCTTTGTGTATCGATGTACTTATAAAAACATTTTTTGTTGTCTCTAACAGCAGTAGCCAGATTGCACTCCAGATGAGCTTTGGCCTTTCTAATTTTGTCCCTGCACCGCCTCACAACATCCTTGTAGTCCCCCTGAGTGGCCCGCCCTCTTTTCCAAAGATTATAGACCCTTTTTTTTCTCCTAAGCTCGAGCCACAACTCTCTATTCAGCCAGGCCTGTCTTCTTCCGTGCCGGCTCATCTTTGGGCACATGGGGACAGACCACTCCTGAGCCATTAAGATTTCTTTCTTGAAGAGTGCCCAGCCTTCCTGGGCTCCTCTGTCCTTCAGAACCGCCTCCCAATGGACTCTGCCAACCAGCGTCCTGAACAGCTCAAAGTCAGCCCTCCAGAAGTCCAAGACAGAAGTTTTACTGGTCCCCTTCCTGACTTCGTCAAGTATCAAGAACTTTACCATTTCGTGGTCACTCTGTCCAAGACAGCCCCCGACCACCACATCTCCCACCAGTCCTTCTCTGTTAGTGAACAGAAGGTCGAGCGGGGCACCTCCCCTGGTAGGCTCACCAACCAGCTGCATCAGGAAGTTATCTTCCACGCTCTCCAAAAACCTCCTGGACTGCTTTCTCTGGGCTGTGTTGTGTTTCCAGGATATGTCTGGGAAGTTGAAGTCCCCCACAAGAACAAGTGCTGACGATTTCACAACCTCTGTCAGCTGTCTGTAGAACTCCTCGTCCACCCCCTCATCCTGGTTTGGCGGTCTATAACAGACCCCCATCAGGATGCTTGCCTTGTTGGCCTCTCCACTGATCCTAACCCATAGCGACTCCACCTTGTCATTGCCAGCCTCAAGTTCAACGACATCAAAACATTCTGTAATATAGAGAGCCACTCCACCACCTCTTCCGTGCTGCCTGTCCCTTCTGAAGAGCCTATAGCCAGACATGGCAGCACTCCAGTCATGAGAGTGGTCCCACCACGTTTCCGTGATGGCAACCAGGTCATAGCCTGTGTGCTGCACAATGGCTTCCAGCTCCTCCTGCTTGTTGCCCATGCTGCGTGCATTAGTGCAGATGCACTTCAGCTGAGCCTTTGCCTTCTCCCCCAGCCCAGACACTGTTCCCCCTGGCACACCTCCAACAGGCTTTGTTTCTTCCCCGTCCCCCTTCTTACCTAGTTTAAAGCCCTCTCAATGAGCCCTGCCAGCTCCTGGGCCAGGATCCGTTTTCCCCTTGGGGACAGTTGGGACCTGTCTGCGGCCATCAGGCCGGGTGCCGAGTAAAGCGCCCCGTGGTCGAAGAACCCAAAACCTCTGTGTTGGCACCAGCCTCTGAGCCATGTGTTTATCAGGTGGGCTTTCTGTGTCCTCTCTGAACCCCTCCCTGCCACTGTAGGAATGGACAAAAACACCACCTGTACTCCCGCTCCATCCACTAACCATCCCAGCCCCCTGAAGTCCCGTTTGATAGCCTTCAGGCGTCTCTCATCAATGTTATCACTGCCAGCCTGGACTATCAGTAGTGGGTAGTAATCGGAAGGGCGAACCAGGCTGGGAAGCTTTCTGGCAACATCCCTGACCCTGGCCCCAGGGAGGCAGCAGACCTCCCTACGGGTAGGGTCAGGCCGACAGATAGGGCCCTCCATTCCCCTGAGAAGGGAGTCACCCACAATGATCATCCTCCTTTCCTTCTTGGTGGAAGCAGTCTTGAGGTGAGGCGTGGAGCTGAATTCCTCGCCCTAGGCTTCCTGGGTAAACTTCCTTCCACACCCTCATCCACCGCTCCTTCGAGCTCCAGGGCCTCAAACCTGTTGCATAAGGGCACCTGGGCAGGCGGGGCAGGTGGGGGGGGGGGGGCCCGCGCCCCATTTCCTGCATCGTCGAGCAGGAACCTGTCTCCATTCCTCCTCAACTCCTAGGTCCCCTCCCTCTGCCAGACAGGGACCAGGCAGGGGGTCCACCCCCATGTGGGGAGTCTCATCCCGGTGCCTCTCCTTCGGGCCTTGCAGGGAGTTGCTCCACCAGTCTGTCTCCCGCTCGCACTCCCTGATGGCCCTCAACCTCTCCACCTCCTGCTTGAGCTCTGCCACCAGGCGGACCAGGTCGTCCAGCTGCTCGCACCTCACGCACACAGTATCTCTGCCTCCTTCAGATGGCAGCAGCAGGCTCTGGCACTCCCTGCACCCAGAGACCCGAACTGCCGCATTTTGGAGCGGGCAGTCTGTCTGGGTGCCTACAGACTTTCTGGCGCGAGCTCGCTGCCTAGCGAGGACCATGGTGGCCCAGCTAGTGCTAGACAGCCGTTAGGTGAGGTGTTCTCGTGGGCGGGCGGGATCGCCCTGCCCTCCCTGCCCACCCTGCCTGCGCCAACTGCCGCGCCCCTCCTTTCTGCCGCGCCCCGCGCTGTTTGCCCGTCCTGGTGGCCGCGCTCCCCAGGGGCTGCCTTTGAGCGGCCGGGAGGGGGCGCTGCTGGCTCCGCCTCCGCCTCGTCACGTCCCTCACAGGGCTGCCGGGTCGTGGCGGCTCCCTCGGCTGCCTCAAGTGGCCTCGATGCCGGCAAAAGAGCCCTGCCTGTCCCGATCCCCTGCTCCGCTGCAGAGCACGTCTGCCCCGGAGCCGATTGCCTCGGTTATGATATCTAAATAATACATTCAAATCAGCAGTTAGCCAAGTAATAGATATTTAACTTTTTGTCTTGAATTACTGCAGTTGATATTGTTAATACAGTTTTCAGGAAGAGTCAGGTTTCATTAATTATGTATTAAAGCATAGTGTTAGCAATGAGAATGTTGTTAGCTGTATTGAAGAGCAACAGGGACTGCTGATGTCAATTAAAAAAAAACATGCTGGCATTTCCAGTTCTCCCTTTTACTTTGTACAGATCCTTTTTGCGCTGCAACAAAAGCTGTAAGTTTTTCAGATTATGGGGGCTTCTGTGAATACAATGAAGAATTAGAGCAGTTATTTGGGAATTATCCCTTTAATTTAGTTTTGCCAGAGCATATAAAACATTTTGGGGTAACAGTATCACAACACTTGGCACTTATTTAATGAATTTCATTAAAAGGTCAGGAAAGACTGTGTAGACATATTTCAGTTTATTAGGAAACTCTGTATAACCTGACAATATCAATGGCGTTCTTTGCTTTTATTCTGGAATAATTAATACTCTCTTCAAACATGTTTACAATTTCTTTCTAGGTATTTATGAAAATAACTTTAAAAAATGTTATTAAAAAAACTAGAAGCATTGAATAGAACCAATTTCTGCTCCCAGAGTAGTTTTTACTTATAGCATTCTTTTTAATGGAGTTCCAGCCACAATTGAAGCAGTCCTTAGAGAAGACATCTGGAACATAAAGCTAATTATTCCATGTACTCTGACTTGCTATAATAAGAGGAGATAAGGATATGCCTCTCTTTTTTCTTTCCAACTACAACATGTTGTCTATTTTCAAGTGAAGAGGACTAAAAAAAATCCTATCTTGATTTAAATAGGATCTGTCCATTTGAGTCTGTCAATTTCCTATTATAAAAAAATGATTCTTAAAATAAATTTCTTAGTAGCTGGGGCAACCACAGGGTGAGTACTTAGAAAAGAACAGTCACTAGATTCTCGTGCTGGAGGAAATAGAGGAAATGTTCTTTTCTTTCTCCTGAAGATGGGGATTTATTAGACCTTTTAGCAAATAATTTGGTTTTACAATACATTACCAGGAATTAGTGAGATTGGTTATGTCCCTAATTATGTTTTTTTTAAAATGTCCTTAGTCTACTTCGAAAAATTTTGAAGTGGACCTTTATTATAGTTACAAAATTGTAAAAAGAGCAATGCCCTCTTAAAATGAGGGTCACAGGTGGAATGTAGCAAGGCTAATATGAAAAGTAATGGAAAAATCCACTACTTGTGTTTGCTACTTAAATGACATGGTTGGGTAAATGGATTTCTCTACTTCCTAGGAGTGTGCTTCTACATTAGTCTAGCAGCAATTAGAGAAAAGAGGTTGCTCTGCAAATTGGCTCCATGAACCATGTAGTTCATCTTTTTATTGTGTAAAACATAAAAAATTGCTCCTAATCAATCCACTTCAACTTTCAGTCTAAAAATTATTTATCATCCCTTTCAGCCTAGAGCACTTCTAAAATGTTTTCCTGAAATTAACTAAAAGGAGATGGTATTTGTATCAGTAAGCCGATTATGGCTATGTGAGGTAAATCTTACCGTGGTGGCAACAAAGAGACTACATTATTATTGAAGAGTTCTTAACAAATTGATTAATGCTTTTAGAATAATTAGTCCACATTTCAGATGTAATAGTGCTCTCTTATTTAATAAATGAATGATGCATTGCTTGATGACCATAATACTGAAATGCCTCACTTTTTGAAAAATAAAATTAATTATTTTGAACTTTCCTTTTTGACAGGTAGTAAGTTGCTTATTAAATATGGCTTGACTCCTTCCCTTTAGCTCTTGTCTCCTCTGAGACCTACAGTGTGACTTCTGCTTTTGTGGACGGTAATATTTTTGATTGTGGCTTAATGATTATCAATAGTTCCCACAAGGTGACAGAATCATTGTGTTCAGATAATTGGACTGGGTGTGAGGAGATAATATTTCCACAGCAGGCTACAGTGGGAAATTATTCAACCTCTGTTCTGTATTCTCTGTAATATGTAGGAATGGTGTTCATGACTGGAGCATTGCAAGGCTTAATTATGCTTGAGATCCTCTGATGAAGGAGGCTCTAAAAAGTACTATTACCTGGATGAATATTTTGACTGCAGTCTTGCAATACTCTGGAAAGCAAAACGTTAATGCAAAATGTTATTATTGATAATTGGAGTTGGTGAAAGATGACAATTCAATTTCATTATAACACTCAAGCTTATAAAGTGTGTTTCTCTTCCACACTACAGTAAAACCAAAACTTTTACAACATTGTTTTTCACAAGTAAAACTGCATTGAAATACCCATTTCTGGGTAAAATATTCAGGTTCCCCTCCCCTCCCCTCCCCTGCCCTGCCCTCCTCTCCCCATTGGCTGGAGCTGAAATGGCACTTGATTAGAAGGAATAGGGTTTTATTAGGGATACTGACACCAGGGTAGAAGACTGCAGGTCTACATTATATGGGACCTGCTTATTTTGAACTATCTCAAGAAAAACAAGTAAAAGAAAATAGAATTTAATGCCAGTGTTATAGAAGTTTTGAAGAATACTACTTTATCTTTACAACAGTTCCTATATAGGAATGTAGAGTTAGATTAGCTGCCACCACATTTATCAACACATAAGTGTGTATTTCTGCAGATAAAAATATGTAGGCACATCTTTATATGAGTACAGATGTGTGTTTTTTTCTATTCATACAAATGGAAGAAGAGAGTTATAGAATCAAATGTACACCTGTTTCTTGATATGTGATTATCAGCCTCTGGGAAGGATGAAATATTTTGTTTAATGGAGGCCTCAACCACAGTCCTAGGATAGTACTACCTTGTAATGAAAGTTGTTAGTTTTTTTCATTAATTTCAATATACTATGCTTGAAACTAATGGGAAATATTTTCTATAGCAGAGCTGTGTGATACTGTGTTCCCTCAGAATTGAGGAAAATCAAGCACTTGCTGTGTTCGCCTATTGTTCAGTATACCAAACAATTTCCACTCAGAAGTGACGGCAGACATGGTTCTTTGTCTGTGTACCATGTCTGCATATTCTTCATCTGTTACCCAAACCTGCAAATGAATTAGGGATTAGCTGGAGACTCAAGCATACATGGGCTGGCAAATGAACAGCAGCCATGCTCTTCCAGTCCTTCCCACTGGTCTCACATGCAGAAGTGTAGGACAGCCTGTCAGATCTATGTCTCCGTCTCCCTAGGAGGCCCTGAAAAAGCAATACTCGGAAAGGACTGTTTTTTGCATGCTCTCTCATATGCAAAGGAGAAGGTAATAAACACATTAATGAATCTGTCCTTTGGAAATTAATTTTCCAAATAATTAAGGATAATTATTTTTCTGATAAAAGTTCTATGTCTGGAATTTTTTGTGAGCTATTCCTATACTCAAGGGAAGATAAATAATGCTGCTGGTGGCCAAGCAACAGAAGTTTCTGATAGGTCTTTGACAAAGAATTCAGATACTGATTAAATTTATTAGTCCTTCAAGGTCTTGTTGTGCTTTTCTTTACCAATATGTGCCCAGAGTAATCACAGCTGCTGTTGCCTTGTGGGAGGGATGCTGCATGGAATATTTTAAATATCTTTTAAAATCCATTTTTACCCTCTGTTGTTCATAATCTGTTCTTTTACTGAGATTATTCATTCAATTTCAAAATAGAGAACGGGAACAGTATGATATTTCCATTTAAAAATTCACAAAATCTCATGTAGTTTGTGTAGTGAAATTTTGATAAATGTTGACAACAAATGTTGAAGAATTCGGAATATGCATTTAAAGCTATTGTTGTCTTATTAGCAATTCTTAATTTAGCATAAGATATCACTTATTTTCCAGAGTTGTGAAAATGCTTCATTGCCCTTAGGGGGAAGTATGAACTTTGAGAAACTACTATAGAATCACAGAATCATAAAATATCCTGACTTGGAAGAGACCCACAAAGATCACTGAGTCCATCTACTGTCTCCACACAAGACCACTCAAAAACCAGATCCTATGTCTGATAGCATTGTCCAAACACTTCTTAAAAGTCTGGCAGGCTCGGTGCTGTGACCACTGCCCTGGGGAGCCTGTCCCAGTGCCTGACCACCCTCTGGGTGCAGAATCTTTCCCTAACCCCCAGCCTGACCCTCGGGTCCTGTCCCAGCTCCATGCCGTTCCCTCGGGTCCTGTCACTGTCCCCAGAGAGCAGAGCTCAGCGCCTGCCCCTCTGCTCCCCTCAAGCTGCAGGCCGCTATGAGGCCTCCCCTCAGCCTGCTCTGCTCGGTGCTGAGCAAAACAAGGGATCTTAGCTGTTCATCATACATCTTCCCCTCCAGACCCTTCACCATATTTGCAGCCCTCCTTTGGATGCTCTCTAATATTTTTAATGTCCTCCTCATATTGTGTAACCCAAATCCGCGCACAGTACAAAAGGTGAGGCCACAGCAGCACGGAGCAGAGAGGGACAATCCCTTCCCTCAACCCACTAGCCCTGCTGTGCCTGATGCACCCCAAGGGTGTGGCTGATCTTTTTGTCTGCCAGGGCATGCTGCTGGCTCATGTTCAACTTGTCACTGACCAGAACACCAGATCATTTCTGTGGGGCTGCTCTCTAGCCCCGCATCCTCCAGTCTGTACAAATAGCCAGGGTTGCTCTTTCCCATGTGCAGAATCCAGCACTTGCTCTTGCTAAACTTTGTATTTTGGCAATTGCCCAGCTCTCTAATTTGTCAAGATCTCTCTGCAAGGCCTCTCTACCCTCAACAGAGTCAACAGCTCCTCCTAATTTAGTGTCATCTGCAAACTTACTAAGAACGCCTTCAGGTCTTACCTCTAAGTCATTTACAACAAGATTGAAGAGAACTGGCCCTAATTCCGAGTCCTGGGGAACTAACTAGTGACTGGCCACCAGCCTGATGTGACCCCATTTATTAAAACCCTTGGAGCGTGATCCATCAGGCAATTGTTCATCCATTATATGCGTTTACCTAGCTATATGCTGGACATTTTGTTCAGAAGGATACTCAGAAACAGTGTTGAAAGCTTTACTGAAATGCAAAAAGATTACCTCAACTAGTTTCCTTTGGTCAACAAGATGGGCAACCTTGTCATAAAAGTCAATAAAGTTAATTGAGCAGGACCGTCTCTTCATGTACTTGTGTTGGCTATGACCAATGACGTCATTGTCCTTCAGGTGTGTTTTAGTAACTCCCAGAATAATTTTCTCCATAATTTTACCTGGAACTTAAGTGAGACTGGCCTTGTAATTACCATGGTCTTCTTTCTTTCCCTTCTTGAAAACTGGAACTTTTGCCAGCTCCAGATTCCCAAGACCATTGAAAAATAATTGAGAGAGGTCTTGTGATGGCATCAGCCAGCTCTCTGAGTACCCTGGGATGGATCCCATCAAGCCCCTTAGACTTACATGCATTCAGCTGGAGCAGAAAGTCCTGCACAAGTTCAGGGTTGGCTGGGAGTTTATCACTGCAGCAATAACAGTGCTTTAACTCAGGACAGCTGGGGTCCCAGAGCCCATCATCAGTGTTGAAAATGGAGGCGAAGAAGACATCAAATGTCTCTGCTTTGTCTATGTCCCTGTTTGTGAGATGATCATCCTCATAAATGCTTTTTCTGGTCCTCCTTTTGCTGTTAATATATTTTAAAAAAGAAACAAACAAACAAAAATTTAATTTTCCCCCATAGTACTGGCCAGCTTCAACTCTAATTGAGCTTTGGCTGTACAAATTTTCTCCCTGCTAAGGCTAACAACATCTCTGTAGCCTTCCATGTAGCCCAACCTTGCTTCCAGTGGCCATACACTTTCTTTCTCCACCTAAGCTCTACAAGATCCCTGCTCATCCAGGCAGACCTTCTACGCATTTCTGAATTGCCTGTTCCTATGCTTTTAAGAGACATACAGTACTATGAAATACACAACTGGGGATACCAGAGATACCTAGATAATTTATTTTTAGGCTTTTAATAGGGTAGGTTTTTGAATTGTAGGTTCAATCTTTATCACTTTTCAGAATTTGCTGTGCCAGAAGTCAGCCAGCCCTCAGCAAATACAAGCAACCATGGCACTGGGTGTTGTGCTTCAGACTGGGTGTTGGGACTGGTGGTAAACACTAGAGGTTAGCTGGCGGGGTGAAAACTGAAGTAGTCAGAAGGTGACCATGTGAGTCTCCAGGCAAATCATTAGAATAAATAAGGCCTAATACAAATCACAGAATTATAGCAGGGTTTGTGTTGGAAGGGACCTTAAAGACTATATAATTCCAACTCCCCAGCCATGGGCAGAGGCACCTCCCACTAGACCAGGTTACAAAGCCCCATCCAACCTGGCCTTGAATATTTCCAAGGATGGGGCATTCACAGCTCCTCTGGGCAACCTGTTCCAGTGCCCCACCAACTTCAGAATAAAGAATTTATTTTGAATATCTAATCTAGATCTACCTTCTTTTCATCTGAAACCATTACTCCTTTCTTTATCACTATACTCCCTGAGGATTCCCTCTCCTGTTTCTTGTAGGTATCTGTAGGTACCTCTTTTAGGTATTGGAAGACCACTGGCTTCTTGAAACCTTCTCTTCTCCAGGCTGAACAACCCCAGCTCCTTCAGCCTGTCTTCATAGGACAGGAGCTCCAGCCCTTTGATCATCTTCACAGCCCTCCTCTGGACTCATTCTAATATGTCAATGTCCTTTTTGTGCTGGGGACCCAAGAGATGAAAGCAGTACTCCAGGTGAGAGCTCACAAGAGCAGACTAGAGAGGGAGATTCACCTTCCTCAGCCTGCTGGTCATGCTTTTTTAATACAGCCCAGATTATGGTTTGCTTTCTAGGCTGCAAGCACACATTGCCATCTCATGTACGGTTTCTCATCAACCAACACCCCAAGTCCTTCTCAGAGCTGCTCTCAGTACAATTTCCATTCAGCCTGTACTCATGTACCTACTTCTCAAGCCTGTCCAGGTCCCTCTGGATGGCATCCCTTCCCTTCAGTGTATTGATTGCACCACACAGCTTGGTGGCATTTGCAAACTTGCTGAGGGTGCACTCAGTCACACTGTCCATGCTACCAATAAAGACGTTAAACAGTGCCTTTCTCAATACTGATCCCCGAGGAACACCACTTGTTACTGATCTCCACTTGGACATTGAGCCGCTGACTACAATTTTTTGAGTGAGTGTAACCATCCATACAATTCCTTACCCACTGAGTGGTCCATCTGTCAAATCCATGTCTCTCCAATTTAGAGACAAAGATATCATGTGGGATATCCATATGGAATCAGAATCTTCCAGTATGGTGTCATTCTCAGCATGGGGTTAGTTATGTAGAAGGTAGGTGCAAAACATTTACCACAGGTAACACCTGGGTGCTGTGAGAAGACACCTTAGTAACTGGCAGCATGATGCCTTACAGGAAAAGACTATTCTGCCCAAGCCATCTGTTAGCAGATAGTACTGGAAATACCGGATATACTTCATTAACAGATAAAGTCCATATTACCATGAGCAGGATGACCAGATGCAGAATGGCCTTTATCTTCAATGCATCTGACCAGCTGAGAAGCAGCTCATTATTTATTTATTTATTTTGTAAAATATTTTATGTTTTGGAACTGAATGTCCCCTGTTTTGAAGTTTTGACAGCTTACTTGAGCTATAGAGGGTCAAATACATCAGAGACCTTGACTCAGGCATTGCTCCAGAGGGAGGAGGCAGCTCCCCAGGCTGGGGGTTTGGAGGCCATTCCAGGACTGCGGCAGGTGGTGTGTTTGCCTGCAGGAAGGGAGTGCTGGCCAAAGAGCTGAGCTGCCAGCTGAAGGAGCTGAGTGAGCAGACTGCTCAGCATCAGAAGAGAAACAAGCAAACAAACATACATGCATACAAATAAAATTGGTGAGATCTTCACAGAGACTCTGCAGAGAACAAAGACTGAACCCCTAACTGCCCCAAAGGAGAGGCAGCTAGAGACTGGCTGACGGGGATGAACAGAGACCCCAGTGATGGGGACGGGCTGGAAGTTTGTGCCTTTTCACAAGAAGACAGCTGCTGCTCCACCTGCAGATCTGCAGTTGCATAGCAGGCTTTGCTAGCAGGAGAGTGGCAAAAAACCCTGTCTGGAGAAGCATCAGAAGTGGGTGATCCCCAGTCCTGCAGAAGCAACAGGAGGTATCAGCAGATGACAGAGGGTGACTGCAGAAGTCCTCATATGCTGATCTGACTTGCTGCCTAGGGAGTTTAACTGCTTGTGGTGGGCTTGGATCTGGGATGCAGTGGGGAGACTGCTGAGGCTTGTACAGTGCTTGGAGTGTTCCTCCCTGCTGCTTGTCCCTGTGGGCACCAGTAATATGGCCAAGGCTTACCTTGACCATATCAATGATTGCCTGTCTCTGGTACTGGTAGCTGAGGGCATGAGACATGAGGCTGAGTTTCAACTACACCATGAGTTTCATGGTGAAGGGCAAAGGATCGGAGGGGAGTTGATTGATTTTGCAGGTCAATGCTTCATTGCACGGGTGGTGTCATGGAGAAGAACTTGGCATTTATTCCCACAGGACCCACTTTGTGGTTTGAGGACAGCTGGGAAGAGATGTGATCCAGCCAGAAAATGGGGCAAAATCATCTCTGTCAACAGGCTGGTCAGTCTTTTGAGGAGAGACTTAAACTAGTAATGAACAGGAAGTGTTGGTACATGGTAAAAAGGGGAGATGTTGGATGTGGTAGAAAACAACAAAGGCAGGGTGGCAAGTTCAGAAAGAGTAAAACAATGTGAAGGGCCATGCATCTCAAGTATGTAAACACATGCATGCAGCCTTAGAAAAAAGTAGGAGGGACTCAACCTTCATGTGCAGTCACAAAACAATGGCATTACTGAAATTGCTCAGAGGAAGTGGCAAAGTTCACATCTCTAGAGTGCTGTGAGGCGCAGGCAGGGAAGAGAAGAGGGGAGATGCCATCTATGTGAAGGAGGAGTAATGGGACAGATGACAGGCAGGGAGCCAGTTTGTGAGCCACGTTCAGGGGAGAGGCCAGTAAAGCTGACAACAGAGTGGTAGTGAGTTACAGACTACCTGGTCCAGGTGAGGAACCTGGTCTAGGGGAGAATGAGAAAGGTAAAAGGTAAAAACTTGTGGGTTGAGTTAAAGGTGGTTTATTAGGTAAAGCAAAAGCTATATGAACCAGTGAAGCAAGACAAGCATTCACTGCTTTTCCCAAAATGAAATTCCCTGACTGGATAAAGGCCTCAGCTATCTTGTATGATGCCAAATCCAGCCCTGTTTTGAGCAGGAGGTTGGACTTCGTCCCTTCCAGCATAGATTATCCCATGCTCTTAAAAAACAAACAAACAAACAAACAAACAAACAAACAAAAAACTGCATCGCTTCGCTCCCCTCCTCCCCAATGGACCAACACCACTCTGTTCAATATCTGTTCTCCTTTTCCCTTTATATTTACTTGCAGTTCTGACAAGCCATTGCTTTAATAAGCAGGAAAAAGCCAAACCATTCATGAGCTTTGTATCTTCTAATGCATCTCTTTTTGTTATGGGGGTTGCTCAGATGCCTGAAAGTAATTCCATTTACAGAGAGATACTGGACTGGAATTCTGGCATATGTGTAGCAGACCTTTTGTTGTTAAGTGCTTTGCTTGCACAAGGATATTACAGAACTGTTAAGAAAAAGGAAATATATTAACATTTATAATTTGATTACCATGCCCTTTTTGAGGAGTAAATCTTTTGAATGCCCTTTTTGAGGAGTAAATCTTTTGAATGTCATTTTAAGGAGAAAATCTTTTGAAGTCATGATAAGAAAAGAATTTTAAAAACTAGGACCTTAATGGATATACTTCTATTGAAAAGGGGGAGTGTAGCTACAATAGATGAAATGTTAGTGCACATAATAGTAAAGTATTTCCTTCTATAGGAGCATGCTGTTTACATAATCAAGAAAAGATGTACTTTTCAACAATTTACTTGGTACTTGAAAGGCAAGGATTGCTATGGCAACACTGAAACAAACAAGAAGGAATTGCGAACAGATGAATCACAACGTTATATGCAAGACAAAGAGTCAAATGTTTTCCAAATTGAGCTAGCTTTAAATTATAGCAAACATTTTAATGAGTCTTTTCTTAATTGTTTTATACCGTACGATAGGCAAGGAAATTTAGTAGAAGAAGGAGTTAAGCCTCCTATACAGTGTTTCAGCAAAATGTATTTTAAGGACAATAGTATTGAACTACTGTCTAATCTGTTCCCTTATCAGTGACTAAAATTTCTTATCCTGACTAAAGTACTTCTTAAACACAAATAAGTACCAGTGATAACCATAGCAATGCTCTGTAAATCTTATGGCCTTTCTAAACATATATATATATATATATTTATTTTTTTTTTTTTCCTGAAGCTAAATATGTCACATACCAAAACACACCAACTCACTACCTTAGTAGTAAATAATAGAACTTCATCTGCAAATTGTAAGTAACACTTGAAATTTTTTTTGTTACTCAAAGTAGAGGTGGATATGATCCATTTACTTCTGGTGGTTTTTGTTTTGTTTTTGTTTTGCTTTGTCTGTTTGTTTTGCCAACTGATGTAGGTGAGATGGGAATACTATTATAACCAGCAAATACTTTTTATTTCAGAGTCTTATTTCCTGAGATAGTGGTTAAGGTTTGGAACTTGAAACTGAAAGTCATCAGTTCTGATCACAGTTTTGTCATTAATCTGATGATATTCTGCATTTCAGCTTCCTCCTTCATTAAATTAAGATCTGAGTATCTGTTCATGTCTTTAATACAAGGACATTGAGACCCTGGGACTGGAAGTGCTAAATGCAATGTACCTAAGGTAGAGAAGATGCCTTCAGTTAAGCTTTGAGCCTTTTCTCTAACAGTTATAAAATTCTATTCTTCTGTCCATGTTAGCATCAGATTAAAAAAATAAATTGTTGGAAATCAAACATATCTTACTTGTGGCACCGTAACAGTTGTACAGATGAACTTGTCTTTTGTTTTAAATGTCCTGGCCTCAGACAAACAGATGTGCTAACATGTAGTTGTACCTGCTTTACGTAGTCTGCCTGCTAGAGTGCAGATCAATACAGTTTTATGGAGAAAAGATAACTTAGGCTTCTGAATATCTGCGTAAATGAGTGGAGTATCCTCAGCTTGCTTCAACAGAAGTAGGTAATGCTTACGACATAGCAAGCCTGGTAGCAAGTAGAATGACAATCTTTCAAGCCTCATTTCAAGCCTCTCAAATGAGAATTTGAAAAAAAACATGGAATGAGAAGCACATTTGTATAAAATGCTGGCAGTATAAGATTTGTCTTAGAAATGGATGCACCCCGAAGGGTACACCTGAGATGAAAAAAAAGCATGACAGGGTTGGTGACAAACCATAAAGAAGTGTTAGATCCCAGCTGAAAAGGTAAAAAGCATTGTGACTCAGAAGAAAACAAATCTCACAGTATAATATAAGCACCAAAAGAAAATAAGAATGAAAGATCTCTGCAAAACAATGTAAGTAATGCTAATGGAAGGTGAAAAAGCAGAGATCTCACACGGGTAGTAAATGCTCTAAATGGAAACACCTGCTTTGAGAAGTCACTTAAAAAAATATATGTGTAGTAAGGTGGAAAAGTCATCCATTGATGATCAGAAGATTGACAAGAAAAGGCTGCTCTCAACTTCTGTCAGTGGAAAAAAACAAAACAAAACAAAACAAAACAAAACTTATTTTTTTTTTATTTTTTTTTTTTTCTTTTTTTTTTTTTTCCCCCCTTCTGCTCGGTGTATTTTGGTTTTGTGCAGTAACACCAAAGTTACACCAGCACCACCTTCAAAATCTACTTTCCTGATAAATGCCTTGGCTTTGCAATTCTCACAACACTGTGAAATCACCCAACTTGGTGACCTAGTTATTCCAGCTGCTTATGGATAACTTGGCTTTCTGGCCCTGTCTTTCTACCAAAGTGGCCACAGAGCAAGAAGGAGTCTCAACCCCAACAGGGGAGCCTGCACCAGGACCCAAGGCACCGGTCTTTGCGCAGCCCTGGCCAGAAGCAGTGTCCTGCTCCCCACAAAGCCCTGCTCCTACCACCTTCATTGCACTGGGAGCACCATGCCTTCCTGCACAAACGGGGAGCTGCCTGAGCAGCTGCTTGCATCAGGGCCTTGAACAGCAGCCAGTCACAGCACACCTTACCAAACAGTGCTCTTCCCCTCTCCTGTTAACCAGCAGCAGCTGACCTGGGCAGCAGTGCCATTTCCTGAAACAAGTAACTGTGCTGCTGACAGTAAGTAAAAGCATTTGGGTATATATGTGTGGAATGATACTATCCCACTTTTTCATTGACTGACTCCATACTGGAATGATGTGAACTTCTGCTCACTAACTGCTCTTTCCACCTGTCCCACTGGGAAGGCTACATTCAGATAAGTCATTATGCCTGTTGTACAAATGGCAAAACAACTTTGGATTTCTGTTCCCCTCCACAGAATCTGCAACCCTGAATGACAGACAGACAACAATTTGCTCAGTTAATCTGCTCACTCTCCCTCCTCGTGCTCCCTCCCCTCAGAAGAGCAGCCAGGCAATCTACGCATTATCACTAAGAGCCATCCTTGTCTAGGACCCCTTACGCTCAGCATTGCTCTGACTGCGTAGAACCTGGAAGAATGAAACTCTTCTTTGCCTGGCTTGAATCTCTCACATAAAAGCACCTGATCAATTTTGAGAAGTTTATTTTGCAGAAGGCTTATATGATTTCTGGTTACCTACTTGAACAAGTCTGGCTTATACCCTTTTCCCTGGCTGTTATCAAAAGACTGCTGGCTAGCATGCTGCTCCCTTCTGCTGCCAGATTCAGCCCTGTTGCAGTCCTTTTCTTCTCTCCGTTGGCAATCTGTATAAGCTAGTAAACTCTACATCCATCTACACTGATTTAAATGGTGATATTTAGCCTACCGGGCTGATGACTTTTTGCTAAGCCAAACATAAGAGAAGCTAATACACTTTTCTCTCAGTCCGTATCTCTTGCTGTTACGTATATTCACTGCTCATAGAGAAGGGGACTACTGCTCTTGAATTAATACCAAATATAATTAACTGGAGATCATCTAAAGCTTTATTACATACATATTTTTTAAATGATGTCATCTTAATACAAAACTTCTGTCCAATTAGATGACTCTAGAAGGTTAAAAAGCCTTTGTAAAACATTGGCATGTTGTTTAGCAAGCAAGGAATGCTTATAATTATTAATGAAGTAATAGTCAGGATAAGGTTAAAAAGTTTTTTTAACTGCTTTAAAAAATGCAGTATTAGTTTTCCTGTTGCCCCAAACCAGAAAACTTATTTTAGAAAAATTCTAATGTACTGTTACTGTAAACCTTTACCTCAGCTCTGCAGAGATATTTGCAAGAATTCTGGAAAGTTCTGCATTCTATTTTGGAAAGGTTCAGTCTCATTACTATGTTGTTATTTCTAGTCAGTGCTGGAAAGGCACAAATTTAGCAAATTTGATGTCTTTTTTTTTTTTTTTTTTTTTTTTTTCTTTTTTTGGGGGACTGTACTTCAGCAAACAGATTCACTAACTTTCAGCCTGCAGCTTTTCACTTTGCATCTGTATGGTCCTCGCAGGCACACACCCAGATTTGACCTAGATACCCAGAAACTGATGTTGTATAGAGAGATGACTGCAAGTGGATCTGACAGTTTTAAAGAGCAGTTATAAGAGAGCATTATATTTATAGAGGCTGGAAAAGAGGTGTTTCTGTTTGTCTCCTGCAGCTTGTAGGATTGTCAGAATTTGCACTAAATGGATGTCCATTGACTTGTTGCTCCTTGGGGGGACTTTCTGAAGAATCATAAACATGTTACCAGGGGGCAGAATTTGGTTCACTAAGCCTTATCTAAGGCTTTATTCTTATTAATTGATACAATCCAAAACAACCGTCTTCATCTCTCTGTCCTTAGATGAATCTGAGGCTATTAGCACCCAGCAAGTATCTTTAAGGTTAGGAGAACAGTGCCTGCAAATTTGCATCTCATTCTATGGCAAATTTCTTACTAAAAGTTGCCAAGTATCTGGAAACTACATTTATTTTCAATGGCTGTATCCTGAAGAGATATTTCGCAGAACTAATCCTTGCCAGTCTTGTTTTGCCTCCACAGGAATAGCCTCTGAGTGTGTTATTTTTTTGCGTTCCCCAAGTCTAATGCTGCTTTAAGATGCAGCAAAGCTTAAGTATCTTCAAAAGCTGCTGGGACAGTATGTGTCCCAAAACTAATCACAGTCAGGGAGTATCAGTCTACAAGACCTTCAGCACCACTTAAATACTGAAGCATTGTGAAACATATGTTAGCTCCAGCTGATCTGTGGAACAGATGTTAATAAAATGAGTTTGTTAAAAAGTTATTCTCTCATGAACTTGCATTGATACCAAAGCCATAAAGATGACAATGCATATGCATTAGAGATGTCAGTGGGAGCTATGACTTTCATGGCTAATAAAAATTTGCATGTTTGTATTAGTTATTTTATCATAGCATTAAAACAACAGACAAGCCAACCATACAGCCCAGACAACTCTATATCTGAAGACAGCACCTATAGCTACTGTCTCTTTAAAAAGTAGTATCAAGTTTTTCAAAATGTATGGATCCTATAGATGGGGTAGAGTGGGTGGCAAGAGCAGGAAAGGTGAATGAAAGCATGCCCTCTCCTATAAGATGGTGTGTAAACGCAGTGTTGTGTTTTTGGGCTGGTTCATTTTATGAGCACTAATGCCTGTGGGACTATTGTCCCACCTTCAGCCTCCAGTGTCATTTAACCACAAACTCAGTACAATAAATCTCAGTCTGACAATAGAACAGTAGCCCATGGATGTCAGCTGAAATATCCTCATGTGTGTAAAAGTCTGGAAGACTCCATCCTATGTTTTCACAATGTCATTTGAAAAGATGCTTATTAAGCTAAAGATTTTGTGGCTTAGTGTTTAGTGGTTTACTGTTCCTAAATTAGTAATGCATTGGACAATTTGGGCTTTATCTGGACAAGCTCTGTGAATGAATGGGTCTGTTTTTGTAACTAAGATGTACATCATTAGCAGTTCTTTTTTTCTTCATTATGGGTCTTTAATAAGCCTTTGTTTTAATTCCTTCCTCCTCCGTCTGATCCCTCTGGAAAAGCAGCCTGGGTTACTCTGAGATATATACTGGTCAAAAAATCAATGTTTCTTAATAAGTATACTAATTTATTGTCTACTTATACTTGTTATCTGAGGGTCATATTGCTTTTAGTATAAACCAACAAAACGTTAATTCAGTGCTCAAAAAGAACCCGCACACATTAAAGAAAAATAATCCATACTTTTGTGCACAAATCTTTCGTAACTCCATGCAGAACAGTCACAGTTAAAATTAATATTTTTACTTGTTTTCTTTGTTGTACTTGAAGTATTATCTGTGAATTTCTGGTGGTTCAAATAGTGACTTAAAGCAAATGTGATTCCTCTTAACTTTGTTCAACATTTCTTTTAGATATGATGTTGTTGATTGGCAAGTCTGATCTATCCTGTGTTTGTTCGAAGTTTCTATCTTAGACATTTAAATAGAAAATGATACATTTGGAGACTAGATAGATCAGACCAATCAACACCTAATAGTGGTCAATCAAACATTACCAAGTTCTCATATCTGCGATTTACTGAAGACTTTTTAAAAAATGCTATTTGAAAATCAGGTTGATTCAGCTCTACTGGGTAATATCAGTGAGACAAAACAAAATGTTCTTTGTCTGGTAATGCCCAACTTCATTGTTATACCTTCTTGACCTATCTCCTTGTTATTTTGTAGACTTGAAATAAACTGACTTTTAACAATCCTTGTTAGTCTTATTTCAACTCCATAAAGAAGACTCATATAAGTCATGCTTTAAGAAAAGGCATGTAATCCATAATTTTTAAAGTTAACATTTAAGTCTATATCCCTTAAAATTAGGGAAAAATATTTTTTATTTCACATTTTTGTCTCCTCTGAAAGGGTGAAATTTGTATGCTCTTCAGTGCCTGCTGGAAATCAGCATTAATACTGATGGGAAGCAAACAGTCATCTCACTTTCCCCATGCCAGGTGTTCATTAATTGTAAACCTGAATAATAGATAATAACACATCCTAGTGTATTTATCAATCCACATATCTTTTTACAATGCAAAAGAGGTCATTTGAGAATCCGTGTATGTTTTTTCAGCTCTTCCTATTCATTAACACGGAGCCGCATGCAAAGGCTGCTAAGCAAAAAAGAGGCCACATTACCTGAAAACAATAATGGAGTGCCACACCACATGAAATAGTAATTAGGTTTGCCCAAGGCCAGGATACAGTTGCTATAATCAGTATCACTTAGAATTAACTTCACACTTATGAAAGGATGTAAGGTGAGATTGACTTAATGGTGACCAAAGCTACCTTTCTTGCCATGAACGCCAAACCTCTTAAAGAAGAAAAAGAAGAAAAACAAATGGGATTATCATATTATTATCACCAGAGTTAGCAGCCTTGTCCCCTTAAAAAAAAATGCATTGCCATTTTAATGAGATCTAAGAGATCAATAATAAGATAATTATCTTCTGAATACACAGACCACTGTAATGCCCATTAGTTTTTAATGCTGAAAACAAAGTTAAGAGACTAAAAATATGTATTTTTTAATCCCTTCAGAAACTTCACAGAAAAACAAACAAACAACACAACAACAACAAAAAAACAGACAAACAAACAAACAACAACAAAAACAAAAAAAACAAGAATAATGTCCAGCATTCTCTTTCTTAAAGAGATACAATATAACAGTGCACTAAACAAAGTGGGGAGGCTTTAATCTGAAAACACTTGGCAGGCAGTTATACTACCCATCCTACCTGCTTGTTTCAGGTGAATGAATTTCCCATGCCAAACTAGCTATATCCATCACCGTTTTATGACTTTATATTACTTCTGATCCTTGATTTTCCGCTGAGGGAATAATAGCATTCATGTTTTAGAGCAGAGGAAAGACAGCTGTCCAGCAATGTTGAGCACATATTGTGCAGATTATTATTATTATTATTAATATTTTTAAATCTAATATGAAACAGTATTTAAATCTATTTAAATTTAAATCTAATAGGAAACAATGTATTTTAAACATTTCTGGTAGAAGGCTGAGGTAAGTTTAAGTAAGAGAGACAGGAAGATGAAGCATATTTTTTGGTTTTAAGCTGGGGAACTATTATACTCTCAAGTTACACCTGTCGTCTGTTTTCTCTCTCTCTCTCTTTTTTTTTTTTTTTTCTTCCCCAATCTTCCTGACAAATGGCTGCTAATAAATAGATTTAACCTGTGCCATCTGCTGTTATACTACAAACCCATTCACAGCAGCCTCCTGTTTTCTATAGCATTACATTTAATCAATTTTCTTTTGCCAATGACATTCAAAAAACACACACATCCAGGTGAACCAGACAATTTCAAAGCACTGCTAAGATGCAGAGAGTACCTCCTCATGCATATGTTATATAACATACTCTTTCATTAACTAGATCCAGTTAGTCTTGGAGTGCATCTTAGCTGTATTTATATAAGGGAGCCTATTTATTAATATAACTTACTGGAAAGGGCAGGAAAAGCCCTATATGGTTATAATATATAGCTGATTAAGTAATTGAAGATTAGATCTTGATGCTTTGCATCTTGGCTCTCTTCCAGGATCATATTTCTTCCTTGATTTGCACGAATTTTATTTGCTAGGGGCAAAATACTGCCATCGCTGCTGTTCGTGACAAAATAATATTGACTTCAGTGGAAACAGGAACAAGTACCACGAAAATGTATTTTGCTGAGCAGAGTAGCACACTGCAGCTCTGACACAATCTGTCCATCCTCGTGGTGAGAGTGGGAGCCCTGTAAATAGCTGTTTATTAAAGGCAATGTGCAAACACTGAAAGTAGATTTGTCTCGCTCTCATATACATAGGGGTTAGCCACAAATGAGTGTGATTTTTTTTTCCCCCCAATGAGAAACAAAACTGTTTTTCAGAGCTATGGCTACCTGTGTGAGGAAATACAGATACATTCTTGTGTGGCAATAGATTAAATGCTGAAAATAAGTCATTTGTGCTAGCTACTGTTATTATGACTTGAAAAAGTTTTAGATCATTTTAACAATGTGCTGCAAGTTTCTAAACTGATGTTTTTTCAGTCCTGGAAAAACAATAGCAATAACAAAACAAAACACTAAAAAGAAACTAAATAAAGCTAGTCTGGATTTAAGAAATCCCAGTTACACAAAAACATTGGTGAAATCAAACGGAGCTGCAAGTGCTAAGCACTATTAAATAAAGAAAACCAAGGCATAAGGGGGCTGACACTGCTTTCCCCACCTTTGGAAGGAAAACCGCTTACAGAAGCAATGCTTCCTTCTCCTTCTCATCTCTGGGATGAAGGCTGACCACAGAGACATTTGGCAAAGGATCTTGAAAGCAGAAGGTGAGAATGAGTAAGACAACCTTATGCAACAGCAGATTTTACAGTTGTTGCCTTTACATATACCTGTGCTCATGGATAACTAACTGTTAAATAATTATTTTTGTTTCTGTGAAATGTGGGTTCCTTTTAAAAAGATTGTTGTTTTTCAGATAATCAGAGAATAACATTTCCAACGGCAATAACATCAATTTAACATGACAGCTTGTACGTAATGCTTGCATAATAAAATGTAAATTGATAGTTAAAACCATATTGAAAAACAAATTTACATCAGTAAATATTGGTTTAAACAGAGATACATGCATACTGTATTCCCCCGATTCTAATTTTTAATGTCACTGTGACCTGGCTAGCATTTAAAATAAATTCTCTTAAGAGGAATGTGACACTTGCCCTACCTTTCTATTTTATGTGTTTTTATTTCATACTGTGTTATGAAGGAAGATTATATGATTGGAGAGAGACTTTTTACATGGGCAGATAGTGATAGGAATAGAGGGAATGGTTTTTAAACTAAAAGAGGGGAGATTTAGATTAGATGTTAAGAGGAAATTCTTCTCCCAGAGGGTGGTGAGGCACTGGAAGAGGTTGTCCAGAGAAGCTGTGGATGCCCCATCCCTGGAAATGTTCAAGACCAGGCTGGATGGGGCTTTGGGCAACCTGGTCTTGTGGGAGATGTCCCTGCCCATGGCAGGGGGGTTGAAACTGGATGGCCTTTAAGGTCCACTCCAACCCAAACCCTTCTGTGATTATTTATGGGCCTGTTTTACTGTTAATGGTGATTATACAAAGATCTAAATGTTGCACAAACTTAAAAGTTTATTTAATCTTTAATTTTTTAAAGCTAATTAAATACGAACAGAATAGATTACCAAACAAAACAAAACAAAACAAAACAAACAAACAAAAAAACAACAACCGTAGGTCACTGCACTATTAGATGCTTAGATATCTATTTGCTCATAAACACTTTTTCTCATGTACCAAAAAGGATTTGTTGTCAACACAAACGTAGGGACTAGAATTTATTGACCTAAAGATTTGAAAAAAGAGGGAGCTACATTTACAGATTTCAAGTGTCTTCAGCACCTCTGAAAATCTTGTTTGATTCTTAAATATCTCTGGCATTTCAGCCCCCAGACAAGTCATGTGTCTCCACTGTCTTAGGGTGACATCCATCTTTTTTCTCATACTGTGTCATCAATTCTGTGTACAAAATACCTTAGTCATTCTTCTTCTCTGAAAATGAAAGATTTGTAATACATTTTCCAACTGGAATCTGAAGCTGTTAGTTTTTTAACTAAGATATGGATAGTAATTGTGCTGGTGTTCAAATAACATGACCATTTTCTCTTGTTTCCTTTACTAAAAAAAACACCCTAAGCTCTATACTGAAGACTAACAGTCTGCAAAGTACCACTAAAAAAAAAAATATGGTTGATTTCCAAGGATCACCTCCTCCAAGCTCAAGAAAGTCCACCCCAACATGCAGAAGTTAAAGGTGGCAGGAGCCCTGCACAAATGAACAAAGAGCTCATAACAAAACTCGGGTGCATAAAAAAAGCATTCAGGAGGTGAAACCAGCATCAGGAAAATTCAGGATGAACAGAAAGGCATTACCCAAACATGCAGGACTGGAGTAAGGAAATTCAAAGCCCACCTATAGTTGAATCAAGACTTGGACATGAAAGGCAACAAAAAGCTCTTGTTAATCAGGAAGCACTTATTTTTTGCAGTCTCTCTCCACGGAGATCTTCTTGGAGCCGCCTGGGCATGGCTCTGGGCAGCCTGCTCTAGGTGGCCCTGCTTGGGTTGGACCAGATGACCGCTAGATGTCCTTTCCAATGTCAACCACTCTGTGATTCTGTGTCATTCTGTGAAGAATTTCTGTGGGTATATCAGCAGCAAAAAGAAAGATTAAGGAAAATGTGGGCCTCCTGCCACTTTGCCTTGTTTTCTACTGGGAGGACTAGTCCTCAGGAATCTCAAGCCCTTGGGACATGAGAAACTCGGGAACAAAGCAGATACACCCATAGTTGCAGGACGATCAGGTAAAGGAGCACTTTAACTGGACAAACACATCAGGAAGACAGAGCAGATGAGGCCCTCTACAGGCAGATAGGAACAGCCTCGTGTTCAGAGGCCCTGGCCCTCCTCATGGGTGGCTTCAACCACCCCTATGTCTGCTGGAGGGACAGCAGGGTATCAGCAGTCCAGGAGGATTGCTGGAATCCTGGAATGCTTTGATGATAAAGTCCTTCTACAAGAGATAGAGGAGCCAACGAGGAGAGTTGCTGTGCTGGACCTAGTTCTCACCAACATGGTGGGGCTGATGGGGAAATATGAAGCTCAAGGGCAGCCATGGCTGCAGTGACCATGAAATGGTGCAGTTTGGCATCCAGAGGGCAGTGAGGAAGGAACACAGCAAGCTCATTACTCTGGACTTTGGGAGAGCAGACTTTGGCCTCTTCAGGGATCTGCTGGTAGAGTACCATGGAACAAACTCGTGGAGAGAAGAGGGGCTCAAGAAAGCTAATTAATTAATATTCAAGGATCACCTTCTTGAAGCTCAAGAGGGATACATCCCAAAGAAGAAGCCAGGCAAAAATGCCATGAGGCCAGCACGGATGAATGAGGAGCTCCTGGAACACAAAACCAAACCAAAACAAACAAACAAACAAACAAACAACAACAACAAAAAAATGGTTATCTTGTGCTTGAATTTTTAAGAGTAAGATAGAATTTTTATTACATTCCAGGAACAATTTACATATTAGGTAAAAGACAAGGCTGATAGTTTAATTCTGGCAGACACGTGAATGGTAATAAAGTGAGAGTGTTCTAATTAAATTACAAATCCTGTGTGTAAATACCTTAATTAAAGAAAGAAATGATTGTAACGTTCATTTTTCAAAGCAGTCTATTATACAAAAAAGTAACTGGAAACAGTCAATGTCAAAATTGTCCCTGCTACAGAATGCTGTTGCAGCTTTGGGCTTCTGGAGCTTTTATTTATTTATTTATTTATTTATTTTCCTTTCTTTAGAGGTTGAGCTGTGTCCCTGCTGCATGGTATGCTTTGCATAGGGTTAGGCATGCCCGGTGGGTGAAGCTAGGGATAGAGAAAGCATTCTGCTCTGTACCCAGAGTCTCAAGAATCATTGTGGAGAATAGGAAAGAGAGGAAAAGCATGAATTACACAGAGCAAGATATTGCATGCTGTCTTTTCTCAGCAGCTTCACAGGAAAGGCTCTTCCTGGGAGGTGCATTGAAGTGGCATTATGCCACTCACTGCTGGGCATAGCAAATTTACTAGGTCATTCCTACCGTAGAAAAGTGGATTAGGATGGTTCACTGGGATAATGCTGGATTTCCTGCCAGGCTTTTGGCAGGAAATATGAGGTCTGTGGCAGAACTGATGCATCAAATATTTGCTTGATTACAGCTTTTAATTCTTAGATTACACCTCTTTAATTCTTCACATTCTGTGAAGAATCTCTCTCTCTCTCTCTCTCTCTCTCTCTCTCCTCTTCCACAAATAAAATGGTGAGCTTTATAAAAAATTGATGAAATATAAGAACTCCTTCGTTCTCCCTTCACACATTCCTGCTGTGAACATGCCACTCTCTCTGGACCATAGTGCAGGACCTCGGCCTCAACAAGTCCCCTAATCCCCAGTTAGTTTCTGCGCCTGAGCTATTATTCACACTTAGTCCTACATCCAGCCATCTCTTCTCCCAAGACAGGTTACAGCTGGGACATGAGCTCCTGCTTTTTGGCTTCCACTCCTGCGTCCTGTTCTTCTGCTTCCAGTGACTCCTGCTGCTGGCTTTTCCCTGCTGCCATTGACTTAGGTGATCTTCGTCCTCCTGTGTCTTGCACCAGAAGAAACAGTCTAGCAGGTTAACATGTCAGGTATGCAAGAGAGCTGATGCTCCAGCTTTCTGTCCTGTGATGACCTCTGTGGTGCCAGATAAGTAACCCTGGATCATTTTCAGGGTATAGTCACATAGAAGGTCATTCTTCACATCTACTGATTTTCTCAAAAGGACCTAGAAGGTCCCAGGCATCCTTAAGATCACCCCCTGTTATCTCCCAAATTACTGAAAGGGCCTCAGAGAGCATCGAAGTCTTCCTAATTGTCAGGCAAAAGCCTGTTCTATGTTCTTTAGACAGGAAAGGGGCTGAGCTACATGATACAATCTTGTTTGTAAAAACTTGGCTTAGAAGTCACAGCAGTGAAAGATATGGGAAAATGTATATTCTAGAAACTCTTGCAAGAGACAGCTGTCAAATTTTGTTGTGTTGTGTTTGAATATGCTTTGTTGCTACTGTCCTTTTTGGATCAGTGCAATAACATACTGTATAATTCTAAAAAGAACTACTTTACTAAAATTAATTTCTCTCATTTTTCCCATGCAGTCCTGCTTCAGATTATAGTGAGGAAAAATACAACTATCATAACAACAGTAATTGGAAAAAAAAAATAGATATTAAACTTGAAAACTCTATGAATTCTTTGGAAATTACTTTTTTTCCCCTAGAATTGTCAAAGCTGTCCTAAATACTAAATGAGCTATAAAACAAGACTATATGAATCCTACTTACACGATGGTTAACAGTGGTTCAGAAGACAATTCATAGCATAGATCTGTATTCTAAAATTATTTCAGAATTAGTTAGCTGCTGGAGCGCTTAAAGACAAGTTATAGTTCTTGTCCAGATTTTTAACATGATTTGGGAAAGGTTCTGCTCTAATTTCAGAAGAAGAGTAATTTAGTGATGCTTAAGTATAGACATTTCAGTGGACCATGAGGGTTAAAACTGATTTTTTTCTTCTTTTCTTTCTTTTTCTTTAACAGATTAGAGAACACCTGTGTTTGGATTTGCATAAATTGAAAATTAAAGATCCACAGGGCTGTGTTTGTCATTAATGTTTATTTTTTCAACTTCAGTGCATCTGAAGAAGTAAAAGATGTCTCACCTTCATTATAGTTGGTGAAACAGCAACTTTGACATCCTGACATCAGTATATGAAAAAAACAAAAACAAAAAAACAAAACAAAACAAACAAACAAACAAAACAAAACAAAACAAAAATGTGCCTCCAATGTACTATAATCATCTGCAGGTAATTTTTGTCTTTCTTTTTACAGAAGAGAAATGAAGAGCCTATGAATGACTGCACATTCAGATGAACTCATCACCTGCACCTGCCTTTATTTGAATGTGCAATATAAAATTTAAATTAATTCATATTTGGGTGAATATATTGTATATATAGCTATTTACATACTTATATAAAAATCAGTGATTGCATTCATCCGATTTCTCCACTTTATGCTTATGATTAACTGGCAGGCTGCTAATCAAGACCCTGAGAGTGTGGGGCCCCTGTTTTCTTTTGGCAGTGTAGGCCTCACCCCTTTCCCACAGCTTGGCTTGGAAAGTCAAACAGATAAACAAAACTCAAACACAAAAATGAAGCATACAGAGAGTGAAAGAAAGGACAGGTTACCTGGAAGGAATACAGAGTTATTGTCTGAGCATCCAGGCATGAAGTTATGAAAGCTAAAGCCCAAATGGAAATGAATCTGGTGAAGGATGTCCAGGGCAACAAGAAAGGTGTATGTACACACATAAATGACAAAAGAAAGGCTAGGGAATACTTAAGCAAATTGGATACGCATAAGTCTGTGGTCCCTGATGGGATGCACCCACATGTGCTGAGGGAGCTGGCAGATGTTATTGCAAGGCCACTCTCAATAATCTTTGATTGATTAGGGCAACTGGGAAGAATGCAACTGGTGAGGTTGCCACTGGAGTACTGTGTCCAGTTCTGGGCTCCCCAGTACAGCAGAGAGATGGAGCTATTGGAGAAAGTCTTTTGAAGGGCCACAGAGATGACTAAAGGACAGAATTACTTCTCCTGTGAGGAAAGGCTGAAGTAGCTGGGACTGTTCAGATTGGAGAAGAGGAGGCTCAGGGAGGATCTCATCAATGTATCAATATGAATACCTAAAGTGTGGTTGCACAGAGGATGGAGCCAGGCTCTTTGCAGCGGCGCCCAGTGACAGGACAAGAGACAACAGGCACAAACTGAAACAAAGGAAGTTCCTCCTAACATCAGGACGCACTTGGCAGTTGGATAGATGATCTTTGAAGGTATCTTCCAAATGAACTGTTCTAGCTATATCTATTTCTTTACTGTGAGTGTGACTGAGCATGGGCAAGAGGCTGCCCATGGAGGTTGTGGTATCTCCTTCCCTGGAGATAGTAAAAAGATGTCTGACACGGACCTGGGCAGTCTGCTCTAGGAGTCCCTGCTTGAGCAGGGGTGGGACCAGATGGCCTCCAGAGGAACCTTACAACCTAAACCATTCTGTGATTCTTTGATTCTGTGAAATGCAGATAAACTGATACTGCTACACCAGGGTTCCTGGGCTCCACTCCTTCAGAACAAGAGGGGTTTGCAAAGTATCACTTCACCCACTTCAAGCCCTGCCATGGGTATGCGATAATGGCCAGTGATCAAACACCTCACAGACCTAATACTTCTACTATAGCCTGGCTCTTTAGATGTCTCCTTCTTTGGTGGTTTATATTGTTTCATATAAATTAATTTTCTTTATGAGCAGACTCCCACTATCTTCAACCTTAGAAACCCCTCTATCAGATTACAAAAGTCCTCCCACAACCAGCTGTGTTTAATTGCAGCCAGCCCAGATCTCATTTTTTCTATTGAGGGGTTTGATTTCCTCAGACTTGCTACCAGTTGGCTGGACAGACAGCAGGGCTTAATGTTCTTCAGTTGCTAGCTTTACATTATGGTGAAGTTTCAAAACACAATCCTTAATAAAGATAGTGCTCAGAAAGCTAACCTAAGGTTTTTGTTTGTACTCTATATATAAATTAATCCATTACTGAAGATAAGGAGGATTTGGCTGTAGCAAGGAAACGAGATTGCTTGTAAAAGATCATGTTATAACCCCTAGGATAGATACTTGAGGATGCGCTTCAGAGAGAAATCATAGAGAACTCACAGTTACAGAAATATTTTTCCTTCTTTTCAGTCTGACAAGCAAAGGAAAAAAATTGGTACTATTTTACTTTGGGAGATTTGCCCTACTTCCAACAGTAAAAGTTCATTTTTGAATTTTTGAACCAGCAGGAAATTCAAGCTATTTTCATCTGGGAGATTTTAACAAGTTCTGAGATTAACCCAGAATAGTTCAAAAGCTGAAGCAGGTAATGGTTGAAGTAAGACACAAATTCAGCCTAGCTCGCTGGTGCAATGCAACGCCCTCTCTGTTGTGTTTGGGGCTCACTGCATTTCTCTTTTGGTGAACGAGCATTTGATGGTGCACTGCTAACATATAACCTTTTAAACAAATGTTTTGTGGGGAGATTGTACTACCTTTACTTTCAGAAAAAATTGGGACCTTGTGGAAAATGCACTTCATAAACTGAAAACCTGAAACTCGAGCTTTCTTTGTTAACAGCTACTCTTATTTCATGGAAGGATTTTTCAATATAGTAGCATTTATAATGTGCCTTTGGCTTGTCCATTTGTGATCTATTCCCATCAATACCTACCACCTGTATAGATTGCACAATGAATATTTTAGAAAGAAAATTTACTTAGGGGTTTAATCCCTGGGTAGTAAATATTAACTAGGCACTTAAATTATTGTTTTTAAACAGCTTTTGTGATATAGAGGGCATGTTTTTGTGTCAGCTGCTCCATATTTATTTTAAGCATATTAAACTACCTCAGGAATATTCAGTGCATGAAAACCTTTTTATGTTTGAGTGGATTAAATATACAAGTCCAAATTAATGCTATAAATTACATTTACATAATTCATTCTCCACAAAGGAGAATTTGTTTTGCATGTGTAGCTGTTAATATATGCAACTGAAGATGAAAACACAACACAATATTGCTGCCCACATTGCTAATTTGGACTAAGCAGAGTTTACAGACCATTTCAGCCCCTTACTTGCTTGGTTGCTGGATCTTTCTTTCAGTAGCTGTGTTTCACAATTAAGCAGCATGTACCTGTATTCCCAAATAAAAAGGGCCTTGCTAAGTAAACTCAAATAGGCCTTGCTGTGGTTCTTAAGAACATAATAATGTTTAAAAAGCTATTATTAGTATTTTGCTTATTAGCATAAATAGGAAAAAGCAACTGGGGAGAAGTAATTGAACAGAAGGCTAGACACTAATGCTTTTGCTTGTTGATATGAAACATCTGCAGCAAAAACTAAGCTGAGATAAAATACTATTTAGTATTGGGCTTTGATTTAAAAAGACAAAAAATTTTACAAATTTAACGAGGGCATCCAGTCATTAATCTAACATTGAAATCAGTGGAAGTTATGTGGCTAAATCCCTTTACCATTTTGAAGCCCCAAATCCCTTTGTAATTTCCAACACCTGAAACCACTTGTACATTTGGCATGGTTAATGTTGTCAATTTGTTTTGGAAAATCAAACACCCTTATTACCCTAATACTTGATTTTAGAAAATGTGCCATGTATCATACTAATTACCAATGATGGTCATAAAAGCCATAAGTATAAAGCATACACGCTCTTTCTATAACATCTGAAGGCCTTATCTTAAATGATTTGTGTTTGTTTAGTTGTTCTCAAGAAATCAGACTCTCCTTTTCCCCCTGTTCTCCACTATTAGCTTCATCAATTAACAGAAACATTGAAATTGTCTTCTACTTTAACTTGTTTGTTTATTAAGGAGGAGGAGAAACCTAATCCAAAAGCACCTAAAAGAACATGCCTGGCAGTCAGATAAAACAGGCGTTATTTGAGTGTTTCTGAGAGTGGTCTTTAAGCTGAAGCATATTTTTATCCCTTTGTTGACCTCTGTCTTTTTCAACACAATGTAAATACACAAATAGAATAATTTGAATAGAAAATTATGCCATGCTGTTACAGATTTGTTTCCTGTTAACTCACACAGATAAATCAAACTGTGGCTTAACATGTATATAGTTAAAAGTTCTTGAACTGTAATTATTACTACTATTATTATTTGTTACCCCAGCAACCCCTGCTAGAGCTTTCATTCTCCTCTATTGCATTGCTCCAGTGATGGTACAGTTTTTTTATTATTGCTAACTCTTCATCTGTAATTTATTACTTCATTGGAAAACAACAACAACAACAAGAACAAAAAAACAGACTACCCCCTCCCCTCCCAAAAATAACAAAGTCACCTATAAAAACATAATAAAAGAAAAGTAATTTAGGAAAATTCATTGCTTAGCAATGGTCAATCCACTCTCAAAAAAGAAATGAACTGAAACTGCTGCAGACACACCTAAGTATAAGCTGTGGAATAACGAGAAGGTCAGTGCAGATATAGGCTAGTACCCTGACAAAAAAATTTCCATCTTTGAATGCCCTTCCACAACATCTGAAAAAGCTCACCAGGCCACCATAGTCTTTCCTTGCCGCCTTACTTATCCACTGGTCCCAATAGGGAATTATTATCAGGTTTCAGCGTACAGTTCCACCCATGGCTCTGAAGGGCCTCCAGTTAGCAACGGGAGACTGTTTTATGTCTTTTTTTTTCTTTTTTTCTTTTTTTTTTTTTTTTTTGAAAACAGCCACAACAATTACATTGATGAAGTGTGTTGACATTGGCAGGTTGGGGTCATTTCAGAAAAGACACTATGTTAAATACAAAGTACATAACATTTATAGCCAGTGCTTATTTGGAGAATATTCAGCAAAACCTGCCTTAAGTCCGACTCTCTCTCCTCCAAGAAATGGCATAGTGGAAGATCATTCAGACCTTTCTAAATTTGGAAGAACCATCAGCAGCCGATGCACCTTGTCCAAGCATGTTTCAGTTTAATTCTTTTGAGGTGACTGAGAGTATCTGAGGGTGTTATGCCTACCTCTTACCCTGGAAATCCCATGTGAGCATGGTATGGATTTTACAGTGTTGGAGCTTGGTCATGTGGCTGTTGCACTAGAACTTGTGCCGTGACTTCTGGAGGGACCAAAGGAGCTTTATGCTGCTATCCATTCCCCTTAGTCATCGATAGGGTGATGGTGTTTGCCTTTCAAATAGAGATCGTGACTATGGAAACCAAGTCAAGGAAACTCATATCAGAGACAGAAGACAAAACCTTTAGTACTGTGTCTGGCTGGGACGGAGTTTAATTTTCTTAGCAGTGGTCTGTACAGTGTTGTGTTTGTGACCAAAACAAAGCTGAAAATATACCAGTACTTAATCTGCTGATGAACAGTGTTTGAGCAGCATCAAGGTTTCCTGTTTCTCACTCTATTGACTCAGTGAGTAGATCAGGGGGTGCGCAAGAGTATGGGAGGGAGCACAACCAGACAGATGACTTGCAGAAACTAAAGAATTATTCTATGCCATTAAACAGCATGCTCAGCAAGGAGACAGAGGGGATGAGGTTTTGGTAGGTTAGCCATCTTTTGCTGGCTCAGCATTTGGCTACCTAGGGCAAGTGGTGAATAAATGCCTTTGCATCTCTTGTTTTATTCCTTTATTTCACTCTTTCATTGTGTAATAAATGATTTTTGTCTCAGCCCAATATTATTTTGCTTTTACTCTTTCCTATTCCCTCATCTCAGTAGGGGAGGTGGAATGAGTGGCTGTGTGGTGCTTAGCTGCCTACTAGGGTTAACGTACGTAATAATAATCCAGTTAAACTCAGTAATATATGATATTAAAAAGCTGAAAATTCTCTGTTATTGCTGAGCTGAGTACACTAATAACAGCATGAGTTATGAGAAATACAGACTTTAAACTCTGTGATACTACTCACCTTGTGTGATTCTGTTTAAATCCTGCCTTTCTTCCTGTTAATTACACAGAAATAATCAAGTCTTGCTCATAAATACTTACAATATGAGTGTACAAGAGTGGCATGTTGTTTTCAAAGATTTTAATGATGTTGATTACAATAATTTTCAAGTAATGACTGCAGGACAGTCAAGGAACATGACTCCTTCTGTAAAGGTTTTCTCTGGCAATGGGAAGGATTGAGAACTCAAGTCTGCTATGCAGAGCTGTGTGGAGGTTCCTAAGCTGAGAGCAGACTTGGAAGCTCTAGATGATAATGTCAAGTAGTGTGTCATCACTGCAGTCAAGTAAGATTGTTTCTACTTGAATTTGAGCATGCAGGTCAGCCCAGCCCAGGTGTGAGCAGTAGCATCGTGGTAGCTGGTGTGTGTTACTGAGAAGTAGAGACTGACACATCCTGGAATCTTCATAAATTTAGGAGTTCTGTGATCCCTCCATGCTGACTCATACAAGAGCACATTTATTTTTTGGGCATGAAACAGGAGGCACCAGAGGCCTAACCGCAGCAGAGTGACACAGGCTGCAACCTCACTGAAAAGCAGATGACTTACCAAACAGCGTAAAACCTGTCTCAAGGTTTAGCATCTTGCCTAGATAGCAAGCTACCACAGCTTGAGAGCCACAGTGAAGCTGTCTGAGAAGGTTTTAGCTGGAACAGGAAGAAGGGGTGGACTTACGTCAGCAGTGTAGTAAACGCCCTGTTTAACTCTATGGTAAAGGTAACTGCAGGAATACCATTACATGGAAGTTTTCTTCCAGATCGGCTGAAGAGCTAGGAAATCAGAAAGTGTATCAGAGTCAGTAAATGTGAAGCACTATGAGCATGTTTTGTTAAAGGCTAGTACTAGGAAAAGTGCTAACATGGGGCTATCATACAAAGTGCTCCTGCTTTTTGTCGTTCCTCATGAGAAAGATCTGTATGGTCCTTCTCTTTCGCTCCTGTCTTGGGGAACAGTTTGACTCAAACTGGAGCTGTTCAAGCCCTTATTTAACAAGCTGTAAACAATAAGCACATCCATTACATGCTTAGAGCTTAAAAGGAGCCTGTTGGACAAAAGCTGGTTATCAGCCAAATCATGTTTTTGTACAACTTGTGCTGTCTCTCAAACCATACAGAAAATACAGGCTGTGCTCTGAGTGCCATTCGGTTCTCTGATCCCCTACATCCTGCTGATGCTCTCTCTCTCTTTCTCTGCGTTGAAATATCGGATGGCTCCCACTCTCAGTAAAACTGCTGGCAGTCGGCCATTTGGAAGAGACAGCCACAACATGCAAAAAGAGGCTTGCCCAGCTTGTCATGGATTTCACTGCACAAAGAGTGATCAAAAGCAGGAATTTTCCTGTGCAGTGGAGTATTTTAAAGCGGTGCCCTTGTCTGGGGTGAATGCTGTTTGTTGAATAATCACTGTGTCTCCCAATCCCACCTCAGTTTGTTAGTTTACTAAACAGAGCTGCCCCTGCACTATGATTGCTTCAAAATGTTTAGACTTCAGCCAGAGTGCTCCTACTGTTTGAGGAATGAACATATACACAAAGGACAAGCTATCAGTCTTACAGTTTTCATAACGCAGTGCAAGCAATGTCAGTGTTGGTACTGGAGGCTGTTTACAGTGGTGTAAGGAGTAGCAGAAATGAGGAACTCTATAAACGCTGGACCCCCAGGAAACAGTCGGAGTTTTGCTCTTTGATCTATGCAGGGTCATCCTCCAGTCCTTCTTGTGGGAGCACATGGGTTCTAAAAGTAAATTCACCAGGAAAAAATGAGCATAAGAGCTACTTAAATCATTGCTCAAGAAACCACAGCTATAAAGCTAGTGGAAAGTTTGTGTTAGGATGAAACAAGAATGTTCAGGTGCAGAAGTGTGGATTTCCTGAACCTCATCACCAAGCTCAGCTCAGCAAACATGATAGTTTAAAAGCAATGCAAATGAACTAACCTGTCATCAACAGACCTAGTTTAAGGTGTAATCACTCCCATTCTTAAGGCTATGTCTTTTCATTTGCCAAACATAGGACCTAAATTACAAAACCAACACTTTCTATTACAGATCTGTGAATTTATTCAGGCTAGAGAAATATGACCAAGAAAAAAAGAAATAAGCTGAATCTCCCAAACATCTCAACCCCTCACAAACACACCTTTTTTTTTTTTGTCAGTGGTGTGGAGGGGAAGATTGGAAAAGGGGGACTCTGAGGATCCAGATTCTTATACTTTCGCATACTTATGCTTCCGCATTCTTATACTTTCAAATTAAGCAGTTAAACTAAATAAACAATTTATTTTGTTTTCTACCCCTCTATTTTTTCAACCCAAACCTTTTTTATCTGAGGTGTGGATCATCTCTTGTTTGGAAGATCCTACTGAAACTTTTTGATATTACATGGCAAGTCAAAATAAACTTTGGATCTCAAGACTCTGAATAAAAGTGTCTGACAACTTGAAGTTTTATTTAAAGCAAATATGCAAAAGGGGCTGGGCCTCCAAAAAGAACATAGATATGATACAGTTATACTACAAAATAATGAGGAAGGCTTAATGGAAGGATTTTTCTAAAGTAATATTGTTCTAACAAATGACTTAGCTATGTGTGTATACAACTGTTTTTCCTTATTCTGCTGCTGTTGGTTAATATCCCTGTTAAAAATCCTCAACTCCTGCATCTGATCCTGACATGTCCTCCTCCCCATAAGCCCCACCAAAGAACCTCTCAAGCCCCCTTCTTATCTGCTCTGCATGGACAATTCACAACTATATTAGCACATTCTACTTCCCTCCTAGCACTGCAGCCCAAGCATGAGAAGCTGACAATTTTATGTATGTGTTTATTTGTTTGTTTATTTTGTTGTTGTTGTTCTAAAGTATTGTGTTTATGTAGCCCAACAAGTGGGAGAAATAACACACTATAGAATTAGTAAAACTTTACAGGACATTCTCTGGCTCTGGTAATGTTTATAAGTACTTTTAGTTCCTGAGATGTAAGTTGTTATATAAATGGCAACTATTATTGATCCATCTCGAATTGTGATTTGTGAAAAATCAGTCCTCAGGACACATTATTGTAGTAAAGTGATAAATCTTCTATTTCACTGCTTTTACAGATAAAATGATCCCCAGTACAGAGTAAGTTGTACATTACCGTTTAAGGGAACGACACTGGAAAATGGAGAACAGGCAAGGAAAAATATCTGGAATGTACATTTAGAAATAATAAAATAAGTTCAATTTAAATTCAAGGTAATAGAAAGTAAACAAACAAAAAGATAAAGCCTGTAGGCAGCTCTGTGAAGATATATGCTTGGAAAATGACTACCCTGATGCACATAAAAACATTAATGGATGCCTTAACAACCTCCAAATGCCCACATGCCCAGATACACAAAGGGATGCCTTAGAAAAAGCATTCACTGAGGAGGCCATTAATTCTCTAAATAATGGAAAAACAGCTGGCTTGGATGGTTTCCCAAATAAATTCTATTAAGCCTTTAAAGGAACTTGGGGATCCATTTTGTTTGCAACATTCAGTACAGACTTTGAGCGTGGTGAAGAGCCAAGACATTTGGCAGAATTCTTGTTGAGTTTGCACTTATCCGTCAGCCTTTCATCTGTTTGCAAAGGCATTTCCAAAGGACTTAAGCCTATATTTCCCGCTACAGAAAATCATGATCATAATCTTGTTAACAGAGATTATTTGATTATTAATAACTTATTTATGGCTTTATCATATTAATCAGAGAAAGTAACAGAAGGTTCATTACTCATGAAGTATAAAAAGGATTTAGTTGCCTTAGCTTTTAAGCAGTGATAATAGGCATCTACATCTAGAGCAACAAATCATATTAGTATTTTGAAGGAAACATTGATACCAAATACCAGGGAGTCAGGAATTAGTCAAAGCTCACTTTTTCCCTCCTAAAAAGCTTCTCTCTCTCTCTCTCTCTCTCTCTCTCTCTCTCTCCCTCTCTCTGCTAGGAAAGCATTTCTTTCAACAAATTCCTGTGCTTGAAAAATGTTTGGAAAAGTTTCAAAATCATCAATATAGCCTGTCCAAAATGCAAATGCAAATCTTTTTCATTAGGGTGCAAAATGCAAGATAGTTATAGTGTCAGTTTTCATAGATTGTTCAAGCATATAAAATAAATGCTTTAACTGATCTGAACCAATTTTTTCTTCAGCTGGAGGAGGGCAGAACACTCAGACCAAACCCTTAAACTATATTTCTCTGTTACTTGTTTACAAATATGTTCCTTATACCTTGAAGTTTTGTCTTCTTGCCACACACTCCCATATTTTTCTCCCTTGGTAAGGTATAAATCTCCATGGTAGTCATCCATTTGTTTCCATTTTCTTTTTACTTTTTTCCCCCTCTAGTTATCAGTGTATCACAAGAGAAGCAAAATTACAAGTGACAAATACCCACATTTCACACACCTTTAATACTCTTTTTCTTTTAATATTACCTATAGCTGTTTTTCTTTTTAATAGTACCTGTAACTTTCTAATTATTTGAGACTGCCTGGTAGGTAGCAACTTAACCCGGTGGTTGCAGAATATTTGTGCCTAAGAATACGAATCTTATAAGAACACTGAAAAAAGTATCATATAGGTGATTATGAAGAAAGCCTTACAAATACCTACTAAATTTGGCCAAATGCAGCAAGGTCTACCTGTACCACCAGCAGATAGCATGAAATAGAAAATATATCTCCTGAATTTCTGAGCTCTGATGCTTGAAGAAAATTATTTGTATCAATATTCTTATATTTCTTTTTACCAAGTCTTTAACATTCAGTTAATATCCTCTTTCTACGGTTGAAACCCCCATGCATATCACATATTGTATTTTTATTATCTTTGCATAAACAGGTCCATTAACTTCCTTGTGAAAAAGAATTGAAAGTAAAAGCAGAAAGAGCAAAAACAAATGACAGTAGCAAGGCTGAAGTGGCCTGTGGAGAACATATGTACAGCTCACACCAGAGGGAAGAGGGACAAGCATGTTCGTAAAATATTACGCAAGCCACTAACCCATGAACTGCACTACCAGTGAGGCTAGCTATATGCCGACAGCCTCTCGGGATTTCAGTGTGGAAAGCCACTCAAGAGTCACCTGTCTGGTTACCATGTCATCAAATCCTCAATATGCTTTTGCAGTGCTATAGCTCCCAGAAATAATTTTTCGCTTTTAATAAAACACAATTGGCTGATGAAAAGTTACAGTTTAATAAAACTAATGGAGAGGGCTCCTTACTTAAAAAGGAGTTTTTTCAGAGCGTAGTTTTTTAGAGCTTGATATAATTCTTTGAGGTTCTCCAGGGAGAAAGAATAAAAATGTAAATTTTTATTTGTTAATTTAGATATAGCTTGATTAACAGAAAATGTTAGTTGCTTAGTCCTGCATAAAAACACCTCAGCTGCTGGTATTTCAAGATCCCTCTTTAGAGTGACTTTAGAATGACCTTGTCAAATATCTAAGCTTACTCTACACCTTTCTACATGTAAACCTGTTTCTTTCAGATTTTGCTGATGGTGACATCTCCAGCGTGTTACATATGTTACACATTTTCCATTCATGTTCTTGCAAAATTATAAAAGACAGGTAAGTTGATCAATATTCTACAAATACGGGACTAGAAAATAAAAGGCAGTGAATCTGGTGGGCTCAGAAAAAGCAGGGATTCATAGCTTAGTCAGGAGGACACAAGTGGAACAACAGCTTGAAGTTCACTGTGGAAGGCGAATAGGTGGAGTTATTTAAAAAAAAAAAAAAAAAAAAAAAAAAAAGGAAGTTTCAGAAAGTGGCAGGAGTTTCTCAAGGACATGAATTTTGCATTATTTTCAGAGAGTGGTGAGTATGGAAATGAGTTTTAAATCAGCCAGGGTAACAACAGACCAAGCAAGCCTCTATGAGTCTAGACAAGTTGGAAAGACTATTTAGCTGTTGTTGAAGCTAAGGGTTTTCTGGTGATGAGTATTTTCAATAATAGCTCTCTGGGTTCAAGAATGATTACTGCAGGAAACCTACTTGATGAAAAATGAGTGCACTTAATATTCTATCATTTTATCTCAGATGTTGCATTTGTCAATTCTCTGATGGCTGGAAAGTCTGAGCTTGGAAAACTAACAATGAAATACCAGGAAGCACAAAGTGAGATCACTCCCACATTGATGCTGGCATACAGATACAAACCAGTCTCAAGCATTTCTGGAGCATTCCTCATAACAGTATGTAAAGCCTAGCTGTGTATTGTTGTGGTAGACAAAAAGAAATTCTGTGAAGTAAAAGTGTTGAAAGAAGAAGGATTAATTCTACCTCTGAAGAACATTCCCAGTAGTTTCTCTCTCTGTATTTCATGTAATAATATTTTTGGAAACTAGACAACACTAGAACTGGGGAAAACATCAGACAACAAAATTAAATATATACAAGCACGATAGATTCACAATGAGAGATGAAACAAATTTTCAACATTGACGTGAACTATTACACTTTTTCTGGATGTATATGCCATTAAAAATTGTCTGAATGCTAATTTTAAAATGCAATTTTTTTTTTAATTATTTTTATTATTTTTTTTTTTTTTTTTCCCGTTGCCTCATGAACAAAACAAAACAAAACAAAACAAAAAGCTTTAAATAAATTGAAATTGCCAGTTGTCACTGTTGTGGTTTAACTCTAGGAGGCATCAGAGGCCCACAGTGCCACTCGCTCCCTGTCCCAGATGGGATGGCAGAGAGAACTGGAGAGGTAAAAGTGATAAAACTCATGTGTTAAGATAAAGACAATGTAAAGCAAAAGTTTGCACACAAATTAAAGTGAAATAAGGAATTCATTCACTACCTCCCATTGGAAAGCAGATGTTTAGCTGTTTCCAGGAAAGCACTGCTTGTCATGCATAGCTGTTACTTGGGAAAAAAAAAAAAAACTCACTCTGAATGCCTGCCACCCCCCTCCTTCTTCCTCTCAGCTTTTATTGCTGAGCATGGTATCACATGCTATGGGATGTCCCGTTGGTCCATTTGGATCAGCTGCCCTGGCTGTGTCCCCTTCCAGACTCGTGTGCACTCCTGGCCTCCTCGCTGGTAGGACAGAGCGAAAAACAGAGGAGAGCTTGGCTCTGTGCAAGCACTGCTCTGCAACAGCAAAAACATTGGGTTTTATCAACACTGTTTTCATCACAAATCCAAAACATAAAACCATAGCAGTTTTTTTATTTTATTTTATTTTATTTTATTTTATTTTATTTTTTTAATGAAGAAAATTAGCTTTCTATCAGCCCAAACTCATACAATCTCCCCCACTTATACCACAGCAATTTTGTCATGCTCAGGTCCCATGCTATCTAATATAGCCTTATTAACTACCCCTGGCCTCTTCTCATCCTTTGATATATCATTCTGTCTGTCCCTCAGTGGTGGTGTATGGACCACCCTTGTTAAATGGCTATAAAATAATGATTGAATGTCCACTGTGCTCTTTTAGTCCCTGTCTGGTTTCTGTCTGTTATAGTGGTCCCTCAGGACAGGAGGGCCGGTGTGTTGCATGGAGTTACTGGGTGACAAAGCCAGCTTAGGTCAGGTCATTGCTGCATTTCCACTGCTTCTTGTGAGGCTCATCATTTATTGGATTACATTGTTCCTGCTACAGTACTTCCTATAATGCACAATTCAGACAGTTTAAAGGCATATCCATTACAGTCTCCACCCCTTGTCCATCTGGACCAGGCTACAGGGTTTAACATTGCAAGGAATTCCTCCCCTTGCCCCTCCGGCTTGTCCACAGTCCCTTTGGGATGTATCTGCTCTGCTATGGCCCATCCACATGCCACAGTTCCTTCAGAGGTATACCTGCTGCCTTGTGGGTCTGTCCAAGTCCACAGATTCGTAAAGGTATACCTGCTTCTGCCTGTAATTATCTATGGGCACTGTCCCTTCAAGAGTATACCTGCTCTGGAGTAGACTTATCCATGGCCACAGACATTTAGGGGTGTCCATGCTCCCATGTGGACTCATCCACAGCTCCGATGTGTTCACTATGGAGTCCCAGCCTGTCCAGTACAGCAGCACAGGAACAGCAGCAATGCCCTGTCTGTGTGCCAGCCCAAGTGCATGGCCAACACTGCTATCAAAATGTTCCTAGGCACAGCACAAAGTAAGATGATAAGCAGATCAGCAAGCAGCAAGAGCAAAAAGCAGCTGCTAACCAGAACTAGACTCTAATATACAGCAAGGCAAGCAAGACCAATGGCAGGCATTGGAAGCTTGCCAATTAGTAGCTAAAGAGCTGTAACAGCTATAAAATTTGGTCTAGCACACTCCAGTCAAGTTGTCATTATCTTGAACTCCTTGTGCCTCACACTGAGTGTTGTAAAAGACTTTTGTACTTTAACCCCAGGAGGCATCTAGCACCACACAGACACTTGCTCAGTCCCCTGTACTGAGATGGGGGAGAGAATCAGAAGGGTAAAAGTGAGAAAATTCATGGGCTAAGATTAAGACAGTTTAATAGGTAAAGTCTGTGGGAATGAGCAAAGCAAAAATAAGGAATTCATTCACTACTTCCCATTGGCAGGCAGATGCTCAGCCATTTCCAGGAAAGCACTACTCATCATGCATAACTGTTGCTTGAGAAGAGAAATACTGTAACTCCAGATGTTCTCCCTTCTCGTTTTTTTTTCTCCCAGCTTTTATTGCTGAGCTTGACACCGTATGGTATGAGCCTTCGCTTTGGTCTGTTTGGGTCAGCTGTGCTGGTGTGTCCCCTCCCAATATCTTGTGCACCCCCAGGCTTGTCGCTGGCAGGGCAGCACAAGGAGCAGAAAAGACCATGCTGCAGTGCAAGCACTGCTCTGCAGCAGCTAAAACATGGGTGTGTTACTGCCACTGTTTTCATCACAAATCCAAAACACAGCACTATAGAAGTTGCAATGAGGAAAATTAACTCTACCCCAGAAAAAATAAGTCATTAATGAACCTCTTGAATGTCAGATGTGTGACATATGTATATTTGTTAGCACTAGGGAGTCCAAACACAGAACAGGAAAAATCAGAATTGCAGTATTAAAAAGTTTCAGCCAAAACAGAAAAGAACAAAGCATGTTCCTGTTTCAGAAAATAGTACTGGAATGGAAATTCTACAGGCAGCAGCACTCAGAGATTTTAAACTTGAACTGTTTTGTGTTTTGTATTTTAGTTCCACCTTCCAGGTTTTCTTAAACATTTTCATCTTTTATCTCTGTGTTGGTGAGAAATGGCAGATCGGTTTGTGTATGCCTGGAGAGTACAGCACTTAAAGCCCTGTTTGGGCTATGGCAGTCTTCAGTTCACAAGACAGCCTTTGTTCACCAACCTGTGCCAAAGGTGGCTGCTTGGCAAGCTGCTTCATAAGAGCATCAGAGGAGAGGGGAAAGGCAGAAAAGAGGTTGGAAAAGCTCAAAAAGGTGACTCGGAAACAAGTAAGCATCTGCCACTAACATCTGCCTCAAACTCTGTCAAGTAAGAGGTGGCATCCTTCATGCCCAGAGAGGTGTGGGTCCTGCATGCCCCTTCATCCTTTCACTCCTTAGGGGAGTACTGCGGCATGTATGCTTTCACAGCATATGTCACGACATATGTCAGTGTGTCACCAATGCCTTATGTATTTCTGCATTGTCACAACACAAACAGCATGAGAGGTGGATTTTTCAGATCTTTAGCAAATGTTTGGGAATAGCCTAAAAAAAAAACATAGTTTTGAGGTGCTAGTGGTTAGAATCCTGGGGCAGCACATTTTTCAAGGGGCAGCACAAACACCTCATAAAAATCCCATGAGGCAGCACTGAGCCCGGTGGAAATGGGTACAGGAATGGAAACAAAGACTGCCTTTGTTGATGTTTCTTTCCTTCTTCGGAGTTTCCAAGGAATATCTTATCTACTCAATCTATTCTACACAGTAGCCAAAGTGGCTAAAATGAAAAATAATAAACTTTGCCCCTAAAAGATCTTTGAGTTTGTATGAGAGGAATGAACAAAACAGAGGTGATAATTACATGAGCTAAAAGTCACAGGTTGGTTCCCGTAGCTCATTTTTTATTAAATAATAGTCAGATAAGGTTGTTTTGTATTTCTGATGAGACATGGAGGTAGCACAAGGTAATAGCCCAGTAATATTTCCATTAGTGCCATTTCTGATGTTCCTGATTCTTTTTAACAGAGAGCAATTGGAGTTTACTTGTTTACCTGTTTTGTTTATCTCCAGCCTGCTGGGCCGTCCAGAATAGCTTCATAGCCTGAACCTGTTCCATAGGATGTGCAATGACATATAATAAAAATGGAGACTTACACTGTCATTGTAAGGCACAGCTACAGGGCAAGACTTACCTTTTGCACTCCAACAAGGTAAGCAACCATCCCCAAGCTACATTTAAGCAGGAAAGCAATTTTTTTCACCTGCAATAAAGGAAATGTGGATTGCTTGTGAGGATAATTCTGCAACAAAGAGGTTGCTGAAAATGCTTTTTTAGTTTGGGGCTTGATGTTGTGCTGACTTTGCAGAAGAAATCACAGCTGCAGCTGTAAAATGCATGCTCTCTATCATACTCTCCATTTCACTTGGGAGCAACAGGCTCTGTCCTATGTGCAGGAGTGCCCCAGCAGTGGCAGCTCCAGCCCTTCTGCCACTGAGAGCAGAGGAGTGCTGGTGGCACCATCTAGGTTGGTTTATGATGGAGGTCCAGCACAGAGCCACCACACACCTAACAGAACCACTGAGACCTCACAGGGTTCTTGGAACCCAGGTAGAGCAGTGTGTGAAGATTACATTACAGAGCTGATATATTCGTTCACTCTTGGTCATTATCAAGCTGCCTACTTATAGGCTAAGCAACATAATGCAAGTGAACTACCAAAGCTGATGTTTCCTAACCCTTTATGATTTTACTTTATTTTATTTTATTTTATTTTATTTTATTTTATTTTATTTTATTTTATTTTATTGCGTGTGTGTGTGAGAAATTTGTCCTTGCTACCCCTTTTTAGCCCCTCAGGCACTAGTGGAACAGAGCCAATCACGTACACTTTCAGCCTTGGTCTGTTTAGGCTTGTGACTAACAGGCTAATGCTAATACTAGTTAAAACAAAAAACTCCCCCAAAACATTCTGACTGATGCTGGAGTGATAGAAGAGTTTCTTCAGAAAATATGTCTATATAAAAATCAAGTACCAACCCACTGAGAGGCAGCTGGATGCCTGTAGCAGAAACAAAGCCCCGCAAGCCCATCTGTGACAACAATTGGGAACTTCAGCTCTCATTGGAGTCCAGTGGTGGAGCTTGGCTGACACAGACTTAGCTGTGGTACAATAAACATGGGGCCAAGCAGTGAAAGGGAGGGATTATCCCACTGCATTATATTGTTTTGCATTGAGGGCTACACCATACAAGTAGAATAAAAGTGCAATATATTTATACCCTTTCTTAGGAAAATAAGCTAGGTTTTATTTAGATTGTGCTCTGTATTATATCATTAATGGCTCCTTAATTTGTACTGCCTTTAATTTATCCAAGATAGCACCACTATGATTACTGTTCTGTGCACCTGTCTCTGTTGTTGCCTTGATCCCTACACGTGTTTTTTTCTTATTATTCCATAAAAATTGAATCAAAAGCTCTCCCTAGGTGCTTAGTATATTTGTTTGTACAATGCAGAATAAAATGGAGATTAGTGCCTGTTCATGGTCCCTATGAAAGTAATACACCCAGAATTATACCTACTGTGTTTTTGAATATGTTTCACTGCAGTCAGTGCTGTCAAATAAGGCATTCATGATCAACATAGACTCATTTTGTCATGCAGGAAAAAGACGGCTAGCAGTGGTTTGTGCTGGGGCATATAAATATAAGAGGCTTTTCCAAGAATCTTAAATGAGATCATTTTTGGAGAAAGAACAGTAATAGTTCACAATACTGCCAGAACAGTTCCCGGGTCAGTTTTACCAAGACCTCAGGATTCATCCTTGTCTCCCTGCAATGTCTATATTGGTAAAGGAAAACAGCAAAAGGAAGGCTTTTTGTCATTTGAAAAATGGTGTCCTCAATGTCCCCTCTGAAAAATAATCAAGGGGAAGGATTGCCAATTCACTCTGCCCTTGGGCAGTACTACAGGTCTGATACAACTGGAACTTTCTTTGGTAGATTCAAGCTTGTCAGAGACAAATTTTTTCTTCATTGTGCAAAGTGCACAGTGAAAAGTCACGTAGGTCCTAGGAGTCAAGCTGCCTCTCTTTGATGGCTAATGAGTAATTACCTGACTGGATTTGTGGAGAAATAATTAGAACAGCTATACATGAACAAGTGTAAGACACAAAAGAAATCCAGTTCACTCTCTGCCATTGCTTCATACAGTTTTAGTGGAGTCAAAAATACTTCAAAAAAATTTTTTTCCACATAACTAAGCACATGTAAGTAAACATATACAAAGAGCAGAAGCCATTTATTTTTCCTAATATCAGTGTCGTAGGATTTTTCTGGTTTAGGATTATTGAAAATGTTTGTAGAGACCAAAGACATTGTTTTCAAAAAGAAACAAATATACATGTAGAAGAAAGCACCTTCCTGTTTCTATTTTAGAGACTGTTTAGAGTAAACACAGTCTCCTCTTTTCCTTTTTGTCTTTACTTCACAACTTTATTTAGCAACTTTTTCAGTGGAAACAGGCAAGCTAAAGCTTAGCTTGTAGAGCTTAGGGATATGGTTTAGTGGGGACTGTTAGTGTTAGGTCAGAGGTTGGACTCAATGATCTTGAGGTCTCTTCCAACCTAGAAATTCTGTGATTCTGTGATTCTGTAAAGTGTGCAGGATGGAAAAGCTCCTTTTGGATACACCTGAAGGTGCCCGTGGAGAATACACTGCGTTTCACATCCAAGTGGAAATTCTTTTATGAGAAATGTTCCAGAAAAGAGAGCCTTTTCAAAGCAGGGCATCACTGGTAAGAACAGTGCCCCTCCAGGACTTTAGCTAATGGTGATAAACATACATTATAGATTTTACAGAATGCCTGTAAATGAAGATAAGCTGATGTAAGAAAGCCAAAAATTAATAGAGCTTGTCTCAGCAGGATGCTGTTTCTGGCTTTGAGCCTCTAATTTTTTTCAGGAGTGTTCTGTGGAGGGTTCAGTTGAGGCTTCTGAAGGCTGTGTGATCACATTCACTTGCCTTTCCTCAATGTTCCTGTTAACACTGTCACAGCTCTGAGAGATGAGAACAGCCCAAAGTAAGTAGCAAGTGCTTTGCTGTCTTGTATTATTTGATGAAACATTTCTCAATTGGAGTGAAAGTAATGGAGAGACCCTCCTGATGTGGAGTTTGAGAATACTATGCCCATCCAGTTTCTTTTAAGGAGACTCTTAAATGCTGTAAAAGCTCTTGCAACTCACTGTGAGCAGGCTACTCTTCCACAAAGTGGATTACTTTGCCATATTTAGCAGTGAGTTTTAAGCTCTTGAGTAGTGGTTCTAGTATCTCTGGAAGGCAAGGAAGGCTCTTTGTTCTTCCCTCTTCCCTGTAAATAAGAGTGTGCCACGCATTGCAACCAACGGCACTCCAGAAGCAGCCATTCACTTGAGTTACATCTCATAAGAACACATCTTGTCATTGCTTTCTCCATGGTACATCATTTCTCTCTCTTTTCCAAGGGCACCATTTTCTAGGACCACTAATCATGGAGCGTGCTATGGCATGCCTTTTTCCTTAACCCACCTCACAGAAGCGAGCTGATTCCTTCTGCTCCCTCTGGCCCCTACACTGCATCTAAGGAAAACTCTACCTCGTGGAGTGTGTGAAAAGCCTTCTTGTGAGAGCAGTTCAGCAAGCCCCAAGGCAGACAACATGCTGAGAGCTAGGCTGCTGGCAGAGGAGCAGTCCTGATATTAGAGTTATTGGTACTACTATTCTGGGTTATGCATGAGCCATGCACACAGAAAACTTTAGCCTCCATATTTCCTGCAGCTAAGTAGCATGGGGATATTGGAGCAGGGTGCACAACTAACCTCCCCACAATGTCATCAGTAGCCAGTTTTTGAAGCATCTATTTCTTCACTTATTCTATAATTAATTCTGCTACTTTCATTAAGGTTACTATCAACAGTCATTAACAACTTCCACCACAACTACAAAGGTAACAAGAGATTTGAGGGGATCAGCAAGCAGCATTTTAGGAAAAGATAATTTTCAGAGAGCTATTCAAGGTGCACGCCGTGGCCCCCTAAAAACAAGCTACCTCAGCCAAAATGCACCATATTTTCATATTACCAAAAAAAAAAATGGAGTGCAGCTAATAAAAATATTTATTCTGCCATTTTGAGCAAGAACCAACAAATGCACCCTGTATGTCCACACTAAAATGCTAGATACTTGTACCCTCACATGGTGGGTATTTTTTATTTTGTTTTGTTTTTGTGAAGGGGTTTCACTGATTGCTTTCTGCCACCTAGTGATTTGAGAAGTGAAAAATTCAAGTGTCCTCTGTGGTGTTGTTGCAAATAAAAAGAAAGGTGACCAAGACTTAAACCAGCAGCACAAAGCACTAGGTAAAAGGCATTATTGTAGAGCCATGGAGAAGTCAGAGAAGAAAGAAGGAAAAGAGAGATGCAAGAGGCTTGGGAATACAAAATAGTTGGATGAGCATGTAAGCAGTCTGACCTGAAATCTCAGTCTGGGCTCTGCTGTGGTTTTATCTTGGTAGCTAAGTTAGCATACGGAGAGAGCTGATTGTGCTGCTTTTGTTCTCAGGCAGTTCTGCAAGTTTTCCTAGGTGATTTCAGGTTAAGCCAGATATGCAGTGAGTTACATGAGGTACATACAGAGTACGGAGAGTACCTCATTTGACCTCAGCTTGAGTTGTTCACAAGAATAGAGTTTAACTGCATTGACAAATTCTTCTTCCTTCATGGGGAAGTATGTGAAACACATAAATCACTCAAGATAAAAAGAGGCTTTTGAGTTTTATCATGTGTAATAATTAGTGTAAAATAGCCAATTAGGATGAATTACTGTCCAGTGGGAGGGTTTTTTTTTTAGGAAAATTCAGACCAGCATTTACGGATACTTGGAATAATGGGGATTATGGATATAATACAGATGGCAGCTGGGACAGTGAGATGTAAGAACAGTCAGTTGGTATGGGCACCAATTTGTTTGTGTCCCTGCTATATGAGCTTTAGTGTTTCTTTAGAAGGGGAAAATGACATTAGTGTGGATTTATCCACAGTATTCCTCATTTACTTTAACTGGAGCAGTTCTGCTTGGGAAAAGCATCAGACTGGTAGAGTTGTAGATGTTTTGATCCATGTATAAGAACCTCTAACATAAACCAGTGAAGTAGCATATAGTTTCTAGTACAGAAACTCTGTAGAGAGATTCTGGGTGTGTTGTCCCACAGCTGCAAACGTTCTGCTCTCCCATTTCTGCTATCTGACCGTTTTTCCTGTAGTGTTTGCTAAGAACAACCCAAGGCTGCTGTTTGATTCTGCAGATCAGGAGCAGAGACATCACAGATTTGAGAAACATTCCCAAGGACACATGGGCCTTGTGGCAGAACTGGCAGCTGGACACAAATCCACATTTATTCCCCTAAGCACAGGTCTGTTCTCCCTATCAGGGGGACTCCAGATGTTGTTACGCTGCTGAGGTAGGAACACTTCCCTAGGATTTTGAAAACAAACAGGACACAGGTATAATATTTCTTAAATAGAGTTAACCCTGACAACATGCAAGTTTATGCAAGTAAATGCACCAGATTTTCTCATTTCACCTGGACCAACCTGGTCCTGAACTTCAGCCCTCACTTGCCACCAGGGAACATGCAGCAACCTCGTTGAGGTTCTCAACCCTCCCTGACATTTCTAGCCACCTGAAACCAAAGGCAGTAATGAATATAACAAAAAGAAAATATCTGTTTTCACTATGGCAACCCATCCGTTCTGATCAATGCCTTTTGAGCTAGTACACTGGTTGCTATAGTGAATCCCTATGCTATAGTAACGAGAAAATGTTTTGATTTTTTTTTTTTTTTTTTTTTTTCTGTAAGTCGATCATGAAGCAGTTTTGAGCTAAAGAGTAAGAATGTTTTCCCCAGTTTGTTTTCCTGAATATTCTCAGGTTTCAGAATCAGAGCTCCATGAAGCAAACAGAAACATGGGTCCAGATGCACTGATCACTATCACAATGCTGTCATAATTGAAGTACTTCCATCAGCCTGTGAACGGATACAACTTTGAAACTAGCTTGAAATCAGAATCAAATCCCAGGAAACAAATTGTTGCCTTGTTTACATTTGTATGAATGTATAGCAAATTTCAGTGAAGATCCCCCAAGCTTAGACGATATAAATGAGAGAAGAATTTGAGTCAGCATCTCAAATGTTAAAGATCTGTAATCTGCCATTTTTTTATGTTTGATATCGGGTAACAGCTGAGAATGCTAGCAGGCTTATTTATTCCATGCATCTGCTTGCAAACCAGGAGCAGTGCTACATGGATTAACAGTGCTTCCAAACCCTGTGTGAGGCCGGGGCCTCACTTCAGCTTCCCCTGAGCACACCCACCTGTGCCACCAGCTGCCAGGCAGGGCTCTGTGCTGCCCATGCTGGGGTAGGGAGCTCCTCTTACCTTGGACACAGGTTTGTCTTCTAGCATTGCTGGTGGGGCTAAGGTTCGGAGTTGCCACAGGCTACGTGAACATGTTAAACAGTGCATCTTGCTTATGTGGCTTTAAAGTTACCTGTGTCTATGCCAGATTTGGAGGTGATCCATTCACAAAATGTGGGAACCATGGATTTATAGGTCTACACAGTGTGAAGCGGTCTAATCTGTATAGCAAAAATTCTGTTTCATAGAATCACAGAGTGGTTTGGGTTGGAAGGGACCTTAAAGACCATCTAATTCCAACACCCCTGCCATGGACAGGGACACCTCCCCAAAGTCCCATTCAACCTGGCCTTGAACATTTCCGGGGACGGGGCATCCACAGCTTCTCTGGGCAACCTGGTCCAGTGCTTCATCACCCTCACAGATCACATCTAATCTGAATCTACCCTCTTTTATATTAAAACCATTACCTCTTATCCTGTCAATACACATCCTGATGAAGAGTCCCTCCCCAGCTTTCCTGTAGGTCCTTTTAAGTATTGGAAGGCTACTGTAAGGTCTTCCAGAGCCTTCTCTTCTCCAGGCCGAACAACCCCAACTCCCTCAGCCTGTCTTCATAGAACAGCTCCAGCCCTCTGATCATCTTCCTGGACCTACACTGAACTCATTCCAGCACGTCCATGTCTTTCTTATGCTGGGGTCGCAGAACAGAATGCAGCACTCCATGGCTGGTCTCATGAGTGTGCAGCAGATGAGGAGAATCGCATCCCTCAACCTCCTATCTATACTTCTTTTGATGCAGCCCAGGATACAATTGGCTTTCTGGGCTGCATTCATTCACTGGCAGCTGAAGCAGAGTTTCTCAACCATCAGCACTTCAAAATCTTTCTCTGCAGGGCTGCTCTCAATCCATCCATCACCCAGTCTGTACTTCCTCTAGACTGTCAGCTAGATGCTCTGGACTATCTAGCTAGACTATCAGCGGTGTCATCCACAGACTTCCTGAGGGTGCACTCATTGTGCTGAAAAAAAAAAAAACCTAAAATTAATATTCTGCCTCTTTAGGAAACTTCTCTCTCTCCACAACTACCTTTTCTTGGAAATAGGTGGTGGTAATGCTGGACCTCCTCTAGAGAACACTTGCTAGTCTCCATTATTTACTGCCCTGTGATTTGCCTCTTTGACACAATTATCCACATGTTCACAAACGCGTGTAGGTTGCAAGTGCTGTTGTGACGTTAGAGTTTGAGAAAGCTTTTGTTTCTAAAAGTGTTCTTGTTTTTTTCCAACAGCCTTTCAACCAATGAAAATAGAAATACTCCTGTTCCACACCGGCCCCATTTACATATTTCAATGCTTTCCTAGTTTGAGGCCAGAGAAAACTTGTCTTTTAATAAACAAGCTTTCTTTGATTCTATATGCTCCGAGCGTTTTAATGGCTACATGGTGTTTCCCAGAATTGCTGCACACTGAACTGCATAAAGTATTTCCTGGAATTATTACCTGTAATTTTTAGTGACTAGCTAACACTCTGTGAATGCTTCAGTACAAAGTTCTGTACAAAGGCTTTTGGATACACAGTGACATCCAGTGGGGAGCTTCTGAGAAAGACAGATTGAGTCACATCACCTGTGTTTCTTTGGCTTGTCATCTGCATTTGCTACAGGGAACTGTACACTGCACTGTAAGTGACCACAAAGCAGGTTAAGCTCTCCTTTTTCTGCAAGACCTTTGAAACAGGGATGCTACCACCTAGGTTCTGTTCATCACTTAATCTAATGTTTCCTGAAAGTTCATGCAGGTCTTTGTATCTATACAAGCATATAGTGCTAGCAAATTTAGTTATTGGAAATATATTCCTGGGCACTGAGAGCCCAGGGTCCAAGGTGCCAGGTTAACCTAGAACTGGTGAAATGTATAGTTCTCTTTTTGTGCAAAGAGAGGCTGAATTCCTAACACCATCACAAGGAAGGAGGGAAAATAGCCACCTGAAAGCATGGTGGTGCTTAGGGGTCCTGCTCTGCTCTCTCTGCTTCCTTTGGAACATTTAGGATGCAACATACCATCTGTATCATCTTCTGACTAAGCCATCAGCAAAACAAGTAGGCAATCTGTTTGACCAGATGTACGTAGAGCAATGTCACATAGCCTCTGCTGAAATTGCCTTCCATGTAATCCTACTACAGAGGAGTCATAAAAAAGAACAAAAACACACCACTTCTCTCCTGTAGTAGGAAGGCTGCTGCCACAAGCCATGAGAGGCTTTTTTAGAATTTCATGCATGGTCACCTTTACTCCTTTTAAACAGCTTACACTTCCAAGAATAGGAAGAACAGCTATTTCAAAAAGCTAATATGAAATAGAGCATGCTGGGGAGAAGCATGGAGGGAGACTGCCAGTGATGCGTCATAAACAGGGGGGAATTCTGCCAAACAGTGAGAGTTAATATTTCTGATTCATTTCTCTTGAAAGCATATATTTCTGTATTTCACATCAGATAGCTCTAAACTGATCTGAAAGCTGTGCCCTGCTATATCAATGATGCTCACTAAAAGAGGATCAAAACCACATGGTTTCTTTATGACAGACTTTCATCAAATATTTGAGCATAATCTGCAATAGTCAGGACTGGAAATTTTCTATAAAAGCATTGAAAACTGAAGTTGGCATGCAGTCTCCTAAATCCAGGAAAATGAAGCCAAAGAAAAACACCTAACAACAGGAAACCTGTATTAAAATTCAGAAGTAGTAGTAATATTGGCATTTATAATTTTTGGAAGATTAAATTAATAAAACAAGTTTTACAGGAAACAAGCATCTTTAATGAAAAATCCAAATAAATGCCCACTGAAAATAACTATATTGGCAGCTGTCTAGGTTTGTCTGGTTTTCCCAGGACAGACTCTGTAATAATTAATGGAAGGATGAGAAAATAGTTATTGTTTTATCAGAATAGACTGGTTTGTCTTAATCTATACCAGTTTTACTCTGGAGGGCAAGTCAGGACTTTCTGACATTCCTGTACTTTAGTTCTTAGCTTTTTTTTCAAGCCTTTGTCACTAACAACATTTTGCAAAACAATCTACATGAAGATTTTTAAGATTTGAAGTCCATGAAAGGATTAAGAGCTTAAAAAATTAACAGACTTTCCTTTTTAATGGAAATTCTTCATGTGGGATCAATTAACACTTCATTCATGAGATGAATGAAAAACACATTGATGTATTATGAAAATTCAAAACCTATTTTTTTACCTACATATAGCTAATCTTTTTATTATTATTGTTGTTATTGTTGTTGTTATTATTATTATATTTTGATATTTGCACACAAAAACAGTGTTCTGCATGGAGAGAAGTAGAGGGTAGTTCAGCTGTTTGAAGACAGAATGAATCTTCAGTCCTACCATAATAATAATAACAATAAAGAACATAATGAGTAAATCTTACATTCCTTCAGATGCTGGGAACTCTCCTTTCAGACAGCATCAGAAAGACCCCAGGTGAACCTCTCTGTGGATGGCAACCATGCAGCCTGCTATGGGAAAACTCACCTGGGGTCCATCCAGTGCTGCATGAAACCAGGGTTCCCAGCATCTGAAGGGATGTAAGATTTACTCTCTACCAATGTTCCTGTTTGTTTATTTGTTTCCCTATCTTATTAAAACATCTGTTTTATTATGCAATTTGTTGCAGGACCCATCTTACCGGGATTTGGAAACAACCTATATCCTCCACCTTGTTGCAGAAGATGTAACTGGATGACAAAAAATAAGACACTGCTGAACAGACTTATTTTGTTTAATAGCACATCCTTCTATTCATGGTCTGGTATTCATGACCCACAAATGCTGCTTTCACAGGGAGCAGTCAGATTCTGACCTGATTTTAGCCATGTTCAGTTAGCAGCACAGCTCTGTTGTTTCTGGCAGGAATACTGCACTGAGTACCCACTTGGTGGATCAACCTTCAGAATTGTTAGCAACAAAGACTGAGATGAGATGGTAGGGGAAACTTTCCTTGGAATTTGGACATTTTGATTCTGATGAGTTACCTCTAAACAAGTATGGAGTGGACACTTCCTACCCTTTGGGCATGCATTAGTTCTCTCCTCTGCCTGGCTGTGGAAAGAGGGGGACTGGAGCACATGGCAGCTCATCCCTGATCTTTGTGCTTTGGTGACCAAGGTGGTGAGGTTCACTGCATGTTAGCAGCTCAGTTCACATTTAGCCATAGTTACCAGAAGAAATATACAGAGATTTCTGAGAACAGTCATTTATCTTGGTGCTGTAAAATCGTTTCTTAGGTATCAAAAAGAGCAGAAATACTAGTAGGATGGCAATTCTAAACATTATTTCCACTTCATAACTTTCTGTAATTGGAAGTCAAATCCTGCATTGAATTTCCTTCTTGCCTAGAGCAGTTTTATCCTACGGATTCATCTGTTTCAAGGTGAAAATGAAAGCAGAAGATGCAGGCTCAGAAGTTTTCTCCCTCTTCTGATTTTTAACAGGAGAAGATATCTGCAACAAGAGATCTCTTATCCCAGTTTAAATTTGAAGTAATTCCATGCACGTCATAGGAATTGGGCTTGCAAGAGACAGGAAACATAGGTGGTTGGTTTTTTTTTGTGTGTGTGTTTTTTACTTGTTGAGGAAAAGGAAGTTTTTAATTACTTTTCTGCCAAGAAACAAAGCTCTTAGTTATGATTTTTCCCACCCCAAGTCAAGGTTTATTCCAAGTGCAATTAAAAGCAGGTTGATTCAGTATTTCACAACATCCTTTCCAGGAACTCAGGCTGTAGTTTCTTCCAAGGAAGCTCTCTTGAGTACTGTTTGCACTAAGAAGAAAGGGAAAAGCAGAAATCAGATTTACTCCTTTTTTCTTTCGTCTGTGGGCATATGTATGTATATATACATATGAATCACAGAATCACAGAATTTCTAGGTTGGAAGAGACCTCAAGATCATCGAGTCCAACCTCTGACCTAACTCTAACAGTCCCCACTAAACCATATCCCTAAGCTCTACATCTAAACGACTTTTAAAGACCTCCAGGGATGGTGACTCCACCACTTCCCTGGGCAGCCCGTTCCAACGTCTAACAACCCTTTCGGTAAAGAAGTTCTTCCTAAGATCCAACCTAAACCTCCCCTGGCGCAACTTAAACCCATTCCCCCTCGTCCTGTCACCAGGCACGTGGGAGAACAGACCAACCGCCACCTCGCTACAGCCTCCTTTGAGGTACCTGTAGAGAGCGATAAGGTCACCCCTGAGCCTCCTTTTCTCCAGGCTGAACAATCCCAGCTCCCTCAGCCACTCCTCGTAGGAACATACCATTTTTTTCCAAAGCAACTGTAAATGTGTCTTCATGTGTTATCATGAGAAGTGAAACTTAGAGACACCTTTCTGAACGCCAGTCAAGTGGCATCATCAGATATTCTCTGATTTTTACTGGGCTTATATTTAGTCCTCTGTGTGAAGTCCTTTTGCCTCATGTGTATCTTCCTAGATAACTGAAATGATTGAGGGCTTCATTTCACTACTCAAGGTTTTTGTATTTTCAAAGCATTTGCTCGACATTGATTCTGGTGAAAACAAAGCAAGCTATAATCTTCATTGTACCCTGGCAATGTTAAAATGTGTGTGTGGAGAAAAAGTATGAGGGATGAAGAAACCTGAATGAAGGTATGTACCCAATATCATGCATGATGTTCACTCTGCAGAAAAGTTTGTGTCACTGTGGTACATGTTAAGTTAAACTCATTTGAAACATGAAGTTGCAAGAATATACATTTCCTTGCTGTGATAGGCATGCACTGATGTTCAGACACCAGGTGGTAATATTGATACCAGTATGAACAATTTTTGTTAATTGACTTTTTACGAATATTTGAAATCTGAAATGTTTCCACAAAAATAAGGCCACCTTAACTATTGCATATACCCATATTTAAAGCTACTTTTTATGTCAAAGAAGAAATATGTTTCAAAAAAATAATACAGGAAAAAAAGTTAGGATTGTAATTTTGATTCCTACTGTATTTAACATCATAAAGAATTTAAAGTAGCCACTGTGGGAAGTGAAGGAAGATCTAGTGAAATCACCCCATCTGGGGATTTTATTTAGAGAATTCTTGCAGTTTAGATTACAGCAACATCACTATTATGTTTATATTATACATTTTTATTATAGACAAATTTTAATCTTAGAGCATTGTCTTTGCTCAAAAAAATGTGAAAAGAAGGATTAATTCCTTTGATTTTCAGTAGAACGGAAAAGAGATCAAGTATAGTATTTTTTTTTCTAAGGCAGTTATTTGTGGGAAAAAACCACCGCATATTACCAGAAATTTAAAAGGTTCTTGCCATAAACTAAAGACAAAGACATTTGCTTCTTTGTGAGACAGTGTAAAGTATGTCTGAATATATTCCTTATTTAATACTCTTATTTCTTTCTTCTCCATATATCTGGGTAGACAATTGTCAAATATAATTTGAATATTTTCCTACTTCAAATGTGTCTGAAGTTTTCTGCATAAACAGTCACCATTGTTACTAGCTTTAGGTGGATTTAGCAGATTTGGAGAAAGTTATTTTGAGTTCTCAGTTGTTTCTGTTTGTGTTTTCTATGTAATGGAGAGAAATACCAAAGAAAATGAAAACTTTTCCAACAGCACTAAAATATTCCTTTCTTTAAAAAGTGTAAGTTCACAGAAAATACCTACTAGAGACTAAAAAAAAAAAAAAAAAAATAAGCTGAAAAAAATTAGGCTTTTAGAATTAGGCTGACAAAAGGGTAAAAAGTTACTCATTACCTCCCCTTGGCATTGGGACAGAGGGGTCTCAGCTCCCCTGCCCCCCCTTTTTTTTCAGCCCTGCAGGGCTCGTGGCTGAGGGATGGGAATGGAAGGGGGTATGCAAGTGGCAGTGGTACAGGACAGGAGCAGGGCTGAAAACCACCTGCAGCATAGCCTGCAGTGCTTGTGGGGGGCACTCAGGACACTCATTACCTGGTGAAGAGCTGGTGGCAGCATTTGAGTACCTCTGTGCTGTTGGCAGGAAAACTTGTGGAGTTGAAGGCATTTGGTAATAAAATGTGGCAGGGAACGTCCACACCAGGGACAGTCAGCATTCCTATGGAGTAAGTAACAATTTTTCTAATGAGAAATGAGTAAGATAAGGTTTGGGATATCAATTACTGTGGCAAGGTTGGATGAAAAATTCTGGTGGATTTGAAATCACCCTCTGAGATGGTTCTGTAAAATGGTGCAAACGTGGGCTTAAAAAAAAAACTGAATCATTTTATGGAATTGTATTAAGGAATTATCTTTTTTTTTTTTTTTATTCTTATAGAATTAAACTGTTGTTATTAATCTACTACACTCAGACAATTTTGACTTTTTACCTCTTTTAATGCTAAAAGGTATGGTAATGCCTTTCTCACTGCTGGGCCAGTGTGCCTTCAATAAATAAAATGGAATTATGGTGCATTTATAATGCAGGTAAACACATGAGCTTTTCTTCTGTTTTAAATGGATGTAGTTAAGGTCTTATCTCTGTTTTGCTAGATGTTCTCCAAAATCTACAAATTCTAATATCAGTATTCATTATAGGGATGGAGACACAAGCACATGCAAATGACAGGTCCTTCTCGTACATAGCGTTGGGAAATTTGGCTACATTTTTAATATGTTTGTATCTTAAACGTGATAGTAGACATTGCTTTGCTCTTTTAACTTCTTCTGGGTAAGATGAAAGCATTTGCCATGCCAGGAGTGGGTGGAATTTATTTGTCTTTCCATGGCAGATTTTATTGTTTTGTAAAGATTTACCAGTGGCTATTCATGATTTTACTCTTAAGGCCAAGACTGTGAAATAACACCTTTTAGGAAGACTTCCTGATTCTTCAGTTATACAGAACAGTGTCAGGCATTAAGATATTATGGAGGGCTGTGTGACTAACAAACTTTCAAGTGTGCTAGATCTATAACCTTCAGAAAATAGTGCAGGATTATCATTACAACATATATGTTTTTGTTGCTGCAGTGAACACGAAGGGATAGGGAAGCTGGGGCTCATACAGACACTTTTCTTCAGCTACATAAAGTACCAAGTTCATTCTTCAGTGGAGGAATATCAGTGCTTGCACTTTTGTCATACAATTCTGCACATCACATGCTCCAAAAAGAAAGCTGGGAAAATTAACTACTGGGGGTAAGTTTTGCCTGCTGAATGATATCTGGGCATATCTCCTGAATGACTAGTAGCATGTTGTTTTACATTTCCTCCCTAAAATGGCTGTCTCCTTGTGCTTCTTCATTCAGCTTAAAGGTGAGACTTTGAAAACAATGATCTGCTTGTGATCCACCTTATGATGGTTTCATTAACTTAAATGCCCTGTGGGAATACTGTCAGCATAAAATATCCTTATATCACTAAGGCCAAAAGCTGTTCAGCTTCCCCCTCACTCCTTCTCTCTTGCATTCTACCTTCATTCTACTTCTCCATTTCTGCTCTGTAATTACTTCAATACTTCTGTAGCCAGCGGTGTGTACAAGGGACTGTTTCATCTATAACTTGCAATTATCTCTTTTTTGCATGTCAGTCATTATACATAGACTAAGGAAAAAGATAGAAAGGAAGAAATAATATGATTTTTAATATATATTCCAATTTTCAGCAACTTTTTGAATATTGGCTTTTAATCTTGTCAAACCAAAAATACTAGTTTTATGTAACAGGATTTTCTCTGCTGCATTTATCACACAGATGCACTGCCACCCTGTGGACTCTCAAACTGTGACATGCTAAACTTGTGTACAGTACCTGCAATACAGGCTGTCATGAAACAGGCAACAGTTCCAGCAATCATAGCCCTGAAAGCACCACCGGCTATTTCCCTTCTTTTTGAGGGAGCAAGGCTTGCTAGGAAGAAAAATAAAGCATGTATAAACCATAAATACATATAGATATAAAGAAAAATGAACCTGACAATTCTCCCTTCATGATATGAAAGCCCCAACCTGTAGCTCTAACCATTAGAAACAAGGATGGAAAATGAGACATTTTAGTGGGGCATTTGAAAGCCTTGTGTCAAGGTTTGTGAGCAAGAAACCATTATGATGGCTTGTGCCAAAAGGTAATTTCTGTTTGATTTGGCAATTCACAAGTCTGTGCCAGCTCAAAGCAGCTTTCAGAAGTGGATCTAGCACTGGGGTCTGGCCTCATGGCTCTTCCAGACTGCCTGGCACTGCTATTGGCACTGCAGAACCCACCTTATCTCCCAGGGTAAAGAGATCTGACACCAATTCTGTCTGTCTGGTGAAAAGAAACCCAGATGACTTTTCAATTTTCCTAGAGATCCAAAAAGTCTATTTAAAAAAGTTTTTTGCATACATGTAATATTTTTTTTTATAGAAAATAGCTTATCTTATCTTTCAAACTAGTGGGCTACAGATGGTTTTCTTACCCCACAGTCCCAGAATTTGCCATGGCTGCAGCAGTTGGCAGCACAAAATCTGGACAAGAAAACCTGTGGTCAGGGCTTGGTCCCCTCCCCTTGCTCTCAGCCCATCTCCCAGTACCTGTGCCCCAGTGCCTGCATCCCCTGGGAAGCCCTCCCATGCCAGGTACTGAGTCTTGGAAAAGCAGCTGCTCAGCCCCTAAAGCTTTACCCACAGCCTGTCCTTCTTGGTGTTTTCTTTGGCATTTGCTTGCTAAATAAATTATTTGTGAGAGGTGTTCTTACTCAGGCTTCCTATTACCAGTCCCAGGGAGCCGAAGTTGGCAAATCCACAAAGTGCATAGGTGGCAATTGTTTCAGAGTGGACCTGAAAAACAAACACACATGGTTGAGTGAATTGAGACAACCCATGCTGTTTTAAAGGTCTGAAAACATGGCATTGTGGCCTAGTGACCTGAGTACTTAAATCTCTCCATTTTGCTTGGTTGTTACCCCAGTGTGTGGCTTTGAGCAAAGTAAGCTCATTCTCCTCTTGAACGTGTGCAGCATTCATACCTGAGGACTCAGACTGTGTGACGGTTTTATTTTTCATGTATATTGCTGTGCCTTGCTGAATTGAGTAATAGTAATTAAAGACAAAATGTTTTCTGATCTCACTAGTGGCAATTCAGCTATTGTTTTTTCAGGGCGTGAGCCAGAGCTTTAGCTCAGCTTGCTGATCATAGCTGGTCTGCCTTTATAACGCTATGTTCAAACTTCAGGTTTTGGTATGTATTCCTGAATTCCTTGTCCCTGGAACAAGCCGAGCTGCTCTGTACACGTTCCACTCTGTGCAGAGAAAAAGAAAAGGGAAATGTGTCTCCTCTGGAGTGGGTGCTTTGATGTGATAAAAGGCAGAGGGACTTTATGATTTTGGAATCCCCAGTAGCAGTATATTTGCTTCCTGATTGCAGCCGCTTTCCTTCCATTGGTCAACACTAGCTTATTCTGGACCTCAGAGCACAATATAGGTTACCCTTCATCTGCTCCTGTGAAGGGATATCCCTGCTCCCACAGGACACAGAATGACTTTGGGTGAAATCAGGTTACAAACATAGACAAATGTAGTTCAGACATTTTTGGAAGAGATGCAACATCTCTCAGCAAATGGATTTTTGCCCCCAGGCAGCTTTGAACTCCTATTTTTCTGTATATTAAGTGCGAGCTGAAGACAGCTGAGTGAGTGTTCTAGTAGGTTTCCTATTTATCAGACATTTCTCTGTTTTTTTTTCCTGTTTTATGAAAACCAATTTGCAGACATTTTCAATCAGTCTGCATATATGCAGGAAAATGCTTTTCAAGTGTGCACTCTACCCACTTTTCCTAGAAAAGGTTTTGTGTATGATGATTTTTCCCTGCTTTCACTTGCATTCTCCTAGCTCAGAAAACAAGAAGACTTCTTATTACTGACTCAGGTGAGGTAGCTGAGAAGACTGATTGCTTTCTCTGATGGAATATCTGTGACTGGGTGTATTAGAGAATTCTGAAAATGAACAGACATTAAAACTGGAAGCCAGACTACGCTCAGATGGACTCTTGTGCCACAGATAAAATGGCTACTTGGCAATTTTTACAAGTATTATGAATCAAAATTATTTTTGCATCTCAGAGCTTTTTACCACAGAAGCTAATACAGCTCTTTGTAGGTATTGAAAGTGAGCAAAGAAGTCCTATACTACATTTCACCAAGGGAAAAAAAAAAAAGTAAAATACAGGTGATGGGATCTGACTCAGAAAAACTGACTTCAAGATTTAAAAAAAAAAAAACATCTAAGCATTTATTTAGTTGAGATCCATATTCCCTTTGTAGAACATGTCATGACTATAGGGGAGCTGATCAAAGGTCTGTCTAGCTCAGGGTCCTATCACTGGCAATGGGTACTTTTGAAAGAGCGTATTTGAACAGACTTCCTGGCTTTCTACCTCCATTTGTAAAATATATTTCGGTAATAAGGAACGTAAGTGGTCAGGAACATGGTTTTGGTTTGTATATAAGGCAGGTATCCACATCATCATACTAGATAAAATGAAGATTAAAGGCTGTACATAAGGATGCTTCCTAAGTAGAGGTCCTCTACAGTGACAACTTATCTTGATTTGAATAGCAAAGGCCAATGTAGTAACAAATCTAAGTATCATGCTGCTTAGAATGAGGACAAATTTGGCACAGTGTCTGTATGGGGAGGCCAGACAGGGTAGCAGTCAGGACTGCCAAGTGGACGTGCAAGAGTCACAGCTGAAAAAGTCACCCTTGGTGACTGTGCGTTCTTTGCCCTCATGCACACGCTTAAGATGCCCTTCGTATTGCTATCCTCAGTGAAGTTTTTTCCTCCATGAATTGTAGTAGAAATTATGTATCCTGTTCGGTGAATCCAAGTAGATGTGTAAAGGACACCTGGGCTCAGGCTTCAGCTGGAAGTTCTTGTGCATACTAACCTTCCTTGGCAATTGAAACAAACTGGCTGGGCTCAGTGTGGCAGGAGAGGTGAATGCCATGTAATACAAGTTTTCTACTACTGCCTTCTGCACAGAGGACAATCACCTCCATCAGAGGCATGCCATGGACAACAGAGTGTCAATAATATCTTAAAAGCCATCAGCCAGAGCTTCCTAGATGCCTCTCCTCAAACATAAGGCTTATGTAAACCTCTTTGGACAGCAGTCTGCCAGTTCTTGCCCAGGATTTTCATAGGAGAGTATCTTATAGGGAAGTCCTAGCTAAGAATGACTTATGAAGAAACTAAACTTGAAGACAGCCTTGGTCGTCAGTGCAGTGCTCTGTGGGACAGTGCATGTTCCTCAAAACTTCCCTTATCAAAGTCTGTATATTTCTTTGCTATGTTTGTTAGAGATATCTAGGCTGATGACAGTCATGTCAGCCTCACAAGGCAATGCTGTATTTTAATAATTAAATTCTTGCTGAAAACAGTTGCTGAAAGATACATTTTAATATGCTGCCATTATCCATATTATAATGCCAGTTGAGTCACAGCAGAAAAGAATTAGATCCAATAATTCTCCAGAATAAAAAATGTTACTTACAGTCATATACTGTTTCACATTATTAACGTACATGCTCCCACCCTTTTCTCGGTTGTTAATCAGTTTTGAGAGGCGTTCGTAAGCCACAAATTCATTGAAGAAAGTTTTGTAACCTAGGAGTCCACCAACAATAAAGCTGTCTTCCCAGTCTACTCCCATCATGAAGGAGAATGGCATGAAGATATATGAACAAATGTTCTGCAAAATATATAAGATAAATCTGGTCAAAAGAGGTGATTGGTCAAAGAACAATGGAATTTGATAAACTCTTTAAATTTAAAATAAGGATGGTTGTATTTCAGCACAGATAGATTGGTCTTGATCTATTACTGCCAATATATCTGTGAGACTAGGAATTTTTAATATGCATGAGCAATTTGAAAAAGACCAACAGAAAATCTAGCTCTAAAAAAGTAATCAGGTATATCCTTCATTTTACACTTAAAATAAAACAATAGTTTCCTTGCCTTTTTTCCGTCAGGTTGGACACAGTGTTTGAAGCAAACTCAGGACTGAGTTAAAAGAGTGATAAGAGAAAAGAGAAATCCAGTTCATGTGCTAATTAAATCAAGTGTATCAATGAACAGGCTTTAATAATCAGGTTATTGGACTCCAACTGGTGTAAACAAAGAGCTTGACTCTGCAGAAGAGCTGTATTCCTAAAATAATTAGAGCTATATCTCCCCCCCCCCTTTTTTTTTTTCTTTTCCTAGCATAAAACCTATGCAAGAGAAATAAATAGCAGATCCCACTATAGTCTATTTTTATATATGAAAGAAAATACATGCAGTGGTGAAAAGTTTTGGTCAAATGGTCTCGTGAATTTAACTGAAGTGTTTGAGCAATTACTATTCCTTGTTGTTTTCTCTGCCCCCAGAAAGAATGACCCCACACAAACTTCTTCCTTTCCTGTTCAGGACAGAAATACTCATCATGTCAGTATGTCCACAACACAGTCCCATAAAATCAGCCTAAACTTAAGGTCCCCCAGCTGGACCTACTCCAGCAATGGAACTGAACACAAAAGATGTTACTGTTTCTCAAAAGGAATAGCTGAACTCAACATGTCTTTGGGTTGCATCTCCTTGTGGGTTACCAATTCATCCAAATCCTCCTCCATCCAGCAGTTATTAAAATACCACCCTTTCAATGAATATGGCTGAAGTATGCATAACTGTGCCTTTCTTCTGCTGTGGGTGTCTAGTGTGGTGGTAGCTGAGTAGGATAGCATCTTAATATTGCTGAATCCACATCTGCTATGAGTGTCTATACATTTCTCCAACACCTGCGTTGCAGTGTTATATCCGTGTTTCACACTGCCATTTTATCCGGAGGTTGCAAAACAAATAGCTTAAATCCACTGAAACAAGGTTGTTTGGTTAAGTCAAAAATGATGTATTAACCTAAGTTAAAAAACAAGTTCTGTTTAAAGCTGTTTGGTCAGCTGAGTGATTCGGGTGCAGTTTTACAATTTAATTATGCTGAAAAGTGAGCAATATTGAGTAAGCATGGGTTCAGACAAGTCCAGCCTTGTCCCGTTGTCCTTATCTAGATGAAGTTAGTGAGCATTAAGGACTTGATGTGGCTATCTGAAGCTAAAGACATTTTAATGTTTAGCAGAAATAGATGTTAATGGCTTAGCAAGTGTCAGATCTGAGATGCTGCCAAGTCAGAGGGGGTGGGCATTAACATACAGTGCTTGGTAAAAGTACTCTGCTGGTTATCAAGAACAACCCAGAGGGAAACTGTACCTGGACTAATGGATACAGAAATAGTTACATGGCAACAATTTTCTACTTTGGCTGTAAATGCCTGTAAAGATATTTTTTTTAAAGAACATGCACATGAAAATATAGAGTTTTAGATCATATTAAAAAACAACAACAACAACAACAACAACAACTAGACAAACAACAATAGCAAACCACGCAAACACTTTATTTGAGAAAGGCAAGTTATGTATGCATATAGGCTGAATTAAGGACCTGAAGACCATACCTCGAAATTCAGCTGTGGATAGTCAAACAGATTGCCCACCCAAGATAGGGCTGAGTCAATGAAAGCCAGCAGGGCAAGAAAGGAGATCAGGTTCACAGCGATGTTTGCCACCAGCAGAATGGAACTAGACGCACCTTGACTGGCTGCCTCCAGCAGGTTCTTTGATTCACTTTATCAGTGAAAACAAAACCAGTGTGTGAATCATTGAATCATTAAGGTTGGAAAAGACCTTCAAGTTCATCTGGTCCAACCATCCCCCAACCACCAATATCACCCTCTAAACCATATCCCTAAGCACCAGGTCCAACCTTTCCTTAAACACCCCCAAGGACGGTGACTCCACCACCTCCCTGGGCAACCCATTCCAATGCCTAACTACCTTTTCTGAGAAGAAATTTCTCCTAATATCCAACCTGAACCTCTCCTGGCCTGGCACAACTTGAGGCATTTCCCTCTTGTCCTAAAAACATTTGTTTTGTGACATTTTATTACAAAATATGAACAGTTTGTAATTCAAGAACAAAAAATGGAACTAAAAGTAACATTCATGTGATTAGAAATTAACTTCCAAAGTTGCTTGTGTAGTCATAGGGAAAATAAGCAAAGAGTCACAGCATGGTTTGGGTTGGATGGGACCCTCAGGATCATCCAGTTCCAACTCCCTTGCAGGGACACCTTCCAGTAGACCAGGTTGCTAAAAGCCCCATCCAACCTGGCTTTAAACAATTTGAAGGATGGGGAATCACTGCTTCTCTGGGCAAACTGTTCCAGTGCCTCTCCCACATTACCACTCCCATAGTAAAGAATTTCTTCTGAATATCTAATCTAAATCTACTCTCTAATGACCAGGTGGAGCAGGTTCTGACCTATATACTCTTGGGAGCCACTAGGAGGGTGTGCCTTTAGTTCCCTGAGGATGAATTCTGGTACAGTTGGGGCAGGGATGGAGCGGTCAGGCAAGCTCTGGGTCAGAGCCCTGTGCTGCAACTGCCTGAGGCACCGCTGGGATAGGGAGTGGGCACTACTCTTCTTGAGGCAGCCCTTGGAGAGATGCCCCAGGCTGATCAGGGGCAGCTTCTCACAAGCCTTTCCACTTTGTCTGTAATTTCTGAGGCAAGCAAGTCTCCCTGCAGATGAGCAATATTTGCTGCTGCCATCACTGAAAGCATCAGTTTCTCCACCTTTGTTTTTGTTTGCTTGTATTTACAGATTTGTTGCAAAACAAAGAACAACTAGGAAAATCTTTTGGTGGTTCACGTTGGGAAGGAATTTCTTTTGTTCTTTGAAGAGTTTATCATCCCGCCCTGTTCCATGACAGTTCTACGCCTGTCCCAGTGAATGGTGGTCCCTTCATAAAGGTGTAGCAGGGCATGTTGCACTTGAATACAGAAACTATTAGCTTAGTGTACAGTGGCGTGTAGTTAATTACCTAAACACCTACCATGTGCTGCCCCCAAACCTTAGTTATCCTTCTAAATCTCATTTTTGCATGAGTGTCACTATTAACTAGTCTAGATCAGCTTACCTTTTTGCCATTTTAAGATCACTCTTCAAGGTTACTTGAGGCTTTTCAGTTTCTGGCCAGAATAGTTTGGAGGTGGCTAATGATGCTGGTGCTGACATGACGGAAGCAGTCAGTAGGTGGGAGGCAGAAATCTAGAATTTCAGGTGACAGAAAATATGCTGTGGTAACTGCATCATGAACATCATAAGCAAACATGTAAAAAGCAATAAAAATCATTAAAAGTTTGGATCATTTTCTACAGGGGTCATTAAAATGATCACGTTACTCATAGGGAAAAAAAAGAAAATGAGCAATATAGGACAGAGCTAATTGGAGAAAGGGAGAATCTGAGAAGTTGAAAGTAAGGAGTAATTGCTCCAAGAGTTAAGCTGCTTCTCCTCTGTCTAGTGGCAAAGCAAAAATCAAAAGAAAGAAACAAGCAAAGAAAAAAAAAACAGATCCATGGAGTAGACCAGAAAAAAGCCAGGTCTGGGGTGTAACAATAGCAGAGTGGATGAGTGAGAACCAGCCTATGGACACCCCTAAATTATACCCCTTGATGGCAGAAATTTTTTTTTGTCCCTTGAAGTAGTGATTTAGAAAAAAAAAAAAAATACAGGACCTAACATAAATTCCTCTACTACTCTTTCACCTCTTTTTTCCACAAGTTTTTAAACGAAATTTCCTCTTTGCTAACTTTGGCAGTATTTCCATCTCTCCTCTTCTTGTTTTACTTTGTCTTTTCAGCCAGCCCTGCCTTTCTTGCCTCTGCCTCTCCACTGTATTTTATTCAGATATTGAATGTTTATTAACCATCTGCTGATGACTCAGATCATAAATCATATCTTCAGCTCTGTTTTTCTGTCCAACCTTGTGCTAGCAGCTCCTTGGCAGACAAGATATTTACTACTTGTGTTTGCACAGTATTACTGGAACCTCAGCCACAACTGGACTCTTTAGGCTTGTATGCCTAGCATCCATTCCTGAAGGACATAATTGATATCACTGCTGCAGGCACTGATCTGTTAGCACATTCCATGTTAGTTCATCTGGACTGTAGTAAAGTATACAAATCAGTTATTTCCTTCCAGCTATGGAAAGAAGGCTCTATACTACTTAGGTTCATGATACTTAAGATCAGGTTTTGGTGTCTTTTTCTACCATCAAGAGACAGGGAATTTTCTGTGGTTAATTCCTTCAGAAAAAAAAAATAATAATAATAATCCAGGAATTACTCATGGATAGTTGCCAGCATTTTAACTAGGCTTCTATACTTGCATGATTTAAGACAAACAATGTATTTTCCGGTTCTTCTTCCCTTTCTTACCCCAAAAGAAATATATGCTCCTAAGACACTTCCAGCAATAGTGGAGAATCCTGCTGTCATGACTGCATGGAGTTCAGATTTGGTGATGTATGGTAAATAGGGCCGTACCAGGAGAGGAGACTCTGTCTGGAAGTAAAAAACAACCAACAAATGAAGAACCTCCTAATAAATCTTCAGAAGTTTCTCTTATTAACAGGTCAGGAAAATCGGTGTCTGCATTGCACAGTCCTAGGTGTTTTTGACACATTAATCTTTGTGGTAATGAATGTTCTGAATATTAATAAGTTTTTGATTTTTTTTCCCTGAGAGGGAAAATTGTACCAACATCCATCTTGTCTGAAGGCAGTTCTTGCTGTTGTAAAGTCTCCCCCCAAACCTAGTGGAATTGCCAGGAAATCCCAACCAAGTTTTGAGTGAGTTAGAAACATTCATGGGTCTGAGCTGCAGTTAAAGCTGTATGACGTGAAACATGCACACCAGCCAGTATTTATGGGCAGGTTAAAGCTCTGAGTCCTCTGGCATGTGCATGAGCACATCCTGGGGGCAGTATAATATGGACATACTAGGTTAAGTCTGGAAGAAGTACAAAACAGTGAGGCAGTTCTGCAAAATAGCTATCATGTGTTAGCATTGTTTCTGTGCTTGGACACTACTTGGTGATCTTTTCCCAGTGCTTTGAGGATGGGGACAGACACTGCTGTAGTGTTGTTTTACTAGATTTTCCCATTAGTTGGGAAATTGGTCTGTCCCATGCTTCCCTGTCTAAGGCCTTGCAAAGCCAAGACTGGATCTTAGTTTTTCTGAATTATCTGTCTCCCTGCCCTTGCCTACCTTATGTATATTCTTTTCATCCTATTTGCCTTCTCCTTCTTATTTGAGGAAAAAAAAAAAAAAAAATCATAGCCGTGGAGTAGTCTTGTAGTCATTTTAAGGGAGAGCTATCACCTACATATATGCTTAAATTTATGCTGGGAGCAGATACAGTTCCCCAGACCTGCCCCATTGTGTATCACTGCCAACACTTATCAGAATTCAGTCTCTGGAAATCAGCCACCAGTCCCTCTGTACTGGAGTCCTTACTCCTTACTTCATATGAAGTGAGAATTGTTTTTATACACAGATGCTTGCTGGGCATCTGATTATTTCAGAATAATCAGTAATCCTGTGCTAGTATGTTTTTCCATGCTTCAGCTCACCTGTCCCACAAATATGTTACCAGCAGCTACAAAAGACTCAACAGGAGTTGTCCCCATAAAAATGTGCATTATCCAGCCAACCTAAAATGATTAAAAAAGAAAAAAGGAGACATTGGTCTGCCTAATCCATGTACTTCTTGAATTAATCATGTCAATGTCAGAGTTCTGAGACACCTTAAAATATTTCCTAAGTTAATGATTCCAACACCAATATATTGTCCATTCATGTAATAGTAGCATGCTTAAATAAGACAAGAGGAGGAATAATTTAACAGAATTAAGAGTACAATACTGAAAGACCCCAGGCTCCTCACTAAGTTACTAGAAGCAGATATTTTAACATGTCCTTATTATTTATGTACCTGTCCAAAGGGACTTTGATCATATACAGGGAAAAAATGTAAAATTTCCTTAAGTTAGCCATGCAAACATAACTACTACTGTGATATTAACAATAAGACCAGGCTGGGGGAGGAAAGCGTGCTAGGTGATGTCAGTTAGGATTTTGTGGTCCTAACATTCAAAGCTATTTCCAGTTTAAGAATAAACTACCTCCCATATGTCCATCCCTGAACAGCTTGGACAGAGCCAGTGTTACATGTGTTTAAGAGGTGTCCTGTACTAGGCAAATGAGAACCTACTGGTGAAAATTCTTACCTTTCCAATGAACCACTGCATGATTCTGAGGTGATACAGCATAGACATTACTGTGCTGAAGAAAACCACAATTGGAAGGACCTGATTTAGAAACACAAAATCATTAACACTTCAAGAGTGGTTTTCCTGTCCTTGATTCTGTAGGACATTTAATTTGTGAAAAAGAGGCTCATGTTTTTTAAGATACACTTAGAGGTCTTGAAAACTGATCATCAAGCTTACCCTTATGCTGTAAAACTTTTAACCTTCTAGACTTGTTGTGTATGTTTGTGCTGGAATTGTTTTTTAAAGAATCTGTGTAGTTCTCTGATAGGACTGCAATAGTTTTGAAATTGTCTGGTTTAACATGATACACATTTGTTTATAGCTATTTTTGAGACAGCTCAAACAATTACTGGGCACTGGCATCTACAAAGACTTGGATATGTACATCTATAGACTTTGAAAACCGTGAAATATGTACAGTGGGACTGTAGCATAGAATTCAGAACTCGGCTTCTGTGTGTGTTTAAAACAAAACAAAAAACCAAAAAGAAAGAAACAAACAAACAAAAACAACTTTTTAGAGTGCTATATAAGCATTGGGACAGAAATCCCTCAGAAGATGGAGAGATTCTGATGGAGATTGTAACTGACTTATTTCCCAGAATCAAGGACAGTTTCCTTATAAAGCTCAAACAGTGTAACTGCTTCCTAAGAACACACTATAGCAAAATCCTCTTTCCTTTGTTATTCAGTGATATTTATAACATTATATGACATTGTAATGGCAATGGGGCACATTCAAGAACTCTGTAATTGTAAAGGCAGACACAGTCTACCTAAAAACAAATTCACAGGTGTACACTTTTTAAATACAAGGAGTCTATAAGTATCTCTCCTTCAGTTGAGACTGAAGGAAGAACACTTTCCTTAAATATGACACAAAAGAATTCCAACAATGGCCAACCCATTGTGTGACAGGTTATTAACTGTATTAGTTTTTCATACTAAATAAAACTAGTATCACTTGATTTTCAAGTATGTTAAACATGCAGGATCTCAGCATTTCTGTGATTGTATATAGCAGGAAGAAACCCCCCCCAGAAAGGTCCAGAATTAGACTGACAAGTTTGTTATAGCTAAAACAACACCATTAGAAATAATGAGCTTTTATGTATGTTCAACCAAGGTCATAATGCAGCATAAAGAAGTGAAGAGAACAAGAAAGAACAAAACGCACTGTTTGTTCAGAACTTTCTGGTAAATTAATGCTGTTCCTTTCTAGAGAAGAGTTAATACAAACAACAATTTTGATAAAACTCTGGAGACTCAGTTTAGATGATCAAAGGTCAGCTGTATATATTGGATGGTAAAAATCATAAGTCAAGTGTCTTTCACTCTGAATGGATGAGAAGTGCTCTCAGTTGCTACGATGGTATGTACATTTCTAGCTGAAGGAGTGAGGTGACAATGTTTTGTCTGTGCTGGGTGACAGCCAGCATCCCTCTGCCTCACTTCTTGTGCATATTCCTCTGAAAATAACTTCGATAACTCTAAAACATGCTTTTCCATTTTTGAGTTGCAGGCAGTTCTGGATGTAGCATTAGTCTTTATGAAACAGGAAGGTTTTTTTTTTTTTTTTTTTTTTTTTTTTTCCAGTTGTGATAATATCTGCCTTCACTGCATAAAGAAACTGGGGGACTACTTTGTAAGTAAACTCTCCTGAGTGAATTCCCAATGTCTTAATGCAATACCTATTATGTCGTCATCAGAAAATAGTAGCAACTATTTAACAGGTAAATAATTGTTGCAATGATCTGTCACAACCGGCCTAATGTTTATCTAGGTCATAACAAAGTCACAGGGAAAAAAGTATCTGCAAACCATTACTCTAAAATAAGCAGAATGGAAATAAACTACTCGCAATCCATTACATAGCAGTGGGTTTTCAATTGCACTGTCTGCAGACACACATGCAATGAAAAACACTTTGCAACTTAAAAACTGAAAACAAAACAACAAAAAAATAAACCACCTGAACTGTTTTGCAGAAAAGCACCCTGCAGTACTAATACACTGAAATGTTAAGTCAGTGGTTTTGAAACTTGGGAGAAAGGTCAGAACAACCTCAAGAAAACTCCTCTGGTCCCATGTATGTATGGTTCCTGTCTCCCTGAGAGTGAGAGAAGTAGAAATGTCACTTTCAGTCTGGGCCTATGTGGGACTTCATATTGCAGGATGAACAAGAGTGGGAGAATGGAGAGGGCAGGAACATCCTTTGTTGCTCACCATCCTCTTCCTCACAGAATCATAGAGGTTGGAAAAAATCTCCAATATCATCTAGTCCAACTGTCCATCTACCACTAACACTACCCATTAAATCATGTCCCTAAGCACCACGTCCAACCTTTCCTTTAACACCCCCAGGGATGGTGACACCACCACTTCCCTGGGCAACCTATTCCAATGCCTGACTACCCTTTCTGAGAAGAAATTTCTCCTAATTTCCAACCTAAACCTCCTCTGGAGCAACTTGAGCCCATTCCTTCTTGTCCTATAGCAAGTTATCCGTGAGAAGAGGCTGAATCCCTCCTCCTTGTTGCAGTGCCCAAATGGGGAGAATAAGAGTTACGGCACTGATAACATCAGATGGTTCCTTCTCGTGGCCTTAGGGACTGTACAAGGAGGCATTTAAGAACAACTTCCCTCTCTAACTATGGAACATACACATGGTGTATGTAGGAATACCTGCATGGCAAGGGGAGGTAGCGGTGCAATATCATTTGTGTTTAGCTGTGTTTGTTAACACCATTTGTTGGTTAAATGAGAAATGTATTTAATGAATAAATGTAATGAGCACCCTGAAAAATCCCATTATATTTCCACTGAGAACTGATATGAAAGAGCTCTTCAGAATTAAATTTATATGGCTTGCAAATCTAACTAGAAATCTAGGCTTAGAAATCTAACTCCCTGCTTCTTGAAGCAAACCTTGTCTTTTGTAGTCAACAGAGTAGATGACTCAATATTAAGTTATTGTCCAACTACTTGACGACTCCGGTGTGCTAACGTTAAGAGAAACTTTGTGTGATCGCACTCACCAGACTTAGTAATAGAACTAAAAAGTGTTTCTGCTAGTTCAAAGTATCTTTTCTTACAGTAAAATAATGTGCATTAGCTTGTTTATGTGGGCAAGTTTTTTTCAGAACTGCAAAACTCTGCATCTGCATACACAAACATGCATTTGAAATAACCCAGTTTATGCATGCAAATGCATGCATTTGTGACTAATTAGTGTTTCTGTGCCTAAAAGGCTCAAAGGCTGTAGAGGGACTTGTCAGAATGCCCAGTGGATGTCCGTGGGGGATGTCTACTCTGGAAGCTGTATGCATCTAAGACAGCAGAAAACTGATGTGTCCCCGCATATTTCTAAGGATGCAGTATGGATATGATTGGGCTCTGATAGCTTTCTGCAAAGAGGTACTATTACCTGTTTACTCCCTCTCCTGAGCTAAGCCAAGATTGAGAGGTTTAATTTTTTGAAGACACTTTGGAATAATCATGGGTCAAAATCTGGTCAGCTCAGCACTATATGCAGATTTGATAAAATATCTGAAAGACACAGAAGTATTTTTGACCATCAGAATGTCTAAAAAACTGACAAATGTTTCAAGAGATAATAGGCTGGCTGTCACTCATGAACATTGTAGAAAGACAGAAATCTCTTCCTAAAGAAGTAGTGGATAGAGGATGTTTTGTCATGTTGTGTGCTTATCTGCCACTCTGTTTACTGTATATATTCCTATACCGAAACATATGCAGCTCTGAAAATCAACTTATTGGTGTTTTTTTGTTTGTTTGTTTGTTTGTTTGTTTGTTTTCAGTGTGAAAATGCCTTATTTGTACTTGTTATCCTCTTCAAGAAATTCCACATACACCACATACAGTAAAACTGGTGGATGTTTGCATGCATGGAAGCAAATTTTGACAGTCTGATCGACAGTTATGGATTTAGTCAGCAAAATGTTTTGTATCATCTCAGAAGCATTATAAAATTAACTTGAAAAATCATACTCATAATGCAACGTGCAGAAACACAGGAAAACTAGCATTTGCGATGGGATTGGGGATAAAATCCTTTCACCCGCAAAATATGTAATCATGAATGCAAGTTGCCATTTGAGTGTTTAATACAGTACAGGTGAGAGAAGTCTGAAAAGTGAAACGGAAGAGAAAATACTGTAATTAAAATGTAATTTCTATTCCTCGCTGAAATGCTTCTTTTTTTCCCATTAAATTATTATCAGTATTCTTAATAACAGCATATTTTAAAGGTAACATCTTTTTTTTTAATTATTATTATTATTATTATTTTTAAGAAGTGATAGGGCTTAGTGTGGAACATATCCAATTCGGAATATCACATTCAGGCAAGAAAGAACATAAAACTTTGTAAGCCCCTGGTCAGATGTCTGAAGTTCATGACTGTAGTCTCTGATGAGAGGAATGGTCCCTAGCAGAGTCCTTATAAAAATACATTGTTTTTGTTGTTGTTAATGTTGTTTTGAACATATAAACATTCTTGATTCCAGACTAGTAAGTGTCATGGCATGGACTCTATGTGAGAACACAACCAGACAGCATGCTGTTTCATGGTAAAGAACACAGAGCTGTATTACAGCAGTTTCCCTACAAATTCTAAGGGAGGGCAGGGGAATCTCCATGGGATCACATGAATGCCAGACATGACTCAATGCAATTCTTTGTGCTTATGCATGAGCCCCTTCTACTTGGTAGAAGAATACATCTAGGCTCTTCACTTCTACAGGGGCAATGTCTGTGAGGCAGTGGTCTACACAGCACTTTAGGATAGGACAACATAACAACGTAAGATAGTATAGCACCTTTACTGTGGAGGGGTGGGAAAGATAGGCCTGAGGTAATATTTGTTTCAGCAGGACTAGGGAGGAGTCTTTTAACCTATTCCTTGTAGAAACATATCCCAAAGTCTTGTATACTTGTAATAGAAGTTGCTGTAACTGGACTAAACAAGTGTAACCTCACTCAGTGCCTGGCAATAAATGAACGGCTTTATCATAGAATCACAAAATCACAGAGTGGTTTGGGTTGGAAGGGACCATAAAGATCACCCAGTTCCAACCCCCTGCCATGGGCAAGGACACCTCCCACTAGACCACCTTGCTCAAAGCTCCATCCAGCCTGGCTTTAAACAATTGCATGGGTGGGACATCCACAGCTTCTCTGGGCAACCTGTTCCTGTGCCTCACCACCCTCAGATTAAAGAATTTCTTCCAAATATCTATTCTAAATCTACTCTGCTTTAGTTTAAAACCATTACTCCTTGTTCTGTCACTACCCCTGATACGCAAGGTTCCCAAAGTTTCTATACAGAGCAGAATAAGGAAGAGTTTTCCTCTTAGCTGATCTGTTTGGTTACTGCACTGGTATCACAAGATGTATATTTCCCAAGCATACTCCTCCTTTCTCTGTTGCCTATCTGTCTATACAGTATATATAAAAGCTTCCTTACCTTAAAAGCAAATAAATGATCTGTATACTTTTCACTGAACACAAACTTAGCACCTGTGTCAGAGTACTCCAGAAAAGTCTACAAACAGAAAGAAAGGAAATTAGTCATAGGCTCCATGTCCATGATACAAAATATGCAAATATTGCTAGTCTTCCTGCAATTATCTGGTGAGGTCCAAGGAGCTTGTGCTCTGCTCTTTATGGGTACAGGCTTAACTGATTGTGTCTGGCTTAACCAGGGGCCTCTGCTCTGTTCCTCTGTGAATGCAGATTATTTCAAACTGTGTAGATGAACAGCACAGGGTAAGTTTTCCTGTTGCACCCAACAAAATAAAGGCAATAAACTATAATAAAAATGTATTTTTTTAATCCTGTTATTGTGGTGTATTTCTACACTCCCTTAATATGTACAATAAATTACAGTTTAAATTTAATGGTTTTACTAGTGAGTTGTAAAAGAGTAGCCAAAAGCTGTCATAAAAGAAGCTTTTACTTTTTAATTCTGGTATTGTGGTGCAGTTTTATATTCCTGATGACAACATATGCTATTAATGATTCTGTTTAAAATGGAAATGTAATAGCCAGAGTAACGAGTTATGAGAGGCTGTAAACTATACGGAGCTAACAAAAGGGGGCACTAGACCCACTTCAGTCGAAATTGGAAGAGGAAGCTGAGAATCTGGTGACAAAACCCAGATGACTCCTGCTGCTTTGCAGATTAGCAGCCAGACAGACGTCAGACCTGTGCCTTCACTCTCTCACAGAAACGGTACATTCTGCACTGTCTTGATTTAAATGCACTTAATTATCTGTACTGTGAAGAACAGTTGTGTGTGTAGTATCCCTGGGGTGGAAAGTCTGAATGTCAGTCAGTGGGTACTCTCTGATCTGCTTTTTGGATTTATCTTAATTATTACCTTTCGGCAATGGACTTTTTAAAAAAGAAATTGTGCCTGCAGACTGCTGTAGAGAAACCTGTAGCAGGATCCTGTCACCTCCCTAAAGATCCCTTACTGCTTGCAGCGAGCTGTTTTGTCTGGTCCCAACTGTGGATTTTGCCACTTGTACTTGAATTTAGTTTTTTACATGTTGTGAGAACTATGAAATGCCGCTGTGACCAGGACCATGGGCTATTCTGAGGATAATGATTGTTCTGCCTTGCTAAATCCCAAGGCTTTTCATCGCAGCAGCATTACCATAAAGATGTTTTGGAGTTGGACCAAGTCCAAGAGTTTCTATAAGTGTCATGGAACAATAGTTTTTCTGTGTATTTGGAGGTATGCAAGTTATGATTTTAATCCAAGGAAAGTAGAGGCACTAACAAACAGAGTTTCTCTGGTCATTACTTATCAACCTGTCCCACAAGGTCTTGTGATAATTGGGCAAAACAGTAAAGAGAAGATTGAATTCAGGTCGTCAATTGAGATCTCAGTTTTTCTCGGCTGGGGAAACATCCCAGGGCAAATGGATCATTGCATTGTCTGACTGCTATGTAAGAGTCCTAAGACAAAAAATGATATAAAAAATAAATGGTTTTGTCCAATAGCTTACCTGGATCTGAATTCCTAGCCAGTTAAATACATCAAACCCCACTTTGGTCCTCAGAATAAAAATTCCAAGAATAAACTGCATTGCTATTCCTGAAAATACTGGTCTCCAAGCAACCTAGATGGCCAGAAAAAAAAAAAAAAAAAATTTTAAAAAGAGAGAAACCACTTGTTATTTAAATATATAATAAAATACTTTAGATGTTTGTTAAAATAATGTAAGGATTATCTGGCTTACTGCAGGGTAGCAGCAGCTGCTAAAACATGTTCAAGGGGGCTCAAAGGGTCTGCAGTGTGGTTGTCTCTATCTGAGCTAGATGCTGGAAACCTGTCTAGATAAGTAAGAACATGTCCATTTCACAATTACAGAGTGCAAGTAAACAAAGAGAAAGAAAAGGAGAAACTGTTCTTCCTGTGTTACAGCTTTAAGATGTATGAAATAAACATACATGATGGCAGCAGACAAGTGTTACTTTGACAGGATTTTTTTTTTTTTTTAAATGGAGTGGAAACATCAGAAAAAAGTAACTAACCATAGGGACTTTTCATGTATCTGGACTGGGAATAAGGTGATTTTGCTATTTTTAAAGTAATTTCAACCGTATTTATCTTCCTCAGCTTTAAAGAGCTTGGCTAGTTGAGATCTACTTAATGTTGGCTATTGCAATTCATATGATATAAAGGCATTACAGGAAAAACTGTGGCAGTATGTGACTAGCCCCTCTTTACTATACTGCAGATTTCTGCTCTGCTGCCTCAAAAAACATCTTTGTTTTGTGAACATCAAATCTAAATCTGATAATTTACAAGGCAAAGAGCTGAGATGGCATTCGCTCATTTATTCAGATGATATTTGAATAACACACCAATTAGGTGTAACAAGAAACCCTGGGAAAGCACAAAGCATTTGGACCATGCAAGTTTTCACCTCAGCTGGAGGCAGCAGCAGTTGTAAAGGATGAGGAGTAGCAGGGCCACCAGTCCATGCTGAGGGAGGTATTTCTGTGAAGCAAATCCTCAGCACAGATGTAGGAGTGTTGAAAAAATGTTGGTGAAACTTGATGACCCGGATAGTAGATTAATATACAACCAGTAAAAGCAGACACTGTATGGTTGGCATACACACAGGGATAAAAGCTGAGGTGAGAAGTGTGGTGGCTGAATTAACCCTGTTGTAGTATTACAGCAGTGCAGAGTATTAAGGTGGACATCTCAGCTGGAAAATTAAAATAAATGGCATCAACAAGCCTATGGGAACATGTTGATGAAATATGAGGGACTGAGCTTGGCATTTGCAGTGGGAATCAAATTTATGAGGCAGTAAGAACCATGGAAGAAGAGCCCATCTCCAGTTCCACTCAATTTGTGTTGATATAACAATAATGTATTCATACAAGCACCTGTGACATCTTGGGAACTGTGGTGAGCCTGCTGTGGTTGAGGCATGGAGCAAACTGCCTAGCCTTGCCATGATGCTCTGGGAGCAAATGCATCCCCATCCATAGAAGTGCTAGTACATAGGACAGGATGTAGCCTCCCAGAAAAATGAGAGCCAGCTACCAGAACAGCCCCATGTGTGCTTCCCAAGATATCAGAACAGAATGGCTTTCTTCAGAAGTAAAACATATCACTGTGCTCTGACAAGTTTAAGTATTGCTGTTCATAGATTTTCAGTTACTCTCACTGAACTCAGCACCAGCATAGGGAAATAGTTTTGAGACATTAAACTCAAAAACCAGAATAGACTAGATACTCACTTTGGCTGGGTATTTGGAGAAGATAAACATCAGGACAACATACATCACAAGCCCACCAAAAGAGATCATATGGCTGGATCCCTGTTTTGCTGTGTCAAAGATGAGCCAGAGAATGATAGTTATGATAAGAGCTGCACACAGCGCCCTGCAAGAGAAAAAAGTGCCAGGCATGACTTTGTGAAGGAGAGCAGACATTCCTTCTCCCCCTGTCCCTCCTACATTTACATATGTCTGTGAACAAGAGCTCTGAGCATGTTTTAAGTTGAAATGTTTAGCAGGAACATAAACAGGAAACCATCTTTACTTGTGCTACTCATACTACTCTAACAGCAACATCCCTTACTGGCATCTAGAATTGTTCTCTAACCATGTCCCCGAAGTCAAAGTGTGGGAAAAAAATAAATAAAAATAAAACACAAGTGACTTTTGTCTGAGCATTATTTCTGTTAAATAAAACAAAAACCTTTTCTCACTCTATCTTCCTTTTCCCTTCCTGTCATCTCTCTTGATTCATTTCTTAGATCTGGGCAGGTCAGCCTGACCGTGTCGTTTTCATTTCATTTCATTTCATTTCATTTCATTTCATTTCATTTCATTTCATTTCATTTCATTTCAACATGGATTGTGCAGTTTAACTGGTGGGCCTATGAAATTCGCTTACTTTACAACTGGCTGTAATCTGTTTAAAAATAACTTTAATCACAGCAATTTTAACCATCTTAGAAATAACAAGAACACTGTCCACATCTGCGTTCAGGGTTTCTATGGTCCCCACTAACAGAACTGTGTCTGGCTTCTGTATTAGGGTAACTATCCCAATGACAGTCTGAGAAACAAGGAAATACATCATCCCATTTACAGAGAAGAAGATTAAACAGAGTCCCAGTTCTTTCATGTTACCTATGTCTAACTGTTGTTTAGCTTCCAGTGATACCAGCGGTACCTAGATACCCAGAGTTTGGTTTTAGACCTGGATCAAAAATACTGCAAACTAGTTCCACAAAATGTTTTGTCCATTGCAATGCTAAATAACACTTTCTGCACCTGAGAGATTTTCTGTCTCTTGTTGAAATCTGTGACCTACAGTTAAGCACTTAATCTGACACACGCCATTTACAGATTGCAGCCTGCATAATACAGCACTTACTGACCCTGACTTGTTCTATCTGCCCATCAGAGCTCTCCTGGTCTTTGTGCTCCTCCTCTCCCCTAGAGATGCTGCCAAATTGTCTAACATAGGTACAAGTGTGCAATTATCTCTAATGTGACTCAGAAGCAGAAGCCCTACAACCTTTATAGCATTTTTCTTTGAAATTCCTGCTCCTGGGGTAAAACCATATAAAAATCTTAAGAAAATGATTCATTCATGTTCATCTTCCTGAACCCAGAATGACTTCTCCTTAGAGCTTTTTCTCCCTCTGGTAGAAAGTGATGTAGTTGAGAGTGAAGGTGACTGACCATTTTCATTTTCTTTTTAAGGATTTTTTTGGGGCCTTTGGAAACTCTGTGGGCCTCCTTTCACATCCCATTTACCCAGGAATAAGTTAAATATTCCTGATAACTGCTAAGGAGTATTTGGAATGAAAAGCAACCGTATCTAAATATCTACAATTTGTCTATAGGATAAATGTCTACCATCCCAAATAAGATTGTATGACGTTATTACAACACCAAATGTAGCTGGTATATTTTGATTCCTGAAGATCAGAGTGAAAAAGCTTAGAGGTCATTGCTATGGGGGTATGTGAAAAAGTAGTGCTTAGATAACAAACTTCAGTTCTCTGAACAGCTGACAATGGCACATTTTGGCTTGTAGAATGAATGCAGCAGACATTATCTTTCTGTAAAGATTCTTGGCACCTGACCACTGCATTAAAATATTAAGGCTGTGCCTGACATCTCCACACTGGAAAACAAACAAACAAACAAACAAAAACAAAAACAAACAAACAAAAAAACCAACTGTAAGTATCATTTGGTCTTACTGCATTTTCTTTATGATTGATCCATCTTGGCTTATGGGCTTATGATCCATCCCATGGCTTATGGGCCTTAAGTTTAAAGAAAGATTTAAAGGTAAATTGACTAACACTTTATTCTTTTATATAAATAGGTAGTCATTCATATTTACCATTTCAGCCAAAACCACTGTTTCTCCAAATATCTTTTTCCAGGGGAAAAAAATGCAGCAACTCTGTCTTCATACTTCGCTACTAAAAAATCCCAGCAGAGGAAGAAGACAGATAGGACAGTAATGATGAGGAGGGGAAAGGCCCTCTGAAAATTCAAGCTGCAGGCCGCAATAACTACTGCCAAGTAAGCTGTCACAGAAACAAAAACACACATCAGTTAGGTCTGGTCTCTTTGAAAACAGAATCAAATCTTAAATTCAGTGTAAAGGATGTGGTTAAAGTCAGGTTAAGGTCAAGTTCATATAAATTATATTAATCATTTTGGGAAATCAAACACATCTATATAGCTGCTTTTTCCCTATGTAAAAACAGTGAATTAAAGAAAATAGATCTTGTTTCTTCTTTCACAAGAGGACAAGTTTATCCAATAAAATTTGAAGAAACATTAAAAAAAATTGCCAATTGCCTGATTTAATGGCCCTCTGAAGTAACTGGGAAGCTTAAAAGCAGTTTATGTATTTCTTTCATAAAGTAGTTATTAATCATTTGTCATTTGGCAGTTTCAATGCTTATACATGCTGATTGTGGAAACAGTGCTTTTAAATACTAATCTGATTTTGTCTATGACAAATAAGAAAGAACTACTGATTTTTTTTAAGGCAATTTGTTTCTTTATGGAATTAATGTATGAACCCCTGACATATTCTTAGAACTCACCTCCTGTCTTGACCAGGATACTTCTGTACTATTACAAAGCAAGAAGAGCTGATGCTAGTTGGAAAAGAAATTCAGTATGCGAGTCTCTTTCATAACCACCTTACATTATGCTGATACCTATCAAATAGATGTTTTAGGTCTACGTGTTCTCAGTGTTCAAAAGGAAGATCTTAAAAATAAACTTTGCGAAATGGAAGGAAACAGACCAACCTACTGGATAATTAGGAAAGTAACAAACAAGAATAATTGAATGACTTTGCACTACATACTGACATACAACACAACCTTGCTTAAAGCAGACATTTGCTGTAGGTATTGAGTGATATGGGCCAGAGCAGAAAGCTTTCATTTCTAGGCTGCTAACTTGCGTTCCATCCAGGTTGGTCCTTGACTCTTTTTAGAGTGATTTCATCAATTTGAGCAAGTTCCTAACACTGTAATTTAACTAGCTTCTTGAAGAGGGATAGTAATTGAATATACATGGAGATTGAACTATCCTTTTATCCCCTGAAAAACAGAGTTAAAACATGTTAGAGGAGCAGTGTAGCAAAGTTTGTGGTTTTGTTGTATTTGGGAATGAGTGGAGATTTGCAATCTGGAACTTTGTCTGGGATTAAATTCAGTTTTACCTCCTTTCAAATGCATTTTTTAAGATAGTCAAGAATTTTTGTATCATGTAGAAGAAAAGCATAATCTACAACCTCGTATAGGTAAATAAGTAAGGCTTCAGGAACAATAAGTGTAATATACTGTACCTGTTATTAATATTCCATAGATCACATAGTTAATTCTGGTTTTATGTTTCTTGCAAAAATCACAGGCTTTATCATATCTCTTTTCTAAAGGCCTAGGAAAATGTGAAAAACAAACAGAACAGAAACTTGAGCTATAGATAAAAAAGTAGTTTCCACAGGAACATCAGGTTAAATTGACAAACATTTCTCTGCTGGACTATTTTTCACCAGAGTAAGAGATAAATTTGGAACCCTAAGTGCCAAAGAAAATAATTTTAATATCTTCAAAACTATTTTTTTTTTTTTTTTTTTTTTTTTTTTTTTTTTTTGCGGGGGGGCGGAATTCTCTTGTTTGATGTTAAACAAGTAAAAAGCAAAATCTGGTAGATATCTAATGGGCCAGTCTGTCAGGAATCTGGAGGGCCGAAGTTAACAGGCCAGTTCTGCCAGCCTCCACAATACAGTTCTTCTGTGAGGAGGCCTGTTTTACAAGGTTAGTGGTGCAGACTAGGTAGGTAGATAAAGATTCTGTGTCCATTACTAGACCCACAAAAGTTGTTACTACAATCAGCTCAGCACTGCTGTGTGGAGGAGTAGTATTGCTATAGTTGCGAAGGCCCAAGGGAATAGGTTAGAGGAGGTTTGAAGGAAGGCTGAAAAAAATAATTGTGTGACATTTCTATGAAAATATAACATTCCTAGAAAAAAAATAATTTTAAAGAGTTTGTGTGTCTTAAAGCATGTAGCTTCCATCTGCACTTGTGGATGGAAAGTAACCAGTATCAATCTAAAACATTAGTGTTCACAGATGCTTCTGGATTTGAAAATTTGTTATTTACACTAACCTTTAACCTAAGACTCATCAGTTCATAGAGGGTAAAATTATTTATAATATTTGAATGTCCTTTCCTAGTGTCTATTCTTCCCCTTATATATATTTTTTTTTCATTTCACCAAGAGTAACACAAAGTGATTTGATGAGGAAGGCTGAGATTTAGTGAAATAGCAGTTAAGGGAATTAATTCAGCACAGATTTCCAATGTTAAATATGCTGATGATGTGGGTGTATTTTAGTTACATAAGCTTTAGCTAAATAAGTGCCTCAGTATTGTTCAAGCTGAAAAAGAAATCACAGCTATAGCTTATGTCTCTCTAAAGTGGTGCTTCATAGCCTTAATGTCTACAAAGATGGTGATACGTTTAGAGTAGCTAATTATCCAAACTGTACTTGTTGGGAAACTAGTTGTAGCTGGAGTCAGATGCATGCTGAAATTCAGCATGAATACCCTACTTTCCAGCACTTGAAAAAAAAAAAAAGGGGGGGAGAAGAACAAGGAATATTAACTTAATTTACATTAGCACTCAGCAGAGAAGGAAAATACTTGTTTAGTTCAAAGAGTAACAGGACCTCTGAGAAATCTTGATAGCTTTTTATATTTCAGGTTTTGTTTGTTTATTTTTTTCCTAGGAATTTTCCTAGGAATTCCTGTTACTTCATAAATAATAATTCTTTGCTTTTACTTTTTAGAACATTAGGTTAGCCACTCAATCTCAGCAGAGATTAGATATAACAGGAAAAGAAAAAAAAGTAGAAATGAAAGACACTGGCATGAATAAGCCAGAGTGACTTTATCAAGGTTATTTCTCTTCCATCAATAAAAAAAAAAAAAAGAAAAGAAAAAAAGGAAAAAATAGTTGTTATTATCTGTTACTATGTTTTTTGAGTCCTTTGGAATTTAAAATATTTATTTTAAGATTACAATTCATATAATTTCTTATTTAATCTAACATCTTTCCCTCCTTTGTTATTTTATTTTTTAGTCGTTATCATGTTCGTATCAGCATATATTAAAAATTTAGGCATATATGTCATAAATATACAACTCTGTTCTAAAAGGGGGCAGAAAAAATCATCTTCTTAATGAAGTTTGTTTACTTTACTAAATAAACACTGTTTGTTAAAGGCTGACCCTAGGAGCTTAACGTGCAGCACAGTGCTGATGGCTTTTACTTAATAGAAGTTGTTGAAAAAAACAGATGTCATTTAAGCCCATTTAAAAGAGAACTTTAATGTGAAACATTTTTGTATACCCAACTATTTTTGCTTTCATTTTGCATCTCAGAAATCCTTGTTCTGGTCTGCATGTACTCTCCAAGTGAATGCTACCACCTTGTGCATATTGCATATCATTGTTATCCAGGCTAATCTTTCAAAGGTTTTGTGTCTCGGATCACAAGCTGTTCAGTTGAAAGAAATCAATGATGCATTTGAAATTAAGGGGCACTTTGTGAAACTTCTTTTAACCAGACACAAGGAATACATTAAATCACATTAGGGCATGCTTTTAGAGCTACCGTTGCCCTTGTCAGGTGTTCAACATAAAAATAAACTTAGACCCCAAGAACAAATCCAAAAACACAGGACAAGCAGTAGCTTGAATATAATTAAAATAGAGCAAAGTGCTCTTCAGCTTCCAGTCTGCAAAAAGCTTTTGCAGCTCAAGGCCATGGTACCTTCTACTATTGGAAGAACAAGGGGACCTAGGAAACGACAAAGCTCTGTGAGTTAAATCTGTTGGCCCTTGGGTCTCCATAGGAGTACAAATAAACCAAAATAAATGACAAACATACAGTATTTGTCAGAGGACAGGAGCACCTCTCCTATGAAGAAAGGCTGAGAGATCTGGGGTTGTTCCATCTGAAGATGAGAAGGCTCCGGAGTGACCTTGTTGCAGCTTTTCAGTAATGAAAGGGTGCTTATGAAAAAGGTGGAGAGGAACTTTTTGCTCAGTCAGATAATGACAGGACAAGGTTTTAAATGGTTTTAAACTAAAAAATGGAAGATTTAGATTAGAGGTTAGGAAGAAATTTTTCACTCAGAGGGTAGTGAGGCACTGGGACAGGTTGCCCACAGAAGCTGTGGATGCCCCACCCCTGGAAGTGTTCAAGACCTTGGATGAGGCCCCAGGCAACCTGATCTAGTGGGTGGCATCCCTGTCCATGGCAGGGGCGTTGAAACTTCATCATGTTTAAGGTCCCTTCCAACCTGAGCCATCCTATTAAAATGACTGTTTCATCTCTGATCAAGCTCTGCCTCTCTCAGGGCAGAGGCTGAGGTCTGAAGCGAACAGACCTTGTACATGCACTTTTGTGTCAACATTTGCCTGTGCAATCAATTTACTTCTGGGTAGGCACCAGATACTTGCCACTGGTGACTCTTATTAAGTCATTCTGGTGTTTGATCTATCAAATATCACCTTTGGTTTTGGTAGAGAAGACCCAAAGTGTTTTAAACAAGAAATAGTTTTACGTTATGTACTGCTAAAGGAATGACAAAATCACTAAAGAACATAGAAGAGAAATTAAAGAAAATTCAATTGATATCTAATGACTTTTGCTGGCCCTCTGAAGCAGTATTTTAGTAATATGATGTCAACAGCAAACCTGATCATATTAAGAAGTCTTTAGAGTTCTCTCACTACAACTCAGAAGCATAAACGAAGTCACCACAATTACTGCTTCTGTGTATAAGTGTATCATTTCTATAGGCATGAGTTCATTTCAAGTAATTCAGTCTGACTTAGACAAACTCCTATTTAGGATATCCAGCAAGTCAGTTCCTAGAATATGCTGATAGAAACATAGGTTCAAAGCTATAAAGGCATAATGTGTGCAGAATTATGAGTGCAGAATTAGAAATCAGCAGGAAAAAATGAGGTATGAGTTCTATAAGGATTTATATGAAGTTTCAATATGACAATAATATTAAGACATTAAAATAAAATTTTACTTATTCTATCTGAAAATTTTTTATACAGGGTTTGTAGCTTTTGACAAAATATTAATCCCCAATAATCCCCCCCCAAAATGCGTGTACTTCCACAATCTATTCTACTCTTAATTTGCAGTGGGGTAAACAGGTAAATAGCTATGTAAACTGAAATCATGAATCTGACAATACTGAATCTTGCACTTCCTGCAAGAGCATACTGTTCAAGGCCTCTTACGAGAATACTGGACATATAGCTAATTTTAAAAATAAATAAAATTGCTCCTTTAATTTGCAAGGTTTTAGAAGTGTTCCACAACCATATATCAGTTGAAAGGTATAATCTTTTAAAATACAATGTGTTTCTGTATTACCCAAATTGTGATACAAAAGTCTGTGTTGCACAGCGGTACAGCAGTAAAATTTTGAGCTGTTGCTACAGATGCAGAAACACTGGCTGCTGACTGCTTAGGCTAGAATAAAGTGAATGGAACACTTGCTCATTGAAAAGACGTTACCCTTTTAAGTGTGGTTGTTCCTCAGCTGCTGAGTCGTGTTTGTTTTCATGCAGATCACTCTCCATATTCATATATTGATTCTCCTAGAAAACAGATCAGTACCAATGCAGTGAGAAAGGTACATGCTTGTTAAGTAACGTGAAAAGCACAAATCTCCACAGGCAGATGGCTGAAGCAGTCACAAGACTTCCTTCTGCACAGCTCTAACTCTCCTTTCTGGCACCAATCCTATAGTGTTACTTGGGAGTTAAAGAGGCTCCTGTAAAAATTAGCATTGCGTATCTACTGAAGAGTGAATGCTAGGGGTGGGGATAGTATGGTTGCCTATTAACCAGGTCATAGAATTGTAGAATGACTGAGGTTGGAAAGGAGAAGATCATCTAGTCCAGTCCTCCTGCCAAGCAGGATGACCTACAGCATATTTTGCAGGATGGCACCCAGGAGGGTTTTGGATATCTTCAGAGAAGGTGACACCACAACTTCTTTGGACAACTTGTGCCAGTGCTCTGTCACCCTCAAGTGCTGAGATCACTCAACACTTCCCATTAGTGACTGCCTGGTTTTGTTCACTATTTGCCAAACCTTAATATGGTCGAATGGAAATTTTATTTATGGAGAATGGTTAAATTTTAGGGGGTTAGTATTTTAAACAGTTAGCTAAGCCAATTAATTTACTTGCATTAGAATCATAGAATCATAGAATATCCCGAGTTGGAAGGGACCCATAAGGATCATCAAGTCCAACTCCTCGCAGCGCACAGGTCTACCCAAAAGTTTAGACCATGTCACTAAGTGCACAGTCCGACCGCTTAAATTCATGCAGGCTTGGTGCAGTGACTACTTCACTGGGGAGCCTGTTCCAGTGCGCAACCACCCTCTTGGTGAAGAACCTCCTCCTGATGTCTAGTCTAAACTTCCCCTGCCTCAGCTTAACCCTGTTTCTGCGGGTCCTATCACTGGTGTTAATGGAGAATAGGTCACCCGCCTCTCCACTCCCTCCTGTGAGGAAGCTGTAGACTGCAACAAGCTCTCCCCTCAGCCTCCTCTTCTCCAGGCTGAACAGGCCCAGTGACCTCAGCCGCTCCTTGTATATTTTCCTCTCCAGGCCCTTCACCATGTTCGTCGCCCTCCTCTGGACACTCTCCAACAGCTGAATGTCCTTTTTGTACTGTGATGCCCAGAACTGCACATAGTACTCAAGGTGAGGCTGCACCAGCGCAGAGTAGAGCGGGACGATCACTTCCCTAGACCTACTAGCAATGCTGTGCTTGATGCACCCCTGGTTGGCCCTCCTGGCTTCCAGGGCACACTGCTGGCTCATATTCAACTTGCTGTCAACCACGACCCCTAGATCCCCCTCTGGGAGGCTGCTCTCCAGCGTCTCGTCGCCCAGTCTGTATGTACAGCCAGGGTTGCCTCGTCCCAGGTGCAGGACCCAGCACTTGCTTTTGTTAAACTTCATGTGGTTGGTGATTGCCCAGCTCTCCAACCTGTCCAGATCTCTCTGCAAGGCCTTCCCGCCCTCATCCGAATCCACAACTCCTCCAAGTTTGGTATTGTCGGCAAATTTGCTCAAAACACTTTTTAGTCCTAAGGTGACTTCTTAGAAAAGCAACAGAAACTTGAAATTTGTCCTGAAAACACATTCTCATCAGATATACCTTTTGCTCCACATAAGTCTGTCTTCTAATACACCCATATTTTGAACAAACATAGCGTGATCTCAGCTACAAATTCACTAAAATTTGCACATTTTGCTTTCCACTGGCTGTGCTGTGCATGGTGCAGGCGGGGGGGTGGGGGGTGGGAGGGGGGTGTCTCACAGCTTTTGCATGCAGTGCAGCCTGGGGCTCTGTGTCCTGGCATGGCCTGGGATGCTAGGGGCCTGCTGTATCCTCCAGGCCCATGCACAGGCAAACAGGGTGCCTGTGGCAGTCTGGATTCACATGGCTTTCAAAAACAGGCACTTATACTGATACCTTGCCTTTGTCCAGAAGCTTATTTCAGTACGGCCAGTGGGCCTAGCAAACTCCAGAATGTATTCCTGTTTCATACTTGGATCTCACTTTGTAGGAAAATATCAGTTTTTCCTCCTATCCTTAATTAGTTACTTTAGGTTACTAATTTTACCTTGAGGTATATATCTTTGTAGTCTATCATGACAGTTTCCTATCAGGAACACTACAAAACTCTTAACCTCTCATTTTGAGAACTTTTATCTTCTGGATAGTTCCCATTTCTCTGCTAAAACCACAGTGAATTTGGTTCCAATGTTGTGCCAAGCATCGGGCTCTCTCTGCCACGCTTGGTGGTCATCATCATGGCATATGGAAGCCACATGGCTCCCCTGACACTGCTGGGCAGTGGCACTGTGCTGCTTAGAGGCCCACCAGGTGCCTGTCCCACCCGTGCGTACCTCGGTGTTCATGGCAGGCCATGTGCAGGCTCTGTGGCAGGGCCTGTGGTCAGCAGGAACCCAGGGTCTGGTGAGTCCTGAGGCTCTTTGGCATTTGAAGGCAACACAGCAACTCCACTGCTGTGTGCCTTGCTGCTGTCCTGCTTTCTGGTTTTAACACCCAGTTGGAGCAGCATGACCAGTCATGTGCTCTGTGCTGAAGACTATCACAAAAGCAAACAGTGCTTTCCTTCCATGCTGGGTGATGTGCTACCCTCTAGGGAGGAAAAAAAACAATGCAGCTTGGAGCAGTGGCAAGCTGCGTGGGAATTTACCTTTCCTATTGCACAATTATTTATGCCAGCCCTGTTCCCCAGGCTGCTTTTTGTATACCAGAGTATGCCCTGGAGCATGACCCTGCCTTTGGCCTGGCTTTTCTGCCCATGCTGGGGACTGACAGTCCTGGCAAGCCCACTGTTTCTAGCAAGAAACTTGAAACAAAACAGCTCACAGGCAAAAAGCAAAGGACAGATGCATGGCCTGTAATTAAAATGGTATGTAGGAGTATATACGTTGAAATTGCTATTCATTCCCTTACAACAAATCCCACTGAAACACAGATAGGAATCTCTCAGTCCTCTTAACTGAAATTTCTAGGGCACGATAGGTGGGACTCATGCGACTGCGTGAAGCTGCACTCTAAATTAAATTAATTTCTTCCTCTCTTTGGTATCAACTATGAAATAGAGCAAATCTGAAAATACAGATGCTGCTGCCTGATGAATTGCTATTATTTTGGTAGCTGGGAGCACTCCTCCTAGTAGCTATAGAAGATGGACTTTTCACCTGAGGGACAGTAAGTGCAGAGAGTATTGACTGATTGTTTGATTGATTGATTTTTTTCCCTGGGCTTCAAGTTATATTGCATGCCAATGCTTCTCACAGATTTTTGGTTTTGTAGATAGAAAAAGCTGAGGCCTATGTTGTAGATCAGGAGTGAATTGTCCTCTGGGTTGAGGAACCGTGCATCCAGTTTTGCAGATGACTGCACTCCCCATGGCACCTTGTCTGCTCTCCAAGCTGTAGCATGGTGCTGATATTCCACATGTCCCTCCTCCATCCCTACCACCATCACCAAACCACTTGTTTTGTGTTATCCAGGCCAGACTGTGCTCGTTTTTCCCTTTTCCCCATGCCTTGTTGTCCTCCCCAAGCAAGGAGGATCACCTATTACCTGCACCCTGACTCTTTAAACCTGTGAAATACACTGGTGCCATAAAGTTTCTGGGCAATGAAAGCTGGGAAAGAGTATTTGTCTTGAGAATGTCACCTATTTTTTTCTACTATTGATTCAATGTTTTTAAATTTTGTTTCGTTGTAAAAAGCATCAATACATATATTTTCATGTAATTTACAAGGTATTTAGATAGGTCTAGAATATTATTATGTTACTACTTTATTGTCAAAAATTATTTCCTAAGCCTACATTAAAAAGTGTTTAGAAAATCTGAAATCAAACCACTCTGTATCTAACTCCATGCAGATGCACGAGGGAAAGTGAGAATGGATCCAAACCATTTTCTTTCTTTTTCTTTGGCCAAACATAAAGCCAGATCTGGCTCCTGGGGAGGTGTTGGTGCTTGAGGCTCACCAGAGCGCTGTATGGAGGATACAGACTTCAACCACCAGTGGCATAGCAAAGTCAGTCTGCTCCAGAGTTCTCATATAAACTCTTCTGCCTCAAGGCATGATGTGTCTGAGAACGTCAGTGAGGATACATGTATCTATAGTATATTTGTACAAAGTACTGGCTGAATGTTTTCAGCTGAACCTTTTCAGTTGGAAATCAGCTTTTTTTGACTTAAAATCAAGCTTTCATTGACTGCCACAAATTTTCTTAAATTTTCAACAGTTTACAACAGTTCTGAAAGTCCTCTTTTCTTTTGGTAATTTCCTTCTTGATTACTTTTTTGAAGAAGCAGATATAGGCACTGTCTACCACATTCCTCTCCTAGGATCCAGTTCCAGGTCTACATATTAGAATTGCATGAGTGATCCCTCCCATCACTGTAAATTTGGAATCAATTCAGCTTTGAGGAGCACAGAGGAGAATAACCTGCCTTGGCTGCCTCTGTTCATATGAAAAACCCATTGGAAAATAGAAATTAATACCCAGCATCAGGAAACCTCTGCTTCTTACATGTGGCTTCAAGTACCATAAACAAACTTGATAAGTAGGTATGATTACAACACAGTTACTTAATGTTTTTAACAAAAAATCAGAATAACGGATTATTTCCTAAGTGCGGATGTGGAAATATTGGTATATGACACTAGAAAAATACCTGCTTTTGGCAAAAAAGCCCTATGTGTGTTTTGTTTCTGTTTTGTTTTTGTTTTTAACGTTACTCCAGCCTTTATAGCGTGGACCACCCAAAATATGGGCTTAGACAAACCTACTGTTAATAAAAGTCAAAACAGACATGTTTTTGAAATCATTTGTATTGTATTCTCATCTTTTTGTTTGTTTGGTTTATTTTCTTTGGTCTATCACAAGTCAGAGCTGTTGCCTCCACTTGAGTTTTTTTGAAATTTCCCCTTTTTCTGAATTTTCCCTTATTTTGGATGAGTAGGTATTTAACAATATCTACGACACCCTGTATGACTGAAGGATAGTATCACTAAAAACAGTGTTTCCGGGTAGTCTCTTTCCAACATCTCAGGAGAAAATACTTCTAGTTCAAAATCTTGTCTCCAGTATACCCTCTGACTACCATGTCTGATGCCTGTTTTATATCTTGCATGAAGCCATTTTGGCATTAGAAAACATTTTATTATTTTTTTTTCCTGGATCCTACATGTCCTTATAATTTTCTGTTTTGTTTGTATGTTTGTTGTTAATTTATTTCTGCGAACAGAACTGGCTTTCCTGTAAGTTTATGAATTTTGAATCAAATTCATATTTTGTTAAAATATCTCTATTGGATGTGCTATCACAGCAACTCACATTGAATTTGTGGTTTATGAATTTACATAAGGTTATTCTAATACCTGTATTTATTTTACCTCTCAAAGGAAAAAGAAGAAAAAAGTAAACATACCTTATTATTAAGTACAGTTTTGTCATTTTGTGAATTCTTGATTCTCTGTGAACTGTCTCCAATACTGTCCTTACTTATAATGTCCATGTCTTCAGTGTTATTCTGGAATACAAGACTGGAAATTATATCAGTTCACATCAAAAGCTGAAAGCCTTTCTTGTGTAGAGTGAGAAATGATTTATTCTGATGCTTGCTCTTCCATGTTTTACTTTAGTCTTACAGAAGAGCCCAAAACTCAGTGTACAAAACTAATGTGTTCAAGTCCCCGCACTGCTGCACAAAGCTTTGTTGGTCATGGGTGGAGCTTGGCTAATGTGAATCTGTTTTCTTGATTGAAACTAATGTCTTCTGGCAGTGCTGCCCTTTGCCCTAGGAGTGGTTTAGAAGGCTTACAAAGATGTGTCCATTCTTCCCACCAATTCTAAAATTCCTCCCCGTGATGTTAGTACCTTTGTTCAAGACAATGCCATCTATTAATGCACATGTAGTAAATGTGTACATTGTTTTAACATGTACTTCTACTGTTTCTGAAATAAACTTTCAGAGTGTCGTTATAGACAGCAGTTAGATTTACTACATAAGTTCTCTGTGGTATGCCCTTTGTAGAATCATAGAATGCTGTTGTGGTTTAACCTGGCTGGCAGCTGAACACCACACAGCCGTTTGCTCAACCTCCCTCCTCCCTCTCTGGGATGGGGGAGAGAAACGGAAAAGTGAAATGAGAGTTGAGATAGAGACAATTTATTAAGATAATAATAATAATAATAATAATAATAATCATCATCATCATCATCATAGTGTGTATGAAACAAGTGATGCACAATGCAATTGCTCACCACCTGCTGACCGATGCCCAGTCTATCCCGAGCGGCCAGCCCCCCCATCCTGGCTAGCCACCCCTATATATTGTTTAGCATGCTGTCAGATGGTATGGAATACCCCTTTGGCCAGTTTGGGTCAGCTGTCCTGGGTCTGTCCCCTCCCAGCTCTTGCTGCACCCCCAGCCTGCCCGCTGGCAGGACAGAGTGAGGAGCTGAAAAGTCCTTGGCTTGGTACAAGCACTGCTCTGCAACAACCAAAACATCGGCATGTTATCAGCACTCTTCTCATCCTAATCCAAAACACAGCACTCTACCAGCTACTAGGAGGAAAATTAACCCTGTTCTAACTGAAACAAGGACAAATGGTTTGTGTTGGAAGGGACCTTAAAGATCACACGGTTCCAACCCCCTGCCATGGGCAGGGACACCTCCCAGCAGACCAAGCTGACCAGAGCCCCATCCAGCCTGGCCTCGAACACCTCCAGGGATGGGACATCCACTGCTTCTCTGGGCAACCTGTTCCTCACCAGCCTCAGAGTAAAGAACTTCTTCCCAATATCTAATCTAAATCTTCTGAGGCCTGTTATGACCACAGATCCATCGACATGCCAAGTCAATTCTGAACTTAGTAAATCTGCATTGACTTCCTTCTAAGGAAGAAGGAAGTTAAAAACAAATAATAACAAGTTGGATGTGAAAATCCTCTTCCCTCTAGGCTACGCTGACAAGGTTACTGACTTTGAATGTTGGCAAATATGAACACTGTTATACAACTTGCACATTCTGTTGTACTTTACTGATTGGAGTTTCCTGCTTGCAAAATATTTGATTAAATGGCAAGGGCATGGATTTATCTTGTATTTGTGCTCCTTCATGTCTGTTTGCTTCCCTGTAGACAAGCTGTTTATTTGACTAGTCTTTTTGAATAACTACATTCTTTGAGCTTCCCTCCTATCTCCTCCTGGGGTTTCAAGGGATAATTGGTTTTATAGAGAGTACTTCTAGCACTTGCTTTTGGTTGCACTTTTAACAACAGCATCCACTCAAGAGTAGATTGTTTTCCACCCCTTCCAGGTAGTGATTTAAACAAATTGGATGTCAGAGAATCCAAACAGATGTTTTAACTGTTTTACATTTAATGGTGGATCATTACTTCAGCTCTGGAGATTAGAATCAGGGTGCTTAAGTAACTCAGTGCAAAACAGATGCTTCAAAAGCAAACATTTTAATTTACCATGTTGGATTAGGTGGATTTCATGGATTGCTTTAAGTCAATTGAAATGAAGTCACATGATTTATAGTTCAAAACTTTTTTTTTTTCTTTTAATATTCAGTTCAGCTTAAGACCATTAATCTGAGGTGTTTCAACATCTACTGTCTGATTAAACAGTGTCATCATTCTGAATAAGTTTAAGTGAATGTTAAATACTGAAATAAAAGGGGGAATTTTTTGATCCATAATCATAGTTTTCATAATTTTCTGTCAGATTGTAAAATTCAGCATACAGGATCAAAAGTGTTGTCCCAGAATTATGAATATCCATTATCCATGCCTTAAACTGAGGTTAAACAAATCGCAAAGACAGGAGATAACATAAATAAAAGATAAAATAAAAAATGTATAGTGCCAGATTTAAATTCCGCTTGCTAAATTTTCATGAGATATTTTGAAATCAGCTGTAAAATAGGCTCACCGACCTCTAAGTATGTTAGAGCTTTCTTGAAAAGCTTAAGTTGTCTGTCTTCTACCAGTAGGACAGTTGGATGGTATTTGAAATGCAGGATAAAAAAGTTATAATGATAGACTGGCAGAAGCTGGCTGTACAAAAGAAATAGAACAAGTAAGTGTATGAGGACCAGAAAGAAAAATTCAGAAAAACCGAAAGAGGGATGGTAACAAAGCGTACGTGACCCCTGTAGTTGTGGCGTTCAAAACATCTGTTGATAGCAAGAATCTTAAAAATATTTACTTAGCCTGAGTACAAAAGACCATAGAGGTATGACTGGCTTTTACTATTTCCTGCAAGAGACAGGGTGGTATGTCATAGTAGAAAAACACTTTTTTTTTTTTTTTTTTTAAATAGCATGGCTTTGGAAAGCAAATTTGGAAAATGTGAGAAAAGACCACATAGTTTCCTGCCTGTGTCTGGTGGTGTTATACAGTGCAATGCCTTCATAATTTTCAAGAAAAATTATAACAGTGATGCCCATAAAAAAGGAAATTCTTCACAGCGCATATACTCTTTGTTAGGCAGCCAGACTTGAGTATCTAGGATACTGTGGAGAATGCTGATAAATACTAAGAGAAATAAACATCATTTTTATAGATATATTGTTTGAATGGAATGGAGTATGAAAGCTGCATTTGTTAGGGCAGCACCTTATGCATCATGCATAAAAGACAGAGTTAAATCTGAGATCCTTCCTCAGCTAAGTTCCTTAACAGCATGGTGTGCTAGGCTACAAAAACTGGTTCTGATTGCTTAATGCATCATAACACTGTCAATGAGAGGCTAGTGAACAATAAATATTTACTACCTGTTATCTGCCCTTTGCATTGTATTTAGTTCATTTTTTAACTCCCAGTTCCTCCCTGAGTCAGGGCATTTTTTTTGTCCCACTTCCGCTTACCATTCCTTTATGAGCCATCTCTTTTCATCCCTTGAGGGCTGTGTGACTTCTTGTTTAATGTCCTTATTAGCAGAGATCTGAATCATCAGAACTAAACAAGTAAAACCATTGCATCTTAAATGCAAGCTAAACACAAGCTAGGCAAATGCTAACATCTGAGTGTTAGTGTTACTGTCAGTGTAGCTGGATTTGTGAGCAGGAAATCCAGTGGAAAGCTGCAGTGAACCTCCAGCCAGAGCCACCAGAGAGAAGTTAACTGAATCATATTGAAAGCAAGAGACACTGTAGCGTCTGTGTACCTTATGACATTATTGTAGATATAGACACAATATATTATTACATTGACGTGTACACACTTAGCATGGACAGTCTTCTGGATAATGATGAGACTATGAGAATAAGGTATCTGTTGATGATTCAGGTTCCTTAAATTACATGACATATTTAAGGGAACAAAACAATTAAAAACATTAATCTGATGGTTTAAACAATGCAGCAATCTGTTTATTCTAGCTATGAGTTTGCATTCAAAGCAGGTAACTTTTCCATGTAGGCCTAATGTTTGCATTGGGGTTTTATCTTGGGTACATTGCCTTGGAGTGTTTGGGCAGACTGATAGTGTGGATAGAACTATGTGTCTTAAAATCAATACAAGAAACTTAACACACTGTAATGCACCCAAATGACTGCTAGTAACGGAGCCCTAAAATTAGTGAGATAGAGTGCAGCTGTACATTTGGGATTTGCTGTCTGTTTTCCTTTGAGACCATTACAAGTTGTGAATGTGAGAAAAATCCCAAACAATTTTGTTCAGACAGGATCGTCTGTGAAGCTATTTTATTCGTGATTGCAATGGCAGGCATCCTGACAGGCGTAAACAAATCATAACCTTTTATTCCCTATTACCCGACACCTGATCACCTCCCTGGTTTCCTCACTGGCTGAGTACTACAGGTTCACAAGCTACTCAATGCTCCTCTATACCATATATGTACAATTTTAATTTTTTTTTCAACCCCTTAATTTCTCCCTTTCCCTCCCCTTTTTCCCCTTTCTTATGTTTTGAAAACCTGTGATCTTTGTTTTACTGTTCCCACACTGCTCATCCTGTTTTTCTCAAGCTTCTACCTTATTTTGGAACAGTGAGACCTTTTACTGTTCACTTATCTACTTAGCATTTCTCCTTATTATGACTACAAAACTACCTTGGAATACAGAAAAGTAATTCTCTACTGCAAAAACACAACTTACTTTCTCGCATGAACGAGGAAAGAAAATTGCTTCTGAGTCTCCCAAGTACTGGCTATATCAGAAGGCAATAAAATAGGAACTGCAGTTTTTGCAGCTATTCCTATGGTTCCAGTGGAATCCATGAAGCATACAGAAGAGGTAGCTGATATTTTGCAGGATCAAGCATTATAAGAAATGCAATTGATGGCATTAGTAGAACTTTACACTACATGGATGCATCTCTGAAGGTTAACATTAGATAACTGATTTTTAAGGTATACTATAGTTTGCTTGAAAATATTTTACACTCCTGTAATGTAGCGGAAATTCAATTATATCATTAAAGGATGTATGTTTAAATATCAGTAGCCAATGTAAAATTAAAAAGAGCTCAAATAGTGATCCCCTTTGAACATTTGCATGACTGGTTGAAAGACACATTACTTTATGTTAACAACTTCTTCATCCCGTTAAGAGTCCCTCTACATCATCAGGCAAAAGGCCAATCATTCTTGGCATAATAAAGCTCAAATATAATCCATTTGACAGCACTTGTTAGTATTTAACCGCTTTGTAAAAACATCAAGATCATTTTCTCAATATATTTACTTTATAAAACAAACTACCTAACTGGGGTTTACTTTGTCCCTGATTTTTTTCTATCACTTTGCAAGTTAATCATTAAACAGCTCAGGTATATCTGAAGGTACTTTTGGAGTGAAACCCCTCATTGGTACTTAAAAGTGGCTTAAATTAATTTATTTAGAGAACACTTTTTGGTTTTGTGCTGTAGGGAAGATACTTAATACTAGAAGACACTATATCATGGAGGAAGAAAAGTACTGCTTGTCCAAGAAAAAAATCAAATACAAGAAAATAGGAAAAAAAATTAGATTTGTTTCTTCTACACAGTAGCTTCTACTGCAAAGTGGTTTTTTGTTTGTTTGCCTGCTTTTGTTTTTCTTTATGCAGAAAGTTATCTATTTCCTTCTGTGCTTAAGAGAGTGATTTATATGTTGAGTCAGAGATAGCATAAATGTAAATGTTAACTTCTTCTTGTGTTCCAAGAAAAAAAATAACCAGAGAGCCTGACTCAAGTCCCAGATTTCATTAATGGCTAGTTTCAGTAATTTTACATTTAGATTATTTAAATCAGGTGGGATGTCCATGCTCTTGTAAACCTCTGCTGCAAGCATGAGAGGAAATCCTGGCATCTCTGCACACTGCCCAGGTGAGGCAGCTGTTTAAGGCAGGCAATTAACCAGTCACTGTTCTGTACTCCACAGAGACTGCTGAGGAATTAGATGTTTTCCAGTTTGGGCCATTCAAGAGCATTTGGCGCTAAGCTTCTGCAGCTAGAGGGGATGTTTCTCTCCTCTGTGAATCTATATGCACAGATTTCAGAAGCTAACTTAGGCACTTCTTTTGTGTGCAAGCAAAGCCAAGATGAAGTTCCCACTTAATCATTTGGACTGAAAGAGACACAAGTTCATATTGCTTGGATATCTGCTCTGAATCAGAGATGCAATGAGGGCACTGTGATTACCCAGGAGAATGCCCTAACCACTGGGCTATCATGTTTTAAGAGAGTTATCACTCTGTCTCCTCTTGAAGCTGTCCCACTTAGCATGAATTATTAACTATTGACTGGCGTAGGGACTTGACCCTAGCTCCTTTACATTCTGCAAAGATTCCCCAGCTGGCAGATTATCAAATCAGTCTCTTGTATGTGTGTCTCTATAGCCCAATGAATATTTAATTATTAGGACAGAGTGCTTGTATATTTATTGGTGTTAGAAAATATTCTGCATGCTTATCTTCTGCAAACATTTTTCTGCATTATTTGAATAGCATTGGCTGATATTCATACCCACTATGTGCCGTCCTTCTTGTTAGCTGAGCTCTGTGACAACATAAGGATTGAAGGTTGCAGGATGACATTAGGGGATATATTACCACTGGAGCATGCATCAGAGCACCAGGCTCTCCCCTGCCCATCCTACTTTCACTAACAAAGCACGGCAAACTGGCCTGGCTGTGGATTTGTGTTGTTTGTTCCTACTCTGATTCCTTTGAAAGTGCAGGGATGCCAAGCACTGAGAAACAATAACTGACTGGTTAATAGTTTTTTGTTTGTTTGTTTGTTTTTTGGTGCTTCAGCTTTTGAAATCTGCATTGTTTAAATACTTGTTAACGTTCCCTCAAGCACATAACATGAAGAACTTTCTATGTTGGCTCCTTATCTCCACTGTGTTCTCCAGAGCAGAACATGCAATTACACTTATTTTATGTGTGGAAGAAAGAAGATATGCCCCACTCTGATTGTATGACCATTTTCCCATGTTATTAATATACATTGCTTTGATGAGATATATTCCTGCTGCATAGTTTTGATCTCCTCTTCAACAGAACTGTAAATTAAGTATCTTCAAGAAAAAGCAGCAATTGATACAACAGATAGGAAATCAGGATGAGTTAGTTGTGAGACCTGTCAGCTTACCAAATATTACTGAGTTGGGAGACTTTTCAGAGATATCAGTATACCAGATAGCACATGATGGGAGTGAGATGAGCTTATTCCTGAATGTGCCAATTGTGGCTTTTTGTATAAGAGCATTGTACTTTGGCAGGATATCGGCACAAAGCATATAAGGTGTGGTAAACAATCTGCAGGCAGAGGGCAGAAATTGCTCTTTCTTTGTTCAGGGACTGAGGTAAGCCTTGTTCATTGTTTTTAAGTCCTTTCTCTTCCCCACAAAGCAAAGGAAACCACGCTTACCTGGTAGGCCAAATTGCACAGCCCTGCATGATCACGGGTGGTCTCCTTCAGCTCCATGTGCCTAGCACGGACAGGAGAATTCAAGGTGTGTGCTGAAAGCTACTTGTAGCACAGGGCAACAGCAGCCACCATCCGGTTAATCCATCCACGAGGTGTCCGACTGCCACTTGAGGCCTAGTTGACTGGAAGGACTCTCAGGTTGCTAGCTCCACCTTCTCGCTCCCTTGGACTGCCCTTTCTGATCTGTGTGAGAAACTCAATTCAAAGTTTCTTGGGACCAGAAGGGAGGATTTCTGCATGCCCCCAAAAGCTGTTATCTTTCTGGGTGATTCCCCAAAGCAAATAAGCAAATATATGTATTTACATAAAGTGAACGGAAAATATTCTCCACCCAAGTCTTCAGCACAGTTTTTTTTTTTTTTTTTTTTTTTTTTTTTTTTTTCGTTTTGAATGAGCTATTTTCAAGTCAACTTTTTTGATGTTATCATGGCTCTGTTTTCACAGTGGTTAGGTATTTCATCTAGCAACAGAAAACATGAGAAAAGGAACAGCAACTCCAGGACCTTCAAAAAGTATCTGTTATGCACTTTTAGATTGCATGCCAAATCTTATGACACAGGGTCATTTGGTTATCTGTCCTGACATTACTCACCTTTAACTGAAGTTTGCTTTTTTTTTACAGGTTTTCAGGATTGTTAGTTTCAGTATGGAAAAGTTACATTCTTAGAACTTCTAGATGGGTCTCCTAAACATGTTTTTCATCACCTATGGGCTTCTCAACAGCTCATTCTCTACAAGTTGACTGAAAATAGCAAAACTCTTACTGACACTAATCTCTGACAAAATTCTAAGAAAAACTTTTTTTTTTTTTAGAATTTTGTCATTTTTTTTTTTTTAATGCAGCAAGATATATTTACGTACTCATTAGGTTGCATGGGGATTTAAAATGTTGAGGTTTTCCTTTTCCTGTGAAAAAGATGTCCTGTTTTAGGAATAAAGACACAACTGACTAACATGACTATATATATTTTTGGGAAAGAATAGTTGTCTGAAAAATAAGGTGATGCATCTTTCTGAGGAATCATCTAATCCTATTTTAATTACATTATGTATCATATATATATACTTGCAGTATATGGTCTCTGAATCTAAGTCTTGCTTAAAAAAAGGCCCTTTTTTTTTTTTTTTTTTTTTTTTCCTGTGCTTCAGTATGAAATGCATAACTTTGACCACTGAAAAACAGAATATATAATTAAGATTTTTTTAAGAAAAAAATTAAGATTTTTTTCTTGTGTCTCAGATATTGAAATCATCATATTTGTTCCTATTTGTATTTTCTTTGTGAATACAGCAGTTTCTGTGACTGATTGCCTCTCTGTTTGCACACTATCTGCCAGCAAAAATAGCTGCAAATATCTTTAACAAGTTTGGTATAATTGCTTGCTGATTACTGTGTACCTCAGCTGTTTCTCTCTTCCTTTCTGCCTTCTGTCTTCCTGCCAGTTTTGGAAGTGATATTACTGTCAGAGGGAAAATGCCAGAGGTAACATGACATAGAGTCATTTTCAGATCCAGACCCTTCTGTCCTAGAATTTTTATTCTGCATTTGCATGGTTGGAAGAAAGTTCTACATAAGTATCCAGACCAAGACACAAGTGCTTTCTGCTGTTGTTCCTCTTCTTCTGGCCACACATTCAATTGTCTTTCACTGTATTTTCACATTGAAAGAATGCCAGAATAAAACTGACTTGATCATTTCAGAGCAAAATTTCCTCCTCTGAATTATACTTTTTAAAAGCAAACTCATGGGATACTGAAAGCAGTGTTCCTGTAGACAAAGCACCGTGTAGTTAAACACAAGGTGGGAACTGATGGGAACTTTTTTGTCAACATCAGCATGTAGTCTACTAAATATTTGGTTTATAGCAAACTCCTTTCCATTTCTGAGAAGTTTAAATACTTAAATGAAGACATGGACTTTCAAGAAATGTTTTCTGAAGGAAATCACATCCTGACATTTCAACTGATAACAAGCTTGAATATCTGTTTTCCAGACTCATATGATTCCTCCTGATAAAAGATAGCATTAATGACCTGGATTCTTAAATTTTAGGGTGTTATACAGCATTGGACTAACAGCACTATCCTTGTAATCCATGTTGCCAAAATTACACCCACTAGTAATAGAAATATTTACATCTGAGGAACTGATTTTTAAAAACAGCACTGCGAAACTTCAAGTTCAGACCTCGTACTTCTGTGTAGATTACAGTCAATAGAAATGCATGCTAACGTAGTTTGTATTCAAGACTCCATTTCTCTTATTTATAGGAAGACCAATCAAAAACCCTAATCTTGCTCAGTATTACGTATAAATGGGATTTATATTTTTTCCTATTAGGTTAATACATGGAGGAAGTTCATTCTCCTGTGAAGACATAAATGTAATTTTCCTTGATGCTTCTCACTTCCTTTTTAATGATAGAAATTTGTGAATTTATTGGAAGAATGCTGTTCTTTTGCTTAGCAGGCCTCAGATATTAGGAAATAAAAGCATTTGCTTGTATTAAAAAAGTGGTCTGAAAAAGGAGCTCAGCTGCACAATTTACATAATATAAAGTAGAATTTGTATATGGAATGAGAAAACTTTCACTTCAATAAATTGTGTATCTTTATAACTTTGCAAACAGCTGGCACAATGAGCTGCTGTTACTTTTTCACACATATGACTGAAACCCAGAAACTGAATAAGCTTGAGGAAAAAAAATGATATTGTTGAAAATTTTGTAGATCTTTCCCTCAAAACACAAGA
>CM021797.1:42117887-42146233 GCA_011076525.1 Nettapus auritus
CTCAAGAACACAACCCCAAAAGGAGTGGGCTTTCAGAGAAACAGAAAAAGGTCATTGTGTGTGACATAGTAATGAAGAAACACAGGTTAAGTGAAAGACAGTAACATTACACAGATACTTTTTCAGGACATTCATGTGACATGTGAATACAGAATGTAAATAATAATAATTTTAAAAAAATCTATGCACTTAAATAGGAAATACTGTCTTTTCAAATAGGCATGTATGCAGACGCACACTGGTAGGTATTTGCTTTGTAATAATTTAGGTTTTTTGTTCAGTGAAATGAAACGCTGCAGAGAATTGATGAATGGGCTAGTCACTGCTGTTATGAAAATTAGACCTCTGAGGTAGAAAGTGTATTAAAGGTAAGTAATGCAAGCATGTTGTACTCTTTGTGAAAGCAGGTGTGGCAAAACCCATTGAAATTAATTCATAACTGTGATATAAGGAAGATTTTTTTTTTTTTTTTTTCTTGTTTCAACAGTTGTGGTGTAGCTGGGATGTGCAAGGGCTGTGAATACAAGGGCTGTGCCTTTGTGCATACCTGGAGTGTTTAGTCAGGGGAACTCCCCAGATTGTCTTTGTATAAAACAGATGGAGAACTGTTTGCAACAAATTACTTGACTGAACTACTTTGATTTCTTACAAAGCACCTGCCTAATTGGTCCTGCTGCTATCCATATGCTGGGTTCCCATTTGGGTCAGGACTTCTGGCAGATCCTGTTGGGCAGAGAGCAGTGGATAAGCACTATGAGCCTATTGGGTTGCATTAGCCAACACCCTGATTGGACAAACTGAGTGATTCTGTGGGCTTCCCCCAGGCAGTTCCTGCTGCAGAGGAAGGAGCTGACCAAAATTTGCACAGATAAAAGAATGTAAAGTCAGTAGAAACTGTACTTGCATTTGCAGGAATGGTAACTACAGGAATGATAATGTAAGATAGTATTTTGTGCATGATTAAGATAGGCTATGCTCTATAGATAGTTTAAAATAACCGATAGCAAAGGATCATGCACTTGCTGAAGTAGTCATCCTGTTAGCAGGACCTAGCACAACACTTACAATCCTAGAAGGATTACTAGAGCTGTAAGATCCCACCTGAGCTACCTTATGGGGACTCTCATCTGATCCAGTGACAATGCTATTCCAATACTTGCAGAGTGGAGTCCTGCATCATCTGTGCAGTTACTGACAGCCCTTTTTGAGAGATTTAGATCCCCACATGAGCAATAGCCTATGTAAAATATTCCACTATATATATTTTTAATTAGCACGCTGTCAGTGAACCTTTTTTTAATCCATGTATTGGTCCACCTGTTTTTCTTACTCTCAGTGCAACAGGCTTATGTTTTCAAAACATCAAAGCTCTGGATTGTGCCCTAATTTGCTGCTCAGACCAGGATGCCTAACTTCCATTCCTCCAGCCCCAGAGCCTCCTTTCCAGCATAACAAATGTGGTAGGAAAAAGGGGATTGGGATGCATTATACCTTGCTATTTTTCATCTACTATACTACTATGATAAATACTTTTCATCTAGTACATCTAATTAGGCCTAAGCAAGGGCATGAATGGTGTTTGTGTGCTTTCAAGAGAAAGTAGAGAAAAATTTTGGGCTTAATCAGGCTAAAGGACCACAATAATGCAAGCTCTTTGGGGGTAAATTACTTACCCACTAGCTGTGTGTGTTGTTTTGTTGTTGTTTTTGAGGGCTTTTTTAATTTGTTGTTTTGGTTTTTGTTTTCCTCCCCATAGTTTTTCATTAAGCAATCCTGCTTTAATTATGTACCACAGACGTGGTGGAATGAATTAATTTGAAACAGAACAAGCATATGCTGTGGTTTTGAATAAATATTCTGTAGGTCTACAGCAAGAACAAAACTTCAAAAATGAGCCTTGTGTGGACATAAAGTCTTGAAGAAAATGGGGTTGAGTATCACCTATTTGCTTGAAGTGACTGGGCTAAACCTGTGCCCCATGTTGGTTCCCCAGGCGAACCAGAGATGATGTAGTGTCTCTCTGCTTGATGCAATGGAATCACAAAGTGTGATTCTATTAAAGGTCATCTCCTGAGTGCTGAAGGCAACTTAAAAGGAATAGAAACATCAAAACCTTTTAAAAGAAAGAACCCCCCCCTTTGAATATCAGGAAGGCAATTCACTGAAATTCTTACACATGATTAAACATCCTTTAGTGTTTTCCATATTTGTATATTTTACATTTTTTGACCAGATGCACAGCTTGAAGTGAAATATCCTTCAGAAAGAAAATAATTCCCTGGGTTATGGAATACTACACCAGCCAAGGGCAACATGTGCACTCAGTTTGAACTCCAGGGAGTATTTTTTTAAAACTCGGATGCCTGGGGGGAGAGAGGCACCACTTAAAATGTTCTTTTGAATTTTTAATGGATATTTAGAAGTTCAGGCCTTTGCCACAGCTGAGATAAAAAGGCCAGCAATGGCTAAACACCACTGTTAACATACTGCTGTTAACACAGCTGAAGCTGTGTTATCAACCAGATAATAGGATGGGTTTGGCCTTTCGGGAAGGGTTAGGCCTGGAGCACAGTTTGGGACAGCTGCAGGTTGCCCTAGCATCACAGCTCTGCTGCCTAAACCAGTTCTGCTAGCTGAAACAAAACTTTTTTTGGAGACTGAAGGCTGTGTGTGCCCTGCATTATCCCTGCAGGACACTTTCACCTATCTCCTGTTTTTGTCTGGGAAATAGTTAAGCACGTCTTCCATGACACCGAATCTGGAATTATGCCTAAGAGTAAAAGTGTATCTATTTCAAGCATAGCTTGCTATAAGGAGTTGCAACCCCCACTCCGTTAAGTATTCCAGGATATACTTCTTTAAGCTCCAAGAGACACAAAACTACAGCTTGCCTGTCAAGGCAAAGGATATAGCAGAACATAAGTGCCTTTGGACAACCAACATTATAATCACCCAGAGGATTCCTCCTTCTGGCAACAGATCCTGTGTTACCACAGCTAATCTGTTCACAGGTATTTTAGATTTGAAGTCCTTTTTTTTTTTTTTTTACATTGTTTTCATTTTTTTCAGATTTTGTTTTACTCTGCTTCAAAACAATATCTAAAGCTCCTGCCTTCCATGTTTATTTTAATGTTTCAATACTTCAGGGTATGTGTACTGATGGCTTATTAGTACCCCTTCAGCTAAATATTTGCTGACCTAGTGATTTTTTTGAATTGCCTTTGATAGCAGTATATTTAAGAAATCTGCTTCATAAAATGGACACAATATAACCTGACAATTTTTCCTTATGTTCCTGACAGACAAAACCATCATCCCTCCCACTTCACTATATTACATGTAATTTTTCTGCCAGCTTTTTCAACAACAGAGCTCCCTCTAGCTGATTTATGCTACCTAGATTCAAGGATTGATGGTGCATGACCCTATTACCGCACAAGAATTAGCTAGTCCTTTCTGATCCAACTTACACAGAAAACACTGTTGTAATTTGCTGATACATATTGCACAAAACCTCTAGATAGAAAAACTTCCTGTTCATTTTAGTCTTCTGATCCCACATCCTCATGTAGTTACTTTTAATTTTGGCATGTCTCCTTGCAGGTTGCAGTTTCTTTGCATGACTTTAAATTCAATGTTTTGGGCTGTATAAATCTACTGGTATCCTTGAGGGTTACTGATGAATAAAAAAGTAATTTTGAGAATTGAGAGAGGAAGGAGATTACTGGAAAGAAAGTCAGGCTCAAATCCTTGCAGGCACTATTTCCAAGCCTGAATCTTGTATCCAAACATACCACAGAGGAGAAGGTTGGGGGCATATTTTGGAGTAACATGGTGTAAAATAAGTACTGGGGGAAAGATGGAATCATTTGCCATTGGACTAAAAATAAAGGAATAATTTAAAAGTGTGAAGGAATCATAACCATGCAGCTGAGCAAGATGTTCTTGTTAAATATGGAATTGGGTGTAGAACAAATATATTTTGTGCCAGAAGAGTATCAAATGATACTTGGATAGTGAATGCCACATTACAAACAAACAAACAAACAAAAAATCATGAAGAAAATCACAGAATCACATTATATCCTGAGTTGGGAGGGACCCACAAGTTGGACCATCAAGTCCAACTCCTGGCTCCATGCTAGAAACACTGTAAAAGTACTTGTTAATTCCTTTTCCACTCTTGCTTTCATTTTTGGCCTTTTCTCACATGAGCAAATTGCCAAGTGACATCCTCTGGAGTAGCTAACTACCATCTAAGTCAATGCCTTCATCAGAAAAGCTGACTCTTCTGGCCACGCATAAACAGTAAGCTAAATGCATGACACATCTGTTTCTGACTTTCTGTCTAACTCCTCTAGGGGCCGCTCTAATTATTTGTGATGGATTACTCATTTTACAAAGCTTTACACTTAAGTACTTTAAAGCATATTTGAAAATTCCACTGGAAGCACATTACCTTGCAGAGCTGCCCTGCACCAGCTGTATACGAGATTAATTGTCAGGCAGCACCAGACCACAGTGTGTGGGAATTGTATTACAGTCCCTGCAGTGATTGATATAAAGGACTATGAAAGGTCAGGTGCACTCCCTCCCCTTGCCCCCATTTCTGTCTTGGAAGGGAGAAAAAACTCCAATAAATTATCTCATTCTAAGCAGTGGAGTAACATTTGCTGGTAGCAGAAATACAGTATATGTGTGGTGCACGCCAGAGAGGCCACACACCAGAGACTGTCAGAGCAGGAAGCCTCTGTTTATCCTAAAGTGACATTGTTAGTAAGCACTGATCTTTCGAGCTGTCTTTGAGGTTTGAAAAATGAATATAAGCATTATCCATACTATTACTTTTATGCCATTACTCATACATATGCCCTCACTCTGACCAAGTAACAGAACAAATACATCTTGTCCATGCGTATGAATAGATATAATGGTTAGTGCGCAGTTAAATCAGCTTTCCTGCCAAGAGTTGAAGTGTGACTTGCTGGCTTTGATAGTGCTGGCTTCTCCTGCTGCCTAGGAGGGCACCCAGATGGAGAGGTCCTGGTGCCTCTGGCAAGGCACAGCAGCTGCCAACTCCCTGGCCACCTCCAGTACTACTGGCACTGAAATGCCCGTGCTGCAAGGTCCTGGCATCTCCTAGTTGGGATAACTGTAATTGTCCCCTTACAAGCACTTACATTAAACAACTCCTTAGCTTGTTTATATGTCTAGTCTTCCCAAGTAAGGATTTTCTTTCTTTGGCAGTATGAGGATCAGCAAGCTCAACCAAGGCCAGTAATGCCAATTGCTGTAATAGTAGTATTTTATGCACAGAGAATAATCTAACCCATACCTGCCTATAAAATTATCTCCCTGTTTAATGTCATGAATCACCTCATTCATTAACTTCTACACCATACTGAGGCTTTTAGTTTTCACCTTTAAGCCTCACACAGTACTCAAGCTATTTATTTTATGAACTCATCCTTACTATGTCTGAGTGTCTTCTTTAATCTCCAGTTTAATTTGGTATAATTTCCTTTGGTTTTACTAATGTTTTCCTTATTCCTTTTGTTCATCTTTCTCTGCCTCTCTATTTCCTATCCCATGCCCTGATGCCTTCTAAGCTTCCAAAAATTACACTGATTCTCTCCACAAGCAGTTTCCTTCAAATCTCTCTGATGACTGTTTGGACAGAAAACTTTCTTGCACCTTTTTTTCTTCCTGACAATCATTTGCCCTCACTTCTCTCATGGTATTTATTTACGCTGCTGATACAGTCATTTACAATATAACCTTTAACATAGCTAGAGGATGTGCCTTGTTTCATTTTATTTTATTTTATTTTATTTTATTTTATTTTTTTTCCTTGCACTTCTTTAACTGCTTAAAATAACACAGTGAAAATGCAAGTAGAAATATAGAAAATGAGAAGACTCTGGGTCCTTATTATGTATCAGATGGGTCAGTTCAGAAGGGTGATTAAAAACAAACAAACAACAACAAAAAAAAACTGTCTTATTGAAGGGTTTTCTTCACTGAAAATTACAGATTTTTGAGGAAACAAAAAAAAGTGTGGGTTCAGTTAGAGCTAGTTGAAACTGGCCTGTGAGCCCAAAAGCTGAGGAGGAGAAAGGTGTTTGGTGCCAATGAGCTGGAGGGCAAGGCAAGCAGCAGTCTCACTCCCATTGCAAGCACAGAGGAAAGAAGTCCTAAGCCCCAGGAACTGCTCCTGCCTTAGAGTGGTCGCTGGCAAATGGGGCTCCTCCACACTCCAGGTGTTGTAGGACCATGTTGCACTGTGGTCAGAGCATTATCCAAATTAATGTCAGCCTCTGTGGGCTACTGGAAACGTCCCCACACCTTTAAATGTGCTTTCTCCTGAAGACCTTGCCAGCACAACTAAGTGCTGAATAAAGAGAGAGGGTTTAGATTTAATTTTGGGGCATGCCAGGAAAAGGAATAGGCTTTACAGTCACACAAGCAACAGCATGAGGAGGATGCCACTCCCACCTTGGGTGCACTTGTTTTTTTATATCTCATGCAGCTCTGCTGTTTCTGGGAAGATAGCTGCATTTGCCTGTGCATTCAGATTCTTTAACTGTTTGACACTGTACCAGAGAGACTCGTATGTGAGCATCCATGACAGATGTACATTAACGCGCACATCTCTGCAGGCAGCTGCAGACAGGAGTCTGCACTGCGAAAAGATGTGTTGGGCACTTGGTGGCAGTATTTGCATTGGGTTTTTGCACCAGTAATGCTATTAGCCATGCAGTTTCCACTGCAGCCTCGGAAGAGCTGTGGGTATTTTTGGCTGAGTGAGGGAAAAGGAAGGAAAAGAGAGAATTACAGAAGAGGAGGGGAAGGACAGTAAATATGATTTATTATTTAAATTTATTTAAATTGTTTTATTTATTTATTTATTTTTCCTTCTGTTGACTTGCTATCTCAGGAACTATTATTGACCCTTTCTGCTAAATCTCAAAACATAAGTTATGTGAACTGTTATTTGAAAGCTATCATAGTGCAGCTGATAATATTGTTTGGGTTTATATTGATTACAAATTAACATAGGGTTCTTGTGACAGCATTATCCTCCAGTAATAATTGCCTTCCAGGTGGTACAATGCTTCAGCAGCATCTGGAACATTTGGCTGCTTGCTGGTGCTGCAAAATATCTCTGAGCATATGAATAGGTGGGAGTGGTCCCCAAGTGCAATGAGGGGCAGCATCCTGTACATCTGACTTACTGCTGGTGATACCTTTGGAAATGGTTCTCTGGGGATGCCAGGCCTGTGCAGATGACTGAAATAATCCCTTGCTAATACTGCACACAGGTGGCAGAGATATAAATGTGGCAATGGGCCATTTGAGGGGTTGCAGGTGCACCCTAGCTCAGAACTAAGGATTGAGACCATGAAGAATAAGTACATTATAGCATACGTATAACTGTATCTATATTCAATCTCTTCTATGTGGCATATTTTCAGCCCTACCCTGATATCAAATAAGACTGGTAGAAATACTTTATTTTTTATATATATATTTTTAATAAATTTGAGCAGCAGATGCAAATGTTTGTGGTGCAAATAGCAAAATATACATTCTGGTGGTCTGGTAAAAATGTGTAATGCCAAGTATTTATTTGGGGAAAATATTTGCTTTCTTAATGCAACTTTGCTTCAGTGAGTTAGAACAGGAACAAGAATAATGGTTGTGTTTTCTTTATTTTTCTTAAAAAAATTGCTTCTGTCCTGTTTGTTTTGTTGAAACTTATTCTTGGGTTTCATGAGATCGTTTTCACAGCTTTAAGTGTGCAATAATATCATGTTATAGTATGGCTTCTCTCATGTTGCTCGTAATTATTAATTTTTTCCTAAAAAGTTTAGAAACTGGAGGAAAATCGGACAAGATAAAGCTCAATCCATGTCAAATGCTAAAAGAGATCCTAAGATAGTGTAAATCAGTGTAGTTGTGACATTGCTTATTTTAGTGACTGGTCTGATCCACTGAGCACTTATGAAACTAGGGACTATTCATGCCCAGTTGACCCATCTTTCCACCTGTTTTCATTTGAAAAGCTGAGAACAGAGCTTTCCCTCTCTCACTCTGTGGGAGGCTCCCTCTCCTTGTTGCAGTTGATGTCTTTATCCAGCTGAACTATTCCTCTGTTCCCTTGAAATGGTCTGTAATAAATTAATAATTTATGCTAAGTGAAGTAATACTTCTGGGAGTTTAGAGTTGAACTAATCAAAATTCAGAAGTTGTGGGCCCCATTGAAAACATTTTCTGAAATCACTATGGCTCCAAGAGATATTAAGATGTGCGTGCGTGTGTGTGTGTGTTTGGGGAAACAGAGGAGAGCTTTAGTCCCTTTTACTTTCCCAAAGGAATGACTAGCAATGACAGGATTTAGGAAGACAGGAATGCACAGAGTAGTCTTGGGCTGCAGCAGAACCCTTTGGAAACTGAAATTCTCCTCCAAGGAAATGTCTAAAACTGTTCTCTGTGCTTGGAAAAGGTAAATAGACTTTCCAGCATTTCCAGTGGGATAAAGAATCTGAGGACCTTTATTTAGAAGAGAAGTCATTTATTTAGGGTATAGTTTACTTTCTTTCCTTATTTTATTCTTTCATTCTCTTTTTCTTCCTTTTTTTCCTTTCTTCCTTTGCTTCTTTAATTTTCATTTTCTCTTTGAAATCTAAGTTCTGAAGCTCTTGGCTTGGCTATGTCTCTACCAGGAATAAGGTTAGCTGTTCTTCTCAAACCCCATGCTTGTCCAGCTCCCATTACCTGGAAAAATAATGGTATGCAACCCCAGAACTGCCGCTCGTGGCAGCTCCAGCATATCAGGCTGTCCCCTGACTTAGGTGACAATAGCCTGGGAATTATAAAACCCTGCCTCTTTTGTTGGATTGTGATAATGGAATATTTTAGTTTTCACAAGTTACATTTTAAAATGTTTTATGAAGATCCGCTTCTAAACAACTGTGTTCAACACGCACATCAAATATTGGAGGCACTGGAAGGAAAATATAATAACAGCAGCCCCCATTGTTTCCCTGCAAACCGATTTTGGAGAGTGGATTATTGCTTCATACTGGAGCTTTAATAACAGTGGTCATCATCAGTGGTCATAGTCAAACCTCTGTAGTTTACTAAAAAGCCATTCCACATTTATTCTCTGGTATCTCATTCAGTCTTTTCTTGCTTTCCTTCCAAGTGATAAACCAAACCTCTGTTGCAGTGGGCTATGTTTAAAGCTCAGTTGTGTGCTTCTACAACTTCTGAGCTGTCCTGCAGATTCTGAGATACGGGTACATTATAAGGATCTGAAAAAAAAAGGGGGGTGTGTGTTAGGGATACCTGGATAATGTGTATGTTGAGGGTGGCTATAAATTCTGTGAATATTTTAGTGATTGTAAAAAAAAAAAATATTCAAGTACTTCATTTCTCTTAAAGTATCAATTTGTTTATTTACCTAAAACAAACAAACAAACAAACAAAAAACTCCTCAATTAAGAAAAAATAAAAATAATAAAAAAAAATCAACTGTTCTAGTAGCTAGAGGACAGGCCAGTAGGTGGTGCTCCAGAGTATGCAAAGTTATTTTCAGCTTCCTAGGGCAGAAAGATCTTTCATTTTTATGTATTTAGGAATAGATTCTTAGAGGGAACGTCCCATTATCTCCCTGAGTACAAAGATGATGATTTGAGTTGCAAAGATGCTCATTTTATGGAGCTCCCGTTAATTTAATCTAAAGCTGCAAAACTCAGAAATCAAAAGTGAAGCTCACTGACTGCAACTTTCCAAATATTTGTGGGGATGGTGTTGTGTTTTCCTGTGTATTTGAATAACTTGATTCATTCATGCTCAGTTTCTCTGTCGTACCTCTAGGAAATACAGAAATAAATTTGAGTTTTGTAGATTTTTCTTTAATATTAGGTGTTTAAAATAGCTGTAATGTGGTTGAAAGTCTGCCCCAAATGTGGAGATGTTCCTAAAACTGTAAAATTCTGATCTGAAACAGGACTAAGGATTAATCCTACATAGTTCACGAGACTTTCTTACCAAACGTTTCTGTTGCTTTTTTGAACTTTACAGTGATTGTTTTAAAATTTAGATATGGATTTTATTTCTATTCCAGGTCAAGAATGATTGGCTCTGTAAGTTTGTTTTTGGCTCTGGTTGTGTATTTTAGTCTAATGATAATAGTTAAGATAAGCAATACTTAAGGTAAATTAAAGTCTTTCCTGCCATCACCTGCCCCAAGCAGCATTATTTTTGATGAGGAAAATTTTGAAATTTTTAATCTTCAATAAGTAATTTTAAAAACAGGTTATTGAATCTGTATTCAATCCACCCATTTATTTATGCATATGATCAATAATGGAGCTCATAAAGACATCAACAATAAAAATGTTTACTCTTGGCTTAGACTTGAGGGGGAGGAGCTAAAGATAGTAAGACAGAATATTTCAGATATTAAAACCAAAGAAATACGCAAGTCTTTCTATACAGGGTAAATCACTAATTGTATTGAAATAGGAGTGTTGTGTCGGGTTTCAGTTCCTTCACCTAATATGAGATACTTCTTATTCCAGTTGAGGTCTCAGTGATCATAATTTGTTTAGTTATCATAGGTTTACTTATGATGTAAGGCTGTTTCATACAAGCAAGATAGTTCCAGATTTTCCTACAATTAGGGCCATAATCTGCTTTACTCTTTCCATAGCTTCACTGTAAAAGAGAGGCTTCTTCATCCCTGTTGGTTCTATGGAGTTGCCCTTGTTCTTGTAGAAGAGATTCTCTGAACTCTTCAAAAACATAAGAAGCTTGCATTCTACTACAACAAATTGTGAAAAAATAGCAATACCCCAGAATAAGCTTCTCTCCAGCTGTGATTCCATAAGCTGGTAAATAATACTTTGAATTCTTATACACAGGTCAAAAGATGCATTTTTTGACACAAAGCACTGAAACAATATAAATTCACTTACCTTGTACAAAGTGATTTAAATGTGTTTTGTCTGGGGTGTTAAGGACCAATTTTATTTTGGATCAAGTATAATTTGTCATACTTCTCTTACTTTCTGTTGGATCAAAGATTGCTTATCATTATTAATCTGATAAAAATATGATTATGTGTAGACACCTGATTCAAATCAAATTCATAATATCTGGTAATTCAGTAGTGAAATTCTTCAGTTTTACTGCCTCTGAAACTTCATTTGATTTTTTGAAGAGATGATCACTTTTGTGTGCACCAGCATCACCTGAAGACATTATTGCTTGCTCTTTCCGGGTGTCTTTCTTGGCTGGCTTGAAATTTCCACCTCCCACAATCATGGTTGGTTAAAGGGATTCTGGAATACCCCCTAATCCATATCATGCAAAATAAAGTAAGTTAATTCAAACCATTGTATGAACTGTTTAAATTAGTGCAGCTGGGTTTGCAGGGAGTGGATTAAGCATCAGTCACACACACATTTTTCTGCCAGGGTGGCAACCTCCAGCTGGAGAGTAGAGAAGGGGAAATATTCAAGTGGCACATCTGTGAAGTGTAAAGGTCTCCCCACAGCCATTGTCTTTAATTGAAAGACTTAGCACCTCATTAAAATCATGTTGTAAGTGAGCTAAAACTGAGTAAGTCTGAAATGAGGTAGTAGAGTAGTTACTGCAATGTTCACATCAAATTGTTCTTGAAGAATAGTTTTTTTTTTGTGCTCTTCTTGGCATAGTATATAGGAGTATGTTGAAGAGCTGATCTGATGCCACTTAAGATTGAGAATTCAAATCAATAAACATAAACACCTGGAAGTCAAAGGTGTGGTGCACGAGTGGAATATCAAACCCAGAGCAGAAGCTCCTGTTACCTTTTGTAGTCCATAAGGACAATTTGTGCTTCAGAGCAGTGTTCCAGAAAGTTTGTATAGCAACCAATAGGAAGTACCTGAAAACACAAGTGTGCTACTATCTTTTTTCCTGTTATTGGAGGAATTGCTGAGAGCCATCTTACTTAGACTTTACTCAGTGCTGTTTAAAGACTCTTCAACAGGGAAAGCCTGTGTTGTATAGGTCCTTAATATCTGTGCCTAGACTACATGGCTGTCTACATGCAGAGTTCTTGTCTTGTGATCACAGTTTGTGACTGAGTAGAAAAGCATAAAATTTCTTGAGTGAGAAAGAGACAACTTACATGTTAAAATGGTAGTAGAAGGGTCCATACTTTTAGGCTTCTCTTTATATTTTCTATTGACCTGATGGTTAGTGTTTTTGTGGCTTGAACCTTCTCAGACTGAGGAGAGCTAGAAACTCTGGCTGTCTGGCTGCACAGTAGAAATGTGCAGATAATACTGATAAACCATTGCAAAATAAATATGAATAATGTTGTAGAGTATGTATAAATAATAGGAATGGAACTGTGTTTCAATTATTAATATATTATTGCCATCAATAAACAAGGGTATCAATCTCACATGCTTAATACAAATTACATCCATTAGGTCCTTCTTTCCTCAAGCACATAAATCTTTACAATCTGAGCATATACCAGTTTTTAAATCCATAAATGTATTATGTAGTAGTTCTCTTTGAGGAGCTAATGCTTTGTTCAATATTCTGTTAAAATGTCTCAAATGAAGCAAATGGGCTTCTAGAGTCTTATTTATGGAGGCTCAGAAGAGCAAAACATAAAACATGAAAGTAAAAACACTTGAAAGCTCAGAGACTACAGCACTATATTCTTCCAGCCAGAGAAACTAATGATGAGTTTCTGAATTCTTTTCATTCACTGGTTTGTGTGACCTTAAGAAAAAAGAAATCCCAAATCACCACAAATTAATCCCCCCCCTTTTTTCTTTTGAGGCATTATTTTAGTCAAAACTGATACTGTATATAGAAGGCCCAAGCCAAGATGACATAGATTTCACCTTACAAGGTAATACCAGCCTATAAGCTGATAGCTGAACACATAGACTGAATGAGAATGTATTCAGCTGGGGTGAAGATGAAGTTATGATGAAGATATGTCACCTTTATAAATGCTTGGTGTACCTGTGTTGTGTGATGACAGTAGAGATGATTCCACTTTTGGCATAAACATCACTGTAGGATAAAAGTTACACATGACAGAGCAACAGGAGCTTGGAAGTGACTTGTGCAGAGCATTAAATACTATTATTTATGGAAAATAGAGTGGATTTTCTGAACAAACTAGTTTTTTCTTATATAGGTCTGTGTAATACAGGCTCTGATTGCTCTGACATGTCAAAGATAAGAAATATGTACTAGCATTCAACTTCCCTACTGGTGCGAGTATTAAATCACAGGTTGTGCTTCCTGAAGCAGTAACATCAAAATTTCCAGGAAGGAGGTGGTCTAATGGATAACTCTCACTGAACAGCCTGTAGCAGTTGTACGGAACGTTTCTGGCAGCCTGTGTTGCTGTCCGTCCTTTCCAGACGGTCCTTCAGGGGCTGAAGAAAGTGGTTGTGTGCAGCTTCTCCTGTGGCAGCAGCTCCAGTGCCTCACATAACTCAGGGCTGGGTCAGGTCTGGAGAAGAGGACGCTCAGGGGAGACTTTGTTGCTCTCTACAGCTACCTGAAAGGAGGTTGTGGGGAGCTGGGGGTAGGCCTCTTCTCACAGATAACTAGCGATAGGAATAGAGGGAATGGCCTTAAGTTGCTCCAGGGGAGGTTTAATTTGGAAATTAGGAGACATTTCTTCTCAGAAAGAGTAGTCAGGCATTGGAACGGGTTGCCAAAGGGCTTGGAGGCATCACTGCCCTGGGGTTGTTTAAAGAAAGGTTTGACCTGGTGCATAGGGACGTGGTTAATTGGGTAATTTGTAGTAGGGTGATAGCTGGACCAGATGATCTTGGAGGTCTTTTCCAACCTTAATGTATCTATGATTCTATGTGTTTACTTGGCCGCTAGTTGCCATCTCAGTGTAGTATTTGGTGGTGTGGTAAACCAAAAATTAACTCTGTTAGAATAAGAAATTCTTTTTCTGTTGATTGCCTGATCTGGTTTGGCACACAGTTGCTTGTGCTGGAAGAGCACAACAGGTAGAGCTGGGATGGAAACAAGATGGCTGGTGTGGGAAAGAGGGATGGGAGCAACCAGGTAAGGTGGCTTACCCTCTTCACATGAATATTAAATCCTGATGTAAGAGCTGGGAGAATGCAGAAGAGCACAACCCCATTGCCTTGGCCATTTGCACAATGCCAGGCAGTGCTAGAGGCAGTATCCCATTTGCCCCTCTGCTTGTTTTGTAATGGCTCTATTTGGGATATTAGCAGGTGCTTTGTGCCACAATACGCCAAAATATAGAGCTACTATAAGAAAAAAAGTTGTTTTTGCACATGACAAAGCACGATACCATTCAGCTGTAAGTTTGAAATTAATAAGTGACACAAGGCTCTGCAAACTATCCTAGTCAGCCCCATTTTTGTTTTCTTCAGCATGAGATTTCCTACAGTCATTTTATATTCTGTGAACATGGTGTAAATTTTCAGATACCACTGAACTTCAGCAATGATGACTAGATGTATCTGACTGGAAAATTGCCCAATGGGCTGTTGCAGACACATAATTGACCATTTAACCTCTGGATCATATCACAGCTGTGACAAAAGCTTGATGACATTGGATTCTTTTAGGAACTTACATGGCTGTCATCTGCCTGGTACAAATGCTTGAAACGGAAAATATTAACGCAGTGTTGGACTACTTCTGATTATTTTTTAAGCTATCACATTGCCATATACACCTTCACCTCTAAACTGTGCTCACAAATATGCCACAGAGTGCCTACATAAAACTAAAGAATTTATCTAAAATAGTCTTAATAAAAGCTTACAGTTCTGATAGCTACATTCAATCAATCAAAGTGATACTATATCATAGAATCACAGAATCACAGAAAAGTCTAGGTTGGAAGAGACCTTCAAGATCGCCGAGTCCAACCTCTGACTTAACACTAACAAATCATCCCCTAAACCATATCTCTAAGCTCCACATCTAAACATCTTTTAAAGACCTCCAGGGATGGTGACTCAACCACTTCCCTGGGCAGCCTATTCCAGTGCCTAACAACCCATTCAGTAAAGAAGTTCTTCCTAATATACAACCTAAACCTCCCCTGGCGCAACTTTAGCCCATTCCCCATCCTGTCACCAGGCACGTGGGAGAACAGACTAACAGACCTGCTCGAGGGTAGGAAGGCTCTGCAAGATGATCTGGACAGGCTGGACCAATGGGCTGAGGCCAATGGTATGAAGTTCAACAAGGCCAAGTGCCGGGTTCTGCACCTGGGGCACAACAACCCCAAGCAGAGCTACAGGCTGGGAGATGTGTGATTGGAAAGCTGCCTGTCAGAGAAGGACCTGGGTGTTTTGGTTGACAGTCGGCTGAATATGAGCCAGCAGTGTGCTCAGGTGGCCAAGAAGGCCAACAGCATCCTGGCTTGCATAAGAAACAGCATGGCCAGCAGATCCAGGGATGTGATTGTCCCCCTGTACTCAGCTCTGGTGAGGCTGCACCTTGAGTACTGTGTTCAGTTTTGGGCCCCTCACTACAGGAAGGACATGGAGATGCTTGAGCGAGTCCAGAGAAGGGCTACGAAGCTGGTGAAGGGTCTGGAGAACAAGTCTTATGAGGAGCGGCTGAGGGAGCTGGGACTATTTAGCCTGGAGAAGAGGAGGCTCAGGGGCGACCTTATTGCACTCAGAGGTTGGACTCGGTGATCTTGTAGGTCTCTTCCGACCTAGACATTCTGTGATTCTGTGATTCTGTATATATACATGCCGTAATTTCTTGTATGTTTTCCATATATCTTTTCTAAACTAATTAAGTCTGTAGACCCTATGACCTTCAACATCTATAAGATTGACTATATAGGAAGACTAATGTGGTTTTAAGCATTTAGATGTCTGCATTTTAAAGTCTGGTTTATAATAGTAATTTGATCTCCTTAGTAATTTGTTCTCCTTCTATGATAAGATCAGCCACTTAGCAGATGAAGGGAAGTCAGTGGATGTAATATTTCTGTATATTAATAAGGCCTTTGATACTGTCCCTCATGACATCCTTCTGGACAAATTGTCTGACTGTGAGATAAACAGGTTCATGCTATGCTGGTTGATGAACTAGCTCGATGGTAGGTTGTAGTGAATGGTGCTACATGTGACTGGTGGCCAGTCACTAGTGGTGTTCTGCAAGTCCCAGTTCTAGATCTGGTTCTGTTCAATGTTTGCATCAATGATCTGGATGCAGGAGTGGAGTGCATCCTCAGCAAGCTTGCTGATGATACTGACCTGGGAGGTGCTATTGACTCCCTGGAGGGATGAGAGGCCTTGCAGAGGTATCTAGATAGACTGGATCACTGGGCCATCGTTAACAGCTTAAAGTTCAACAAAGGTGAAAGGCTGGTTGTTGCCTCTGGGATGGAGTAATGATAGTCACAAGTTCAGACTGGGAGGTGAATGACTGGAGAGCAGCTCAGCAGGAAGGGATCTGGGGGTGCTGGTGGCAGAAGGCTCAGCATGAGCCAGCAGTGTGCCCTGGCAGCCATGATGGCAAAATACATTTTGGGGTGCATTAAACACAGCATAGCCAGCTGGTCAAAAGGTGTAATTCTACTGCTATGTTTAGCACTGGTGCATCCTCACCTTGAGTATTACACAATATAAAAAGGATGTTAAAGTCCCTGAATGCATCAGAGTAGGGCAGCAGAGCTGGTAAAGGGGCTGGAAGGGACGTCCTATGTGGAGAGGCTGAGGACACTTGGGTTGTCCAGTTTAGAGAAAAGGAGACTGAGAGGTGAACTCTTTGCTCTCTGCAAAAGGAGAGGAGGAGAAGCAGAGAAGGAGGTGCTGGTCTCTGTTCCCAGTAACTGATGAGAGGATGCACAGGAATGGCACAAATACATTCCAAGGGAAGATCAGACTAGATTTTATGAAAATTATATTTTCTGTGAGGGTGGTCAAACACTGGAACAGGCTGGAGGGTATATTCTACAAGGAAACGCAGAGGACACTTGGTTTGTCTAGGCTGGAGAAAAGGAGGCTGAGAGGTGACCTCATTGCTCCACAACTCCCTGAGAAGGGGAAGCGTGGAGGGAGGTGCTGCTCTCTGCTTCCTGGGAACCAAGGATGGAATGCAGGATAATGGCTCAGAGCTGTGCCAGGGGAGGATCAGACTGGGCATCAGGGAAGATTTCTTTACCATAATGGTGGTCAGACACAGGAACAGGCTTCCTAGGGAGGTGGTTGACCATCCCTGTCAGAGTTCAAGAGGCATTTGGACAATGCCCTCAATAACTTGTTGCAATGTTCTGTTAGCCCTGAAGTGGTCAGACAGTTGGACTTGATGGTCTTTGTAGGTCTCTTCCAACTGAACTATTCTATTTTATTCTAAATAGAGAGAAGAGCTCCAAACTTCTGTCTCTGTATTTACAAAAATAATTATTCCTAGTTTAGAAACTCCAGTTTAACCAGTGATAATAAAGAGATAATTTGCAAATCAGTATTGTGTTAGAATACTTCTGCTGAAATGGGTGATACAATTCTTCTTGACTCAAGTGGGAATCGGATGAGTTCTTCTACTATTAGACATTGATAGGATACTAGCCATTTGTAAAAAAAAGTATGGTTTCTTCATCTAGAGACAAATATTTATTTGCCACAAAGAAGAAAGGCTGCAGCTAAGACTTCCAACAGGGTTATTTGTGGAGCTATAGGCATAGACAGAGAAAAGCAGCAATAGGTGACCAAAACTGTGTATTGCTGAAGTCCTATTGAATTTGCACAGTGTATTTTGGCCATTGCCAAACATATCTTGTTTTGGTGATTTCTTATAGTTGGACTACAGCTATGCAAAAATCTTGAGCCTGAGCTACAAAGTCAGCATTGTAGACTGTGGGAAATAGGAGTGTCCAAAGTGTGTTGCTTTCTGCACATCTCGGTGTAACTCTCATTTGCCTCCAGAAGGGTCAGTTCTTCATCTTCTGGGCAGCTGGTAAAAGCACACATCTGTCTGCACAGCCAGAATGAAGATCTACTACTACTAAAAAGCACCACTGGAAAACAATTTGGATCTCTCTTCAGGCTCTGCAGTTGCTGGTGGGCTAATCCTACCAGGAAGAGAAGGTCATGACTACAGGTGGCAGAAATATCTGGGACTGGGGTTAGTTATCTCTGGAAAGAGTGTTGATCCTTGGCAGGTTAATCTGAATTTATTTGGTGTTACTGCATTCTTGTTCTTAGCTGACACTGATGTGTAGGGTTTACTTCCACCCAGGCACCAGTACTCTCATGTTTCTGATCCAGGGCTCTGTCATCTCATCTGTTCTCTGTATCAGTTATTGGTAGGATTTTTCTTAGTTAAGTTCCGAAACAAACAAACACCTGACAGGTCCACTCTGCTTACTTTGGACCTCTGAAAAGGTTAAAAGCATACTAATCCAGATCAAGTACTATATATTACTTGTATAGCACAAAGGACCAAATGCTCACCATGTGGAATATGAAGTGTGAAGAACTGCTTGCTTCATAAGAAATCAGCACCAGACAGCTCTGGCTAAAGTGGGAGAGCTGTTATAATAGGAAATGGGGGATAGTGAAGGTCTCTGATGCTGAACTACTAATGTAGCTGTGGATGACAATAATGCTAGATTTAGGAGGAGGCAACATTAAAAAAACAAAACAAAACAAAACAAAACCAAAAAAAAAACCAGCAAAATGCTAGCAGATTTTCATGTTTTCCATGGGAAAGCTTGATTTTTTTTTTTTTTTTTTTTTTTTTTTTTTCCCTCATTTTGCTCCAATTGTAGATGTGCAAACGTGAAAAATGTATGAACAACCATTTACTCTTTAAAGGGGGGGTACTATTTCAGGCTTTATTTTTTATTTTTTATTTTCAATGGCTGGCAATGGTTGTAACGTCACTATCTTAAAAACAATATGAACAGTTTCTTAAGTGTTGAAGGGGAAAAATTTTTCTAACCATTGTGTTACTTCTGTGAATGAACATGAGAAAAAAACAATCGAAACTGGAGAAATTTTAACCAGGGAGAAGTTTTGTGAGAGCACTATCAAATCCTCTCTATATAGAAATCTCAGCAGTCTGCCATCACAATACAGAGATAAATTTTACTTGTATCTTTGCAGATACCACATTATGCTCCATAACAGTAGTTTAATTTGATCTGAGAAAGCTAGCCAGTAATCTATAAAGTGGAAGCTTAACAGAATCTTTTAGAAATCATGTATGACAAAACTATCTCTCTTTGTGAAGTTTATATGAAATATGGACAGGTGTAGTTGCCTTCTTAGAACTGAAGTAGAATATGTCAAACTCTGTAAAACAGCTGTGTCAAAAGAGCTGAAAATTTGGTTACACATTGATTTATGAATCATGAGAACTAAATTATTTAACAGAATTTGGGAATAGCCAGAAATTTATGGATAGTCTGTGTTTACTGATGTTCCATCAGTTGTCATTTTCCTTCATTATAAATTGATTTTGTATTGAAAATCTGTGTAAAAAGTCTTTCAGTTTTTTAGAAAGAAAAAGTTTCTAGATTTGGTGTGTAGAACTCACTCATTTGAGCCGTAGTATTTTAAATGTGTTAACAATTATGCTTTTGAAATGAATGGATTTTTAATGCTTGCTGAAGTGCTTTGATGAATCAGGGCCAATGTGTACTAAATACTTTTTATTAAGAAGAGGAAATTTCCTTCCTTCGTTCCTTCCTTCGTTCCTTCGTTCGTTCGTTCCTTCCTTCCTTCCTTCCTTCCTTCCTTCCTTCCTTCCTTCTTCCTTCCTTCCTTTTGTTGTTGTTGTTGTTGTTGTTGTTGTTGTTATGGAAGCTGTAATTTCTAGTGGGCTGGCTGCTGCTCCAATCTTTGCTGTGAGTGTGGAAAGCAGAAATACTCAGAGGGTTCATAGCACAAGCTATTCAAGCCTCTGATACAGAGCTGCTTCTTAGGCTTTGCAATTGTATGCTATTTGTTGGACTTGAAGGGCAAAGTCTTCATCTGTTTTTATATCCTAAAACTCTGTAAATCATGTGGAAGGAATAGAAAGGGAGAAAATCAAATCCGAAAAGTAATAAAGCAAAAAGCAATTCTGATGTCTTCAACCTTCGCCAGTGTTGAAAAATCCACTGAAAAGGCAACTTTAGTCTATGGCATCCCTTTTGTATTTGCTCAGGAAAAAATAAAATAAAATAAAAAAGGGAGAAAGAAAAAAGCTACAATAACCCCATCAGCAGCAAGATGAATTTCAAACAATTAAACTTCAGATCATGAGGGGAGTACATTGAATGTTGGTAAAATGAGAAATGAAGCTCAGTGTCCCTAATGCTTTCTGAAGAAAGCTCTGGCTAAATAATCTATTTCCCTCTCCCTGGCAAATGCTCCATACTTGGATTTCAGAGACTTTTAAGATAGTAGTCTTAATGTCATATTGTATCACCTCTGACTGGCTTGAGAAGGGTGAACTTTAGATTTTAGCATCTTCTGGAATTGCACCTATCAGGAACAGATGTAAATTCACTTATACTGAGACTGGAATTTCTGGAAATCTAGGGGTCAGTGAAAGACGATAGTGAACATGGCAGATACCGTGTAATTATTTGCTGAAATTTTATCTGTGTCTGGTTTCTTTAATTGGAGGGTAACTTACTAATGTGATAATGCAGGTCACTTAGCTCACTGATGCTGAAATGCCTCCTGTAGTTCAGGGAAGAACAGGAGGATTTCTCTGTTTGAAATTCATCTGGTACCACAAGTGTACATTAATTATGATTTCATTATTCTTTCAGATAAATAATGCAAGCTCTTTAACAAAGCATTTCCTTAATAACCACATTAGAAATTGAACCACATACACCAATAAAAGCAATGCTGTGTTTAATTTTTACTACCTTTGAATCAATAAGAAGAATGGTATGAGATTAAAACATTTTAAAGAAAGCTAAGAAAGTTAATGTTTTAAGTGAAGAATTATCTTGATAAAGTCCTAATTTGTGAAGTAATTTGCATATATTCAGCATGTTGTCACTGAGAGGAAATTAGCTGCCATTGAAATAAAGTAATGAATAATACTTAAAACAGAGTGGCACAATCATTAATTCACCTTTAAATCAGAATCTCATCTAATACATGGAGGTTATTTTTAAATGTAATCTCACATGCTGTAGAATTATTTGTAAATGGGATAAGATGTAGCCCAAAATCTCAGTTTCTCGAGTGTGGCAACATCAAGACTATTATGCTGCTGATGGTAAGACAAATATGAATTTCATTGGCTCAAATTTTTCCATTTAATATAGGAAATAGAATAGTTTGACTCTTAAGGGGTGCAGATTGATGCAGCTCCAATTAAGACATCAGATCACTGTTTTGCTCCAGTTGGGGACCTAATGTACAGACTTCTGTAACAAGTCGGAGAGTTAGGTTGCAAGTGAGGAGAGCCTGCCAGTCAGTACAGCTGCATTACTCCACTGTGAGGGAGAAGAGAACAAACCGTTTGTGCCTAGTGTCTCCTAATTCTTTTCTTCTAGCTCTCAATATCTGGAAAGTGAAAAATAATATATATATATATATGTTCATAGATGAAGGAAGAACTAATATGTACCAAGAAAAATCTTAGAATCACAGATTTCATAGAATCACAGAGCATCTTGTCTTTATAACAGACTGTGCATTAAATGACTGCTCCCAGTCATGGGTTCATTTGTATTTTTCTTTAAAATTTGTAATAGTAACCTCTATACCTCAGCCAGGCAGTGTGAATTAGTGAGCAAATTACAGAACAGTCATTTCCTCACAATGAGTAGACAAAGCTCTTTAAAAAAATCCCTCACCACATTTTTTTTTTTTTTTTTTTTTTTTTTTTTCCCCTTTCAGGAAGAAAACCAAAGGACAAGGTGTGTTCCTAACCAGTAAAAGCAGTGTTACAAGAATTTTTGCCTTTGAATCAAAAACTGCTTTTTGGATACATGAAAAGATGAGTCAGTCAAAGAAGTCATGAGATTTCTGCAAATAATTTTTATTAACATAGATATGGGTATGGAGAAATAGCTAAGACCCACAAATTTCATTCTTGTACTTTACAGGATACACTTAAACCCCAAATCCCCCTTCTTTGCCTCCCTTTGCAGTTCTTTTAGTTGTGGGCACACAGATATTTTCCCTCCTTATCTGAGGGTGTGACTACTTTCTAAAAGAAGGTGTGCTATTATTGGAGGGGATGCAGCAATTCTAGATTTAAATTTGCATAGCTTCAACAAAATGTGTCAGATGAAATGTGAGCAGCTGCTAGAAATCTGAAAACATGTTCATGGACCCTAGTAGACCAGTATCATAGTGGCTGCCTTATTATAGAGGTCTCCTTTAGGGAGAGTTTTCTGTGCTGCCACTCAGAGGATGAAGATCCAGGGACTGCCACACACCACAATGCTGGAAGCACACAGGTCTTTCAGGCAAAAAGATATCAAAACAATTGCATTTAAAAAGTAATAGGCAAACTAAGACTGTACATAACTCTGCCATGTAGAATAGTTAGAGAGTTGGTGAATCAGGTTCAGCAGTTACTGCTTTGCTCAAGTATCACTGATAATTCAGGCCAAAGACTGTTTTAGAGCTTGAAGGCTCTTAGCATGTTTATTTATTTATTTTATTTATTTATTTATTTTACAGAGCTACTTGCACTGTCTTGATATAATTACTTATATGATGGGGTACAAAGATGCTGCTCTCTTTACTATCTAAAAACAATTGTCAGGCCTTTCACAGCCTGAAATTAGTTTTTATTTGGCATACTGCTATTTAGGCACATTGCGCATTCTGCAAGTTGCACTCTTTCAAAGTGTTCATGAATACTTTTGCTGAGTCTGTAACATCAGCTGGTAAGAACATAACAGTCAGAGAGATCATTTTGTGCATATTGGTCAACTGTCTTTATTTTGAAACACGATGAGAATAGTGTCTCATTGCACACCACCTTTTGACCAGATGTCAGTGACCTCAAAGCACAATACCTGTAATTGTGGTGTTTCTGTCTTTATCCAAGTGCAACAAATCAATGCAAGGCCAGTTAAATTACCCCAGGAAACCTTGCTGAAACTGCAAATCTCAGATTTGTACTGAATTAATGAAAGCCAAAGGGGATTCACATTTTACAGCATTTCTCTTTTAAAGGATCCTAGCTAACAGTGTACACAAACATCAGATTTTATCAGTTGTTAATGCATAAAAGATAAAATAGATGCATCAATCCTCAACAGTTTATACACATTGTATTAAATGTAAAAGTGTTATTTTCAGACTCCAGGAGATGTTTTGCAAGAGTAATGGTGGGATTTAGGAGGCCATTAAAGGTTAAATTAAGTTGCATTAAAGGTTAAAGTAATCGGAATGATGCCCAAACAGCCATTGTTAAGTCCGGTCATGTTCCATGTACTGAACTATCACAATTACAGATGCACAAATAGCATAATACACACCCTCAGTCTAGTTGGGTTCCATGAGCTACCATGGCCACACTTAGAGTTTGGTTGTGTTCAACGAAAACTACCATAGCTACATTAATGAGCAGTGCAATTTATTAAGGCAACAGATACACAGGTTCTTCGGATTGCTGGTGATAAACTCACTGTCTGCAAATCAGGCTCAGGACATCAACTGATCCCAGAAGGCAGAAGGTATCTTTTGAGATGGTATCTCCTCTTTCCTGATGATATGTTCCCTAACATCCTCTCTCCCTTAAGCTAACACATATATTTTTTATCAGTCAGGTGAAGCTTGAGTGACTCTAGTCAAACATACCATTATTACAATTGGTGCTAAATTTTCTCGCTTTGCTTGTAAAGGTATAGACTAGAAAAAAATAAAAACGCAGTCTCAATGAGGAATGGTTACACCTTGGAGGTGGATAGCCTTTGGGATGGAGGTGTGTTTTGATATTATAGTGATATTATAAGGAACAATTTTACCAAAAGGACAGCATTTTGTCACAGCAAAAACATGGCTTGCCATTGGCCCAGGGTAGCAAATATGTAGCTTATTGATTCCAATGTACCTGCAAGTTCCCATCTTATTACAGAGCCTGGTTGTTGTGTCTCCACTTCTCTCTACCCTCCGTATAGTTCCTCTTAGAGTCAGCACACTAAATTTCCCCCGTGTGGTCAACATCTAAGGTTGGAGGCACTGGGAATTTCTATGGAATGCAGCTACACTCCGCCCTGGAATCTTCTCCAATGCTGTAATTCTTTTTTTTTTTTTTTTTTTTTTTTTAATGTGAATATACACTTTATTTCTAAGTCATCTCAGGCAATCATTCCACACCACCATAATCTTTTTGATAGAAATTAAACTTTCAATATGCAAAAGTTTATTAAAAAAACAAACAAACAAACAAAAAATTCTACAGAAGGTGAACAGCAATTGGGCTTCTGAATAGCAGATGTGTTGGTAAAAATCTTTTTTCTTCAACTGCAGGAGAAGCAGGTATCTGATAGGGACAGGACCTTCCTGTATGATCACCAATTCAGGTCACTGATGAAAAGCAAATCCTGTTTGTGATAGCCTCCCTGCAAACTTAATGTTAGCTGTGCTTGGTAGGGAGATGACCAGAAGCATTATATTAATGTTTGTTTTTATTTGCAGGACTTTTTTTTAGAGTTACTGACTGTTGACCTACCAATAATCTGTATCATCAGCTGCTTCTTTAACAACTAACAAAACCCATGAGGACTGGCTATTGTTCATCACTGACTTATCTCTCCCATAGCAGTTCTTCTTCCGGTGCAGGTCTTGAGACATATTCCTACAGAAAAACACTCATATAATTAGTAGATAGTCCAGTTTTCTATCCATTACAGTTCATAGGCACAAAGTTTATCCAGCCACTAATATTAGTCTAAACAGTTCTCTAACACTATTTCATCTTTCCTTTGTGCTTGACAAGATAATTTTTATTTTATTTTATCCTTTTCCTATGGGCTCTCCTGGGTTTCTTGTATCCCTCTATTTATTTTCTATTAGTTTATAGTAACCGCTGTCTATAGTAGTGGTCTCAGATTTCTAGAAGCTATTACTCTCTTATGGACAGGACTCTTCATTGATTGTTCTGAACATAACATGTTTCAGTGATAAGATTGATGGACATGAAATCCCAAGATGACAAATTGACAAGGCTTTTAAACTGAGGCACTGCATAGCTTTGTATTTATTTATTTATTTTTAATACAGCAATTTGAACAGTTAGAGAGTTCATAATTTAAAAATGGAAAAAAAAAATAATGGTTACACATACATTGTGCTTTGCAGGAGTTTTCTTAAGCACCTGCTTTGTAATACAATATAAATATATGTTACTATTTTGGAAATGAGTAAGAGCTATGTTACTGCAGTAGTGCACTGACATGATCTCTTCTTTTACATCATGCAGAAAGGAGATCAGGTGTTTCAAATGACAGCTCAAGCAGAACAACCAGACTTTCAAGTAAGGGTGGCTTTTAATGGGTTGGAAGACAGTGGAAGTTTTTGAAATGGGAATTCAACAGAATACAGATTAGCCATCTTTTTTCTAAGGCAGAAGAAGCACAGGTAAATGGAAGAGGACACCACTTTCGCTTCCCTGAACTGATTTGCTGTGTTGAGCCCTGCTCTGCCTTTGAACTGAGAAACTCAAACAAGGATCAGATTCACATGCTGAGGGACTGTCACCTTCCCTCTGTAGTGGGAAGAAGACAGACAGAATTCAGAATTCAGTGTTGACAAATGCATAACCTTCAAAGGAAAACACTTAACTTCCATATTTTAGCTCCTATATTTTACTTCTTTATAGACATGGGTCAAGGAATAGAGCATCTGTTTGGAGAGCCCAACAAAACACAAAGGAAAAAGCAAGACAGAAAAAATGTGAGGATCAGAATAGGAAGCACAATAATACTGATCTGTATAGTCGCATATCTTCATTTGCATCTAACAGTAGTCTCTACACTTTCTGTCACAGTTTTGGTCAGTATCAAATTCCTAACTGGTAAAGACTTCTCTTTTCCACAGGTGTAATGTAATGAGCTCATGGAATTCATCACTACCTCAAATAAATGAGGGTAGTAATTCAACATGTTTAAAAATGAGACTAGAAGGTTAAGACTTCAAAATTTGTAGTCATCACAACTGTAGGCATTTAGAAAGGAACAGATTTGTTAAATAGAGGCTCTAGATTTTAAGCTGAATTTTAACTGTTAGAGTTTATATGAATACAGCTGTAAAAGGCTTTTGATACACTGCCTCTCCTGTGGCATTCTTGTATGTTTCTCTGAAACATTGCTGGTCAGATTGAGAAATTGAAAGCTGGATTAGAGGGACTGCAGTTCTCACTATGAAGCAATTCTTATCATTTTAAAATGATAATCCAGTTCTTCAGCCTCATGCAAGTGCCCTGGCCTATTATACCTCAGCAGTAAACAAATTGCCTAAATTCCCTCTCTTGCCTTACTGAGTTTTTAGACGTGGAAATGATTTTGTTAGCTGCTTTGTAAAATACAAATAATTTACTTCTGAGTGAAGATGGCTAATAGGAAACAAACTCCAAATTATGTTGTCTCATATATGGTGGATTGTAATTTGTTATGCAATTATAATAAACAGAAATTTCTATTTCTGATGCGTATGAATAATTGATAGCAGACACTGACAATTATAAACCAGACAGAAGATTTATCATATTACAAAGGCAGTAAGTTTATCACATCAGCTAAGAAGTGGCACATAAAACTACATCTTTGTGTTTACATTTACCTATAGGCTTATGATATAGAGACAAAGTAAGGAAATGTGACTTTTGGCCTTTGTTATTTCTATGAGTCAGAGAACAGCTACATAATAAAATGCAGCTGAGAAAGTGCATCTAAATATACATCCCCACCTTGCAGTTCTATGGAGAATATGAGTTCAGGCACAACAGTGTTAATCATCTTCCCAGCTAGACCTGGTTCAGGTGAGTACACAGCTCATCATACACATCAGCTAATATCCAAATGGGCAAAATTTTCACTTGACAGAGTGTGCAGCACCTAAGGGAAAGCCACTGATACCATTGGAGCTGAAAATATAAGACTGTTGTTAATATTGCATTCACGGTGCCCAATGTAGCTCAGGGTTCTGTACTGCAAAGCTGTGTCTGAATCCATAACACAAAAGCATCCAAGCTCCCAGTAGTTTACAGGTTAAGAGGGTATGCTGTTGACTGAGGATAATGATATAGCACTGTGTTGAGATGCATCCCTTATGATATGATGTCCATGTGTTAATTATGGTTGTCTTCTGCCTAAGAACCCAGAAGTCCTTTTCTTCAGTACACATCCCTGTGCCAACATTTATAATTGGGATCATACTAGACAGTACATGGAGGTTTTCATTTAATACTGTGCTATGTATTAGAGGGGAGTTTTTTGTTTTAAAAGTGAAAAACAACACAGTGAGACTAAACTGCCAGATCTGTGAGATTAAGTTGCCAGATCTAAAATGCCTGAGCCATATGGTGCACAAGATGAAAACTGACATTTTTATTTTCCTGAGTAGTCTTGAAAAGTAAATTCATAACAGATGCAAAGTATCAAGGTGCTTGAAGACCATTTTCAGAGTCACAGTGCAAAGTGCTTTAAAGCTCAGCAGTACAGTACAGAAAGCTAGTATTTACAATACTCAGGAGTCACATGCGAGCAGAATTGCGGAATCTGGTCTTCAACATAATTTTCCTTCTGTGAAGAAGGAAATGAGAAGACTGTGAAGGAGACTTCCATGAGAAGGCATTGAGCAGAAATCTGGAGGGTTGTATCTTTCCATAGTTAACTGAGCCTATGTCCTACATGTTAGGAGTTTTAGACTATTCTCCAAACTGAGTAAAAACGAACTCTCATGGACTGCAAATTGTGTAAATTTTATAACAGAAGCCTGTTGGTATATAATACTGCATCTGGAATCTTCTTTATATTCAGGACACTAACAATCAAAATATGTATGCATGTTCTTCAGGAAGTAGTCAATTTTTTGTTTTTACTTACTATCAACCTTTGTGTACAACCTTGTTTAGCTATGAGAACATGGTCTGATTCTCTCACGTCTTCACTGATTTGATTTTGTCTTAGGTGCACTGAAGCCAATGAGATGAATTTCTTTTTCAATTCCCTTGCAATGCATAGGATGTGGTAGGTAAAATTTTGCTTCTGAAAGTTTAAAACCTTCAAAGAGTATTCTTTGTTCAGTTTTCTGCTTATTAAATTTCTGAGAAAAGATTAAAGAATAGCACTTCTTTCTCTTTCTTTCTTTCTTTCTTTCTTT
>CM021797.1:42146333-42159997 GCA_011076525.1 Nettapus auritus
TTTCTTTCTTTCTTTCTTTCTTTCTTTCTTTTTCTTTTTTTTTCTTTTTTTTTCTTTTTTTTTTTTTTTTTCTTGGAACACTGACAATTAGAAAGATCCTAAAAATTTGGGGAGAAAAACTGGCTTTATTACTCATCTTATATCTTAGCCAAACACAAAGTATGTTCTGATTAGTATAAAAAAAAAAACAAAAAACAAAAAAAAAAAAACAAAAAAAACAAGCTTTTGCCCAAGAAGTATAGAGTCAGATTTGCATAATACTTAGGATCTGTGTATGAGCACATAGAATATTTTTTGAAAGAGAGATGGATTTCTGGAGGATACCTGAACAGAGGATTGGGATGACACTGATTCCTCTGTTCAGTTCAAAGATTGGGCCCAAGAGTTTTACACCCCTTGTTCTTAATGCCAGTTACTACAAAGATCATCCCCCTGCCCCCACAAGTTTTGGCTGCTGGGGCTTGGGGCTAGCTCAGAGCCCATAATGATATGGGAAGAGATTCCCAGATGCCCTGTGGGCAGGCACTGGTAGAAGCCCACCCCTGTTCTCTGGGTCTGCTTAACCTGATACTGGGGGCTGGGGCTGCCCCAAGTGCCCCCTCACTGCCCCTCTGCCTGGCTGGGGTGGTAGTGCTGACCTAGGGTGAGGCCCTGCTCTGCCTCTCCCAGCGGCTTCTGGCCCCCAGAGAGTAGCCAGGAGGTGCCATGTGAAACACCAGCACTGTTAACAAATACCTCCAAGCCCCATAATGGTGCCAGTTGGAAGGCTAGAGCTTCCAAGCCAGCAGTACTGCATGCATCAGGCAGAACTCACCACTGACCTGCACATTAAAGACCAACCAGCTTTAGTGGCTTTTGGTTTCACACACTACAAGTTGGTCTTCCAGAGCAGCTGCAATGAGAGGTCAGCTCATGAGGGTAAAGACTCCATACAAAAGGAAGCAAAACAAAATTAGTACTCAAAACTGATGCTCCCAGCTCAGAGCACCTACTTCCTGATGGGATTATTGTAATATCCTCCACATGGAGTTAACCCTGAAGCTTCTATGCAAGTTACAGCTGGTGCAAAGTGTCCCAACAGGCAAGGAAAGAGGCCTTATGCAATTTAGTAGGAGAAAACATGCAAATCAGCCCAAAGGGTTATTTGCCTTGTTTAGACAAATGTTGTGGCATTACGAACAGGGAGGAAATGCAGAGCACCTTCATGATGCAGTCATGCTCCCAGCAATCCATAAAGGCCTAACCCCAGCATTAGATTACCAGATGCTCAGGGGTTCGCTAATCCTTTAGCTATTACATCTGCATTCCAGGGTTTTCATAAGAAATGCTGTGGCTGAACCCTTTAAGCGCCTCTTGAAACAATGACCCACTTCAGAGATTCTCTCTCTCCCTCCAGAACAGAAGGGAATTGCTCCCATGGGATACACCCTCACTACAAAAGATGTGGGATAACCTCCCACTTAAATCCTTACAAGTCCTTGGGAATGGGGGGAGTGTGCATGGTGGGTTAGAGAGGAAATCTGTCCTGACCACTGCAACACCAGATGGGTTTCTCTTTGTTTTCAGGCCCTCCACAAATGTACTTTTTGCTTAGATTTTGTGAACTGTAGCACATAAAATGTATCTTCAGGTGTGTTGTTTCATATTCTAAGCAGAATTCAGGTGCACCCAGATAGCTGAAAGTCTTTATATCATGCTTTAGGCCCAGACATGTACTTGCTGTAGTGAGAGAAGCATCAATATTTTTGCTAAATTAATGGCAGAAAGTATTGTGCTTCAGGTGTTGTTGTTGTTTTTCCCTTAGATAGCAGAAGCAAGCTAAGTCATAATATCAGTTTGTAACATCTCCCATGTAACTGCAATAGCTGCAGTATTTTCTGTATCTTCCAATGTGGTATTGTTCAGAACCGAGGTAATTCTGCCACGATCCCTTTCTCTCACACATTGTGTATGCATTTGATGTCTGAACTGCAATCATCATCTGCTATTATCTGTCTGCCATATCTCATTCCTTGTTAGTGAAATTTTATTGTATTCACCTATAGTTGAAAGGCAAAGGCATTAAAAATCAGAAGTACCTTGTTCTTCTTAGAAAGTTCCATCCTGCCAAATGATTGCTCTGATTGATAGCCTAAATTGCAAGCCACTGTTTCTTTTCCCTCTTTGGCCAGGCTGTATCTATGAAAAGTCCTGAGACAGCTGAGTAGATCTTGATTCTGTCAAAGAGAGTGGAGGAAATGAGTAATTATGGCTGATAAGTAGACCCAGGAAAATGTGAAGTCTTTGCACTAGTTCCCACCCTCTTTTTGCAGAAGTAAGCCTATTTGTCTATGTGAGATACATTACATTCCAGTTCTGTATTTGAAGATGCCCTGAGTCATTTTTTTAGGGACAAAAAGAGGTGTGATATGGATAAAATATTTGCCCTTCTTTGTAAACAATTAATTGATGTTAATTAATTAAATTAAGAACTAAGGAAAGTTTCTTGCTCCCCATTCCCAAGTTTTAAGTGCAATTTCCAGGAAAACATAACTGCTGCACTTAGAAAGTACTTTAGCACTGTAGTAGAGAGTAACACCAAAACAAAGTGATAAAGTGCTATCATACCAAGTTGCATGTGTATGCGTGAAACCTCAGGGGTTTTCTCCTTTGTCAAGAAGCATGGGATTTATGTACAAGTCAGACACTTGCTGTGAGGGAACCTGGGTTGGGACAGCACTGTGACATGGTTTTAGATTCTTACAGTTTGCTAATGTGACAAATCAAATTTCTCCATTCTCAATTATGAAAGAAGTATTAGGAAGATCTTTTACTAAATATGGAACTTGAAATAAAATGAGGACATATGAATCACCAATAAGTAGCAACATAGTGACTGTGGAAGTAGACATAGCTTCATAGATAGTATATAGATAGTATAATATTGATAGATAACTTCAGATAGATAACTTGGATAACTTAGACAGATAACCTAGATAACTTCATAACTTCAGTTATTGCATCTATTCCTATGATAAAATCTGTCTATAAAAGCATGGAAATAATTGTCATGTTTTGCATTTAAAAACAGGATTCAGGCTCTATTTTCACTCCTATTGTATTTAAAAAAACCATTTTTTTTTTTTTTTTTTTTTTTTTTTTTTTTTTTTTTTTTATGAAGTGAGGAACTAAGTTCAATGCCCTGAGTAATGTGACTTCTTAGACCAGAAATGAATTTGGTAACTACATCTTAAACTCTTTTCCACAGAAATTAAAAATATTTGAGTCATTGAACACCAATATTTGGAAAATACAGAGAGCTGTGATTCTACAACAAGTTACAAATCACTCCAGGATGCACCAAAATCCCGTTACTTAGTATTTAACCAGAATTATCTTTATTTTATGAAACACTAAAAAGAATGTGGTCTGATGGAGAAATGAATTCTGAAAAATCTTAAACTAGTGTCTCTCTCTTAATGAATCTTTTTATTTGGTTACTATTTTTTCCCAACTACATATTTTCCAAACATTATTTATATGTCTATTTTTGTTCCATTTTTTTCTATGACTTCAGTTCTGTAATTCAGTATGCAATTAAGTACTAGAGTCAGTGCTCAGTTCCATCAGTTTCCAGAAGAGTGGATGAAAACACCCACATGTTATATCTTTGTGATAAGGCATATGAAACCCTAAGTTTACCTCTGAAAGTAAAACAGAGGCTTGAAGATATGCTATCTAAAGCAATATCAAAACACAGGAGGTGATTTTAAGTTTATAAAATAAAAGTGTAGTGAAAATGGAGACATTTCCAAAGGGTTGTTTTATCCACTTTGTGCTCTGAGTGTTAGGATATTAAAGTTTGTTAACTAGATTATCTTGTTGGCCTCCCAGATACTGCCACTGAAGCCTACTACTGCCAGTACAATTACTGTTGCAAGGACAACTATAGGCAGAAACATCTCTATGCAGACGGGGCAACTTCCAGTCAGGAAATGCACTGAAATGGGCCAAAACCCAGTTATCCTTTATTTTTTCTGCTTTGATGCAACTGAGAAACTAGCCATTAATCTCACAGTTGAACATTTTAAAGGCAATGGTTCTACTCTTAAAGTGAGCTGTGGGAAGGGCAATTCATTTGACGTACACTGATGATGTATTGTAAGGTGGGTACATCCTCTGTTTAACATACTTTTCACATACTCTATGTTACAAAACTCACTGAAGTAAAAAAAGAAAAAGAAAAGAAAAAGAAAATAAAAGAGAAAAAGAAAAAAAATCCTTGGATGTACAGAATGGATGTATCCCTGTTCAAAGGTAGAAGCAGATGAAATATCCTCTTCAAGAAATACAATTTCATAGCCAAATATTTCCATATTTTTATTGTTGAAAATGAAATATTTATAATTTGGGGAATACTGAGAACTTTAGTGGACTTAGGAAGTACTGCAAGGGATGGGAGCTGTTTTCTGTTCCTTGTTGACTGTGCAAGCATATGTCACTGCATCTCAGGATGTCTCCATTCTGCTTGTTGTTGCAGCATTTAATTATCTTCCTAAATATTCTTCATGTCACTCTGGGTGTAAATGGTGAAACATCCAAAATCTTTATTGGTGATAGAAAACCATGCTGGAGAGTGCCTTTGTATAAGAGTGGAGGAGGAAGGAGATGAGACACCAAACTGGTGATAACAATATCTGCATTGAGTGGTTTGGAGCTACCTGATCCAGTCTGCCTAAAACTTTGGCTGTCTCAACTTGCATCAGTGGCAGAACTGCTGTCCTTTGAGATTCCTAAATGTACCAGTCAAAATGGTTTAATTTTGTCTTCACTCCCAGATGCAGAATATTTAGGAAAGGTTCAAACATACCACCACATTTTTGAGAAATGTGTTAGCATTCTTGAATACAGACCTTTCACTTATCTGAGTTTTAAAAGCTATACTTCCCCCACGAATTTAAACTCTAAGATTTATTCACACAGCATCACTGTACATAGTGATAACACACAGAATATATATATTTCATTGTATAGGAATTACACTGGAAACTGAAAATAGGTTTCATAGTATTGTAACAGAGAATACTATATACAGCAAGTTTATGTTCAACATAAAACTAACTTTATTTTGGTAAGGGAGTAGTGAAAAATCAAGGTAAATGGTGAAATTGGAGTCTGATGTTGTATTTCTTTCAGCAACAATGAAGATATGTTCTTACAGCAAGTAATTGATAATACTATGGTTAAGTGCTTAACAACACCAGAAGGTCATATGAATAATTCTACTCTTTTTACTACCTTAAAGCATCTATAGCCCTTGATATACATACAGATCTTGACTCACAATAAAGTGATAATTTGCATAAGACTAATCTTTCCATGTTTGCATTATTCTCCCTACTTTAGAATTCTCTCCTCCTCAGAGTGCAGCTATCAGTACCTCTGAAATAACAAAAACATTAACAATCTGTTTCTCTATTAGAATACATTATTCTTATGTCTAGAGGGAGTTTCCAATTCTGGGAATCACTTAAATACAGACCCTAGTTCTGCGAGCCGAGTGCTTAGAGTGTAACAGTTCTAATTCCAAAGAATTTTGCATGGATTAGATGAATTCTTGTAATATGTCTAAGAATCACTCATATGCATGCAATTGAAATACCACTGACAAACACTGAAAATGAATGGAATGTGTTTTAGCAACAATGTTTATAATATTATCAGCAAACAAGAGGGTGGGTTTTTCTTGAGAGCTTATGGTTTCAAAGTCAAAACCTTCTGGATAAAACAAGATATGTTCTTGGCAGTTTTATCCTTTTATAGAAGTTAAGTGAAACACCCACAAAGTTCTCCACACTTTGATGTGTTTTTCTGTACCAGCCATTAAAAAGGTGGATTTGTTGAAAGCTTTTTGTAATGAAAGACAATTGGTTATATAGACCTTGCTCTTGAGAAAGCTGAAATTTTGAACCCATTTTATTTGAAAGTGCCAAGATTCATGAATAAATTCTACTAGAACATTCATGCATAACTGATAGAAAGCAGTGGTATACTTGGGTAACAGGCTAGGAAGACACCATATTACAGTCTTCCTGAAAAATCATCCTAAAATCATATGGGGATCCTAGGGATCAACTGATTGACTAATCAAAAGACTCTTCATTTCCAGCATCAAAAAGCAAAATAAAAGATGCTGATTAACTGCAATGTACAGAAAGAGGTATTTCAGTTTTTCATAAGTATAATGTAAAATGAAAGAACTTTCTCTAACAGTGTCTGGGAGACAGAGTATGGGAAGATAGTTTCGACTGCAAACTGAAAATCACTTATCACTTAGGAATGCTAAGCAATTTTTGTTTTCAGGTGGTCATATTGTTTCCTTATTCAAATCACAGGCATTAAGCTCTTATATAAGTTTGGTGGTTGTTGTTATTAATATTACTATTAATATTAATACTAATGCTAATATTAAAAAGCCTCAGGCTAATTGAGTTTATAGTTCATGTGAATTCTATAATACCAACGTGGTGGCAAGAAATTCAGTGTGTAAAGAAACAGTTTGTTTTTGAAACACAACTAGATAGTTATTTCTGAGAAAAATCACGGAGGCATTAATAAGAAAAAGAAAACTGTTTTCCAGATGTTGTTTTCTTAGGCTGGAAATTCATTTAAACAGATGATAGCTACCAAAAGGCCCTTTGATGGTCAAGCCATTCCAGGAGATACTAAAACCCTAAAAAACATCAAAAATGTGATGCTTATGATTTTACTTGTAAGTATATTGAAAAGACACTTATGATGTGCTGACCTTTTCCTAACTTCAAGCAAAGGAATTCACATCTAATGCTTAACATAGTTCTGTAAAGTAGGATACTCAGTCAGTGATTCATTATGGTATTTTTGTCACATTCAGTTTCATCACGTATAGGAAAGCTACCAAGGATGAATTGGATGACTCTGCTAAAAGGTTGTTTATATACCCTTAAGGAAATAATCTGCTGTCAAAGATGGTCAATTGTTTTTATTAACTGCCAAGTATAAACCTTAAACTGCATCAAGTTAACTGTCCTGGAACCACTGCTGAATCAAATGGCCCTGAAGATCTTGCTTCTTAGCATTATCTACTAACAAATAAGCAAAATACCTTCACAGCCATTTGAAGCCATTGATGTGCATTGAATTGCTATTAACCAGCTGTGGTAGTAAGCCTGGAGGAGACTTCTTGCTCCCAGAAGGAATCAAACTTCATGTTATATTTTTGAAGGCAGTTTTTTCAACCCACCTCCAGTCCAGCCTGGCTAGGACCAGTACAAGTGCCTGCCAGGATTCAGATCTCTGTGCAAGTTGTCTTGAGCAGAACTAATTTTCATTAGATGACAATAATGAACAAACAAAGCCATTTTTCACCTACTATGCTCCCTGCCCCCGGCTGTAGGTCCACTGTGTTTGGCTTCAGGGTGTATGTCACCATTCACAGCAAGACATCAACTCCCATCCCACTATGCTGCCACCACCAGCCTCCCATTCGTGATGTTCTGTTGGATGCAAAGTTGGATGTATTCAGCACATTCTTAAACCTTATGAGGATTCAGAAAACAGGAATCTCAGCTTTTCCAATGCTGGTTTTCTAAATGATTAGCCACAGGCCAAATAGGCTATGTTCCAGTTACAGAATGAGTTAATGTCAGCTACTTGACCCACATCACCCTTGGAAAGCAATCAGATAAAATAGTCATGGTTACCCTACTATACATAATGTAACTGTACAGATGCTTTGTAAGTCTTTTGAAGGCCAGTTAAGGATGGCTACACAGAAAACAGATCTCTAGGAACTAATGTGTCATTCTGAAAATACAGCCTTTTTAAACCTGGAGGTGGAGTAAGTTTGGCAGCTTATATGTAGGGAGGGTGTATTATTTAGGTGATTATTTTGGTTTCAGTTCAATTACCAAAGCAATTATAATAGCTCAGTATGAGGTCTTCATAAACCACTACTGTTCTCACTGTTGACAAGAAGTGTTTGCTTTGGTCTGCATGGAAGGAGGAGGATTGATGATGTTACCTAGCTGGCTGCCTAATTTCTGACAATCAGTTTTTAGTTCTTGCGTTGTGAAGCAGTGATTTTTCTCTGTTTAAATATTTATGGTCAAACATATCCATGTGATTATTATAAAGTACTTGATGTTAGTATTTAGGTGACGGCTGGAATTTCTTTTTTTTCACAAAGTTTTGTCATTCTTAAGTGCCATCAGTGTGCCCTACACAGTAGGAGGAGCCAAGGAAATTCAAAACCTTTTATCTGCAAGAGCTGAGCTGGGACTGTTTTTGGAAACCATTTCAATTTTAATGGTCTTTCTTGAAGTTCTGATGAGCACAGAAAACTGTTCATTTATTTTCCGAACCGTGCATGACTTGCACGGATGGTTAAATTCTTAAGGTTCTCTACTTTCAGAAAATGTATGGAATTTAAACAGTTGGTATATCCAGTAAACATGATTGCTTTCAACACTGAAAATGCCAAATCATCCCTTCAGTTCCAGTATTTTATCTGGAATTTCCTTCTCCTTTGAATTTCTAATCTGGAAGATAAAAGTCAAACACTAGGGTCATTTCTGTGGCCTGTAGTAAAGAGGCTGCAAATTTAATCTCTTCAGAACTGCTTTAACACTCACTATTAGAATTTTTGGCAAATGCTTTCTGGACAATGTGAGAATATTCATGTTTTAATTTGAACCACAAAGATGCAGGAATACTTGTAAAAATACCAGCAGAAGTATAAATTTAGCAACTGCAAAGTCAGTTGTGTACATCAAACGCTGAAGGAATCCAGAACGGATTAGGCTGCTTTAAGGCCCTGAACTGCACCTCATGGGAGGAATTTTCCATGGGGGATCCTGCCACCATCACAACCATGACAATGGAGATACTCAGCAACAGCCATGTCACAAGATGCTGTTTGCATCTGGCCCAATATGTGGGATATCATTTTTTTGAAGTGAAGAAAAAAGGGCTACTACAACACAGAACACTTCCCTTATCTACTTTTCTTCTTGTCACAAACTGACTTGTATGCAAATAACATGTTAATATAAGGGCTCATAAGTGACTTTGAAATTCCTCTGCCTTCCTATCTTAGGCTCTAGTTTTGTGCTTTGCTTTTAGCTAGCATGATAAACAATTTTGTTACATGTCCTCTGTTTAATACATTGGTTTACCACCTGTAGATTTACCATTAAAGAATATAAGTGTTGCTAATTGGAAGTGACTTACTTTGCTTGTTAGAAAAGTTAAGTACATTTTTTTTTCTAATTCATTTTCAGGCTGCTGACAGGTGTGTGAGAAGTAACGCTATGCATTCTTCCTGGTGGTGGTTGCTGCTGTAAATGTGTTTATTCTGAATTGATGAATTTATCTGATCATACGAAATTGTTATTATTATTATTATTTATATTATATTATATTTTTATAGTATTATATATATATATATATAATTTTTTTTTTTTTTCCTGAGCAGAATTCTGTATTATTTATTGTCTTAGTGGTCGTAGCAACCCCCCACCCCCTCCAAAAAAAATACACCACTACATATCTTAACACGTTGTATCAGCAATTGTTAAAAATTCTGTACACTTTTTCCATTTCTTTCAAAACGATGGTGCATTGCTTTGTCTATTTTAACCATTAGCCTTGTGTGGCATCCATTATTTTAACATCTGCCTTGTGTGGCCTCTCTTGAGCTGTTTTTTTTTTTTTTTTTTTTTTTTTTTTTTTCCCCAGCATCAGTTTCAGGCAAAGCACAACAGAAGAGGACAAGGGTGGAGGTGGGTGCCATGACAGCCCCAAAGAAGGGCTGATAAGCTAGTGTGATCTGGGTGACCCAGGCCATTCTGCTGTGGGATGAAGACAGCAGGTCAGACAGCAGGTCAGATGAGATGAAGGGTTAGATGTTCTTGCCAGCTGAAGGACAGAAAGTGCAAAAGACTAGTTTCTGGTCAATGAATATCATTTGTTGCATGAAATACCCTGCATGTATGCACATAGAAATGAAAACAGAAAAGATTCATGGATGTTTTTGAATGTGAACAACCATGATGCAGTGACAACCTTCTGGTCTAAGTCTCATTAACACCTCCAGTGAGGCTAATGAGATCATTATAAAAGAAAGGTAAATAAGAACTTGATCAGATGGCATAAAGTGCTGCCTAAGCAAGAACAGAGAGTTAAAGTCTATAAAGCAAAATATTCTCTTCTGAATAAACCCTACATTTTCAGGAAAAATTATGTATTCAACATTAAAAGTTGAGGAAACCAAGCATCCGCAAGGAGAAGCATATTGAAATCTGCAACAATATCTGCTTTCTTGCATTAAACAGAAACGTTTAAAACAAGAACATTCCCATCTAATAATTTATGCCTCAACAGTTGGTAAAAATATGACATAATCCCATCTGCAATAAAGTGATCTGAAAACAGAAAATTAAAAAAGAACATAAAATAAAAGTAGACTGTGAGGATTTAAAGTATAAACATTATTCTCATGCCAGCAGCATTGCTGGAACTACAAAGCATTGAAAACTGCTTCTAGATGACTTCTTGTCATGAGTTCACTTGCTTTATTTTACATAGTTAACTTTGTGTAGCTGTTAACTGTGTGAGCCTATAGTACAAGTGCTTTCTTTTTGTGAGTTCCATAAAATTGTATATGGTCAACACAGCATCTGCTCCATTCTGCCCAATATCACGTTAGTTAATACTTTATCCCTTTCTCTTTCTGTCAAACACTGGTGTTTTGGTGTTTGGAAGCAACTGCTTCCCTTGTCTCATCAAGCAACTTGGCCCCATAATCTCTAACAAAGCAGACTGATGTAAAACTATTTCAGCAACAAATGTGGTGTCTTGTTATTAATGCTTTGGATACTGTTGTCCATTGTATAGTTCCTGTTACCTCACCTGATCTGCATAATAACTGTTCCTAGGAAACCTAGGAACAGTTTGTGGTGAGAGGATAGTTCATGCAGTTTGATATTACACTGATTAGTTGATATGCTTGTCCCATTTGTATTACTATGGCTTTGAAGATGTTTCCAATGGGAATGCATTCTTACAGTGTGGGTAGAAATATGAGAAGCTAGTATGATTTGCAAAGTTTTGAAGTGTCTAGACATAATTTCTGAGATCTTCTAGAGTATTTAGATAGTCAAAAGATTTTAAAATTGTGCTATATATATGATAGATGGATACCTGACTGCAAGGTACTGCAAACACCTTCTTGGCCACCATTCCTGAAAATCTTGAATCTTTTATACTTGAATTTGGTTCCATCAATTTTTATTTAATATTTTAGTATTTTTATGAAATTTTCTTCTGTGGTCACATCTTGGCGCATCAACCTCTGTTTTCCTTTTATCAAATGTGACAATTAAGCAAGAGAAAACAGCCTGAATGTTTTGTAGTAATAAATGGGCATAAGTTACTCTAAGCAAATATGTGTTCCTATAAGTCATTTCTCATCATCCTTCAGCATTGACAGTATGCAGCTTCATTTGACATTATGTTTTCACAAGCTGCCTAAATCCATTACGGATGCAGCTCTTGGAGAAATAAAATCTCTTATTCTTCCTAGAAAGGTCTCAGATATTTTAGAAATAACATAACCTAACATTAAAAAAATATATTTGGCAGATGAGTCTAAACAAAAGAGTGGTATCTTCTGCTCCTTTGGAAAATTTGTTATGGGTGGTGGGAACTGCAGAAGTGATTCCTTTTTTCATTTGTCTTGTTGAATCCAGTGAGAGGATACTTTCTAAAGATCTCAGTATAACTAAGAATGACAGAGCCAAATGTTTAGATATGTAAGGCATTTTGTTGAATTATGGAGCTCACCTTTAAAACAATGTTGCTTTGGGAGGACATATATTTTCATATTTCTTACACAATCAAACAAGATTAGGTCTTGTTTTCAGGGTATCTGCTTTGACATTCAATTGCTTACTATGCTACTCAGAAACCACATTTCAACCATGCTCAAACTAGGAATGAATCCTCCACCTCCTGTCCTTTTCTTCTGTCTTATTCTTGACAAGGGACAACAAGGAAACATCACAGTAGAAAGCAGTGTCAACACTCTTAAGATCAAGACATGATCTTATGGGCATGATCAACGGTTTGCCAATGAAGAAGGTCCCATATTGAAAGCAATTTTTATAAAGTGATATATCCACTGGTATGGGTTCAAAGAGAATATGTAGTGATGACACATTCTGAGCAACAGCCCTGCCTTAAGTCCAGACCAGGGGAAAGTACACAAGCTTGCAGCCCACAGTGAGCACATTTGAAAGACTCACAGGATGAGGGAGAGTGGACCCTTTTCTCTGATAGGAGGCAGAGGAGGAGTCTCCCCTTGCCCCTGAAGTGCCCTTGCACAATAGATATAATGTTCTAAAACAAGAGAGAGGATACTCAGGAGAACTAGTAAAAACCTCAGAAAGACCAACCACAAGAACTCAGAGGGGCTGACTGACCACACTAAGCTGTCTCAGTCTCCCAGCCGCATCAAAACCAGTTGCACGAAGAAGGGTGTTAGTCACTGGAGACTGCTCTCTGAGGGGCACTGAGGGTCCCATTTGCCATCTGGACAATCTCTACAGAGAGGTTCTTTGCCTGTCGGGGGATCATATTCATGGTATCATGAAGAGGCTACCAAGTCTGGTGGGTTCCAAAGACTACTACCCCTTCCCACTCTTTCAAGTAGGCTGGTGTCATGATGCAGCACAATGATGCTGTGATAAGGAAACTCCAAAATAACAACAAGGATTTTATGTGCCTTGGAAAGATATTGAAGGGATCAGGTGTGAAAGTAGTGTTCTCCTCTTTCCTCTGAATTGATGACTGGGACCCAGGAAGAAGAAGACAAATGGGCTGAATGAATGATTGGCTGTGAGGCTGGTGCCATGCCCAAGGCTTTGGGTTCTACAATCTTGGACACACTGTTGAAGGACTGGGTATACTGATGTCAGATGGAGAGCAGCTGACCAGGCTAGACAGGAGTGTTCTGGGCTACTGGCTGGCTGGCATATCAGGAGGGCTTTAAACTAGATGCAGTGGGAGACAGGGATGTATCTCTCAGTAGAGAAAGCATACCTGAGACCACTATCACCCTAAATAACAACAGAAAAATACTTGTGAATTGTCCCAGTGCAGTCAGGAAGGGTTCTGGAAATGTGATATGACTGATAGCCCAGCTGAAGTGCCTCTACACCAATGCATGCAGCATGGGAAACAAGCAAAAGGTATTGGAAACCGCAGTGCAATTAGACAGATATGACCTGATTGCTATCATGGAAATGCGATGGGATGAATTACATAACCGAAACATTGAAATAGAGGGCTAAAAACTCTTCAGAAGGGATAGACAAAAGGGAGCCTATGGGTGAGAGTTAAAGACCACATCAATAAAGGACAACTTGTTGCTGGGGTCTCCTGATCAAGGGAAAAAGGGAAACATCAGTCCCATTTTAAAAAAGGGTTGAAAGGAGGACCCAGGTAACTAAACAAATTGGTGAGCCTCACTCACCTCTGTGCCTGGCAAGATCCTGGAAGCAATGTCAAGGCACATGAAAGACAAAGAGGTGATCTGAGACAGCCAGCATGGCTTCACCAAGGGCAATTCATGCCTGACCAATCTG
>CM021797.1:42164060-42176800 GCA_011076525.1 Nettapus auritus
TTTATTATTATTTGAAATAGTTATTTTCCACTTTTCATCCTTAAATGAAGAATTGCTACATTCATGTGGAAGTCAGAAAAAAGGAATATTTTACTCCTCTATTTTAATGACTGGGGAGAAAAAATGTTACATGTGTCACAGAAAGCAGTGTATAAATTAATGAGTTTGACTCTTCAGGTCTTCCTAACCTTGGAAGTCAACCTACAGAGAAGTTATCTTGTATCTCAGTAGAGGAAAAGAACAGGTGCTTTTGACCTGCTCCTCCAATTAAATTTATGCTATATCTGTGAGATCAGAGAAATTGAAGAAGAGTTTATATTTCTGAGTCTTTTTTTCTAATTAAAATAAGATGCAGGAAAACCATGATAGAAGATGTTCTTACATAAAGTGAGATAAGTCTGGGAAAATCCTCACATTCACAGGCCTTAGTTGTCACTGAGGACTTCAGACAGCTGGCTGTGGTTGACCAGCAACCTCTGCTGTCCACTGAAGGGAGAATAGAGCAGGACACAAGCAGACAGGAGGATTCTGGACTGCAGAGTTGACGATTTACTGCCAGGTGTTGCAGGAGCTGACAAAGGGAGATGCTCTGTTTACAGTCATGAAAGAACTGAGCAGGGATGTACAGGCTGGAGGTAGTCTTGGCTTCAGTGACTGTGAGATGATGGTGTTCAGGATTCTGGAAGAAGAAAACAAGACAAAAAGCAGGATCACAACAGGGGACTTCAAGAGAGTAGACATTTACCTGTTCAGAGACTTGCTTAGAAGAATCCTATGTGATACAGTACTGGAGGAAGAGTGGTTAAGGAAGGTTTATTCATTTCCAAGGATCATATACTCCAAAATCAAGAAAAGTCCATCCTAAATTGTAGGAATTAAAGAAAAGGCAGTAAAATGTACCTGGATGCATGAGGTCCTGGCAAAACTGGGACATAAGAGGAAACATTCAAGATGTGGATGCTGAGCCAGGTAACTCTGTAGAAATAATGAGCTTGAAAGAATGGGATTAGGAACACCAAAGTCCACTTGCAGTTGAATCTGGAGGGGATATGGAGGCCACCAAGAAGGATTTCTATGGGTATATCATCAGCAAAAGGAGGACTGGAGAAAGTGTGGGCCTGCTGCTGAAAGTGATAGGGTATAAATGGTGACAAAGATCATGGAAAGGGCCAAGGTATTCAATGCTTCCTTCACATCAGCCTTTAACGATAAATGTCTGCTGAACACAGAAGATTTACTTTAAGCTAAAGTTAGGAAACATGTAAATAGACTGAACATAAGCCTATGTGACCTTGCGGGATGCTGTCACAAGTGCTGTGGAACTTGGCCTATGTTACTGCAAGGTTACTCTTGGTTAACTTGGAAAGAACACAGAAAGCAGGGGAGAAGTGGAAGAAAGCGAATGTCTGTCAGCTTCACTTCATTTGCTGGGAAAGCAATGGAGCAAATCCTCCTAGACACTATTTCCAAATATATGGAGGACAAGAAGGTGACTTTGAATGATCAGTATGGATTTACAAAAGGAAAATAATGCCTGACCAAACTGATACTACAAAAAGCTTCATAGTATAAAATGTTTAGCTTGATGAATGAGAGTACAATGGATGTTGTTTATCCTGACATTAGTCAAGACTTGACCTTCAGTCATGGAGAATTTAAGGCTTCTGACACAGTCTCACAGAACAAGCTCACAGGCAAAATAACGAAATACAGGCTAGATAAGTAAACAGCAAGGTGGGTTGTGTGAACGGCTAAATGTACAGGGTTGTAGTACAAGAGAGACATAAACATACTGCAATAAGTCCATCAAGTTACATAAATATTTTTAAGAAACTGCAACATCTTTCATATGTGGAGAGGCTGAGGGAAGAGGAGGTTCAGGAGGTTCTTGTTAATGTGCTTAAATGCTTCATAGATATAAGCAATGCAAACATACCCAGACTCTTCACTGTGACAGGACCAAAGTTAATGGGCACAAACTGAAATAAAGAAGATTCCATTTAGATATAAAAAATTATTCTCTGCTGTGAAGGTACTTGAACACTGGAACACGTATTCAGCACCAGCCCTGACCAGGCTGCTCTATGTGACTGCTGTGAGCAGAGAACTCAAACCAGAAAAAATACAGAGGTCCCTTTATTGGTGTACCTCTTTTTTTTTTTTTTTTTTTTTTTTTTAATCCTGCTGGTCTTTACAGCTGTTTAGCTGTATAGATATGCACTACAATGAACCTCGACAGTCTCAAACCTCCAACATACATGGGTAACACAATTTGCTTTATGCATGGTGGAAAAATAGACAATTTATGATTCCCAAAATATCTGTGCTAGGCTTAGCCTGAGATCACTTGGGTTATTTCATCTATTTCCACAGACTATTCCAATCTGAAAAAAAAAAGAGTAATTTTTAATTAAAAGAGACATCACTTAACAATTCTGGAATGTTGCAATTTTTTTTTTTTTTCTCTTTGCTGTGGAAATATTACAGTGTTGAAGTAAAAACGTGATACAGAATAGACATCAAATTAAAACAAATATTTAAGATGATATTAAGCAGGATAAGCTGGATGTCTAAAAAACTTCTGATGAAAAAAAATGTACAAGGCAAGATGTACTGACAAGAAAGTACAAGGTTTGCTATCAGACTGTTGTTTAGCCTTTGTGCTGATGTCTCCCACCCAACCCCATCTATTTTCCATGAAAGCTTTATCAGGGAAGAGATACAGACATATCTGGGGATACTCCTAGGACACAAGAATGTATAGCTGGCATAAAGTTAATGTTGCCTATTTAGTACCTTTCCTTCTATTCCACAGTCTTACTTAGGGGATGTCTTTGGCTCTATCATCTGCCACTTTCAAATGTTTCCAGAGAAACCAACAGCCTTTGCAAAGCAATTACTCATCCACACAATGTCGAGGGCATTGACAGAAAGATAGCTGGAAAGGAGGATAGCCACAAGAAAGGACAGAAGGAAGGAGAGGCAAAGGAAAGCTGAAAAGAAAGTCTGTTTAAAAAGGCTATCTTTCTTTGCCTAGCCCTTCCCACCTACAAGTTCAGCTCATGGTTGTGGTGGTTTTTTCTTTCACAGACCTCTTACTCAGTTGTATTCAAGAGAAAGTATGAGTAGGGAGCATTTCAGCCAGATCAAGATACCTCCCAGTCACATCAGGATGTGAACTTCTCATCCTTGGTAGGTCTTCATGTGTAATCCTGATAATGTTTACACACTGGTTTTATCTTTGTGCACCTGAAGAATTAGTCATCGTAGCAGTCAGTAATACAACAATCCACCTGTAACTTACTGTGTATAAGAAAAAAATAAATGAAGCAGAGCATGACACTGTTCCATAAGATCAGAAGGATTTCAAAGACCTTTTAGCTAGAAAGAAAACACAAAATTTCTCCATATCGAAGGAAATATCTGCAAATAAACTACTGCAGATCTTAAATAATAATTTCACTCTGATGAAGTCTAAACACAGGTGGGATTCATCTTACTTAAACTTAGGCATCAAATTTTGATATCTAACGTAGTGTTGCCAACCAGGCTCCCTTAACATTCAACAGAGGGGACCAAGCCCCTCTTCCCACCTAAACTCATCTAAGCCAATCTAAACAAACAAACAAACAAAAACAGTTGAAAGACTAGGTTAATTGCATGCTGAAGGTGATGATACTTTATCATTAGCTAGTACACTTAGAATTTATAGTGGCTAACTAACATCTTACCTTTTAATATTGGATGTCCATGGTAGAATTAATGAACAGCATTTTAAATAAATACATAAATAAAACAGAACAAAAACAGCCTATTTCCCTCAGTTTAGGAGAACTATGATTTAGACAATTTCACATAACACATGAATTCTAAAGTTCAAAGTTAAAAACAACTGCACCACTATGTATGTGAGAATACAAGGAGTTAGACATAACATCAGAGCTGTGTTGTGCATCTGAAGGGTGGAACACAGGCAGCTACCCTCAGATATTGCAACTTATAGTGAAGTACTGAGGTAGAACTGAGGTCTTTCTGATTTCTCAGTAGTAGATTGGGGCACAGATATAGTAACTAAATGCCACATACTCCTTTAAAATCCACAATGTCTCATACCTTTACAAGGAATTCAAAAGGAAAAATGTGAACTGGACCAAGAAAGCACATTTCCATGTGAAAGGCTAAAAGAAAAGTCACTATAGGAGAGAAAGTCTTCATGGTTTGCAGGACAAACCATGTTCAAGTGAAGGACTCTGATTCTCATCCAGGTGTTAAGAGGATGGTAGCAAGAATGACAAGCTTTACACTACCTTTTTCTGAATTTTACTATTTCTAGAGTTACCATAAAGTGAGTAAACCTATCTATGTTTTTGACTTTGCCATGGTATCTCCCTGAAGAATTGAAAAGTTAATCGAGAATAGTCCCTGAGTGGTAGGTCTGGAAATGCTGTGTCAGGGGTAAATGTGAATAAGATGTCATCTGTCCTGTTTCCAACACTGAGGTAGATGAACAACAACAACAACAACAAAAGCCAATAGAGACAAGACCACAGGCAACTTTAGGAAAAATTTCCAGCACAATGAGGTCTGGAACCAACAGCCTCAGAAGTGAGCAGCCAGGGCACTGTAAAAATGTTTACACACACACACAAAATAAAAATTAAATAAATAAAAAAAAAAATCCCAAACCAAACAAAATAATTAATATTCTTCTCCAAACATGTCAAAGTAGTTTGCACTGTTCCTCCACAAGATCTTCCCTGAAACTTTGGCAAAATTGGAAAAAACATAATTTTTTCAGAGCATTTAGATTCATTGGTAAACAGCCCAGAACTTTACCATGCCATTCTAATTGCAAAAAACTCATTTTGCAATACCTGTAAGTCAGTTGTGCTGTAAGGCCAAAACTGGAACCAGATTTTATTACTTTCAATTGTAATATTCCATGACAGCAGATAGTCCCAATATATAAGGTTGTTTTTTCCTCCTAAGGAATGACTTTTTTTTTTTCTATTTTTGCTTTCTAGTGTTTCACAGCAATTCCGTGATCTTCAAAAGATTGCATCTGTTTGTATGGGTATTCTCATCTTTACATGACTGAAACCGAAGCAGTATCTTATATTATAAAATATTATAAATCTTATGTCTTATGCTCTATTTCCCATAAATCATCTTGGACAACCTTCCCAAATTAGCAAACTCTAATTTGATATTGAATTAATGAAATCCCCAAAGGAATTCCTTTTCCACTTTTATACAAAATCTATCCTTCTTCCAGTAATGGGTAACCACTGAGGTTTACCTTAAGGTCTAGGTTTTGCTGTCACTTATTGAAATGTTCAACATGAGGAACTTCATGAGGTTAGTAGAGCTTCTCCTCTGAAATCCATTGTAATAACCATCAGAATCCAATCACCATAGAAGCAGTATCATGCTTTAGACTCCATGTAGTTTTTCATCTTTGTTTAATGTTTTTCTTGTTTTCCTGTAGAGATGAGGGCTATACAGCCATGCCCTGCTGATCTGAGAGTTACTGTGATCAGTAAACTGTTGAGCTCCTTTACATAAACAATGACATTTGAACCTAATGGCTAGTTTCAGCCAAATCGATGGAGGGAGAAACATTCTTTTAAGCTCCAGCAAATAAATAAAATAACATAAAATCATAGAATCATAGAATATCCCAAGCTGGAAGAGACCCATAAGGATCATTGAGTCCAGCTCCTGGCACCACAAAGGTCTGCCCCAAAATTCAGACCAAACAAAATTAAATTAAAATAAAATAAATAAAATAAAATAATTTAGATTTAGTTAGTTGCTTTTCTACTTAGTATGTAGATTTTTTCATCATCTCAAATGAGAAAAATGCTTCAACATAAATTCAACACTTACTGGATGCCTGAGAATCCACAATATAAATTCCATAGCTTCAGGAAAAAAAAAAAAAGTTACTGACTGTATCGTCCTAGAAAAGCTAAAACTAAGGCACAAATCCACAGAAAAGCAGACTTACAGGATGTTTGCTATTATTCATACATGTGTTTTTCTGGCTGAAATTTTCCAGAAATATATTTTTTTTCATAGATGAAGTTTGGATGAAAAAGTTTAACTCTTTTTGAACACAAAGAAAGATAGGGACAAGCAGAATACATTCCACTCATTAAGATATATATTTGAATATATGTATATATGCCCACATAACATTTATTTATTTACTTATTCATTCATTCATTTAATTAATTATTTTCCCCCTGCATTTTCCTGGCTAGGAACAAAATCAAGATATAGTGTGAAAGCTCTTGTCTTGCCACTGTCTTCTCTATGACTGTTAGTCCTTTATTCTTGAAAAATATTTCATAGTTACAAAAATGTTAATCTTTTCCAGGGTAAAGCAATAGTCGTAAACTGAAAAATAATTGATAGCAAAAGTAAAATAGTACTAAATCCAGTCTTTAGATAAGAATAATATACTGTATTGTATAATAGTGAATTGGTTAGCAGCAAATGAAAATATTTCTGGCATTGCTAGGGGAGGGTGTCGGTTCATATAAACATTAGATCCTAACCATATCTTTCATCATCTCACAACATGATGATAGTATGCTTGTAATTTTTATGTCTGCTTTACTACATTGCTGTTAGTCAATCAATCTCCTTCACATGTGAGCAAAATAGTGCATTTAAAAAGCAAGCTCTTCACACAGTCAGCTCCTTCAGTTATTTCACTGAGTGATTTTATGACTTGCAGCCATACAAATTCAATGAAGGAAAGGTATTCTACATGTTCTGAAAGCAAAGAACTCAAACACACACAATTTTCTTTTGGACGTGGAGTTTTTAGGTTTTCCTCACACATTTGACTCATAAATAGGGATTTTCTTTTTAGCTAAAAGACTATTTTCATTTATTATACAAGCCTTATGCCTTATTAGTGGAGTGTGTAAAAACACTAGTTTTAAACACTATTTTCTTTCATTTCTTATCTTTTTGTCACCTGAAAAAGCACTAGTCTTTTCTTCTTTAACTTTAGATCAGTCTTCAACACATCTTTTTGAGTTATTAATTAATATTCAGCTGAGAAAAAGATTTAAAGTGATATTTTGGGGATTTTATTAACTCAAAATCAGAAACAATAAAATTTATCATGATAGATCAACTGGATTGAAACTTATTTTCTGCATTCCTTTATAGTCTGTTGCTGTAATTAAAATATAAAGGATCATTTAACTTGAAGAACTACAAATAATTTCCTTCAAACAGCTGTTATTTTACCCTGCTGTCTTTACTTCCTCTTTGTTTTGAGATCTTTCAATATGAACATGTCTAAGTAAATTCATATTATTCATTATCATTTCCATTAGTCATGACACAAGTAGTCAATCATTTGTGAAAAATCAAGGGATTCAGGAAACTGTACAAACGTATAAACACAGATTCTCTTTCTGCCACCTACTTGGTTCTCACAAAATCAATTCTCCTCATTAGTTAACTTACATAATTTTATATTTGACATAACTGTATATAGATTTTAAAAATCTATGTTAGAGATTCAAAATAAAGGCATTTTTTCAGGAAAGTCAAATACATGAGTTTCTATAGTTAAGATTAGACAATAAAAATCCCACTCCAGCCTTTAAGGGGAAGATGGCTGAGAACTGAATAGCATTCTCTTATCTAAAGAGGAGGATGTTATCAGCTCATCAGCTTGATAAATTTCCTTACAACTGCTAGCAGTAGCAAAGTGATAAGATAATGGAATACATTCATTTTAATTATGCTGAATATTTCCCTAGTGAAAGTTGAAAATAGTTCCAGTTTGTTTTAACAATGAAGAGATAAAGGAACTAATCACTTTTTTTTACTGGATACTTTTGAATAATCAAATACTAACAGCAGAGCAGTTTATAAAATGATATATTTTGCGCATTTATATTTATTTTTATTTGAATTTTCTTCACCTACTATTATCATCACTATTGTAGACTTTCTAATCTGCTTTTAAATATATAATATCAAAGAAAACTTGATGTAGTATTTGCACACTGAAATGCTTTAATTAAATAAAAGCCTATATGGGATCTACAGAGACTGGTATTCTGACAGTCACTACCTCAGCTTCACACACTGATGGAATCCTCTGTATTACACTGCCCAATGAACAGTCATCTATAATTCACTGTGCAGTTACCATAACCATAAAGATTTAACATTTGTAGTTCCTCTGAGTAACTGAAAATACACCCCAGCGTAAATAAATCACAACTGAGTAGTCTTACTTCTGCCTAATTTCAGTGATCAATATATTGTTGTCCGTTTACAAAAAAAAAAATAAAAAATAATAAAAAAAAAGATTATGATATAATAAAAATAAATAGAAAATGTGGCTTGTAGTCATACTATCCAATATTCAAGATTATTGATTAAATGCACAAATAAAGAACTTTAGATGTAACCTTGAGTTTGCATAGAATTAGGCTTGGTAAAGGAGGTTTTCAATAGTATATGATTTTCATTAAATGTAGATTAGTGAGGTGGCTCTCCCTGATGTGGATTTCTCACTTATGTTTCAAACCCAGTCTTAGACCAGCAATAGTTTCATTAAGCCACCATTAAAACCATAGACCCAAGGTGAGTGAGAGCAGGTGACATTTTTTATCAATTGGATGAAGTATTCTTTTCAGTCCAAAGCTCTCACTGAAGCAAAAAGAAAGTCCCTGGTAATAACAAATATTCCCCGGGAGGGCTACTGACATATAGTACATCCACAGACCCCCTCTCCACCCAGCTGACCTCAAAGCTAGGTGGAAGAAGAGCAGTTGTACACAAAAAAAACAGAGAGCCCTTCAAATGGAGATTATATCAAAACGTCTGTAGTGAAGGTCCATATAGCAAACACAACCTCTTGCCTGCAAAAGGCCATCTTTGATCTTACATAAGTCTGACAATATCGAGAAATCAACTCTAGCTTATAGAGAAAGTGTAGAGAAATATTTTCTCATCTATATGAGGGAAATTTAATTATACATGTATTGCAATGATGTACTGGACATGCCAATTGAGAGTGAATAGTTTTTATACAACACTGAGAAATTACACACTCCACTTACCGTTATTACAGCTGGTGGAAGAGAAACTGAATTAATACTGGAGATTATATTTCTTTCATTAATGGCCATATAAGTTCTTACTTACCTTTCTCTCAAAATGGAAGGATTATCCTCAGGTCCTCTAACTGTTGTTATTGGTGTCTAGTCTAGCACACAACGGGATTTCTCCATGGAAACAGGAAGCGTCAGGAATATGAAATAAGAAAAAGGAATTAAATATAAGTATCAGCTGGGAAGTGTTTCAAGCAATTATTATTCTTTCAGCATTCAGCTAATTACTCAAGATGACTGACTGTGATTAGAATATTACCGATTATATTTAAAAGCAAACATGGATACATGAGCTATTTGACAGAACAAATAGCATAGGTTTGTTTCTGATGTCATTGTACTTCAGCTTTACATACTTGTGAAGCTTGATCAGGTTCCGGTTACAGTTACCTTAAGAAAATTCAAAGTACCTCTGTTGAATAAGGAAATTCAAAGTACCTCTACTGGACTGCAGAGAATCCCTTCAGATTACACACAATCAGATCAGGCTCTAGATCCCTGATTTTAAAGGGGTAACACCTAATTTAGAGCAGCATGAGATTAGAATCAGATTTGAATGTGAAGAAACAGTGGAGTTACAGTTTTAAGATACAGAGTACAATATAATGAGAATAGAGTGCCCAGTACACAGGGTGAAATATGAAAAATGAAGCTTTATTTTCATGCTCACACCTGAAACACAAATGTATAACAGATGGTTAGCTATCTCCTTTCTTTCTAGCAAAGTTACATTCATCACAGTCCTAAAATATGTAACACATCATAATGGAATTTGTGGAGAATCTGTATAATACAAGTGTCTGTAAGGAGTGCTAAGTTAGTATATCTAATTTACTTTGAAACAGTGAATTTGGGTCTTCCCCTAGGGCACACCCAAAACACTTTTGACTGAGAAATTACTGTGATATGTCCTAACATTAGCTTGTCGATCCCCAGAACTCTCAATATGTAAGGCTTCTATGAATCACAAACCTATTTGAACAGAGTATAAGTTTACATTACATATTCATATGTGTAAAAATTTGCATGAAGGTGCATTTTAAATTTTGCTTATTCACATTTTGCCAAAGTTACTATTCCTTTATTTTCCTCTGTCATGTTATGATAAGCCTAGATTAAGAACAGGGGGAATACAAAAGTGTAGGAATACAAAAGAGAGATTTTGTGGCTGGAATAAAGCAGTCAGGGCTTTTCCCAAGCTTCTTTTCTCATTGTACCACCTCAGACCTTCACTAGTGTATTTGTGACTTGGGATACAAACCTACATGAAGCTTAGAAAATACAAATACACCTCTTCTTCACAAGGGGGTAGTCCGTGTATTGAAAAAGGTACTAAAAATTTTCAGATATATATTTTTAGAGCTTTCAGGTTAATTAGTGATTTCCCTTCAAATTCTTTAGTATTTTGCAATTCTTTCGCATCTTCAGCTTCCAGTAAAATGAAAGATTGATATTATTGTGTGAAGTTTAGATAATCTGTTTATTTGTGATCTCCTGCAACAAGGTCATGCAGGACCTCTTACTGAGGAGAAGAGCATGTAATAAAGACAGGTACAAAAGAGAAGAAGTCCAAATATGTGGTGCTCTAAGCAGTACCTGGGCAAATAAAATATTTTTTTTTTTACAGAAGGAAAATGTTCCTTCTTACTGACACAAATAACTAAACGTCACAAAAAACTGTTTGCACAGTTGGATGGATGGAAAATTAAGAAAACTAACTAACTAAAACAATAAATAAAGAGAAAACTTGTGTTTAATAACCTGAAAGAGGAGAGTTCTCTTGTCAGGAAAGACTCTGGTTTCTCAATGGGATCCACCCAAAGCATTATTTTCTGAGGATCTGTTCCTGACTTCAGCAAATTTTGGAAACAGTGTTTTGTCAGCACAGAGGAAATTCAGAGCAATTTTTTATTGCACATTTGTGCTCCCAGTGATCCAAAAGGCCTAACCCCAGCATTAGATTACCAGATGCTCAGGGGTTCACTAATCCGTTAGCTATTACATCTGCATTCCAGGGTTTTCATAAGAAACACTACAGCTGCAAATCTCTAAAGTGTCTCCTAAAGTGATGACTGACTTTGGAGATTATCACTCCCCTTTCCCTTAGAGCAGGATGGAGCTTCCCCAGTGGCTTTGTACCATTGGAAGTGATTCTGGATAACCTCCGGCTCTTTAATCCCCACAGATTTTGGGAGCAGTGCAAGTGTGGGCAGTGAATGGAGTGAAACGTTTTCCTACTGAATTTTGTGAATTCTTACCCTTCAGGTGATCCCTCTTTTCCAGGAGTGTCAGTGATTTGCTGTCACGATTTTCAGGAGAAGCTTGAAGGAAAATATTTTCCCTTAGGCTAAAATAAGCTCCATGCCTCAGAGATACATATGAAAATCTAAAAAAAGGCTGAAGGGAGAGGGGAACATACATACATACCTTTGCAAGCAAAAGAGTTATTTATTTTGTTGAAGTTATTCTAAGGAAATGCTTATACTCTACAAGTATGTTAAGCATATAAATAATTAGGAGTAGATTTAAAGTTAAATTTGGATTTAATAAATAATCTTTACAATGTTCAAGACACTACATGCAGAAAAAAAAAAAAAAGAATTTTATTGCTTAAAGTATATTTTTGAAACTCAGCTGCTCAGCAACAACAGACATAGTTGGTGAAGAAAATTTACTTCAAGGGATAACTAAACCACTAGCACTTCTTTGCCCTTAATCTTTGCCTTTTACTCTCAGCAAGGAGCTTATAGAAACTTTTCAAGCTTTTGTCAGAGCTCAGTTTGAGACAATGAAAGAGAGAATACTTTCTTTTTCTGTAAATTATGATTTTTATTCTCTCAGATACTAAGAAAAAGTAAAGGTGGGTACTGTGCCTCCAGTTGAACATTTTCCTTCTGACAAAGTTTAAAATAAACTCATGCTCACAATTCAGTAAACAGTCAAGTGACTGTTCTGGGTCCAAGATTGTTCTGCATTACAGACTAGGATGCAATCCAACCTGAAAATGAAATTGAGTAAATAAGGCCAACTATAAAAACAATCACAGAATCATAGGATGGCTTGGGTTGGAAGGGACCTTAAAGATCATCAAGTTTCAACCCCTCTGCCATGGACAGGGATGCCACCCACTAGATCAGGTTGCTCAGGGCCTCATCCTATCTGGCCTTAAACATCTCCAGGGATGGGGCATCCACAACCTCTCTGGGAAACTTGCTCCAGTGCCTCAACACCTTCTGAGTGAAGAATTTTCTCCTAATCTCTAATTTAAATCTCCCTTCTTTTAGCTTAAAACCATTCCCCCTTGTCCTGTCATTATCTGATTGAGCAAATAGTTGCTCTCCATCTATTTTATGAAGTCCCCTTTAAGTAATGAAAGGTTGCAGTGAGGTCACTCCAGAACCTCTCCTCTGTAAGCTGAACATACCGAGCTCTTTCAGCCTTTCATCACAGGTGCTTCAGCCCCTTTATCATCTCTGTGGTCCTCCTCTGGACCCACTCTAACAGCTCCACATCCTTCTCGTGCTGGGGACTGCAGACCTGGATGCAGCACTCCAAATGGGGCCACACAAGGACAAAGTAGAGGGG
>CM021797.1:42181800-42201093 GCA_011076525.1 Nettapus auritus
CAGATTGGTCAGGCATGAATTGCCCTTGGTGAAGCCATGCTGGCTGTTTCAGATCACCTCTTTGTCTTTCATGTGCCTTGACGTGACCTCCAGGAGAATGCAGAAGGTTGATTCTTTAGCATTTTAGCGTTCACATTTTTAAAATTTAAAATATTCTCTATATTTTAGATGTTACTTTAGTATAATTGCAAGAAAACAGTTATGTTAAGTCAAATTTTATTATTTCTATGTTTATTTTTGTGATAAGAGATTCCTTTCCTTATCAATGAGACACGTATCTGTTGAGATGTGCTTTGTTAGATGTGCTAGACAATTTCAATGTTGAAATGTTGATAATTTTTTTTCATTAAAGCTGTTTGACTTTCTTAATGTTTCTTACTAGTTTAATGGCAATACAAATTAAAGAGTGCAGAGTACTCATAGTATTAGACAGTTTTCAGTGCAGTGTTTTAAAGGCTATGGATCATAAAAAATATTGTATAATTTATGTGACTGTATAATAAAATCACAATTACTGTGCACTTGTGGTACTGGGCTGAGCTGAAATGTTAAATATAATAATCTGTTTACTCACCAGAAAGGGTCAGTCCTATGCTTAACATTCTACAGCATGTTATTGCCCTGTATGATGAAGGAACAATTTTCTATTGTCCCTACTACCTCAGGCCTAGAAGTTTAATTTCTTATACTAACTTCCTAAAAATAAGCTTGCATTATATATATATATATGCAATATATATTGCATTTTAGATGTAGAGCATAGGGATATGGTCTAGTGGGGACTGTTAGGTCAGAGGTTGGACTCGATGATCTTGAGGCCTCTTTCAACCTAGAAATTCTGTGATTCTGTGATTCTGTGATTACAGAAAGTATGGTACTTTATTAGAAAGATGCCTGCTTGTGCATACAATCTTTTTATCTTATCAGATTTCTATTCAAGATTTTGAATTAATCTGTATGTAACATAATAAGTTTTGAAGGGTTCTCAATCTGGAAACTGGTGGATCACATTAGAACTAGTCAGGGAATAAGAGGAAGGGAATTCAGATAGATAAACCAGTGTTACTGGCATGTCAGAGATGTAGTTTTGATGTGTTTTGTCTGTGAGAGAATACTAGCAAGCATAGGACCACATTTATTTATACAACACTTGTCAGTCATGTTTCAAAATGTCTTTAAGCAAAAAAGCATACTTCTAGTATTATCTTATTGTTATGAGAGTCAGAGGGCGCAATCTAAATAAGGACCCAGCCATGAGGAGTCATGGAGGAACAGCAAAATAAAATAATCCCACTTCTGAAGAGGTGCAGTCCTGCATTTGACTTCTAAATTCCTCAGTTGCATTACAGAGGAATTACATAATGAAGCTGGAGATGGAGCAGGAAGGAATAAAGAATTGCAGAAGGGCAAGGTCCACTTATTAAAAAGGTGAAGTTCAGTATTAGTTTACAACTTGAAAATGTCATTGACTTCGAGAAGAGATTTGTGTGAGTAAACCTGCAAGTTCATTGGTTTCCAAGACTCTCTTATTTATCTTCATGCTTCTGTTTGGTTCTGTCACATGATTTTTCATTGTAGTATGAATACAACAAATAGAAAGGCACCTGGAACCTGTAGGCAGGCTGTATTTCAGTATAAATATTTCCTGCTATAAAGTTCTACCTATGTTTTAGAAATCCCATTTTATTTTATTTTATTTTATTTTATTTTATTTTATTTTATTTTATTTTATTTTATTTTATTTTATTTTATTTTATTTTATTTTATTTTATTTTTTGTCTAGAATACGCAATCAAAATCAGGAGTAGAGCAAATGTTAAGAAAACAGATCTCCAAGATAATTTCATATACTTAAAATACCTGTTACATAACTTCCTACAAAATAATTTTTAATGTGTTATACTTAAAGGAATAATTAGTATGTGAATATTGAGTAAAGATGACACTAGAATATTTTTGAGTATAACCCTAAATGAAAGCCACTACCTAGGAACACCACAGGATGTCTTCATTGAATTCTTGCTTCAGAAACCTTTCAAATAGTGTGCTTAGAAAGACAGCTTCAGCCATTCTCATCTATTTACTCTACAGAAAACTTGAACTCTCATTCTTGAGTTTGTATGCATGTCTAACTGTAATTGCATTGCTATTACATGCCTACAAATATTTTTCCCCGGCCACTTTCAGTGTCTTCTGTGTACAAATGAAAAGCTGCACTCTCCTTCAATTTTAGGAGTAGGTTTAAATATAGCTTGTTTTAATTATATGTATATATTTTTTCTATTGCATTCTTATGTGCTAAAAATTCTGCTGGAAATTCTTACAGCTGTAACCCACAGATAAAGTCTCCAATCCCCATATAAATAGCAGCGTGTAATGCAATCCAGGAAAAGATCAGTCTCTCTCTCTCTCTTTTTTTTTTTTTTTTTTTTCTTTTTTTTTTTTCTCACCCAGGAAAAAAAAAAAAAAAAAAAAAAGGATCAGTATAAAAAAAGGGTCAATATAAATCCTTAATTTCTCTCTTTTCCCATCATAAATGTACTCCTGGATGGTAACTTATGACTGCACTATATCCTGAAGTTCTCATATTTAAGTGGCAAAAGTCCTGGGTTAGTCCTCAAGAGGCTGTGACTTCCTCTCTTCAGGTTTAGAAACTTCATCTCAGCTACAAAAGGCCCTTGTTATAAACTGTTTCAGTAAACTCGAAGGGATGAAAGAGGTGAGGAGAAGTAGGCCATAAGTAAGGGGAGTACATTTATTTAACTATCCCACTAACAAAGACAGAGCTTATCTTATCACAACACACAAGTTTGTGGTATTCAGAGCTGAACGAAAGGACAACCTGGGGAAGAAGGTCATCACCACTGTCTTATTCTTTCCAGATTTCCTTGGCATATCAGGAATGGCAAAAATACAGATCTAAAAATACAAATATAAACCATTCTAATCCCATTCCACTTAAAAATAATCTGGATCTGTGATGTTGTGCTCATGTATTGTACCATATTTTTGCTTTGTTGAAAGGGTAAAAAATGAAACCCCTTCACTTGCTTTTTCTAAGTGTGGTTGTATAATTATCTGAATCCCCAAATATTTCTGTGTCTCCGAGCAGTAATTTGCTCTGTCCTCAGATCCAGTGATGATGTGAGTTCTTCTGTCTGACCCATTAAAGTGCCTAAGACTGATTCCCAGAGCTGACATTACCAGTCGGCATCAGCCTGTAAATCAAGCAGGTCTAAAACATATTGAATGGATGGTGCCTTCACCAGAGCCTGTTCTTTTTAGAGCGAGGGAAAGGGAGGGATTTAAGAACACAGAGATTTTGAAGAAGGCACAAGAATCCCCAAGGAGAAGTAGAGGCTGCAGACGGTCTGGAGACAAAACTACACATTTGAAAACAATAAAAAGTTTAGGTTCCCTACCCAGGAAGTTCAATATACTTCAGTATACTTAATTGTTATAAACTCCCTTCCAGAGCTTTTGACTCTATTTTAGTTTCTAATTTAAATCCAATAAATTAAGGATTAAAGGGCACAGCCTCTTTTTTATTTTCTCTTTTCTTTTTTCTTTTTTTTTTTTTTTAAATTTTCTTTCCTTTTTTCTTTTGTTTCTTTTGTTTTTCTTTTCCTCTTTTTTCCCCTCTTTTCCCTTTTTCCTTTTTCTTCTTCTTCTTTTTTTTTTTTTTTTTTTTTCTTGTTTCTCAAAGCTAAAATGGTTTATGCAGTTCGAATAGTGAGATGTGGTATATGGCTAAGTATTTAGCAATTCCTGAGACAGCAGGTGCTTGGCAAAGCATCTGTCACTCTATCTGTCAAAACTTGCTTGGAGAGTGTTTTGCCACCAGTGATAGCTGGTTGTGGAATGAACAGCAGTCAGTGGTGGGGTGGATAAAGAGGTCTTACAGAGTACTGCATATCATTTGATCTGTCACCATTTGCTAACCCCATAAATTCATGTTTAGCATTTTATAGTTACCTGACTGTCTATATCCTGACTGTCCTTTCTAATTTGTTATGCACTGATCTGAATGGAGCCTTTTCTCTGAAAATATATAAATACAAAACAGATTATAAATATTTTCTACAGTGAAGCTCTTAAAAGTGTACAAGGTGAAAACTGGAGTCCTTGTGATGCTAACACAGACTTCCTGGACGTGTTCTAGATACACAGCATGGAGGAACCCCAAGGTTCCTGTGTTGTACCTTGTGAGCAGCATCAGGAAGTGAGTCTCTGAAGTGTGCAGCTGAGGGCTGCCCCTGATAACTGAAGTCATAGGTTTTATTTTTCTGGCTTTGTCTGTACAGCTGAATCATGGAGCTTGTCCTTCCTCCCATCTGTGAGGTCTTATTTCCTAGGACTCGCTAACTCCAGGTCCAGTGCAAGGGATGTGGCAATGCGATGCAGAATAACATGGAGAGCATAAAAATCCCTGCTCCCCTGAGCTCTGGCCAGCATTTAGCCTTTTGACTATGCAAATCAGATGACTTGTGCTGGAGCCGAAAATAAGACTGCTGTGGAAAGACAAAGAGCCTCTCTCTCCATCTTAGGGAGGATGATGAAGTCATAAACATACCCAGGGGAGATGAGATTATTTCTACACGTTAAGGATGGTGCTTGGCTCAGGCCTGAGCTTTGTATCTTCTTTCAGATCATGCAAATCACCTTTGGTAAGCATGATGCCAGACATGACAATTGTAGAGAAACAAATCTGTGACTGGCTTCTAATCTTGGTATTAAAGAATAATTTTACTGTAAAACATAAACCACCTTAGGTCAGATGGAGACTGTCCAAGAGACCTATGTGCTTAATTTCTATCACTCTTAGAAGCTGTTACAAGAGGAGCAGGATACAAATCTATGTTTATTAAGGCAGTATCTCTCTGTGTTCTACACTTCCACAGACCTGAGGCAGTGTGTTACTATGAACATTGACAAGTAATTTCAGTGAAGCACAGAAAAAAATCTTGGTTGTAAGAACTGCCTGAAGGACATTTGTATCCAACCCAAACTTATTTAATGCATATTCACATCCATAACTTGAGAAGTAGGAACCTCTTTAGCTTAAGGAGTAACTTATCTTTTCATGACTGGGTTGGATCCAGCCACTTTAGAAAGGGAAGTATTGATATTTCGGCTTTATTTCCTGTAACTGCCTAAGATAAATTCTTGTTTCAGTGTTTGTAACAAATGTTATAGGTATTTCAGCACAACCATCCTGTACTGTGCTTGATAAGCCTAAATTACTGGCAACAGCAGACAGCAAACAGATCTGTAAAGACGTAAACAAAGCAGAAAACTTTTTTTTTTTTTTTTTCTTTTTTTTTTTTTTTTTTTTTTTTTTTTTCATTCAGATATAAAGACAGCTACCCGCTCCCATGAACTTATATGAGCTCTAAATTAATTGTTTTTAAAAGCTAGGTGTCTGTTTCAGCTATACAAATGCATGTGCTTTCATTAATGCAGAATTTTTCTTTGGAACGGATATAAAGGTGCATCTGTACCACTGTATGCCTGTTCTTGAGGGGAAGCCTGTGTGTAATACTGGCAAGGCTAGGTGTTGCAAAAAATGCAGTACAGACTATGGAAATATGGAAATAGTTACCATGTTCTATCCAAATCCAGTGTAGGATTTTTGGAATAGGCTGCCCAGGGAAGTGGTTACTATCCTGGATGTCTTTAAAAGATGTTTAGATTTAGAGCTTAGTGATATGGTTTAGTGGAGGACATGTTAGTGTTAGGTCAGAAGTTGGACTCAGTGATCTTGGAGGGTTTCTTCCAACCTAGATGATTCTGTGATTCTGTAATAGAACCCCTCTATAGTAGTTAAGAAAGGTGGTAGGAGAAGGGATACTGTAGGTGTTTCTAAGTACTGCTATTGGCTCTACAGCTGTATTTAAAACCTTTTACTGTGTCTTGACTAGAGTAAACACAGATTTGTGGCCTTGCCTGTGGATGTTACTGCTGAGGATGGGCTATGCCGAGATGGCCTTGTTGTACTTTAGTCTTCAGATCCTGGGCTAATGGGAATCAAGCCTCACTTCTGGAAACTTGCATGCTGCTGAAACTACTGGGGATTAACAACCACATCTCTTTCCTCAGTCATAACTTTCTGACAGCATAAAACTCTGCCCACCTCACACACTATTATCTGATCTTCCTTAGATGACTATTTTGTACTTGGGTCTTGATGTTCTTTAGAACTTAACTATGACCACAATAACTGATTTCAGGGGTTAAACCAAAGCTACGCCTGATTCTTTTCCAAAGGGAGTTTCATAACAAAGAAACTCAAGCCACATTTCTTTAGATAAAAGTTAGTTTTCTACCCCAAGCTCTGTTCTTAAACTTGCCTGAATCGTAGTAACACTCAGCCAGTCCTGCTGTATGGAAAGCAAAGTAGACTGAGTTTGCCATGATACTAAGCTTTCTTTAAAGCATCTGTTTTATTATTAATATACTTTTAATAGCATCTCTTCTATTGTTTTACAGACTGACTACAACTTAAGTTAATGCTTAGACATTAGAAGCTTGTCTTTTAAATTTTTAACAAGAATAAAAATGTTCACAGAACATGGACTTTTTGAACACTCTGGACCTCATGTGAAAACAAGCTAAAACTGTTTCACACTTTGGTTTAAATATTTAGTTGGATGTCACAGATGCTTCTGATTTATATTTTTTTGCAACAACTGTTCCCTAAGTGTTCTACGTGCCAGGTGAATGATCTTTCAGAGGTTTCTAATAAACAGATCAACTTTTAATGCAAGTGAAAGATAGTGGGAAAAAAAAAAAGGTGGAAATGAATTCATTTGCAGTTAAGTACACACAGATACAGACACATAAACAAAACAAGCAAGCAACCAACCTACCAAACAAACAAACAAAACACTAGAGGGAAATGGAAGGAAGAAAAATAAAGGAAAGTCACCTCCGTGGCTTGAAATTCTATCTGTCATTGTTTCCTGCAGAAAACTGTAATGAATTAGTGGAGTAAAAACTGTCAAAAAATCTGGTTGGATACTCAGCATTTGGCGATCTCTAGGCTTTCTTGGATGGACACATCACTGGGCTGTGACTGAAATGTAGAAGTGGAAAGGAGGATACCTTGTAGTGTGATTTTGACTTTTAGATGTTTTATACTGTGTTAGAGTTGTGCAGTTGAAGAAAAAAAAACAACTGCTCTTCTCTTTAAAACATGACTGTGTACTTGTTATTCATCATTTTATTTTTCTCTGTTCCAACTTTATTTGTTAAATCCCATAACTGAAAAACATTTGGCTTGGCAGAACAGTAACTTGGAGTTATTCAAGTGAATACAGAGTCAAAATCCTTTTTTAAAATGTAAATCTCTTAAAACATTCTACATGCCAGGTGTACATTATTGTTTATGAAAATTCCTTGTGTTAATTTTCTTTCAAATAAGGAGTAATGATTTTCTAGGATTTTTAATAAAATTTTAAGCAACTTCTCTTTAACTCCTTTGAGCAACTGTAGAAATCTAGAGCTTAAAGTATATGATATCGTGTTGGGAATTTCTGGTCCTGCCCTCCTTCCTTTTAGTTCATTTTCCTAGTCCTGAACTGGTGGCACAGAATTACAGAGTACCTCAGGGTATAGAGAGGTCTAACAGCAGCTGTTGACCAAGAGATGGCTCAAGATGAGCCTATCTCTTCTTTTATGGTGCAGCCCTGAAGGGATACACCAAATGGCATGGGTTCACACCCATGTCTAATGTTCCCAATCAATCTGTAATACAGAAGTACCAGTTATCCTTTACTATCCCATTAAAAAAAAAGTTACAAACTCATCCCATAATTATAGATAAAAGGCTACATCAGACCTTACATGTTAAAGCAAGTATTGACTAGAGAAAGACAGTGAGCAGAAGCTAAATGTTCTGCATTTTGGCAATCAATTTTTTCTGTGCATGTACATAAGGTAGATCCAAGAAACTGAAACAAGTAAGCTAGTGATTTAATGAGCTGCTCTAGTAAATTTATCCCCTAACAACAACTAAAGAAATACACTTATTCCCTTCAGAAATTAGAATCTGAATCCCAATCAGAACATAGCATGTCTATGAAAAAAGGCAAAGTATGGCAGAGAAATAGTGCTTTTGGTCATTGCAGTGAAACATATTTACTAACACAAATTAGATTGCTTAAATCTTTCTTTCCTTCTTTCTTTCTTTCTTTCTTTTTCTTTCTTTCCTTCCTTCCTTCCTTCCTTCCTTCCTTCCTTCCTTCCTTCTTTCCTTCCTTCCTTCTTTTTCTCATTAATGAGCAGTGTTCAGAGATCAATAATTGTTTTACACTGCTGAAGAATCAAGCTGGAATAAGGAGAACTTCTGAGCTGGGACTTGCAGCTGCTTCCAAGGTTGAGTCATAATCACCAGAGTGTCTGTTCTCCACGTCTTCTGGGAATCAAAATCAAAAAAGCTTTGTCACAGACATCAGCCTTGCTGGGAAGACCTGCTTTAAAAGGAGAAATATCAGAGATCAGGGGATGATCAAACAACAGTAGTACAGACAGTCAAAAAAGTAACTGACTGTGAGCTGTGGACACTTTGCTGAGAAGAAACAGTATTATTCACCCATTTGCTATCGTTAAAAAAATGCCTAGAAATACAGAAGAAAATAATCAATAGAAGCATATCAGCTATGCTCAGCTTTATTTTGGAAAATGAATAAACATATCATATTACTGAAGACTGGTGATGTGAGAAGAGTGCAAGGACTTTAGGGGGCATACAGAAGCTTTCCTATTTATGATGAGGGAGTTGTGGTCACTGCTAACCCTTAGCATAGACTGTAGCAGTCTGGTGCAATTCACTTCTTGCCACTAAATACCCATGTGATTGTTTGTTTGTTTGTTTGATTTTTTTTTATTTTTATTTTTTTTCCTGAAGAATGAGTAATTGTATGTTGTGTGGTGGTTTTTGGGGGGGGGTGTGGGGAGGTGTTTTTATTTTTTTTTTCCTTGTTTGTTTTTATACCAAGTTAGGAATCCCAATAGCTTTCTTGCAATTTCCCTTAATGATGAGAGCTTGTATCTGTGCCAAGCAATTTGTGATATCATTTGTAAGACTGGATGCTGTCCAGAATGTGCTACACTAATGCCTCATCTCAAAAATGCCAGCAGTACAGTGACTTCCTTTTAATTAATTATGATGTCAGCTTTGTACAGGAGGCCAACTCCCTGCCTGTGAGCCAAGCCTTCAGGTTTCTGATCCAGGAAGGGCAATCACACCATGCACAGGCTAGCAATATTTGGTATAGTTATAAAAATTTCCATGACTTTGCTCTCTCAAGATAGAAATCTGATCAACAATTGCGGGAACTTGTATTTCTTGTTACAAGGTCTGGACTCCATAAGATGATGGTGCACATAAAGCATGTCATCAGTGTCATCAGAAAACCCATTCTATTGAATGAAATTTGAATTGCCCCAAAGAATTTCAAAGCATTTGAGGGGGAATGGGATACAGAGAGGGAGAAAATGTTCAACAGAGCATTCAGAAATGGTTTTAATTTGTTGGATTTTAGGTGCGCCCTGTGGGAGGGATTAAAAAAAAAAAAAAAAAAAAAAAAAAAAAAGTCCATCTCTCCCCTTGAAACTTTTAAGAGAATCTCACTGTCTTCAGTAATCTTTGTATCTGGTCCTGGGGGTCTGAAGTTCAATTCTCATCCTGCAAATGTAGGTGAAAATTTTATTGTCACTTTCAACACAGTCAGATTTTCCATTTTAAAGAGTAGTTAAGAATATTGACTCCATGTTTTTGCAAACCGCACCTCTCTTTCATCTACTGGGAGGAATTATAGGTAAGTGTTTCTGTGGGAAAATAAAAGGTTTAATTTAATTCATGGTACAAAATGCTGCTTTTATAAAATAATTTGCAAAAGGAGTAAATGTTAAAGAAAAGAAAAACAGAACACACTTCAGGTTACAGTGACCCATCTGTTTCTGGCTTTCTCTGAACTCGGCTGCACTGCCTTGGGAAGTGATTTAGCATCATGTTTTGGTGTGTTAATAATCTCTCTGAATTTGGGAATAGGGACCTCCAGATCTCTGGGCACACCTGGGGAATGCTTATTATCTTGGTGACAGTTTCTGACAGAAGCAATCACATGGAACCCACTGGTGTTGCTTTTGTCACCCACTGTTTGGTGCCACAGCTAAAGGTTATGAACATGAGCTCTCAGGAGCGTCTGGAATTCAGTGTCTTAGGTTATTGCCTTGCATTACTAGGGATAAATTCCACAGCATCTCTTCAGCCTCACAGGAAATATAATCAAATGGCTAACACTTCTGCATATTTTTCTGATACCTGTGTCTCATTAAGATTCTAGAACTCCCCTCTGGTATGAGGCAACACACACCCAGGGTCTTTCAGATGATGAATGATTTACAAAGTCTAGGATTACTCCAAGGAATGCATTTTATATTCACACCTATCTTTGCCTACAGGTCTGTAAATGTCATATAGCCAACATCTTCCTTCAGAAACCCTGCAACAAAACCTGTTCCTATTTTCAGATACAACTTTTGTCCAGAAAGTGCCTTCATTTTGAGACTGAAATAAAAACTCTTCTGCCAAGATCATGCCTTCCCTTAGAATGTCCCTCAAATTACATTGTATTTTTTTGTTGTTGTTGTTCATGCTATGAAAATTATTTTTCAAAACCATGTGTTGGAACTCTCTGATGACAACTGCCATAAAAACATAGTTAAGACAAGTACGATATCATTCCTGCAGTTTGTTATGGTGATTATATCATAGTTTCATTTAGAAAATATAGTATGTAATCTTTCCAATACCTAAAGGGGGCCTATAGGAAAGCTTGGGTGACCGTTCATCAGAGAGTGTAGTGACAGGACTAGGGGTAATGGTTTCAAACTGAAAGAGGGTAGATTTAGATAAGACATAACAAAGAAGTTCTTTACTCAGAGGGTGGTGTTGCCCAGAGATGCTGTGGACGTTCCATCCCTGGAGGTGTTCAAGACCAGGCTGGATGGGGCTTTGGGCAGCCTGGTCTGGTGGGAGGTGTCCCTGCCCATGGCAGGGGGTTGGAATTGGGTCAGCTTTAATGTCCTTTCCACCCCAAACCATTCTGTGACTCTGATTCTGTAATATGGTCTGGTGCTCTGTTTCAGTAAAAGATGTTTTTAATGAACAAAACCTTTGCCTTGAGATGAGCTGGATTTGCACCTCTGTTTCTTCATTTAGCTGTTATTGCTTCTGCTTGTTTTTAGAGAAGTTAGCATGGCACGAAAGAAGGATAATTCATTGCAGAGTGAGGCCTTTTGTCTCAGTATATCTTTCGTGATGAGCAGAGTTTTTAGTGCCGTTATTGTCAGACAAAGAGATACTGACACTGCCGATAAAGACAGCTTTGAAGGCTCAGCACACCACGACTTACGACAGTGCCCCAGGCCCCTATTAAGAACCTTCCAGTGTTAACCTTTTGCTTACAGATGGCACACTACTCTTGTTCTCATTGTTTTCGTTTAAGCAGGAGTAAAAACGCTGCTGTATTGAAGCAATTACTTTGTATTTCTCAATGTTGTCACACTCTACAGTCAAAATGCATGCAAAACCTCAAAAGAATCCACTACTTTGTACTGAGATTCAGCTTAAAGGTCAAATGCTGAATTATGTGCCAGCAACAGCCCACTGGGCAACTTTCCAGTCAAGTACATTTTCTTTCAGTTTCTGAAGTCCAGAAGAGCCAATGTACACCACAAAAGTAAAAAGCTAAGGGATGCTCTGGGATGTAAGATTTTGTCTTCTATGAAGGAAAGACAGTCAAGAAATGACACAGGAAACAAAGTAGGCTTTATGGAGATATTTATATTTTCTGTGATTTTTTCCCCCTACCACTGCAGAGAGAAAGGAAATTTTTAATTGCAGGAAAAGTTCTGATAGTTGTCTCATTTGGCAAAATGGAAAATATCTCAGCTGCTGATTGGACCCAACTCTGTATTTATGTAACCATGGAAATGACCTGAAAAAGAAGTGGTAGGCACAGGTTTGAAAATTAGGATATTGGGTATTATGAATTTGGGCAGCAGTAGGGTTGAAGCTTTAGGATGCCAGTAGAAGTCCATTTCCTACTGCAGAGTTTCTAGTGTTTTATTTAATGTGTTTTAAATATACCAAATATTGGTGTTTCCTTTTTTCCTTTTTTTTTTTTTTAGTGTTTTTTTTTTTTTTTTTTCCTCCTGGGAGACTGTTCCTTATCTTAACAATTATCACTGAGTTAAAAGGTCTTTTTGCTCTTCCCTGTCCATGCCAACTGAATGCTCTCTAGCAGCACACTTGAGCCATCTCTGTGTTCCAGTCTCTTTGCAGTTCTTCAGAGATGCTTTTGATTTTATGAAGTCCCCTTATGCTGGGGGCTCAATTAGGAGGCATTTCCAAGGTTTTTGTTTGTTGGTTTTTGTTTGTTTGTTGGTTAGTTTGTTTTTCCTCAGAGTCATCCTTACCCAACATTTGCTGTGCACTCCTGAGTAGCAACTGAACAGCCTGTTCAGCGTAACTGAGTTGCCTGTGCAGATACTGCTTAGGATTTGCATATATTATTGTGTTAATGCACACAGTGGCTTGATGAAACCATATCTTAGGAAGAAGAAGAATTTTCATGCATTTAATTACAACCTGTTTTTCCACTGTTGTACAATTTTTTAAACAAGACCTTGGTCTTTATGTGCTTCTGTGAATTCTTAGGAATTAACCCACATATTCAAGAACAGGATGTTAATTCAAAAGCAAGAACAGTCAAAACACATTTTCATGGATGCTGCTTTGTTCACAGAGGCATGTGATTTTTGTTTTGTCAGCTTTAAAGTGTTTGCATTCTCATGCTTATGGTTTGCATTTCTAGGTCACCAGAAATAACATACTTAGTGTTAGTAAATTGATCTTGGACAACTTTTACAAATGACTAGCTGGACCAGTGGCTTCTGGGGTAGTGCTGCCAGACTAATTCTCTCAATGTGAAAAATATATTATATGTTATATATAGGCTTAGAATATAGAAGTTTATATATTTGTGAAAAATAATATATTGGAGTTATAATATTAAACAAAAATGGTTTCTGTATTTATAATAAAAATAATCTATTAATAATTGAATAACACACTCATTTTATTACTACATCATGTATACATCATCTGTGTTATTGCTGTTTATGTTTACTCCTCATTTATCTTACCTTAAGAATTAAATACAAATTTTAGAAATCCAAGTACAACTAAGGAATAAAAGGTAAAGAAATTATTTTAATATCTGGTAAACTAAACAAAACAAACCAAGAAAACAAACAAAAAAACAACCATAGACTTTCCTACAAGAGTTGAAACCACCAAACAATAAAAAGAGCTTCACTCAGATACATCACCATATTAATAATCATATTCATCTGCTTTTCAAAATGGAGACTCTTTTTTTTTTTCATTCCCACATGTGGCTGAGTCTATGTTGCCCTGCCAAATCAAACGAGCTCCTGAAGCAGATTCTCCTGATCTGAGCTTTGAAGATAATGACCTGACAAGATCTTTTGGCATTCAGCTATCATATGTGTTGTGTAAGCGTAGCTGCAGTTTCTTATTAGTTTTCTTACTACATAAAAAGTTACACTGAAGCTGTAGTGAACTTTCACTTGCCCAGATTTATCAAACCACAGTAATTACCACCCATGTACTTTAGTCCTTTGACCCCCACTCTGTGGTCAATTAATAAATTGACAATCTGTTAGGCTATTTCACAATGGAATTGAGTAAGGATGACAAGGAGAGGGCCCTACATCAGTGGTTTCATTTCAAAGCACACTTAAATACCATCAAATCCACAATCAATGGCAACACACATACATGTTTAACAAAGCTTTTAACCTTTTAACCATCAGGCCATCTTCCTTTCAGGAAATATTGCCTCTGGTTCAAACAGCAAAGAAAGGGATTGTGTACATTGTACAGGCTCTTACGACTGGAATCTGTGGAAGAGTGAATCCCTGGGAAACTCTTCAACTACCCCATCCCAACTCTGGTTAAAAAAAAATGCCAGTACTATAGTGCAAGGTCCGTCCTAGGAATGAAATACAGACAAGATTCACTCTGATAAATTGTGATGGGATGAAAGACTAAACTGGGTTTCAGTGACTCCTCTTGAGCCTCCCTAGGAGAGATAATGTGGATATATGTGCAACATGAAGTGGAAACTCAAACCTACTCCCTTAAAAAGGGCTGGAAAAAAAAATCACATCTCTTTTTGACCATAAGCGCCATAGCCTGCAGTCCTAGTCATGCAAACAGCGACAGTGAGGCCAGACACACTTGTCTCAGACCTGGTGGAAATCCTGTAGCTGCAACAAGATCTAGACTGGCTCAGCAGTTGTGATTGCGAAAAAAAGATGTACCTGCATTAAAGGGTGAAACCAGAACATAATCTAGATTTGGCCATGTGTGAACCATGTCTAGAGAAAGTTATTCTTAGCTATAGCTGGGTAATCCCTGGTGGACATGACTGCACAAAACTCTGATGAGGCACAGTCCTGTGCCAAGAAGCATATTGCATCAGAGATGTCTAGTCCTGAGTGCAGGGGGTATAAGGAAACATTGCACCACAAGAAATCTTGGATATTGCATACTAGCCAGGACAGAACAAGCAAAGAAAGCGGTGGTGGGTAAAGAAATCAAACAGGACTGGGCTACAAGCACATGGACTTCTAGACTAGATTCTGGACGTGGGTTTCAGAACTGACTTGGCTTCCTGAGGATACATAATGTCTTCAGCCACTGATCAGGAGAGGTTGAAGAGTTTGTATAGCTGGGATTCAGCAGGGAAAATGCAATCAATTACTCCAAAATCATAGGAAGACTGAGATTATATACCAAAGGCAAAAACTGGGCTGAATTCTACAGAGGTGGATCTTGAAAAACAGACACCTACTGTTGTTGTTGAACAGTCACACAGTTGGCAATGTAGTTCCTCTACATGTAGACATGATGAAGAGACAATCTTCTGCTTGAATTATGATGCTACTGGCTATTGGTCAATGAACTAAGTGTTGTAGGTATGCAAACACTATTGGAATATGATGCACCTGAATTTGTGGGGGATTTTTCTTACTGTTTTTATTACAAATGTTCTTCCTAGCCTTTTATATTTCATTGACAGAAATAAAAGATGGCTAAGACTTGCAAACAATAAATTTATTTTGTCTGGGAATTATGATCCAAGAGTCAAGGTACTATTGTCTGTAGTGATTGTATCCTCTAAATATTTACAGGCACATCAGCTGAAATTTCTCAATGGATCATTCAAAGACTGAACTCTCTCCAGGATCTGCATCCACTTAAAAGTACATATCTGGAAAACAGTCTTCCAAATCTAGATTAGCACCCAAAGATCTCTTGCAGTCAATGGAGAAACAGGTACTTTCATTACACGATCCATCGGAACTATTTAGACATCTACTATATGGACAATAGGGATGTCCCCCAGGGCTCTGTACTGGGGCCAGTTCTCTTCAATATATTTACCAATCTTCTAGATGAGGTGATTGAGTGTGCCCTCAATAACTTTGCAGGTAACACCAAGACAGGCAAGAGTGTTAATCTGCTTGAGGGGGGAGGGCTCTGCAGAGGGATCTGGATAGCCTGGACTGATGGGCTGTGGCCTCCTATACGAGGTTTAAAAAGGCTAAGTGCCAGGTCCTGCACTTGGGGCACAACAACCCTATGCAATGCAACAGGCTGTCAGAAAAGTGACTGGAAAAGCTGCCCAGTGGAAAGGGACCTGGGTGTATTGGTCAGTAGCCAGCTGAATATAGGCCAGCAGTGTGCTCAGGTGTCACATTCTGGCTTGTGTCAGAAATAGTGTGGCCAGTAGGACTAGGGAAGTGATTTCCTTGAGAACTGTGTTCAGTTTTGGGCCGCTCAATTCTAGAAAGACATTGAGGTGCTGGAGCGTGTCCGAAGAAGTGCAGCAAAGCTGGTGAAGTATCTAGAGAACAAGTCTTATGAGGAGCAGTTGAAGAAAATGGGGTTATTTAGCTTAGAGAAAAGGAAGCTCAAGGTAGACCTTATCACACTCTACATCTACCTCCAAGCAGGTTGGAGCGGGGTAGGGATCAGTCTCTTGTCCCAAGCAACAAGTGATATGACAAGAGGAAATTGCGTCAAGTTGCACTAGGTGAGGTTTAGACTGGATATTAGGAAAAAAAATAATCTTCACTGAAAGGGTTGTGGGGCATTGGAACAGGCTGCCCAGGGAAGTGGTGGACTCACCATGTCTGCAGGTATTCAAAAGATGTGCAGATGTGGTGCTTAGGGACATGGTTTAGTGGTAGAGCTGGGTTAATGGTTGGACTAGATGATCTTAGAGGTCTTTTCCAACCAGAATGATTCTACGATTCTATGATTCTATGAAATGTGTCAGGCACTGTCCATTTCTTCCTGTTAAATATGAAAGGAACATAGATAGATTCTTGGATATATGCAAGTCGATGGGGCCGGATGGAATCTACCCGAGGGTACTGCGAGAACTGGCGGAAGAGCTGGCCAAGCCGCTTTCCATCATTTATTGGCAGTCCTGGCTATCGGGGGAAGTCCCACTTGACTGGCGGATTGCAAACGTGACGCCCATCTACAAGAAGGGCCGGAGGGTAGACCCGGGGAACTACAGGCCTGTTAGTTTAACATCAGTGCCAGGGAAGCTCATGGAGCAGATTATCCTGGGCGTCATCATGCGGCAGTTACAGGGCAAGCAGGAGATCAGGCCTAGTCAGCATGGGTTTATGAAGGGCAGGTCCTGCTTGACGAACCTGATCTCCTTCTATGACAAGGTGACACGCTTAGTGGATGAGGGAAAGGCTGTGGTTGTGGTCTACCTTGACTTCAGTAAGGCATTTGACACCGTTCCCCACAGCATTCTCCTCAGGAAACTGGCTGCCCATGGCTTGGACTGGTGCACGCTTCGTTGGGTTAAGAACTGGCTGGATGGCTGGGCCCAGAGAGTCTTAGTGAATGGAGTCATATCCAGTTGGAGGCTGGTCACTAGTGGAGTGACCAGATCTTCATCGATGATCTGGATGAGGGGATCGAGTGCACCCTCAGTAGGTTTGCATATGACACCAAGTTAGGTGCGTGTGTTGACCTGCTCGAGGGTAGGAAGGCTCTGCAAGATGATCTGGACAGGCTGGACCAATGGGCTGAGGCCAATGGTATGAAGTTCAACAAGGCCAAGTGCCGGGTTCTGCACCTGGGGCACAACAACCCCAAGCAGAGCTACAGGCTGGGAGATGTTTGGTTGGAAAGCTGCCTGTCAGAGAAGGACCTGGGTGTTTTGGTTGACGGTTGGCTGAATATGAGCCAGCAGTGTGCTCAGGTGGCCAAGAAGGTCAACAGCATCCTGGCTTGCATAAGAAACAGCATGGCCAGCAGGTCCAGGGATGTGATTGTCCCCCTGTACTCAGCTCTGGTGTGGCTGCACCTCGAGTGCTGTGTTCAGTTTTGGGCCCCTCACTACAAGAAGGACATGGAGATGCTTGAGTGAGTCCAGAGAAGGGCTACGAAGCTGGTGAAGGGTCTGGAGAACAAGTCTTTCGAGGAGCGGCTGAGGGAGCTGGGACTGTTTAGCCTGGAAAAGAGGAGGCTCAGGGGGGACCTTATTGCACTCTACAGGTACCTGAAAGGAGGCTGTAGCGAGGTGACGGTTGGTCTGTTCTCCCATGTGCCTGGTGACAGGACGAGGGGGAATGGGCTAAAGTTGTGCCAGGGGAGGTTTAGATTGGATATTAGGAAAAACTTCTTTCCAGTTAATCACTGGAATAGGTTGCCCAGGGAAGCAGTTGAGTCACCATCCCTGGAGGTCTTTAAAGGATGTTTAGATGTAGAACTTAGGGATATGGTTTAGGGGATGATTTGTTAGTGTTAGTTCAGAGGTTGGACTCGGCGATCTTGTAGGTCTCTTCCAACCTAGACATTCTGTGATTCTGTGATTCTGTGATTCTGTGAGATGCTATAAAAGTCTGCATGTAATAAGATGAATCCTGCTGCTACCGCCAACCTCTGTTACTGAGGAAAATGTATCTAAGTCAGATGATGACCATTCTTCAGGAGAGGTCTTCACAATGGCACAGCTAGAAAATGCTACTGTTTGATATTTACTGTTCGATGTTTTTTTAATAGGCTTTAAGACCTTTGAGTTTCTTTTAGCTTCTTTTCTAGGTGCCTGACCAAATTTCTAACAAAATCAGAGAATTCCTGCTGCAGAGGCAAAGCAAGAATGTACAGTACCCAGTGGTACTTGTGATGAGTAAGTTAGGCCCATGTAATGCAGACTTCATCTCCTAGTTATGGGGAGCAGTGCATCAACATTAGATGTCCCCCTTTCCCTGTTACAGGGGGAATTCATCTCCTATTATTTCATCTGCTGTTTCCAAAGCTGGGACGGACTGAAAACCCTGAAACAACTGGAGAGACAGAAAGATATGTGTCTGGCAGGCAAGTGAAAACTGCTAGTGTTGTGTAACTGGAATTGGAAATAACTCTGGAAGTCTACCCAAATATCTGTACTTAGCCAAAAACTTGGGGGAAGACTTATGGTGCAAGTGAGGTGTGATACCTGACAGTTGAAATCCAGGGCGAAAGAAAAGCCGTAAAGAAGTATTTCTGCCAGAAACAGATCCTGAAGAAGTGGCTTATATAAAAGGCAAATAAATGTACAAACATCTGAAAAGAGAAGGTGTAGGATGAATGATGAAACTGCAAAAAACGGAGCAAACCCAAATTTAAATACTTCATATTGGCACCCTCAATAGAAGGTCCTGATCTGCCTTTGCAACTTGTTGCTGGTAGAAGGGTTGTTAAAATCTACAGATTTCATTTGAAATGAGGAACTGTCCTGAGACACAGGAGCTGGAGCAGCTGAATCACTGAGTGCAAGGTAGTTCTTGGAAGGGTAATTGGGGCTGGCAGAGAAAGTCTGTAGACATCACTTATGCAGAATTACAGAGTAACCCAAAGACCAACGAACTTAGGGAGACATTGATTATGGACAGGTTTTGGATCATGTCCCTAGGGGAAAAAAAAAAAAAAAAAAAAAAAAAAAAAAAAAAGTTAACTAGAATGCAGACTTTGATTTGAGGTTTTGAAAGTGTTTAATAAACTATGGTAAAGGAAAGCAAGCAAAACTTCGGTTTGTGTTGACTGTGGTGAGCAAGAAAGAACTACCCCTTTCATTCCCTCTCTCCTTCTTTTTTTTTTTTTTTTTTTTTTTTTTTTTTTTT
>CM021797.1:42201193-42231301 GCA_011076525.1 Nettapus auritus
TTTTTTTTTTTTTTTTTTTTTTTTTTTTTTTTTTTTCCCTCTGTAATTCTTGGATGAAATGCTTAACATAAAAATATGTTTAGTGAAGGTTCATGCATCAACACTCAATGTGAAAAAAATGCTATAGGGAATATAGTCAAGTATGTTGGACTTGAATGGAGTACATTAATGAGAATTTTCATACATCTGAAAAAGATAATCTCTACAAAAACCTCTAGTAAATTCCACTGAAAGTAGGTATAAAACTTCTGCATTATCAGTTCAGGCTAACAGGTGGAACAGAAGGCCAAGGTAAAAAAGTAAAATTTGAACAACATTTAACTCCAGAGTACTAAGCTGTGCAGGATAGATAAGCTATAGTTATGGCAATAGGACATTTTTATTAACTTTAAATTCTAAGTTGAATTCACCTTAAATGAATGTGAATGCTCTTAGCAGTCAGCAGGCCCTGCTTTCTGTGCAGAACTATAGGTACTGTGCTTCACAGAATAAGCTCTGCTGGTAGGGGGAGGCAGTTGGACTCTGCTTTAGCAAGCAATTTAGAGAAGGCACAAAAAATACTGTGATTAATTCATTCACTTACAAAACCTAAATGTTCTCAAACTGTGTACTTTTATGATACTCTCAGTGAATAGATGGTAGCTATCAGCTCTTCCATGTTTCCAGATGTTGCAAAACACAAGGAAACTTTGTCTGAACTTCAGAAAAACTGGCACCAAATGGAGCCTGGACACTGACAGCATGAAGAAGCAATATTATCTGAATCTTAGGAAAAGGATTAAGAAACGATGATGACGATACAGCTTAAAATGTCTCCTGTACTGTGTGGTTGCTGTGGGAAACCAAGTGGAAGTACCATAGAAACCCGCAGAACATTTGCATTGTGTGAGAGAATCTGTTGTGCCCTGTGACCAAATCTGGGTGTTGTTGGAAGGAAAAAGATCCAGGGGAGATGGGGAGAATGCACAATGTCTTGGTGGTCAGCAAAGGCTGGGGAGCCACAGATAATAGTCAGCAAGGGTGTGGTCTTATCCATAGCTGATGGAGAGAGAAACAGCAGGATGGAAAAGGTATTAACCAAATGGATACACATAGATTCCACTCCAGACTAAATCCTGAAATCAAACTTGAAAGGGACCAAAAAGCCTCCATCAGAGTGGCTTAGCAGCAAACTTGTCTATACATCTTGTCTATACTTGTCTATACATGTCAGGCCAGAGGTTGGAACAGAAATTTATCAGCATCAAGAGATGATTTCATAAGCAGGGGATGAGACAACCATTTTCAGAGAGCAGAGTATTTTACTGTTCCATGAGAGAAGTTGGTAGGTCTTCTATAACAACAGTCCTGATTTTGTCTTTCTTGGTCTTAAAAATAGTGAATATATATATATATATTTTTTTTTTAACTTAAAAAAAAAAAAAAAAAAGGAAGAAGAAAAAAAAGTGCCGCCATACTTCCAGATCAAGGAGATTAGAATTACTAAATTATTCACAGTATATTACAGTTTATTATCCATAACCTTAGTGGAAGAATTACCTCCATTTACCTCTGCAGTGCAGGCCATCAGGATGTCTGAGTACTAAACTGATCAGCCAAAAACAATTGATTTCTGACCTTCTAGATATCTACTAGTTTGACTGCTTATTTCTGCTCATGGCCATTGTCTATGCTAGTGTGTGAAGAGGCATGGTAAGACACCATCTGTTGATTTGGAACAGGGTTACCATGTCCTTCCTCTGCCATCAGCAATAAGTGTAACTGTAGATACAGTATTTTCCCTTGGAGTAACAGCCCTTGGAAGGAGATGTGACCCCGGTTCAAATGAGAAACTATCATGGCCATGTCAAGCATATCTGCACCATAAATTAAATTATTTCTATCTTGAGCAATAAACTAAAGAGATTGCCTTCTCCAGGTTGGTGTACCGTATATAGCCTAGAAGGTAAGGAGTCAAAAATCATGTTCTACCCCCACAGTCTTGAGTGATACACATGGTATGTAGTCCATTTGAATGGGTGACAACAAATAATGTCAGTAGTAGTTAGTCAGTAATGTGTGATACCAACTGAAGTTGACTTGAAATGTTGCTATATCTAAGTTTTCAGGTCATTTTTGAACCTTTCAATTAGTATAACAAAGACTGGAGGTTTGTTTATTTTTTTACTGATTACACTAATTGCTGTAAAAGAGGATGCAGAATTTCATCTGCTCATCATGTCCTCCAAATCCTTACTATTTGGGCTGTTTTTAAACTGGGAGAAAATTGTCAACCTGTTTTCAGATTTTTATTATGTTTGCAATTTCTACGTGTTGAACCCTTGTAATCAGAAAGACAAGCAAGTCTTCCATAGCAAAATATGTATGTGCAAACAGACATATGGAAAGACAGCTGGATTATCTGAGGGAGAAATGATTTCTGTGAACTGAGCAAGTCCATGCATTTGATAAAAAGCTGAATGGATACTATTTGACACAACCAGCAAAATGGAGTACTAGAGCTGCTTTGGCATTCCTTTTGCTGATATCTCATAGTTGAAAACACCATTTACATTTGCTGTCAGAAGGTGTCCAGAAGGCAGTTTAATGGTTAAATGTAGAAACAATCAGCTGTCCTGCTTGGCTGTCTGCAGAGTGACTCAAAAAATGGTGGACAAAATAGAGTGAAGTAGGGTTAGGAACTTACAGTGATCCAGACAGTAGGCAGCTCCTGTGAAGTCCTGTCAGAAAAAGAAAGAGTGCTGCCTTGGACTTAGCAGAAAATGGAAGTTCACGCCTTTTACTGCCTCTTCCACTAATGCTAGCTTAGTTTTGTAAATGAGGAGAATCCTTCCCTCTACCCCATGATGTGATTGCTTTGTGGTGAAAAGCATGTAGTGCTACCCTTTGTAGCACACTGCAAATAATTGAACCCTGGAGTTACCAGGAGCTCTGTGATTCATACCTCTGGCCTTCAGACAGAAACTGACTACAGGCCAAGAGGCTGGGTTAAGTGCCTTGCTTTCGTTATTAAGTCACTGGAAAGGCCACTGGAACCCCATATCTTTGAAACTTTGTGGGGATATGAAAAGTGCCACGATGCAGTGTGAAGAGTGCTCCTAGCAGAATGATTACACTTGTGAGGAGGCTCCAGCTAGCCATTTCCAGCTGGACCATTGGGCCAGCCATTAGGCCTTCAGGATCTTGTTTAATTCCTTACTTATTATAAATATGGTAGGTACAGTTAACTTTTCCTTTCCCCTTTCATCCTTCTTCCCTTTCTCACAAAACAAAATGGTGTGCTAATTTTCTTGATCACAAGGTGGCAGGATTCAGCTTCACTTTAAAGTCAATAAGCACTGATCAACTGCTTGAAGCAGAAGAGAAAATGCTTCTATTATTCAGGAGTGTAAAAATCAGTGATGATCAAATATCTGGATAAACCTGTGAAGAGGTAGAATACTGGAAATAATAAAAGCTGGGCTAGGACAGTTACAGACCGCCTTGTGCTTTGAGAAAGTTCTGAAGGAGCTGTGTGGAAGATGATCTTTGTCACAGGGGTAAAGGATGTGGGAACTTTGGGAAGAGGGACAAGTACATCTCCACATACATACTAGCCTGGCAGATGTTAAAGATACAATCTCATATGCTTGCTCTGGGTCATGGTATGAATATGTCTCTCTGACCACAGGTTCACTTTGAATGCAAGAAATTATTCATGTGGAAAGTTGCATCAGAATTAGCATATTTCTCTGGAAAATAATGGGCTTCTGATAAAATCCAGAGTTCCTATGAGCTCTCCTCTGACAGCTAGGAATCACCAAACAATAAGCAAAATGTAAACAGCTAAGATGCAAAGCTTCTATACAGTTTTGGCAAGCAACAGGTATGCTTGCCTTTGGATGAGAAAAGATACCCCAGTACACACATAATTCATGCCCTCACCTTTCCCCAGGCTCTGTGGTGCAGTTCCTTATTCTTCCACCTAAATAACAGTACTCTCAAATAAATTCTTTGAGTTTCAGCTCTTGCCTCTTTTCTACAAGTCTATTCTTGCAGTTTTACAAATATTTACTGTAATTTCTATGCTGTGATATACAAAGATATTTCATGTACACTGTATGAGTTAAGGTTTTGGGGTGATCAAGCTCCATTTCAGGTAACAGTAATTTCAAGAAAACCCTTTGAGTATTTCAGCATCTTCTGGTTTTTGCTTCTAACATACTCAGAAAAACGTGCTCTCATAACTTGAAATGTGGTACTTAAAAAATGGACAAATAAATGTGTATTGCAAGGGAACTTGCAATCTCTGCAAAGCTGTTAACTTTTTGCCTACCAATGGCAAATTTGACTCTGCTTCACCTGCTCTGGGGAGATGCTTTCCTCACTGCTCTTAGCAGGCTTGATTGTTCGAGATTCCAATGTTCTCCATGGAGAGCCATTTGTTATGGTTACCATACAAAAGTTTTCATAATGTCTAACATATATCTTCTTTCCAGTAAATCAAGTCCATTAGTTTTTGTTATGTCTCACAGACAATGAAAAAAATCATCACCTATTCCTTTGCACAGTCCTTTACATATTTCAGGAGTGTTATTGCACCTCTCTTCAGTATTTTGCACACTGAACAAAGAGAATTCTTTCAATCGTAGCTCAGACTTTGTATTTTTTTTTAGGCTTCTGACCACACTCTATAGCTTTGTCGTATTTAAAAATCTTTGTTCTAGTTTTAACACCTCTGGAATGATGTGTGCTCTCACAGAACTACCAGAAAGCTACTTTTCTCCAGTGGCTTAGTTGCACCTCTCTTTAAGTAATAGTTCATAGGAAGTATTTAAGCAGTTCTTTACTACTTTCTTTACTCTATGAGAAAAAGCATAGGAGAGTGGTGTTACCTTTATAAATAAAAACCTCATCTAGAAATAAAGTCACAATTTATCACATCAATTCTTTGTGCAGCTCACCTTTTTAAAATCTAGAATTAAAAGACTCCAAGCATCTAGTGAAAGAACTGCTCCTTCCCCCAGTACTGAAGGCCAGCCATGGTGTTTCTAGGTAGAACATTCCCTAGCTTTCACTGTGTGTACTTTCCATCTTTATTTCAGCCCACCAACTTATTTTGATAAAATGCTAAGTTGGGAGCGGGGAATATATATTTAATGGAATTTGGTATTTTACCAATACACTTTGACATCCGGTCATTTTCAATATCAGCGATCCATGTTGGTAAATCCCAGCCCTTCTATGAAAGGATTACCACCCAGACCAGCAATGCTCTTTTGGAAATCCAAACCAACACCTTCTATAACATGTGATAAGACTGTTTTCTAGTATGTGCTATAGTATCATTTAACATTTACATGCGGCTTTACAAGTTCGAGGTCTTACCTACAGAACTTTACTCTTCCAACATTATTGAGTGACATAATGAGCCAGTTTGATCGAACTGCATGGTTTTATCTGAAACTTTGAGAACTTTTCAATTTCCTAGAATCTTAGAAAACAGACTTGAAATGTCTGTGAATTAATAAGGTCCAATATGTGATTAGACAAGCATAAGCATATTGTCATATAATCATCAGGAAGATTTGGAAACTTTACTTCTGTCCTTCATCAGAGACCTTTCCCAAGTTTTTGCAAAAATTGAATAATATTGCCATTCATGCCATTAATCTTTCTGCTCTCTTTTCCTCTTAAGCATTTTTCTCCAACTCCTTTAAAAATCCCATCCTACTGGGATTGTACCCAGAAGATTGTCCCTTGAAATGATCATCTTAGTTGCTATACTTATATGAACATTTCTCGTTAGAAAAAAAAAAAATGACACTTCAAATTAATGCCTTTTTCTCCAGTGTTGTGTTACTAGTAGACAAAATGTCTTGTACTTGAGTAATATCTTTTATGGTCTTTTCATGTTCTTATGTTGCATTATGTGGCTTTCTTATTGTCTGGGACTCTCTTGATCTTCCTCATGTTTTGTTTAGAAATGATGGAATGCTGGACTTGGCAAGGAAGAGATACATTCCAAATAGGATACAAGTATTTATATAATAATCCTACATACATTTCTAATAAACTTGTCCTAAATATGATAACATGATTTACAATATTTTCATTTATGTTTCTTTATCTAATTTTCACTTATTGCCCTATAAAGAGGCATGAATCAGAGTTATGGCTAGACATGGCTATGACTTTGATAGCAAGATGTTCTTTAAGAGCAAACCCAGCCCTGCCTGTGACTATGAGTGCAAGGCCTATGAATGTACCCTGTAAGAATTGGACTTTTTCTGTAGCATGAGAAATGCAGAAAGAACGGGGTGTTCATTCAATTAGTAAGTGCCATATCAAATTGATTCCTGAGCACTTTCTAAGCAGTGTATTGACTACTTGTTCTGTACCTTTGTAACAAAAATTCTGTAGCCATTCTTTCCTGAATTCAGCAGAGGAGCTCTGAATTACTCATTTCGAAATACCAAGCTCGGTTAGTTTGATCAGAACGGGCTATCACCACCTTTGAATGTAATGGTATAGAGGCAAGTGAGCACTCTGCTAACACGAAGCAAGGTCTGCCCATTATTTATCGGGACAGGAGGAACACCGCTTCAGATATGAAACGAACGTCATTGTTGTCATTTGGCCCAATTTCCCCCATCACTCTCTCTGCAAACCTGCGGTGCACACACCTTGGTGCACACCAATCCTCGGCTCCGACAGCCGGCCTCCCCCAGCCGCCCAGGCGGCGAGGGGCTACCGCCCGCCTCAGGGCGCTGACTTTATTCAGCCGTGCCCGCGTGTGGGGGGATCGCGGTGCGGGCTGGCGGCCCCGGGGCGCTGCACGGCGGCGGCGGGACGCGCGGTGGCGCCTGCGGAGCGCGCAGCGCCGGGCACTGCGGCGGGCTGCGGGGCACGGAAACCGCTGCGGAAAACCCGCAGCCGGGGGAAAGAGAGCGCAAAAACAGCCCTCCGGACCGCTGAGATGCTGCGGGATGGACGAGGCGGTCCGGGCAAACAGCGGGGAGTCAGGGGGCCGCTCGTCCGCAGCCTCGCGGGGGTCTTGGAGCGGCCCCTTTTATCGCCCCACCGAGAGGGGTGCCGCAGACCCCCGCCCCGAAGGGGATGCCCGGTGCCCCTCGGTGAGGTGTCCCTGTCCCGGGCCGCAAGGGGCCGCGGAGTGGAGCCCCGACGGCGCCCGGCGGAGCGGGGAGCCCGCACCGACGGCGGGGCGCTCCCCACCCGCGGGGGTGTGCGTCCGTGTGCGCGAGTGTCCGTGTGCGTGTGTACGCGTGTGCGAGTCTGTGTTTATGTGCGTGCGTGAGTGAAGGCTCAGGCGCAGACTGCCTATTGGTATCTAATCTTCGGCACCCTCCCTTCTTCCTCCTCTCCTCTCCCCCCCCCCCCCCCTCCCTTGGGCATTTAGTTTTTTTTTTTTTTTTTTTTTTTTTTTGGATTTCAGGCTCATTTTGTGGAGTTTCTGCCCCTCTCTGCGTCAGCCCAACGTCACTTTGCCGGCAGCTCCCCGGCTTGGGCTGGAGCAGGAGCCGGGGCTGCTTTATTATCAGCTGGAGGGAGGAGGAGACGGTGCGTAAAGCGGCGAGCACAGCACCCCGAGCCCCGCCGCCGCCGCCGCGAGCTGCGCCCTCCCTCCCCGCCTTCCCTCCCTCCCTCCCTCCCTCTCTCCTTCCCTCCCTCCCTCCCTCTCTCCATCCCTCCCGCGGGCAGCGGCCGCCCGAGCCCCCGCAGGTAGGAGCGCAGCCTCCGCCACCTGCCCCCGCCGCTCCGCGCGTTTTGCAGCATCATCGGGAGCCGCCGCGGGGGCAGGCGGCACCGCTGCCCGCCCGCGGGGCCGGGGCAGGTGCCGAGCAGTGCCGTGCCGAGCCGTGCCGGCTCCCTCCTGAGTCCCGGCGCCCCTCGCAGCCCCCGGTCGGGCACGGCGGCGGCTGCGGCTGCGGCGCGCCCATGTGAGCCCCGGCCGCGGGGTGCCGGCCCGCGGCGCGGAAGGCTGCGCACCCTCCGCAGCATCCCGAGGAGGCCGTCGGGCAGCGCTGGGGTGATGGGGGGAGGCACGGTGTCCTGGCGGCGGAGGCCGGGCCCCGGCCTGGCGAGGCTGTGGGGCTTGTGCTGCCTGGTGCTGGGCTGCTGGCGGGGCGCGCTGGGCTGCCCTGCGTCCTGCCGCTGCAGCTCCTGGCGGATCTGGTGCGCCGAGCCGGTGCCGGGCATCTCCTCCTTCCCCGTGCCGCAGCGGAGCGCCGAGGGCGACAATGTCACCGAGATGTAAGTACGGCACGGCTGGGATGGGGGGCTGCGGGCCAGGGGGACGGCGGGCAGCTTCCCTGCGGGGGAGCGCACTCGCTCCGCGGGCAACCGCGGGGGCCGGGAGCCTGGGAGCCCGGCCGTGATTTAGCCCCATCTCAGTGGGCTCGGCCTCACGGAGATGCCCTTGCGAGCCCGGCGGGACGACCTATCCCGCCGGTCCCCGGTGCGGCTTCCAGGGAGCGCGGGGAGGGCGCGGGGTCGCCGCCGGCCCCCTGCCTCACCTCTGCGGCGGCAGCGGGTTTTTAATTAATCCATCGATTTCAGTTTCGTGGCCACGGATTATTCCTGCGGGCTTTGTGGCTTTCACCCCCGTCTCTGGGCTCCCAGCTTTTCAATTCTCTTTTTCAATTGGAAAAAAAAAAAAAAAAAAAAAAAAAAAAAAGGAAGAAAAAAAAGAAAGGTAGTGATGCGGCACATTCTGATGGAAGGGAAAGGGACAGCAAACTATCTTCCCTGCCCTGGCCATAGGCATGCAAGCCTGCTTTGCCCTTCTCCATAAGGTGGCTGGAAGGAGAAAACGCTGAGCCTGTGGGGGAATGAACACTATGCTCTCAGAGTGCTGGAGGATTAGGAAACCCTCACTATTAGCGAGGAAGGTGCAAAAAGTTTTTTTTTTTTTCTTTTTTTTTCTTTTTTTTTTTTCTCCTACACTCATGTTTTTTCCATCCTTGTTTGCCTACAGCTGATAATCGGTGAGGGAGTTGTGTAGCGATTCATGTTCAATCCTACATCCTTTAACAGCCTTGTACTCTGTGGCATCCACATAGGTTGCCTGAGAAAAGGTGCAAAGACTCCTGCTGAGCAAAAATTTTGGATGCTGGGCATACAGATGATGGACCTGGAGAAAAAGCCTTCTAAAGCTGTTTTGTCTATCTTCTCCAGCCCCTGCTGTTTCTGGATTGTTATACATGACATTTCTATTGTAAAAAAATCCAGAATATTTTCCTCCCAAACCCATACAGATTTCTCACTGTTTCATTTCTATTTTCTTCTCCTCTTTCATCTTTCTTTAGAAACAACACTAAAGTGCCATGAAATATTGTGTAATATTAGGTTAAATTCTAGAACCTCTGGGCTTACTTTCTGCAGTTTGTTGTAGTCAGCTTGCTGCATTTCCCTGTGTGTGCCTGGTGAAAAAGCTGGTGGCATTCATTTCTACTACTCATATATGGCCTATCTTTGGCAGATTTTTAGGACCTATGAGAACGGAACAATCTTTCTCAGTTGTTATGGCAGTGATTGTTTCAGATGTTTGTTTAATATTCTGTGGATTGCTTCATTAAAAAGAATTGCTTCAAGCTATGCATCTCTGCTCATCTTCATAGGCTTTGCTAGCCTTATTATCTAGTACTTCCAATTTGGAGGTAATGCAGCAATTTCCCCCTAGAATTTAAACCGTTTAAAAGGCCAGAGGAATAAATGCATATGTAAAAATGCACTCCAGCCACGATCAAGTTAAAACATGTCTAGTCATTTTGGATTGGTGCTTTTCGTTTTCGTTCTATCCTATGTTTTTGTCAGCATCATTGTCTTCACAGTTCTCCTCTATTTTTACTGTATCATACTGTGACATTGCATGTTGTTGTGTTTGGTGTTCTAAAAATAATTTTGAGTCATGGATTTCTCAGGAGATGCTCTTGCACATATTTAAGATGGTCTTTTCTGGCGTACTTTTGACATAAAATATGAAGGCACTTTAATTAGTTTGCAGACATAAAATAAATGTTAGACTGCAGTAACTGTCACATTATTTCATTGCGGGATCTTAGCAAACAGTGAGTATGTAAAGAAGCAGTTCTTCCATGGTATATAAAGATTGTGAAGATCTGCTTTTAACACTGTACATCTTGCTTTATTCTATCTAAGAAACCAGTTTAAGAGGCTGAAGCTTTGCATTTTACTTAGGAAGCTTCAGGCCTTGTTTTTCTTTTATGTGCTCTGTATATCCAGGAATACAATTCTGTTGGTCTCTGGTGGAATTACTGTAAGTATAAATGAGAGTGAGAAGAGCATAAGACACTTAATTTCTAGTAATTTATTCCCTTGTATTTCCTGCATGCCTGTTGAGACCAATCCTTCATTTATTGCTTATGCCCTCCTCTAGACTGTAGAGTATCCTGTGATCCTAGGCAAAACATCCACTGATTCCGAGGGCACATGAGCTGCGTAAAGATCCTCACCTGGGCTGTGTGTGGTGGGATTTATGAACAGTCAGGGTAGGCATGTGGCAGCCGTGGTTTTTGGCTGTGGGCTGGGTGGATGGCACTGAGCAGGCAGAATGCGAGTTGGCAGCAAGGGTTTCCCCTTGGCTCTGAGAGGTTGGGGAGAGCCAGCATGATGGTGGGAATAAAAGACCTGCAGTCCCATGCATCGGGCAGCCCCCACCACCTGGTAACTTGGGAGCTTCCACAATATTTTGGCCCACAACGTAAATGATGGTTTAGAGCTTAATAAGTCCTCTCTTCCCAGTCCAGCTTTTACTTTATTTCTGGTTTATTTCTTATTTCATCCAAATCTACAGAAATCAGCAGAAAAACTTCCAGAGCACTCCTGCATTAGCCCTGTGAGGCCCAGCTGCTGAAACTTGGTGTGGGAGGGCATAAGAGTATTTCTGCCTGGTGCTTTTCTTAGTCATCTTCCTGACTCTTTCCCTTCCTTGCTACTTTGCACAGTTTTCTCATTCTGATGAATAAAAGGCAGATTAAAAGAAATCCCTGTCTCTAGCGAGATTTTAGATTTGTCCAGTTGGTTAGGGTTCTGACATGGGCTGGCCTTGATCTGGAAAGCATGTGTCAGTGTTAAAATTGCTTATCATAACAGAGCTCAATTGTAATAACTGTTTGGTACTAGTGATGTTATTAGAGATAAATGGAACTCCACAGCAAGGCCCTACATTAAAGTCACAGTTATTGAGACTCAGTCATTGAGGCTCACACTAAGCTAAGGAGCAAGAGTGGTGAGAGCAAAATGAGTATATAAGCATTGTTAAATCCAGGCACTATGGCAAATAAGTAGTTCTTAGTGAGATCACTTGAGCAAGAATATTAATAGGGTAGTAAATGAGTCACTTCAAAAATGTTCAGGACTCTTTGTAAAAGGACTGGTCTAATACTTTCTCATTGAGTAAAATGTATTGTTAGTATATCTCTGTGTCTATGATACTTCACAGACCTTGATTTCAAAGTGTTTTCTTGCACTATCAAGTCATTAGTATGTTGACTTATGTTTATTCAGGTGAAGGGGGTTTGAAATTATTAAGTGTATTTCAGGAAGAACTGCTTGCCAACAAATAGGTGACTTAGCTCTTGCTTAGTAAAAGAGAGAGGTGATTGTGTATTGCGTACGTTTCAAAACCACAAAGTAAATTACTAATGCAGTTATATAAAGCACTCTAGAATTGTTAATAAATAAGACAGGATAAGTAATTTATAGAGTAAATTATTTAACAAGTCATGTGAGCTTGCGCTAAAAAAAAGGCATGTTGAAATTCATGTGAAGATCAGTTCCGTTGGTATTTTGGGTCTCTTTCATTTTAGATTTCTAGGCTGTTGTAGATTAAATATAGTGTAAAACTATCTTCAAGTTCTCAGCCCCCAGCCCTTTCTTCTTCAAAGGAACTTTATACTCTGCAGCATTACATGGCTTGGCTGGTTTGCAAAGCTATTTCTGGTGACTTGGAATTATATAGTAAAATACAAGACATGAGGCTACAAATTACTAAAGGGGGTAGGGGCACTGGTGATATAAAAGCTCATTTTAAGAATTTGTCTTTTTTTTTTTTTTTTTCTTTTTTTCCTATCTTCTTTTAAAGATCTGGGTAGCAGGTTAAGGTGAGTTGAAACTAAGCATTAGAAAAAAATTATTTATTTATTTATTTATTTTTATTATTATTATTATTATTTCCAGTCTTTAAAATACTTCAGACGTCACAAAACAAAGGGTTTTGTATATGCTGGATATTTTTGCTCCTGGTGATTGATCTTCATTATGTCTTGTTTTAGTCCTCGTTCTTCTAGTTGGTAAGGACTGATGGGCTCCTCGGGGGCTGACAGGGGCTGTCTCCGGCAGGCTAGGGTGAGCCAGCTTTTCCTGGAGGAATACAGCATCCTTCAGGCCGTGCTCAGCATTGTGTACGAGTGGGCTGGCAAAACACTGCCTCTTGTTCTATGTCTTTGGTCACTTGAGTTTTAAGAGAGGGTTGGGATTTATATATGAAAATGAAGGTCGTTTGTAAGAATTTGAAGATTTGGTGTTGGATATGTTGTTTTCAAGAAACTTGTGCTTCCTTCCCTACTAACAAGAAAACAGAGGGTTAGGAAGTCCACCCTGTGATATCTTTAGGATGACATTTTCTGGATTTCTCTCTCTCTCTCTTTTTCTCTTTTTTTTTTTTTTTTTTTTTTTTTTAATTCCAAAAGTGTAAGTGAGAAGGCAGCTTAACAAGATTCTAGATCTCAAATCATGGTAAAATAAAAACTTTTATATAAATAAACAAGAACCTTATTTCTCCATTTTGGTTTTTGCTTTCAAGTAAGAGGAAAAAAAAAACTGTTCTTTTTGTATTGCATTTCCCTCTTTCCCTGTTTGTCATCTCTCACTGCAGCAATGTCTAATAACATGTCAGTGAAGGTGGCTAGCAGCATATCCTTGCCCAAGCTGGATGAGTGTAGCTGGTAATGACAAGTAATAAATTATGAAAAATGAAGCAGAGAACTCTAGAAACCCTAAAAACCCTCTCAGTGCTTATTGATGTTAAATGTATATTTAGCTAGTTATGCCTGAAAAGCCTCTCTTTGAAAACTGTCCTTTAAAAAGTGGAGCACTGATTGTATTAATTCATCATTTATGTGCATTTCAAATGGAGAAATAAATTTGTAGAGGTTTGAAAGCCATATGCCTGTACTGCTCTGTTACTACATGTTGTGTTTGCAAAGATCTTTTTATACAAATGTATGTAGGCACAGGGCTACTGTTGAAATCAAATATATTGGGCATACACCTTAATTCAATTTTTGATTGTGAGCCTGTATTTTCAGAAACCACATAAAGCAAACCAAGCTTAAACCCCACTGAAATATGTATACAGAGATATTGTTTCTTATATAGCTGCTATTAACATAACATTGAAGAACCATAATGCACTTACGGGAAAGGAGCCATGCCATGGAAATTCTGTTGTGAATATGCAACTTTTTAAAAATTTTCCTGGAAGAAAATGACCTGCATTGAATGTTGATTATTGACAGAAGTTATAGCTGAAACTGTTAAATATATTTCATAGCAATTCAGCTGTTCTTGTTTCTGGTATGGGTTGTCATTGGTAGGATATGTTCTTGAAGATCAGGTTTCAGGTCAGTATTTTTGGTTACTAGTCAACACCTCAAGAAATGAGACTTTCTGCAGAACTAAGATAAAGTAGAGCAAGACAGGCCCAAGGCCCAAGGCATTTTTAGAGACATTTTAAAAGATGGTAATCTTTGAACAGTGTGACTTGAACCAGCCTTTTGCTAAGCCTCCTGATCATGATCCAGCAATGTCTTTTCACTTGATGCCTCTTATTTTAGGGGAAAACTGAGGCTCACTTTCTGAACTCATTAAAATCAATGGCAAAACTTGACAGAGTTGGCATTTCACCAATGCAAAGTAGTTTAGAGGACATAACTAAGGCATGAAAATAACCAGTTCAAATATTTTCCTGCCTGATTTACTTTTGGAAGAGAAGTGGCCTGTTACTCCATTGCTTGATGTATGCATGTCTGGGACTTTTCTTGGCTCCCCTGCATTTTCCTGTTGTGTGAAGACTAAATATGTTGAGTCAACAGCAAGTTGAGAATGAGTATTTTAGAGACTTTCTTTTCAAAATTGTACTAATTCCATATTGAACTGAACCTGCACAGAACTTCCCATGCAAAAGAGTGACAGTTACAGTCGCTACAAAAGCTTATACCGGATCCACAGAGAATACATGGTCCACTGTATACATCTGCCTGATGTTTAAATAAAAGAAGGACAACACATTAATCAAAGTTAGCCCACTGCTGAAACATTAAAACAGTGAAATGGTGTCCTATCTGGGCTTCCTGTGGAAGAGTCCCGTGATGGAGCTCTATTTGGGGCCAGGTGAGTTATCTGTATTACCTTGTGGTTTGACTGTTGGGACAAAAGAAATCTCCCAGTTTTAGATTTAAATGAATTTATTTTTACCTTTTTTGTTCCTGAACCATACATATAAAAATAATAAGGGCCATATTCAGCAGATACTCTGTGAAATGCATGTTAGACAATTGGATGCTGTATCCCAGATGAAGTGTGCATAGGACGTGACTTTTCCCATTCTTTTGCAACAACTGTCTGATTTTCTAAATGCCAGATGACACAGCGAGCATGTGCGGATAAATCAAGTGCGCATACTGGGCATGTCAGACTTATGGGCATGCACTGAGAGACTTCACAGCATGTGCTGCAAGTGTCACGCGCTGGACTTGCTCAGCATGTCTGGGACTGTCCCAGGCCTCAGCATTTAAAATCTGGCAACTCCTTGCAGACTGTGCAGCAAAGGCACTTAAAGCAGATGGCTTCTCTCCTGCCAGCAGCAGAGAGCCTGCTTCTTCCAGGAAGTGATTCAGGAGGCTAAATTAGATTCCTACTGCGAATTACCTGATGGAGGCTCCCCTTCCACTCTCACTAAGAAAACCTGGAGGACTTAGTTCAGTGAGGTGAGCAGAAATGCAAGAGCTTTCCTCCAGTGAGCAGCGTCAGGCTGTGGAGTGAGTTGTTTGTGAGGTCCAAGCAAACCTCTTCAGTAGAACACATTGGGGCTGTCTCAGCTCGAAGCAGAGCGTTGATCAGAAGGGTCCTGTACATCAGCATCACAGCTACTGGCCTGTGTGGCGTACAGATGTGGATTTGCCTTGATTCTTCCTGTCTGAGTCACTTTACTTGGCGTGGAGTGTTTAAATGTACTTCTGAGCCAGAGAGCAGGACAACCTGTTTAGCTAAGTGACCATGATGCTCATTTGTGCAGTGAGATGTCTGGGTCCTGCTCTCCCGAGCGTTCAGCGATGGCAGAAATGAAAGCTGCATGAACAGGTAGGGTTGAGGCAGCCCTCTCTCAGAGTGCTTTATGTTGCTTTATGGTGTCTTCTGAGAGACCAGGATCATGTTCCCTCAGGAAGAGCTAAGAATTGAACCTGGTACTCTTGGACCATGGTGAACAGCTGTATTCAGCATTTCTCACAAACCTGTGGTCTTCTACCTCACAAAGAGGCATTCATTTTTATTTTTAAATCAGTGGAACCTATTTGGTGAATCTGGGTCTTGGAGTTTTGGAGGGTGAGATTCCATTTTATTTTGGATAGGCAGGTGAACAGTCTATTGCTTATTCATCTCCTATTTCTCCCTCCAGACTTGCATCTTCCTGATTTCTAAAAACTGTTTTTGGAACTCATTATACATACAATGATCTTCACCTGGTAAGCACACGTACAGTACTCTCTTGCTGGGAGCTGTTCTGTTGACTTCAGTGGGAGTAAGTAGTGTACTTAGGCTTATGTTGAAGCACTTTACAGTTTAAAGTGGAAGGAATTTAAGTACCTCTTCAATATTGTGCATTGCATATACACTGACACATGTACACAAAACTTCAAACTTTTCAGGTCAGATGCAAATAGATTTACAACCACTTTGATTTGGCACAATTCTCAAATCTGCATGTGAAGCTTTTTTTTTTTTTTTTTTTTTTTTTTTTTTTAGATGACACCAGCTCTAGACATCACTGCAGATCCTCTGGACCATGTTTATGTTCAGTACCTGTGTTGTTGCCTGGAGCTTCTGTCATCTAGGGGATGTGGACCTAGGTGTCACAGCTGCAGAAATAGATACCACTTGTCTTGGAGTTGGGAGTGGGTGGAAGAAAGATTATGTTGATCTTCCCTGCCCTGAACATTTTTCCCAACCATCCATGGTGTTCCTGTTTGCATGGAGATGGGGCACTTGTTCCTTTTGCTTTCTTGGTCTGGTTGTATGAACAGTTTTTGCCCGCTGTAGAGCACTTCTGGATCTCCATATGACTTTTAATGGACAATTTACCATAAGGTAGTTTTGCTCTTCACAGTGGGTATCTGAATTGAAAGGCTTAGGAGATGAGAGACCTACAGAATTGGAGATATCATTGAAATATCTGCCTGATGTTGTGTAGTTGCATTTCACACATCCTGGGGATTGGTTAAGTTGCAAAAGGTATGTAAACTGAAGGAGTGCTGAAAGGTGTGTGCAGCAGTGTGGTTTGGTTTACAAGATCCATAAGAATAAACAGCTTGGCAGATGAGAAAAATACTACTCTACTCTTAAGCAGTGGCAGGGGCAAAAGCTGTGAAGGTAAATGAAGAATGCTGTGAAGTTAGTAGTGGAGGAGAAGGTGAGTTTGTAGAAATGGTGAACTAGTTTGAAGACCACTATAGCAAACAAACAAACAAAAAACAAAACAAAACAAAACAAAAAAAACACCACATCACCTTCTGAAAGCAGTATATGCAGAGTAAGAGTATAGTTTGAAGGGAAGATAGTAGAGAAGCTGGACAAAGAATAAAATGATATTAAAATGGAAAATTGTCACTTACAAAAGAGTAAATTTTCCTAAAGTATAATAATAAAGATGTCCAGGAACACATTTTAAGTCAAGTTGATCTCATTTTTGAAAAGGCAATATGTATATGTCAAGCAGTAGAATGAAGAGAAATACAAATAGAAACCTGAAGGAAAGGCACAGAACATGGGTCTGCATGTACCGTTGCATGGGAGGATTTCCCCCAAGTCATATTGGCCAAGTACATGAACGTGAAAGATTATGGAAAAAGTGACAGCAATGTGCTAGTCAGCATGAGTATTAGAAATACTTTGGATACTGACAAATGCTCAGAAAGTGTAAAAAAAAACACATAATTATGCTAATATATTCAGTGCACGTAAGAAACTACTTACATTAAGCGAAGAACAGGATTCCTCAAGTGAAGAGAAAGTGGTGTTTTTAGGAATGCTAATGGAAGAAGGTATAAATTCGGTAGATTGGCCAATTAAGCGAAGAGAAATGGACAGGACAGAGAACAGAATGAAAATAAATGTGATAACAGAAAGAAAAATAGGAAACCATAAATGTGGAATAGCAAAGAGTGCCCTTGGAAGATTGTGGCAGAGAAATAATTTAAATGCTGTTGAAACGTTCTCTGTGAAATGCATTGGCTAAATACAAACAGTAAGACTGATGTTGACATACAGAATGTGGCAACCTGTTTTGAGCCTAGAAGAGGGAGGTAAACACCAAGTAAGTTGGTATAATGGAAATTCAGAAAGACAACCTGTATCCCTTTTGAAAATGAAAAGGGGTTGCAGAGAAAAAGGATAGAGATTATAACCATATGTAGATTCTTAAAATTTAAAATCAGAGCAAGGACAATTTTTGGGGGGGCTTATGGAAAGGGAAATATTGTTTGAGATGTCAGGAGTCAAATTATTCAGCAAATTTAAAGCATTAACAGGATACAGATGGATTTTCCTGAACAGATGGCTTCAAGTTCTGTAGTTTCACTTCATCATTTGGAACTACTACCTTTTTGATCTGCATTTGGTGCGAGATGTATTGCACACAGTGAGTGGTACAATGGAAAGCATACCAGGTATGGTCATATGTCTTGATGATCCGGTGAATATCAGAAAAGATTGAACAGAATATGTGATATTTCAAGAGCCAGTAATTTAAAATTGAATAAAGCCAAGTGTCAAACAGTGGAAATAATATATGTGGGAGGACAACTGACCTCAGAGGGAATTTCAGAGGGACTTTCTTAAGTTGAATTAAAAAGACTTGGGGAATATTGAACACATCAAAACTTCAACACAGGAAAAGGACCTGAACTGTTGTGAAGCAGACTGATTTATGTCAACAAGTACTTATCTAACTGAAAGATGTGCAACTCATTTAAGACATCCCTCCACAAAGTCACTGCCTGAGATTGGATGCCTGGGAAGAAAAGAATTCAAAGGTTTTGACATCAACCAAAATGCTTTAATGTTTTCATTCACTGAGAGAACTAAGACACATCTAAAGGATGGTTAGGAGCAATCTTACTGTGCTGTTACGGAATGATGTTTTTCCATTTTCATTCTGCATCCAGGCCAGTAACAGCTACAGAAGTAGTGTGTACAAGAGCTGAAAAAGAGAGCAATTGTGTTACTATTCTTTAAAAAGTCACTACAGTAGGTGATTTTGTGGGAAAAAGAATTGTCATATATATTTGTTTGCATTTATATGTCCCTTCAAGATGCTTTTTCGTATTATCAAGTTAAAAAAGAAGAAGAAAAAAAAGTTTGTTTACTCTTATGTGTTCTCTTTAGACAGCTAATGAAGAACCACATTCACTACTCTTCTACTGTATGTTTATATAATGTGTTATTTTTAGTGTACATGTTATAAAGGACCTGTATAGCATTTTAAGCCTCTTCTTGACAGTCTGCAGAGACGATTTCTTGTGCAGTAGGTAAAATATACTTTGTAGATAGATATAAAGTCAGTGATTAAGATACACTTTTTGATTTAATAGCTTATTGTCTGTTCAGCTTGATACCTCTTTCTGAGTATATCAACAAATACCAGCATTTACAAAATATCTTTGCTAAGGATAAGCTAGACTGTAGCTGTCAGCTGACCTTGAGAAATGTCAGAAATTGATGCCTTGGTGAAATATCAACTGTATGAACTTCATGGAGCTCAGCGGGGAGGACAGATCTCTGAACAGTGATCTTGATGGAGAAAATAGTTAAATAAGCTCTGCATTCATTTTGGGGAAAGTAGTTCTGAATGTGGATGTTATCAAGGGCATGAATCTTAAATCTGGATAGCTGCATGAAGTGTCTTGAGAGTTGGCTAGATTTGATAGTGTACTATTTGAAGAGAAGAAAACAAACACCTTGAAGCCAAATCAGAGATGTAAGTAAACCCAAGGGTACATTACGTTTCATTTTCCTTGCCTCTAAATATAGTAACTGTTTCCTTAAACTCTGCATTGCAGACATATTCATTTATTTTTACTTTTGCCTTCATGTTTGCATTCTGTAAAGAGTGAACTAAGGCTGGCTGGTAAACTGTGGGGTTTCCACTTCCCAAGCAGTTGTAATCATAAGCAAGAGTATGGATCCACCCCTGCAGCACTGAGATTACCACTGTATTCTTCCTTTCTCCTACTTTAATTTGGTGAAATGGCACTAATTGTTCAGGATGTCCGGGTTGGAGAAGCAATTCCCAAGGGCAACTGCTTGCTACTTATTGGATACTACTGATTGGATAATCATAGTATTTTAGTATGGAGCAAATGTCTGAGTCCCGCTGTCTTCTGGCAGGTCGTGCAGCCACATGTCAAGAACAAGGAATTCTTGAAGCTAACTGTTCTCACAGACATCTGGTTTGGATAGCCCCAAACAGTGTGTTATCTGAACGTGGGATATGTGGAGTGAAGAATTTGTGTCTATGCCTCTCAAAAAATGTGTGTTCCAGTGTCTGTCAAGGAAGATCCCAGAGTTAATTTAGTCAGTTCTAGAGTGCCTGTGCTAGCATGTGGAGAACTACCTCCTTTAGGGCTACTAAGATGGTGAAGGGCCTAGACAGGAAGACATATGAGGAGAATCTGAGGTCCCTTGGTTTTTCAGCCCAGAGCAGAGTAGGCTGACTGGAGGCCTCATGGCGGCCTGCAGCTTCCTCATGAGGGGAGCAGAGGGGCAGGCGCTGAGCTCTGCTCTCTAGGGACAGTGAGAGGACCTGAGTGAATGGCATGGAGCTGGGACAGGGGAGGGTCAGGCTGGGGGTTAGGGAAAGGTTCCACCCACGGGGAGGGTGGTCAGGCACTGGGACAGGCTCCCCAGGGCAGTGGTCACAGCACCCAGCCTGCCAGAGTTTAAGTGTTTGAACTATGCTCTTAGTCATATGGTCTGAATATTTGGGTAGACCTGTGTTGCGCCAGAAGTGGGACTTGGTGATCCTTATTGGTCCCTTCCAACTTGGGATATTCTATGATTTAGTCTTCTCTGGCTAATGGTCAAATACTCTAGATGAGAGGAAAAATTACCCTAAAGGATGATTTAAGGAGCCTGGGAAAGTCACAGTTGATTTTCCACTCTTTGTGGTATACAGGGTGATTCACAGTAAAAAACAAAACAAACAAACAAACAAAAAAAAACCACAGTACTTGTTCACAATGTGTCAGGAGACACTGAAGAGGCAAGGAGCACCTGTTTGTACAACTGCTGAATTCTGGGTAAGTCCATGGTGGACTATTTGGATGCTGTGCCATACTTAGGACATACTTTTTCAGCTGTCAAAGTTCTATTTCTTGACATAGGCCTAATGAAATCTGGTACAGATGATACCAGATGAGGACAGCAATACAGAATAAATAATTGCAATAAGAGTGAGCCTGTATATCTTTAGAGAAGTTTTTTCTTGTAGGTGTCTATATTACCCTAATTGCATGCTGTTAGAGTTTCCCTCCTAGGTGGAGCGTGGTCCTACATATAAAGATTTCTTGCTTGAGTAGAGATTATGTCATTGGTCCCTACATCTGTCTGAAACCTGGCATTCCTGATATGCAGCGTTGTATAGCTCTATGCTTCATTTTCAAACTATGTGAGTTCACACCCCTCGAGCATTATTTTAAGTTTGGTTTCAGAGGGGCTGCAAATGAAACCCATTTAAATCTGCCAAGTTTCATCAAGTATTGTGTCAAGCTTACAAAATTTTGCATGATTTTGATGCATAACCATAAATCAGCCCAGGTGTGCTGAAAATGTCTGTAAGTTTTAGCTTGCCTTTTGATGAACTTGGTTTGACATTTGATTTTGTAAGAAAATACAGCACTAGGGAACTTTGCAGTGTTTAATTGTGGATGTTACATACAGCTCTCACAGTAGTGTAGACTAGGGACATACGTGACCTGTCATTAAATGGTAATTCATCTACTGGCAGTTCAGTGTCTGGAGTGTGCTGCCTTCTCCCTAAAGATTTAGTGAAGAAATAACTCAGAGTATAAAGTTTTCCCAAAGTTCAGAAACATTTCATTTCACTAGGGAATGTTTATTAATATATATATATATATATTTTCCCAGCTGTATGAACCAGGGGTAAACACATACTTGATTTATTTTTTAGAGCGTTAAAAAAATATGTTTCCTGTAAAGGGAGCTTTCTGGCAACAGAAATACTTCTGGAGCTGAATTACAATGTTTGCTTGCATCTATGTTGTCAAGACTAGGGTGCAGTAAATTTTCCCAGCATGAACTTGTAGCTCCAAATGAAGTAGGGTACGTTAATGTACATTAGTAAAGAGGAAATAGGGTAAATTAGATAAGACAGGGACACAGAATTCTGCTGACTTATTTATTTATTTACTTATTTATTTATTGTTGTTGTTTTCAGGTTAAGGAAGAATGTTTTGAAAGACATTTGAAAGTTAGAGTGAGATACTTTTTGAGCTGTTAAAGCACAAAAGAAGCTCAGTTGTTCTAAAGTGCAGAATATGCTTTCTCTTTATGCTCTCATAGTTCAGTGGGGTTGCTTTCCCGGCTTTGTACAAACTTAATCTACAGTCTTTCACATACGTAAGGAGCAGAAGAGAAGACCACCTTCTTAAAAATGAACATGGAAGAGCTAACTCTTTCACAATGAGATTTTAAATTATCCTTTCAATAATGTTACAGAAACCATGAAGCATGAGTGCGTGGCATTGTTCAATAGCTGTTGAAGTATGCTGAGATGAACATGTTATTATAGGTTGCAGTGTGCAGTCAGTAGGTGTATGATTCTGAATGCCTTTATTAGAATTAATCATTAGTTTGCAAAGAGGAGATGAAATTGAAGGTCTAAAAACAAATACTGTTTACTGATGACTCATTGAAGGAGAGACAGAATGCTATAGCATAATCAAGTGAATAGTATTGTAGACAGCTGAGGGTTTGGTTTGAGGTAGTAATTGGTATTTGTGAGCTGCGGTGTGTGATCTGATTGGGTGTTACCCAGCCAGGTTTTGGCGGTGCTGCACTTTGCTGTGGTGCACAGGGGGAGCTTCCAAGCCCCTCGTGTGACTTCAGCCAGCCATGAGTCAGGATGTTTTTCCTCTGTGCTACAATAAAACCTTCAGTTAAAGAACAGGGTGGATGTTCTTAAGGGCAGGCAGGCAAATTACATTTCTCAGTGTCGCCCACTGCAAGTCAGAGCTTTTAGAGTATTAATGTTTGATGATAAGTAACATCAAGGTAGAGTAGTTGTGAAGAAGGTAAAAATAGAATTCAGTTAGGGAAGAGTTTTTATTTCAAATCTGCCTCTAAATTAAACAGCAGAACAACTTCCCCTGAAAGTGTAGTGCTAGTTACTGTGCTTTTTTCTTTCTTACTGCTATGAAATAGCTGCAAAGTCTTAACTTAAAACAGTTTTGTTAAGCAAGTAAGGAAGCACAAGAGAACCTGCTCATGGTAAATTACATCTGTCCATTCTTTCTGCAAGGATTTTCATCTGTGTGAAATATTCTTTACTGTCATATTCTGGACTGAGATCGTTTTAACAAAGGTATTGCATAGCAGCTATTGAGCTATTGTTCTGAGCTAGTTACACTTAGCTGGGTGTAACTGTGTAGCCTGGTGTTCTGCGTTGCTACATGAAGTGCAGTTATGGACAGTTGATGGTTCTTTTTGGTTCTTTCAGTTAGTGAGAAGGTGGCATCTTAAATCATCTCTATGGTTGTGTTCGCCCCTCCCACCATTTTTTTTTTCTTCTAAGGGACACAGTAAGAGAAAGATAGAAAAGACCATACATTTATGTTGCTTCTTCCTTCCAGATGTGTTTATTTATTTATTTATTTTTATTATTATTTTTTAGTTTCTGTCATCATGCTCAGATCTTTATTTGATGTAAGCTATGTTGGTAGCTTCAGTGACTTCAGCAGAGCTGAGCTGTTTTACAGTGGCTGAGGTTTACCACAGAATGTAATACAATAATATATTTTTATGTGACACTGTAAGTTATGTCAGAGTTCTGGAAATCCTTCATTGTAGTGGGAGGTTCTGTGTAAATGTTTTTATGATTAAAAATTATTTTTTTTAAATTAAAATTTTAATGTCAGATTTCAATGTGTAGTGACTGTGTTTAAGTAATGGATCTGGGTTATGGCAGTGTACGTCAGAACTCTTCCAATGGCTTAATCTTCAGGTAGTGCAACTGGTTTCTCAGTTCATTTTCTTTTCTGAGTACCTTCTCCCTGTGTTTCTTTGTCAATTTTCTCTTATTCCAGCTCATTTGTGTTTTTCCTATCTCCGTCTCATCAGGGTTCTTACCAGTTGAACACTGAAGACAGGATGAAGAAGGTATCTTTGTTGACTCTTGAATAGCTGCATTTTAGTGTGATAAGATCCAAGCGACAGAGGAGATGATAATTAAACAATGAGCTGTTCTTTGGGTCAGGTTCAGATGCAGCAAGTTCATCCACATGCAGGACTTTCTGGTGGGATAGTCTTTAATAAACTACTTTGGTTGGCAAAATACATAAATTTACCTACCACCAACAATAAAAAAATAGATTAATAAACCCTAAGAGATCAGATTGCTTTTAAAATTCAAAGGAAGAACATACTAAATTCAAAGTAAGCCATTGTCTTGTGATGGCTCTTATCCTATGAAGATCTGCAGAGCTGTCAGTGTCATATGACACAGGGGTGATGTGTTTTGTCCAGTGTCATGCATTGGCTTTTTACTGCTTTTCTCTTCTCAAGAGACAATGAATGCCAGGAGGGGATTTTTTTATTTTATTTTATTTCTTATTTTTATGCTTTTCCTGGCACTTGGAGAGAGTGTAGCCCAAGTCACCTTTGCAACCTGGAATTGGCCCAGCCCAACTCTCAATCTTCTGTTGGGATGAGGGCACACAATTTCTTTTATGTACTAATTGAAATACATTAGTTTTTTTGTGGAAAAGAAATCCACCTTCCTTTCCAATTCACCGGAATTCTCTTTGAATATTACAAGTGCTTAGAGTGAAAACAAGTTTTACTGTAGCAAAGAAAACTCCCCCTTTTTAGGAAAACCTGTGGCTTGATTATTTCTGGATGCTTCTGAAAGTACAAGTGCATCTCTAAGCTTGTGACTGGAGTTACCTATTGAAATGCACGGACTCTTTAGCAAGGTGATTTCTTACATGAAGCTTACTTTTCAGCCCATAATGTTTAGTTGAATTGCAGTTTCTGCTTATTCCTTCTTCCTAGACAGCATGATTTGCATTGTGAATTTTTTTTTTTCTTGCTGCAGTAGAGGTAACAGATTATATAATTCCCTGTGCAACTGTTTAATTTCCACTCCAGAGGATGTCACTGGTCATTTGTAGATCTCACATGGTGATAATGCAAAGGACCAGCCTGCATGCCCACATCCTTTTGGGGCTTAGGCCCAAAGGATATTCTTTTTATGTGAGTGAATTCACAGTGCTTTGTTCTACTATGATAGTTTCTCTTCTCTTAAATTCAACTTGCATATGTAGTTCCATGAAGTGCATCCTCACTTGTCTCTGTTTTCCTATTGCTACACCTTGTAAATAGAACTCAGACTGCTTTGGTGTTAAATGAAAATCAGTCTAACAAGTAATTTGGCTAACATGAGATAAGGGCAGTCCACCCCAAATGTAAGTGGAAGTAACTCCACTGCCACCGTTAAGGCTGACTCTTTTGCTGTTGTGAAATCCATGATGTAGGGAAGCAGTGTCATGGAAAACAGTAGCATGGTAATGCAGCTTTTTTTTTACTGTGCCTTCAGGGTGACTTCTTTTCTCTATGAGCAAAGCTTCATTTTCCCTGTGCAAAACTCAACTCTTTCTCCTTCAGCCCTGTCCCACATAGTACCATTTAAATGATGGAGAAGATTTTAAGGATCACTTTTGCATTGCAGATGCTCCAGCTAAAGCTTAGTGTCAGTTGTGACAGAGGAGCAACTGCTGCCACATTTCAGGCTTCAGTGCTTTCCCCCTGAACAAAGCTATGGAAGGAACCATTTTCATACTTTTCCTGTCTTGCTTTTTCAACAGTTACATCGCAAACCAGCAAAAATTAGAAAGCATCAATGACAATGAAGTTGGATTTTATGTCGGACTTAAAAATCTGTAAGTACATGGAATAAATATTTTTAAGGCTATTTCTTCTTTATTTCTCTGACAGAAGAATGTAGAGACTCAGAGAGTTTGTCTGACTTTGTAAGTTACACAGGACAATTGTAGACATTACAGCACATCCATGTAGAGATTTCATCCACATTCTTATTTTTGCCATTACTGTCATTATTCTTACCAATGTATTGTAAACAAACTGTTCTAACAGTTTTATCTATTTTTACAGGACTGTGGTGAATTCAGGCTTACGGTTTGTGTCCCGTCAGGCATTTGCGAAAAACGTCAACCTACAATACATGTGAGTAAGGAGAACATCTACATTTTAAATCAAAAGTGCCCAACTCCTGTTATTTTTTTTTCTCTCTTTCACCATTTCCTTAATATAAAATGTTTTAACAAAGGAGACTTATAATGGCCTTCTGTCATTAATCAACCTCTAATAGGGTGTGTATGGTAAAGAACTGGCAGAGCATTAGACATGTATGATAAGGAACTGGCAGATCACAAGAACATAATGTGGGCTGGTAAAAAGACTGTCTAGCTCATTATCCTGTCACTAACAAAGGTCTCTGGCTGTGTCTTTTTTGGGGAGCAGCATAGCAGTGTCTCTTCCAGCTGAACTGAACTGGTGCTGAGGGCATAATGCCCACAATATATGTATCACACTCAGTGATGTGGGTTTGACTGGTTTTAGTCTGATTCAATGGGTTGCATTTTTTTTTTTTTAGCTGCAGTGCAGTAAGTGCATGCATAGGGCATATCTTCAAGTGTTACTTGACCAGTGTACATGCTCTGAGACTGTGTGCTTAAGTCCTGTAAGTGACGATGATCAGAAGATTCACTTCAGAAGTTCAGTCATGATCTGAACAAGTACATCCAAAGCAGAATATAAGAATGAGGTTACTTTTACAGCCAGCTGCAATTTGCAGTTCAGGAATCAGAGCTGGTGTCTGTGTAGTTTTTCAACTGTGTATTTCTAGGTTACTTTCACTTCAGATTTAGCAAAGGCTGAATTCATCTTTTTTTTTTTTCTTTTTTTTTTTTTTTTAATATAAAACTACAGAGAAAAATGATCATCTAAATGATCATCTGAAAAGAAAGATTTTTTGGGTCTTTGTATGTGTGTAAGTAGACATCCCTGAAGGACTGTAGTTCTGTTTGGTGAGACAGACACAGAGTAGTTCACTTTGTTACGTACATTTTGTGGATCTGGTCCTACAAAATATTGAGATCATATGTGGGATTCAGTTGCTCATGGGTAGTCTGTTTTAGCCAAATATGCAAGTGTATATTTCAGTCCATCCATCTTCATTAGATATGTTTAGCGTTTACTTAAACCTTTGTTTTTGTTAGGTCCTAATGAGATCAAGAAGACATAAGGCCAAGCCTCAGGCTTCCAAGGTGCTTCCTTGTTATATGGAAAGACTTCTGAACTGATCTCAGGGTTTTGTTAATAAAATGGAATCACTTTCTGCACTTGTGTTTTCCAAAGAATAGCAATTAATTTACGGAAGGAAGTGGATGTGAATATCTGTATCTACCTAAACAGTAATTGCTGCCCTTAATGTGGAATGGTCACTAGAAGAGCGTGAAACAGACCTTGCTGGCCTATGAGGCTTACATATTACTTCATAGAGTCATGAATAAAATAAATAGCTTTTACTATAATCAGTTGGTGATATAAAGAAATATCTTCCAGGAGCAAATTTGTCTCTTTGTGTGACAATTAGTCAGTGAATTATGATTTTAAAAGATAAAATTCCATAAAGCCAAGTGCATGTGCACTGACTGAGGAGATACAGAATGAAAACTTACTGGCCATGAGGTACAGCTGCAGATAAAGGTTTAGTGGCTATGCTGGGACAGAATCTCAGCCTTATCCACCAGAACAGTCTGGGATCAAAAGGAGTTTTTTTGTTAGATTTTCCCCATTACTTTAGCTGCTGGGAAGGAATATATCCAAATACTGTGTAGAGATTAGGATATTAATCTACACATCCAGAAAGATATTACAGGGAAGAGCAGCAAAGGTCTTTGTAAAGCAACTCATTTAAGGAAACTAAGAGTATGTTCAGTACAATAAGAGAAGATTGTAAGGGAATGTACATCTTATCTTTAAAAGGAGAGCGATTATGATGAACAGAGCAATCAGTTTGCTCCATGACCATGAGTCTAGAATGATAAATAATGAGTTTAATTTGCAGCAAGGGAGATGGATGTTTCGAAGACCTTCCCAGCTGTATGGGTAAGTAGGTACTGCAAAAGGTAATGGAGAGGGCATGTGAACAAAGTATCTATACAATACTTCAGACACCGGAAGAGCTTCAGGTCTTCACACAGGCAAACATTCAATGCATTTCTGTTGGTAATCACAATTTATTAGATCTGTAGTTCATAGAACTGCCTGCTGGAAACAAATTAGGCTGACTGATATCTGTTAGACTGATGTATGTGGAATCCTGATTCAGAATGATTACCCTGTGAACCAGGAACTTATTCAGTCTCATTTTCTGTTTTGGTGGGAAATTAGTAATGTCAGCAGACACAGAATAAGTCCAAATAAGATGGAAAATATTAAGCGACAACACCACAGGATTTCTTTACCACCTGCTTTATATACATGTGACAAAGCAGTAAGTGTGCGAACATTTTTTATTGAGGCTGATCTATTATCCCTGAAAAAAAAATCATTATTTTCTCTGGGATGTCTTGATGCACACTAAAATGTTTCTAAAAGCCCCAGTGAATCAGTGCTTGTTGTCATCAGCAGTGAAACTTCTGTTGACAGTACTGAGAATGAGGTGTAGCCCCCATTTTGGTTGGTTGGGACAATGAAGACTATTAAGATCTGCAATCATTTTACTTTGCCAGAGTAACCTGTACAGGTTACTGTGTCCTTGAGAAGCCTTGCACTTTATTTGAAAACAGTAGTCTGTTATTACCCTATAAAGAAAACAAAAACTACAAACATTTTCCTAAAGAATGAGGTAGCTCTATAAACTTTGATTTTGCTGGTGACACTATTGCAGTTTTCTCTTTCTTACATTAAAAGTCGTTTGATATAGCTAAGGAGCTTTATAATATACATGTACCATTTATATTCTGAAACATATTAAAATATCAGATTGTAAGGAATTTACTAACACAAGTTTCACTAAGCCCTTTTTGTCATTATATTCTTTTCTTGGCCAAACTTCTGTAGCCCAAATATCTTTCTAGAGTTATGTATGATGAGAAGACTTGAGTTATAATACAAAAAACAGGAAAAGAATGCTTTAATAGGTGTTACTTAAATGGAATTAATAGTCTTGCTCATCTAATTCTGGTATTCTCATTGACCTTAGACTCAAATTAGTCAACAGACACATTTAACAAGCTATTAAACAGTCCTAGTTTGGTAGTGCAGTAATTTATAAGTTTATCTGCTGCTAACAGTAATTTTAATGGACTTGTGTAATACACATACATGGTATTCTGTCAGTGTCTTTAAAACATAGAAATAGATTTCACAGAAAGTGCCCTTTTCCTAAAATGTTAAAAAAAAAGCAATAATTGTGTGCCAGACTGTGTATAATTGCATTGATGAATCATAGATTTGTGTGAAATGTATACATACAACTCTAGGTGTTAAGATATGTTTGTATGTCTACAGAGTTTAGGAAAAGCAGACAAATGAAACCACTGGAGACCTAGCTGCAGATTTTCCCAAGTGTGCACAGAAGGCTGGCTCCAGCCATAGGCAGATCACTCAGCTGCCTGTGGAGGGAGACTTAATGTAGCAGAATGGCCATTTCTTCACCTCTTCTCCCTGGTTTTCCTTTTCCCTCTTCTTGTCTCATCTTGCCAGGAATGTTATAGGCAGTATAGTGGCTCAATGACATTGCAATGAAGATCTGCACCAGTGTTGCCAGCTGTGTGGATATTTATGCAGCTTCTCAGGCAGCTCTTGCATTGCCACAACTTTCCTTTAATTGTATAAGGGCTAGCTAGTATGAAGTGAGCTTGATATTTTTATGTAAAATACAGTTATGCTTTTAACTGAACTCTGGTCCTGTTCTTAGGTATAGCCAGACTCCAGACTCTGCACTCCAGAGGACTTTTTTTTTTTTTTTTTTTTTTTTTTTTTTTTTTTTTTTTTTTTTTTCTGAGTCTTTAGGACCCCAGGCAGACCTTCTCTGGGCTGCTCATGATGATCTTTTTGTTTGTAGCTGAATTGGTGAACTAATTTATATTCTTCCATGGAAGTGGAATTTAAGTCCTTAACTGCTCCATAAGTCTGGTACTGATTTTTTTACTTAACATGAATTAAAGAGACCACAGAAGGTATCTTTATAATCGATATAAAGTGCTCAGATTGTGAAAAAAAAGAACCAATGCTAAACCAGTAAATTTACTGTCAAAGTATTATTTAAAATGCTAAATTTATAATGGTGTCTGAACAATTTCTCTTGAATTACTTGTCAATTTCAGACACTAAACTACATGGAAGAAAATACTTCAATCTTGGAATTACTATATGTATTAATCCATTACCAAGAATATAGGCACAAGCTTTACTTTTGTTACTCTTTGTAGTGCTTCGTGCTTCTTTTTTTTTTTTTCTTTTTTTTTTCCTTTTTTTTTTTTT
>CM021797.1:42231401-42252674 GCA_011076525.1 Nettapus auritus
CTGGTATGTATCAAGTGCAACTGGTAAAAGTCTGAAAATACAATTAAAGCTATTGAGATACTTCTTTCTTTTTTCTTTTTCTTTTTTTTTTCTTTTTTTTTTTTTTTTTTTCAAAACTGGATTTGTTAAACAGTTTGTATGACATGAGATGGTTTCAGCTAGACAGAGATTTTCCTGAGGAATCCATTTTATGATGGCTAGATCCTCCTATACGGATGTACAGGGTCGTCTTCTTTGTGTGAACCCAGAGTCAAACCTGGTCCTGATGTGACCTGGAATATATTGCCTCCCAGTAAAGTAGTGAACTGCCAGTGCACCTGCCTGTTGGAAAGGCACGTGCTGCTTAGCAGTGCCAGATCTAGAAGGGTTTTCCTGCATGGCAAGTGAAGAGCTGCCTATGGAATGGTGAGATTTAACTTGGTTCATGTTGCCTCAGTGCTAGAGAGAAAGCCCAAGGCCACATGAAGATTTAACTTTTCTCTTTCAGCCTCAAAACTTAAAGTTTATGCTTATTAGGGAAAAGATCATAGAGACATTTTTTACTTAAACATGACTTCCGTCATATGTGCAAATTGCACGTTAATTTTGATATACCTGATAAGGGTCCACCTGCATCTGCTGTAGGGTAGGCAAATTCACATGACGAAGAAATAATAGCACCTATTTTTTTGTCCAACATTCGAACCACACAATTTTTAAACTTCAGGCTGTTGTTTGCTAGAAGGAATCAACAGAGAAGTATGGTAAATAAAATCTCATGAAATTCTATTCTGAATGTTTATTGAACATTCTACAAATATTCTCATGTCCTTGTAATTTCTCAGAAAATGATCTTGTACTCAGAAATCAAGGACTGAAAGTTTGGGAAGTAAACACTGTGTTCTTTAGTCAGGGAAAAAAAAAAAAGTCTAATCTTTGGTTTAAATGTAATGCAACTATAACCATGGAGCCCCTATGGCGCCTTTATAATACCACATAAAACTCGTGGTATTTTGGCTCAGAACACTGATTTACACTGTAGTGCTGGCAGTTTTACAGCTTACTGCTCTTACTGTCTTTAATTGATGGACTGATAAGACTATAGAAAAACAACATTATTTTGGGTTGGGGTGGAGAAAGCAATTTTGTAAGCCTGGGAGGGGAGGAGTATTTCTGATTCAGATGAACATTTCTTTGCATAATGGGAGAGGACCTTTCAGTTAATTACCACTGGAAACCGTAAGTGCTTAATTGACATATAAAAGCCCAATACAGGCATTTTACAGTTTTCCTTTTGATCTTCCATGTGGGTGCATATTGTACATGCAATTTGAAAAGAATAACTAAAAGGCTCAGATGTGGATGTGTGCTAGCATGTGAGAAGGGCTTATGTGAGCACAGAGTATGGTGCAGCATCAAAGAAAGGGATACACCCATTTCACTTATGAATAAATTGAGCATGTAATTAACACCTGGACTTGACAAAATACTTTTGAAACACAATTAAATCTGCTGCTTTTCTGCAATGAACAGAAGTGCTAAAAGTGAAAATATTGACCCTTGATGAGTTTGATTTTGAATGTATTTGACTTCAGATACAGACTAAATTCAAATGCTTTAAACCAATCAAACCATAGAGACTTAGCACCATTTCTTTCCAACTGTAGTCAAAGAAGTAAGGGCTTTTTAGAGCTGGTTTGAGTTCCTGGTCATTTAAAGAGACACAGACTCCAGTTTAAGAAGAAGCAATCCTAATTAATGCAATCTTTCTCTTTTCCCATAGCAATTTATCCAGAAACAAGCTCTCAAGTTTGTCCAAGAAGCCTTTTCGCCATCTGGGTTTGTCTGATCTGTAAGTTACCATTTCTTAAAGCTTTTTTTGTGGCTAGAATGAAAGAACGAGGCTTTGAAGTTCGCTCTGTTGAAGGTAGACGTCCATCAATGATTAGAAATGAAGTTTAGATCCAAAGAAAGCAGCAATGCCGGAGACCTAAATACAGAGAGATTCATTCCAGGGCTTCAGGGAGGTCAGGTGTATGTTTTAAAACAAATTTGCAGGTTGAAATAGTCTCTTCCCTTCAGCTTTAAGATATTTGTATTATGAGATTGCTTCACACAAAATGACTGGTGTTTGTATTAAATATTTAAGCTAGTAAAAACGCTGCTATCTCCAAATCTTCAAAGGAAGTCTCCGTCTTAAATTCTTATATTGTATTGGCCCCACAGCTGCTATCATTGTGGTGGACTATTGAAGAATATTTTTACTTTCTCTTTGAGTTACATTGTACCTTGTAAAATCATTTGCTAATGAAACATTGACAAACATATAGTTTTTGATTGTTTCAATATTATGTTTTTATTCCCTGCTATTTCAAGCAGATATTCTCTATTGGTGTGCATTCTATAATTTTGTACTTAAAGAATAAAAAAATGGGAGAAAAGGATGTAGTGCCTATATGGCAGGTATTGTTGTATTTGTCTCTTGTTAAATTTGGGGATTGCAGAAAAGGTAAAGTCTGCAAATGACTTTGCAACTGGGGGTATTGACACAGATCATAAGGACAGCAGAAGCTGTCTTTTGTATATGTATATATAATGTTTTTTATATATACATATATATATATATAATGTTTTGATTAGTGGTTCTCCACAGTAATTTCTCTGAGAAAATTTCATTTCTCTGAGAAAATTTCTAAGGCCTGGAGTTGTGTTTCTGTGAAAAAGGGAAAAAAAAAAAAAAAAAAAAATAGGTCAAAAAAGGTCATCTTGTGTAGTCTTTGCTAATAAATGGGACTGCAGAGAGCATGTGGAAGCTTGGGCAGGTTTGGGGCTGCAGAACAGAGAGAGGTTGCTCTACTGGAGCTCAAAGCAGGGTCAAGAATTTGCCTGCATGCCAGTCCAAGAACTGCAACACCAGCCTAGGAATTCTGAACCTCTTCTGGTGAATTTCAGCCTGTGAGAAATGAAGTGAGTAAATCCTAGTGAATCAAAAAGAGGTTATGCCCCTTAGGTATGTTTTGTTTGTAGTTAAGTTGGTATAATCACTTTCTTTACAGCCCAGGGAACATTGCTGGCTGGAATTTTCTTTCGTAACTTGGCTGTTGCTGAGTACACTGATGGAAAGACTAGGAGCACTCCCAGTGCTGTATGCCCTGCATAGGCCTGTTGCTGCTGAAGTCTCTTATCTAGTCTCTGCCAGAAGCCACTATTAGTGTGTATTTGTCTGTAACTTGTATGTTTTTTAGTTGTCATGACCTCAAAGAAAAGGGATGAAAGACTTAGACTAGTGCACAGTGTGCACTGATTAGGCTTTTCCTAGTGGTTCTAATCAGTTAGTGAAGAAATGGGATCATCTTTGCTCCCCTGGTGTATGGAACTGTGAGGGTGGGTACACTGTAGCTTAGGAAGTATGCAAAAAAGGAAGTGACTACAATTCTGAAGGCATGCTCTGATCCCAGTCCAAGGTGCTTTTTGGACTTAGTCTGCTGCCATTAACAAGTTTATTCCAAAGCACAGATCAAACCATTCTTGAACCTCTCCATCTCAGCTGAACCTTCTTTTAGGTTGTCAGTGGAGTGAGAGCTTGCAGAGATTTTTAAGGAGAACAAAGTCAATGTTGCTTTGTTCATAACTGTTAAGTGAGATGATGCAAGAAATGTAAGGGAAAGAAAATGGGGGGAAAAAATAGAGCATGAAAGATGGAAAACCAGTGGTAAGACTATTATCAGTTAAAGTGTTCTGTTGATAAATATATAATACACAGGTGGAAAGTCAGAATGAGGAGGGTTAAGAGTGTTGGAAGGGGAATCTGAGAGGGAATGACGCCATAAATAGCCACTGAGGAGCTGGTTCTAAATCTGAAAAACAAGTAACCTGTTGTTAGCGCACCTGTAAATCAAAACATAAACGGATGAAAAGTTCAGGCTAGGCTGAAGTAGGAGATATTCACCAGATACTGTAGAGAAGGAGATGCTGCTGTGAAAGGCTTCTTCTTTTAGAACAAGATGTAGCTGCAGCTGTAAAATTACAGCAAACAAGATAAAGACATGTAATTTCCCTCTACTAGGTCAGATCCTTTCTTTCACACAAGCATGTGTGGAGGACCATCATACCTCTATCCAGCATGCTGTCTATGGTATGCCTAGCTCCTCTGATGGATTTAGTACTAAATAAAACAGTGGAAGAAAAGGACTGCTCAGCCACTGGTTAAGGGAAATTTTTCTTTTAAAGAAAAGTTAAATGATGAAACAGAAGATGAGAAGTAAATCTTTTTATTTGGAGAATGCATATTGTAGGTTTTGGCTCAAGGGATCCTGATATTCATACTCCTATGTATTGTGCAAGCAACCCTTATCCACACAGTAGTGCTGTGGAAGTCCAGCTCAGCTGACTGCTGTGAATTCAGATTGCTCTTAAAAGACTTGCAAGGATGATCCCTGCAGCTTTTTATCCTCAAAGAACTACAGATGACTTTTGGGGTAACAGGTTACAGCTCTGAGAACCTGAGCTTTTCATGATTTACACACGGCACATCCTCAGGAGACATAATCCTGTCCAAGCACAGATACAGTGAACAACTTGAGATCGTTTCTGTACATCAAAAATTCAAAACAATTGTCCTCCTTGTAATGAGATACCTAAAACAGTCACTCACAGAGATTTTATTGGATCTCATCTGTGAGATCACTGTGACTGTCATCTGTGATCTGTGCCTGTAGGAGAAAAAAATCATACCAAGTCACTTCTTCTGTAGTTACTGGGATGTTTCTATTCATATTTCAGTTTGGCTGTATTGCATTACATTGTTGTGTAGAATTTAGTAAGTTTGCTAACCTGTGGTTTAATTTCCATACAGCATACTTTATACCTAGATTCTTCTAAACATTTTTGTTTCAGGGCCATTTTTCAGTTAGTGTTTCATCATAACATTTCTTAGGGTTTTTACTGTGAGTTCTTCTGGTGGTGTAATGGATGTACCTTTAAGGTTAGGTAAATTCCTTTGTTATGATTAGAGTACTTTAGAGTTTGTCTCTAATACATGACTGACTCTCCATGGAATTTACCTACTTCACCTAAGAGCATTAAACCCTGTTTAACCTGAGTAGAGTGCCAACCATAGAATCACTTCATTTGAAAAAGACCCCTAAGATCATCAAGTGAAAGAAATTCTGTCCTCTGCTTAAGTGTTATGAAATAAAATGGATCTTTTGATGGAAAATCTAATTCTCCATTTGCTCCTGATTTTCACCAGTGAATTGGAGACAGTATTTGAACCCCCTGTGCGGTCTCTCAGATCTATGCAGTCTGGATTCTTGGTGCAAGTAGGGCTTCATTTTCTGCAAGGAAATAGTTAGTTACTTGCAGCTTGCATTGCAATGAGATCTTTAGTCCTTAATTTTCTCAGCTAATGAGTTCAATTTCTACTTTGACCCAGCTGAGAGTTTTGAGCTCTCTTGCTACTCAGTTTTTTCTACATGCATGATAAATGCTTTCTAAATATGTTTTTGTTTGTTTGTTTGTTTGTTTGTTTTTCTGTAGGATATTGGTGGACAATCCATTCAAGTGTTCCTGTGAAATTATGTGGATCAAGAAATTTCAAGAGACCAAGTTTTACACAGAAACTCAGGATTTATATTGTTTAGACGACAACAACAAGAGGACAGCCTTGATGGATATGAAGGTCCCAAACTGCGGTAATATTCTTTAAACATAAATTTACTGCTAAATTATTGTAAGACAGGAAAAACAAACTTCTTTTACAAGATAACATTCAGGATGATGACAGCACTACTAAAGGAAAAGGCTTTAGGGGAGTTATTAACTAGTCAGTGACCGTCTTTCATCCCATAAGGAATAACTCTGGGAGCTTCACGTACAGCTTTTTTTTTCCCTTGATCCTTTCAAAATGTACTATTATTCAAGTGCAGGAAAACAGAACATGAATTATAGATAACACAAGAATTATATAATAAGTATGTGCCTTTGTTAAACTAAATAGTAATGCTTCTAAGCTGAACAGACACAAAATTCTTCTTCCTTGATTTTTTAAGCTATTTGAGGTTAATGAAATCTTTACTTTCCTTCAAAATTACAAACTCTTGTACTAGACAGAGGAGGAAAATTCAGAAAAACTGACTGCTAACAGCAACAAATTAGGGAATAGTTCTGCTAATCAGATAAAATCTACTGAATTCACTCATATAACTTATGCAAAAGAGTCATTGCAAGCTTAGGTCTGTAATATTTTGCAACATATTGTTTTCAGTTAGCTTATGTGGATTTTGAGATAGTGGGAAAATGTCACAACAAGGCCATCCCTGTGCTTTGCTTCCTGTATATGGGACAGCTGGAGAGTGGTTTCACCCACCGTATGAAGAGATATCTTCTGTGGATGAGGGACAGAGTCTGTGTGTTTCTGACACAACATGGGACCTGCTTAAGTCTGGAGTTTTTGCATTCCACTATCCATTGAGCATCCTTTTCTTGACTGTGTGTTTGGAGGGTGCAGCACCTCTGATAGCAGCTGCCAGCAAGGAACAGCCATGGCAGAGCCATGCTGCAGACCTTAACACATGCTGCCTTCAATGTTGGTAATGTGTGTCATGGCCATATACCATAATCTTGTGTCCTGCATCCTGCTAGGGCCAGGTGTCTTGGCATATTCAGGATAAAAGTCATGATAGTGCCTGATAGGATGAAAAATAACATGCAACGGGGTATTTCGTGTGCTGCAGGGTCTGCTTTACCTGAAATGGGAGATGATACCAACTCCAGCTAAATAGAACCAAGCCGCAGTCTCAGTTGGATGGAGTAGAAGGTAGATTAATCTGCTGGATACAGAAAGGTCTTCTGGTGGATTGAAATCAATTGGTATGAAATAGGAACCCCAGAATAGTCTCTCATAACATTGTTGGCTGAAATATCTAGTAGCTGCCAGGCAGATAGGATTTTTCTTTGAAAACTTCGGTGCTAAATACCCAGGATTAAGCCTATGAGACATTATTTTTTTATCCTGGTTCTTGGCCATCTGCAGTCACAGTAAGTTTGGCACTGACCTGTTAATACTGTGTAGACGTATGGGTGCACATGTGCACATCATGTGGACACATCTTGACTAAAATACCTGACATGAGAATTCAATGTAGTACTTCCAAACAGAGGAGGAAGTAGAGAAGGAAATGTGAGAATATATGTCATTCAGATGTGAAATTTACATATGGCATATTTTGCATTCTGCTGAAGATTTGTATGGATATCCACAGAGGCCTGCAAAAGATTCACACTCTTGGCTTAATGTTGGTTTACAGTGTGAATTTCACTAGATCTTATACACCTGTATTTTTTCTTTATTTTCCCTTCTCTTTTATTTATTTATTTATTTTAACTTAATTTACGTGTTTTTTTTTCAATGTGAAAAAATGCAGGACATAGTTGTTTGTTTGTTTTTTTTTAAATAAAAGTGACAACACTGCCATTTCCCAGGCACAGAATAGGGAATCCTAAGTGAGAAGCAATGACTGTCTTCAATGCCTGTGTTCTGAAAGGTCCACTGCATGGCTGTTGGTTTCAGTATCTTTGCAGATATTTTTTATGTGTTTAAAAGCACAAGACAATTAAACAAACAAATAAAACAAACAAAAAACACTGGTGTAGTTAATTTATTTAATTTCTAGCACTGTTTGATAGGCTAGTAAGTGGAACTGAAATAGACGAAGAATTCAGCTTTTGACAGATGTTATTTACAGTCATTGCTTTTTTTTTTTTTTTTTTCCCTGTGAACTACATGACCATTCTAGCTCCTTTGATGTCAAGAGAATTTTTTAGGCATGCAGATTTTGAATTTTGTTAATAAAACATTTTCTAATTTTCTCCACTAATGAAGGGTTTCATCCCTTCAACTCTGTTTTTTTGTTTGTTTGTTTTTTGATTTAGGAACTGAGCAAACACGCTCTTTTTTTGTGTGTGTGTGAAGGTGTTATTAATTACTTCATGATATTATACTAAGTGGTTGGTTCAGTATGTGGTAAATGTCTTGGTAATAGGACATCTTGCTACTGTGTGCTATTAATAAATCTCTTGCTGGGAAGTTGGAAAAGACCACTGTGGTTTCTTGATCACAAGGCTCTGGTTTGTAGATAATTGATGTGAAAATTAGCAAAATTCTGTGGTACTTTACTTATTGTTTATATGGTGGAAATGTTCATTAATGTGCTGATTAAAGGCTGGTTGCAATTTAGATGCCATCAAATTTCTGATTTCTTTTCTTGAGGTTTAAAATCAGGTATGCTGACTCACTAGAAGATCATTTCCAGCTGCAGTATTAAAAGTGTCCATCAGTAGTTGGGATGTTCAGAGCATTATTTTTTCAACTGCATTTGAAATATGGTTATGTATGATTAAAATATTTGGATTTAAAGTCAGACTTAATAATTATATGGAAAGTTTTTATCTACTACTACCACAGTAGTTTTAGTAAAGCTTTTGATGTAGAGATTTGGTAGTATTTAGTTCTTCTGTTTTTGCCACATTTGCTGATTGTCCATATAACATTGACAGCATTGCTGCCTAGACCATCCTTTTGTTTTGTTTTGTTTTGGGTTGGGTTGTTTCCACCTGGTAAATTGTGTTAGAAAATCTAGAATGTGAAGTAAATAAGTAAATAGTTGGGTCTTGTTACTACTTCTGAAAGTGATGGCTGCAACTGCCACTGGTGTGTTAAGTCTGTGCAAGCAAGACATGTTCTATGTATAGGGTAAAATCACTTGAAAGTCTATCAGTTTGTACATCACTTGGAGCTCACTGAATGCTAGGGAGGCAAAAACAGGTTCTGTAAGACTGATTATTAAGGTGTTGGTTGCTCTCCCTGGTAAATATTCGATCATTTGGCTATTATTGTTGAATTCACTGATACTGGAGATGTCTTTTTTTTTTTTTTTTTTTCTTGTGTTTTTGGGAGAGGCATGGTTTCTACAGCTGTATTTGCATTCCCATATGGATTTTTTGTTGCTCTGTATCTGAGTCTGGTAATGTTATTTTGCCTTATGTGGCCAGTTTAGTTAATCAGATTAGTTAATCAGTTTTATATACGTTGGTATGGGGCTTGATCTGGCTTTGAGTTTGGTTTATCCTACCAGATTGTGTGCTTATTTATCATATGTTTTCTCTGCAGATGTTTTCTGTCTGTCATTGGTCATACATGCTAGCTAAAGTATACCGAACAAAGTGGCAAGTTATTCTCATGTACCCATTTGTTGTACATATTGCAAACATGCAGACTGGCTATTTCTTTATATATGCAGAAATTTTGTCTGACCTAATACATGCTTTTATGACTGCTAATTTTTTTTTCTGTCTATTCCCTTGTGCATGAGGTACTGTAAGGACTGGGTGTTGATCTTAGTTTAGTGCTGCTTCTTGTATGTAACTAACAGAATTTTAGAAGTCATTGTTGTAATATAGAGTTACAACATACAGAAATGGGTTGTCCATTTCTTGCTCTGTTGGGAAAGCCATGACATTCTTACAGGCAATTGTTCGGATGATTATAAATGGACTGGACTGGGTCTGGCTTCATTTCAGCCTCTTTCTGGGGGTAGATTTTTGTCCTAGACGTAAATAAGTAAAAGAAATATTATGTTGGAGGCAGGCAGCTATAAATTCTAAGGGGGAAAAAGGCAAACTGAAGGATTGACAGGTTTATTTCTTTGAATTTACAGAAAAGATCTGTAGTATTTGTGAGCCAATAAAATAAGCATTAGTTCTTAGGCAGTCACAGTACAATGCAGTCTAAAACCACAAGCAAAGGCATAATGCAGTGGGTGTTGACATCTTTTTCCACTATCAGCCAGAATTCACAGATAAGAGTATCAGGAAGAGAGTATTACAGGCAGAATGAAATGAGTTTAAAAAAAAAAAAAAAAAAAAAAAAAAAGCCTTAAACATTCTCCATGTTTACTTTTCAGAATATTCATAGGCTCTCCAGCCTGTGTTGTTTATTTTGGCTCAAGAAGTAGATGTTATGCATGATGTATGGTGGCAAACTGTTCTTATTTTCTCTGTAAGAGTTTTCTTATCTGTGATCATGAACTTTTTTATAAGTGACAGTAGTAGGGTTTTACTGTTGCTCCAAAAGTTGAGTTAGAATTTTGCTAACTTAATTAAAATTATTTTCCTTATTCTAGCTTTTCAGGGAAAATAAGCAATAATTTATGGATATTTGAAAAGGCAACAAGAATCTCATTTTCAAAGACATGTACATAACTTACTTGTGAGCATGCAGACTTTGATCTGCTCATGAAGCGACCATTAACTTTCATACAGATGTCTAGACGTATGCTATGCAAATCAGGGCTTCTGAACGATGTTAGTTGAATATATGTAGTGTATGTGAACATGTCATTTTCAAAAAAAGCAGAATTTCATTTTGTAATACTGATTTAATTTCTTCGTGAACTTGAATGAAGTAAGTTTATTATACAAAGATGGTTAGAAATATGAAGTTGTGGAACAATACCTAAGGAAAAGAGATGTTTCTTGACCATTCAGGTATTGATCCTGAACTCAATGCATTGTACACATTTGCTAAGTTACTCTCTGTGCCTGACTTGGAACATCTGCATAATGGCAATATGGCTATTGGCTGTAGGTATTCCTATTTTGCTCTTATGATGTAACTTGTGATGAAGACTGACAACCATATTTCATAGAAAAGAATTTTTCACTTAAAAAATTGAGACAATTCATGAAGACATCCCTTCAGCCATATGCAAACTTGGTATCAAAGCGAAACCCATAATTTTACTTACGTCATTCTCTGAAAATGTTTCTGTTTCAGGGTCATGCGTTCATCATGTTACAATATTTGACTCATTAGCATTATTTTCTAGGCACACATGAAATTCTCCAGATAAAACTACAGGAATTGCAACCACATTCCTTTCACTGAGAGAATAAGAAGCCGTTTGTTAAAGGTTTGCATAAGCTAGTTTAAACCTTATTAACTTGCATTATAAAGGCTGTTTAGCTCAGCTCATCTATTAAACTTGTGGCTGCTGTATTCACCTCAACTACACTGAATATATTTGGTTTTCTTTAGAAAGCTTATGTGGATAAACTGAAGCTTGAATACCAGTTGAGAACAATTTTTTCAGACGTAATATAATTTCCTTAATCATTCAGGGAATTTTGAGAGAAAACATGGCTGGAGTCAGTTATCAAGGGAAGTGGTGATGAGATTAGCAGACTCTACAGAAATATATAATCTGAAAATTATTTCAGGCAAACTTGGTATTAATACTGGGGACAATGTCAATTAAAGGGTTTGGGTGCTGCAAGATCCTTTCTTAATGAGTATCCTTCTGCTAGAACCCACACCAGGCCTAGTGACATGGAAGGGCCTGGGCAGAAGTTCCAGAGCTGAAATAGCTAGGGAAAGAAGCCTTGGACACATAGCTCATGGGCCTTCCATCTGGTCTGAAAACTCAGCAGCAAGCTTCAAAGATACTTCAAAGATACAAAGTACAGGTTGAGAACAGAAGATGGGTCTCAATCCATGTGAACATGTTCTGGTACAGAGCAGGTGGTGGTTTTTTGCCTGCCTAGCTTTCACGATGGCATTTGAAGCACTGTCTGAAATGTACAGACAGCATGGCTGTGCACCCTGAACATTCTGCGGAGGTTGTGTTTGCTTCTGTAATTGTGAAGATGGGTTAGCAAGTTTTGTGTTCTTCATGGTAGCACTTGCAGGATCTACTTGCAGAATTTTGCTTCTAGTGATAATTTCAGTTAACCAGGGAGTGATGGAGTACATAAAGGCAAAATAAGGGTGTGTTGGCTCTGGGAAAGCATACTTTAAATAATCATCATCTTCCGGTAGAGGCTGTACTTGTTTAATTATTTTCTGTAAAAGTTCCCAGCTGAATGTGACAATCAGGCATGTCATGATTGGAGGCAGATGTCTTTTAATATTTTAACATATTTGGGTGGCTCAGTGAGCTGCCACATCACTCATTCTGCTTCCCTGCAGAAAGACATTCCTCCATAGATTGACGAGGTGGGTGTCATGAGTATCAGATCTGTCGCGGTACGAAAGAGAGCAGGACTTTAAGAAGGTATACTGAGGCAGCAAGCACATCTAGTGAGAGGTGGTCTGAAATGAGCTTGTTCAGTGTGCACATGCCTTCCAGCTGCTCATTAGGAAATGTTGAAGGCATGGGAAAGTCCTGAACTCAGAGCAGAAGGACTCTTCTCAAGGCATTGTAAAGGATCCTCTACGTTTGGACCCAGTCTCTCTCAACGGTAGGAATTCAAGCCTTTCCTTTCAAAAGGGCATAACAAGAGTTCTTCCTTTTATTTGATTTTACTTTTTTTTTTAAAAAAAAAAAAAAAAAAAAAAAAAAAAAAAAAGAAAAAGAAATCAGTGGCTATTTGAGGGGATTTTGTAAACCTACTCTGGATATAACCTACAAATTCAGGGATAATATTCTCACCACCAACCTGTATAGTATTTGAGACTCTTCTAGCTTAACCCTGTCAGACCTATGCAAAATACCATAGTCAATATGGCAAATACCTACAAAGATTTGCTGTGCTTCTTGGAGAGCATATCTCTGTTCAGTGCTTTATTTAGTGGTTGTGTATTCTCCTCAAGAGCTAAAGAGGTTTTTGTCTGGGACAGTTTCTTTAGTTTACGTTGACACTCAGTGCATATACTGTGGAAATAAAATGGCCATAAGCCAGGATTCCTTCTCCTTCTTTCTCCTTCTTTCACTTAGATTAGTGCCTTTACTCTTCATTTTAATCTGATTGAAGTTCCAAATTGTGTTCTGCACAATAGCAAAATTACAGTGGAGAAATGCAGAGTAGTGCCTGATGGTTAGCGCAGTGAAGCAGGAAGATGCAGGCTTCTCTACCCTCTGGTTGCAGAAATTATGTTTTGTATGTGTTTCTCATTTCTTCAGATTTTTTATTTTGTTTGACTTATATATATATATATTCATTGAAAATGGCTGGGGTTATCTTGGAATAGCTTCTGTGAGATTTCTGTAATTATTTCTATGTATTGAACATTTTGATTCTGAGGTTGTGATGCAACAGGAAATTGAAACAATGATTTATGTTTCTTCATGTTTTGCATATAACCTTTTGGACTGTCCTTTTTACAGTGCTCTAAAGATGCAGCCAGGCCGATTTTTGGCCCTGTAATTCTGCAGACTTCGGTGGAAACGTGCCCACTTACCCCATGGCTGAAATTTGGCTTGGAGCTTGTTGGCTGCAGATAGTCGCTAAGTGAAACACAGGAGGTGAATGACATACCCAACAGCTCCTAGCTTTATAGCTGGAATTCCTAGACAACTCTTTGTGTTGCTTTTTTAAAACCACTAAAAGGCCATAGGAAAAGACTTTTAGAATTTGTAGACATTCCTGTAGTTTCAAACAAGGCAGAATTTTAATGGAATTAAATGAGAAAACCTTATTTTTCTTATATCATGTATTGATAAAAATGTGTTTAGAGACAGTAAGGTCTCTGAAACTTGCAGATCCATGTGCACAGTTCTTAACAAATTGCATTGTCAACCATCCTGTTTTCAGGTTCTAGACAGCACAAGTAGTGGGTGTTACTAAGCTGTAGTGTAATGCTGTAATTAGTTGAATACTTTCTCCCTAGAGAGAAAAAGCAGGGGAGCCAAGAAACTTGGACTGTATTTAAAACTTATGTGAAGTAAGCAGACTGGATTTGGGATGCTCTATCTTATGAATCATAGAAGATATTTTATAAATCAGTGGTTCTGCCTTTACACGCTTCAGTTTGATAGATGGTTGCTGGCCTTAGCATTAATTTAATCATTCTGGGTCTGATATATTTATTAAAAAAAATGATTAAGGATTTAAGATAAGGATTAATATGACCTTATGAAAATTCAGATGCAGTTGACTAGTTATGAGGAAAAAATGACATTTTTTTTCTTGAAAACTGTTTGTTCTTATCACAGAACAAGTTGACCTGCAAAAATGTGCCAAGCTAAAAAGAGATGTCATGGGCCACATTAAAAACCACTTAGTGACAAGGCATTATGGCTAGACTTGTGGGATTTTGTAGACAGGCTGATGAAAATCAAGGGTTTAATGTGCAGAGGAGGGCATAAGTGAATTTAATATTGAATTTATAGTGTTCTCTCAGGTACTCATTTCTTCATCATGTCATTTTTAGGTATTAGTGATGGTAACTGACCATATTGAGAAAACTTTTTCATTAAGGTTTTCAGGCGGCTGAAGAAATCTCAGAATTGAATAGATGAAAAATGAAACTGAAAAACTCAATCTGGAAATAATTTTGTAAAAATTTTTGTAACTGTTAGAGTAGTTAACCAGTGAAGCAACATCTTGGGTGTAATGGTAAAATTGTTTCTCCTTGCTTACAACACTGTTCTAGAAGTTGCTTTAGTACACTGGCTAGAATATGAACTTGGTGCTGAGAGTTGAGCTGCTGACCGTAACTTGCATTAATACTCAGTTGTTTCTTAATTAGGTCATAAGCTTCCATTGACAGATGCCGTGACTGCTTGGCTCTACCAAAACTAGTGTAATTTTTCTGTAGAAAGTAGTAAGTAGCAGCATGAGGTCCTTGAAAGCTGTAGGAATTTAGACATGTTCTTTTTATTAATTGCCATTGACAGTAGTGCAGCCAAATGCTGTTGTAACCTTTGAAAATTTTAGCCAAAAGATTTGGTTTTGTGACTGTTGAAGTCCCAGCTGTGCACTCTGAATATATGAGTTATTCCCTAGTTATTCTTCACAGTTCCACTATAACAGGGCCTCAGGACACTGATTTGCACTGATTTGAAGGCAAATACGTCCCCCTTTCTTAAGGGAGGGTTTGTTCCTTCTGAAGCCTGACATGATACTTAGGGAGACTTACTGGACATAAATTTCATAGAATCATAGAATATTCTGAGGTGGAAGGGACCCATAAGGATCATCAAGTCCAGCCCCTTGCACCATACAGGTCTACCCAAAAGTTTAGACCATGTGACTAAGTGCACAGTCCAAGCGTTTCTTAAATTCATGTAGGGTTGGTGCAGTGACTACGTCACTGGGGAGCCTGTTCCAGTGCGCAACCACCCTCTCAGTGAAAAATCTCCTCCTGATATCTAGTCTGAACTTCCCCTGCCTCAGCTTCACCCCATTCCCGCGGGTCCTATCACTGGTGTTTATGGAGCATAGTTCAACCGCCTCTCCACTCCCCCTCGCGATGAAGTTGTAGACTGCAACGAGGTCTCCCCTCAGCCTCCTCCAGGCTGAACAGGCCCAGTGACCTCAAGTGCTCCTCATACGTCTTCCCCTCCAAGCCCTTCACCATCTTCGTCGCCCTCCTCTGGACACTCTCCAACAGTTGAATGTCCTTTCTGTACTGTGGTGCCCAGAACTGCACACAGTACTCAAGGTGAGGCCGCACCAGCGCAGAGTAGAGCAGGATGATCAAGAGTCCCTCCTGCTTGCCTCTGTTTTGGCCCATTTGTATGGGATGAGTGGAAGTAACTACTTATTCTAATCCAGTTACTTATTCCCTGGAATAAAATGTTATCAATTTCAATATGAAAACAGATTTTCTCTGTATGTATAGGTATACAATGGCTATTGTATACAATATTGTATTGTAAAATATTGTATACCTATACATAATGAAACACATAGATTTTAATGTACCCTTGCTATCCATCCATTAAACTCAACATTACAATTTTAAATCCTCAATAGCAAGCTCTCTTCTCCTTTTTTTTTTTTTTTTTTTTTTTTTTTTTTTTTTTTATATATATATAGATTGGAAAGCTTTGAATAGATATTAAAAAGAAAAAAGGCATGAGAAAAACAAATAAAATAGTGATTTTAAGAAGATCATTCAGAAACTTTATTTCTGTCCTCTTAGAACACTTTAAGAGAAGTTTTACACTTAAAGTTAGGACAGCACTCAATGAATTTGAAATTCAGAAACAAAATTCAGAGATGGTAAAAGGGAATGCTTTTGCATACAGTCTGGACAGTACACCTGTGAAACTCATTGTTGTAGAAAGCTATTAAGGCTAAGAACAGAGCAAACTTAAAAATAAATAAATAAATAAATCAGATACTAGCAGGGTTATTACTGATATCCAGAATTATAATTAATGCTATCAAAGTTTGAAAGAAAAACTGTGTTTCAAGCTTTGGGGCATAGGCTAATCTCTGTCTGACAGATATCAAGATGAGACTTGTGGGAAGATGATGTCATGTCTACCTTGTATGGGCTGTTGTGGTACAGTCTAAACTCACTGTGCTGGCAGTATACAAAACCATTTGAACTTGTTGTGTGGTTGCTTGCATCAATTGCTATATACAAAGTCCTTTTAAATGTGCATCTATATTAACATAAGTGATAGTCATCTGAAACACCATGTTTAGCCAAAATAAGTTAGGAATAAGTGCAGCATGGCTGAATATCTTTGTAGTATTGTAGGTGTCAAAATGCTACTGTCTCTTATAAATGGTCTCACACTAGTCTGAGTACACATACTGAGCTTATGTATCTGTTAGGGAGTATTATATATTTTATATGCAGCTATTTTTAAGTACAGATTTTACTCCTTGGTCTCACTGCTTTACTGGCAAGTCCAATATATCACCTTCTCTAGATCTGAAGTCTTATGTTGCTGTTTTCTCTAAACATAGCCACCTCTCTCAACTAATGTGTATTTGCCTGTGGAGTAGTCTGAGTGCCACCTGAAAAAAAAAGACAGAATTACATTGGTGAACAAAAGTTCACTAGCTCAAGATATGCAACTAACAAAAACGCATCCAAAGGCAATTCTTTTGTGTTTCCCCATCCTTTCATGTCTGGGAAATGAATAAAAGAAAACACATATAATTATGTGATTACACTATAAAATATAATACCATAAAATATAATTAATATAATATAGCTGTTATAGTCTTAATTTTTTTGCTGTGATATTCTCTGCAAGATCCTGTAACTGGTTTTTAGTGTAACAATAAGAATCTACAGAATAAAAAGCATTTTTATTTTTTAACCTTCTGGCAGGATTCAAGCATGATATAGCTGTCTTCCTTAGAGGTATAACATCAGCATGGTATGTGCAGACTTTTGGGAAGTGGGAACAAGAACCAGTACCAGAGGAATTCAGCTTCTGTTGTCTATCCTGTGAATAATAAAGAAGGATGAAGCTGTCTCAGAACTTAACAGCTATTAAAGCAGAGATCTAAGAGACCAAAGTTACCTTAAATTTTGCTTAAATGACTGGTTTCATGTGAAATGATGTGCTGTTAGGAACCATGTAGGCTTGAACAGTGAAGCAATGATCTATCATGTAGACCTTGTCCTAGTACTTGTGCCAGGAAGAAGGGAGCCTGATGGTCTTTGCATATCCAGGTCTGGCAAATTGGAAAGGTTTTCAGAGATGGTGTGAAAGGGTAACTTTATAAAGCAAATGATCTCATTACTTCTCTCCTTGTTCCTTAACCAGTGTAATTAATATCCAAATGTTCCCTAAGATTAGTTTTATTTCCTGCCCAACTATTTGACAGACACTGCTGAGATTTGAATTCACAGCAGGCGAGAGCAGATGGCTACCTTCGCTAACAGATTACTGCATCAAGGCGTACAAACTGTCCAGCTTTGTCTCGATAAACTTCCACATATGATTTATAAAGTGAAAATAATAGAATAAATCCATGATGCCTATAATGAGAATCATATTACAGCTCTGCTTAAAGCACTAAAATTATCTAAACAGTTATCATGTACTTGTGCTGATCTTCAAATGTTATTAGACAAGAAAGCATTGCCTGGAAAATGATTAGTCTTCTCTTTGCTATTAATTCCTCTCATTTCATTTTTATTGAACAAATAAAACTTAGAGATTTCCAATACATATAGCTTCTACTGAACTTCTGGCAAACATATTAAAGTATTATAGTTCATGCTAACAAGGCGGTTAATTGTTTGGGGCTTTTTACGTAAGTAAAGATGTCCCTCTGTAAAGTTTCATACCTGCAAGTCCATAATGCAAATTCTGTACTCTAACTTGTATATATTATATATTTAAAAATATACAAAAAAACAACAACAACAAACTATTGCTTCAGGAAAATAAAAGTAGTTGCAGGATCATACATACGCTTCCAGCATGGCAGATAAGCTAGGTTATTTGAGTTCATAAATTGCAAGTAAAACTTGCAAAGAACTGCTGATGAGACATAGAATCATTAAGGTTGGAAGAGACCTCCAAGATCACCTGGTCCAACCATTACTCTACCACTAAACCATGTCCGTAAACACCATGTCCAACCTTCCCTTGAATATCCCCAGGGACGGTGACTCCACCAGTTCCCTGGGCAACCCATTCTAACACCTGACTACTCTTTCTGAGAAGAAATATCTACTAATTTCCAACTTAAACCTCCCCTGGAGCAACTTGAGGCCATTCCCTCTAGTCCTATCACTAGTTACCTGTGAGAAGAGGCCGACCCCCAGCTCCCTGCAGCCTCCTCTTCTCCAGACTAAACAGCCCCAGTTCTCTCAGCTGCTCCTCATAGGACTTGTGTTCCAGGCTCTTCACCAGCTTCTTAACCCTTCTCTGGACATGCTCCAGGGCCTTGAAGTCCTTCTTGTAGTGAGGGGCCCAAAGCTGAACACAGTACTCAAGGTGCAGCCTCACCAGAGGAGAGTACAGGGGGACGATTACCTCCCTGGTCCTGCTGGCTACACCATTCCTGATACAAGCCAGGATGCTGTTGGCCTTCTTGGACACATGGGCACACTGCTGGCTCATGTTCAGGCAAACATTGACCAACACCCCCTGATCCTGTTCCTCTGCACAGCTTTCCAGCCACTCTGTCCCAAGTCTGTAGCACTGCATGGAGTTGTTGTGACTAAAGTGCTGGACCTGGCATGTAGCCATGTTAAACCCCATCCCACTGGCCTCTGCCCATTGACCCATCCTGTCCAGGTCCCTCTGCAGGGCCTTCCTACCCTCCAGTATAAATTAATCAGAAAAGAGGGCAAGGCTTTTTATAGTACATAGCAGCTCCACCTGAAGCTGCAGAATGACTTAAGAAAGAATTAATATTTCTAGCATGCTGCATCATTATTTGCTTTGTAAAGAAATGTGATGTGTGGCCCTGAGTACTAGGTGTCTATTGGTATTGCTTATATATTATATATATATATATTATATATATTATATATATATATTATATATATTGAGGAGGGTCAGTCCATAATTCCTTGTGCATTTGGAAGCACTTATATATTTATTCTTCTGGAAGCTCACATTGTTTTGGATGCTGAAGACTGAGGTGCAGAGTGGTTTATAACTCTAGGAGTTGGAGGGGGAGTCCAGTCTTCTGCAAAATTAGATTTGTTTTCCTGGTGAGTGGTACCATCTCCCCAGGTACCCTGGCTTTACTGAGAGCAATAGCTAAGCCTGCTGGGATGCCTGTGCAGCTCTGTGCAGTAGCCAAACCTCTCTTCTGCCTTTTCTCTCCTCTGTTTTGATATGTTCAGTGCTTTGTTTCCCTCATTTCATACTTGAAAATTTGGGTTTTGTGCTCTCTATGAGCTGTCTCTGTGTGAGAGGGAGGGCTATAATCTCTTGTGTGATGCTGGGGGCTAATGGTATTTTCCAGTTAGTGTTGTGGAGAGCAGTGAGAATACCACAGTGTCAGTTACTTTCTGGAAAATTGAGGTTTCTTTGCAACTGTAACAGAGACAGCTTAAATTTCCAGGTTTAAAGAATTAAGGGAAGGTTTTAGTGTTTTTGTTTGTTTGTTTGTTTGTTTTTTAAGTTAAAAACTGAAGTTAGGATAAATTCTGTTTGCCCACCTGCAACAGTTGCCTATATAATTAGGTTAATGTGTTTTCATTTTCAGTAATGTTTTCTGAAGATGTGAAGCAGAGGTGGTGCAGAAAAATGTTGTTTAGCAGCTTAGAGATTGTAGCTTCAGAAGATGCTGTTTGTACTCTCTAATTCAGCAGTAACTGACCACAGTGAATATCTAATTTAGTGTTGTTTTGGCTTGTATTTATGCAGTTTTCGTAGAACTGAGCAATGTCTATTTCTGGCAAATACAGATGCATGTGTTTGTTGTTGTTTTTGTTTCTATCACAGACTTACCCTCAGCAAACTTAAGCAATTACAACATCACCGTGGTAGAAGGAAAGAGCATCACATTGTACTGTGATACTACTGGAGGGCCACCCCCTAATGTGTCCTGGGTGCTCACTAATCTTGTTTCAAATCATGAGGTAAGTTTCATATTCAAAGAGGTGATAATTCCTATACAGATATCTACTGATGGATGGAATGAAGTTCATGTTCAGCTTTAGTTAACTTCTTATCAAAAAATTTTGGACTTTAATTTATTTCCCAGTTTCTTTCACTCCAGGGCAGCTGCTGCAGTGCTTGGAAAATAGCAAACACTTGTTACTTCAGATTTGTAAATAAGAGTGCAGTAATTTCTTGGGGTTAACATGGTGAATAAAGATACTGAAGCAGAAGTTCTTTCTCAGTGTTACATATACCTATACAGAAAGAATATCTCTTACCTACCCAAGGCATGAAAAAAGCTTTAGGTTGTTAATTTATTATATTTTCAAGCCAAAACCTTTGTGTCCATATTAACTGTTGGTTGGACAATTTTGTTTGTCAGTATGTTGTGGTTTAACCCGGCCGGCAGCTAAACACCACACAGCTGTTTGCTCACCCTCTCCCCTCCCTCTCCGGGATGGGGGAGGGAAACGGAAAAGTGAAGCCTGTGAGTTGAGATAAAGACAATTTATTAAGACAGGAAAATAATAATAACAATAATAATAGTAATAATAGTATTACTAATAATAATGTGTACAAAACAAGTGATGCACAATGCAATTGCTCACCACTCACTGACTGATGCCCAACCTATCCCGAGCAGCCGTCCCCCCCCCCCCATATAGCCACCCCTCTATATTGTTTAGCATGACATCAGATGGTATGGAATACTCCTTTGGCCAGTTTGGGTCAGCTGTCCTGGGTCTGTCCCCTCCCAGCTCTTGCTGCACCCCGAGCCTGCCCGCTGGCAGGACAGAGCAAGGAGCTGAAAAGTCCTTGGCTTGGTGTAAGCACTGCTCTGCAACAATTAAACCATCAGCATGTTATCAGCACTCTTCTCATCCTAATCCAAAACACAGCACTCTACCAGCTACTAGGAGGAAAATTAACTCTGTCCTAACTGAAACCAGGACATGTATTCACTGTTTTTAAT
>CM021797.1:42252774-42375203 GCA_011076525.1 Nettapus auritus
TTTTTTTTTTTTTTTTTTAATTACGAAGGAGTTACTTCAACAAAGCCAAAGAGAGTGGGAATTTTGTTTTCTGATAACTTTGTATTATATGTCCTTTCCTTGGACTGTATGCACAATGGAGATAGACAGTTCATTCTGATGGAGTTGTTGATAAGAAGTGTTTAACCAGGTGCAGCTACTGACCCCTTAAATTGCCATAATTTTCATGGTGCAAGGCCTTCTGTTATTTACAATTTCAAGGCATTGGCTACCCTCTATTCATGAGGGTGCAGACAACCTAAAGCTTTCTGATCTGTACAATGTGTGGGATGTGTACTTCTAAAACTATTCCTGCAGTGTGAGAATGCCAGGACCTCTGGGGTGTCTTAACCTTTGTACTTTCTGCCCTGAGGTCATTATATTGGGCCGTATAAATAGGATTTGATTAGAGTATCTCTCAGCTTCCACAAGAAAGAATTCTACAGAGCTCTATTTTTATTTTTAAAATTTTCTCTAATCTGGAAAACTACCCAAAGGCACCAGTCATCATAAAGAACAAGAAATTAGAACAGTTTGGGAAACTTATGCCAAGTTGTGCTTTTTCTTCTTTTTCTTTTTCCTTTTTTTTTAGTTATGAGCCAAAACAAATATGGGATGCTGTTCAAAAAGTGAGATCACTTCATTTTTTAACCCTCCTGTCTTTCAAATGCTATCTTCAGTTTTCTTCAAGCTTTCCAGAAATACTTATATTAACTTCATGTGTGAGATTTCGGAGGGTCTCATAATATAGGCTGGCTACAACCTTAGCTGTGGAGCACAGTAGTCTTTTCCGTAGCAGAAGAATGAGTGCTTTTTAAGCCTCATTCACAACTATCCTTCCCTTCTCCATGAGTGTTATTTTTTTTGGTTTCCTTTCTCTCACTTTCATATCTGTGTTTCTGACTCCCTTTTCTTCACCTCCTGTGCTGCTTTTGCCTGCTTTTTCTCTCTTTCCCATTTTACAAAGAGAAATGTTGACAAAAGTTAAAACTATACTCTAGTCCTACATTTCACCATATGATTATTTTTTATGCTGGTATATAAATTTGTTTATGTCAGTTAGATTTTTCTTGCTATAGATTTCAGTCCTGAATCCACTACTGAAGACCTCTGCTCTGAATCCAGCTTTAAGTACTTCTCACCTCTGAGAGCTGCACATAGAGAACAATACAATGGGCTTTTTGGCTTTTCCACACTGCCTGATTGATATCACACTGATATCAATGTCATACATATCAATCGGGCATTTAACTCAGGTGGAGTTTAGGTGGGACCTCGAGGTTCAAACTTCTGCTCCTTTGTGCAGGAGCGTCCCCACATGTCCCCATTGACTGCTGCTGAAAGTCACTGTGGTTTTCCATGTGCAGGGCATTATTTTTTGTTTTCTGTGCAACACTGGAGAACACATGTACACTAAGAAAAGTATTTCAAAAGGAGTTTTTTAAAAAGGATACTAATTATTTTACGTTTTCTAAATATGTTTTGGTTCTTTTTCATTTTAAGAATGTAGTCTTGCATTATTTGAAAAATTCAAGTGTGAAAATAGTACTTATTTGGAGATCATATGAAAGACCCTGTTTAAGAAAACAGTCTTTAACAACTAGCTTTGAGCTGTGTTTTTTTTCTTGTTGTTGTTGTTGTTTTTTGTTTGTTTGTTTGTTTTTTAATTATTCTGCCCCATTCACTTTATGCAGTGTAGCATAGCTGCATATTTAATATGGCATTTAAGGCTGTACATGTGCCATGAGCTTTCTAAAAATCACGAGAACCAAGAGTTCTAAGATTGATAATTCTTACCTTAACTAGCCCTATTGCTCAAACACTTAAACATTACTTGGACAGTAGCTTATAGGTATTAGAATAAATTGTTTACAAGAGGAAGACACTTTCAACAGAAATTTGGCTAAGGAGGAGGGAGAAGACATACAGTTGTCACAGTGCAGTAGAGCTCAGAAGGCAGCAGTGGAAGAGATATCATGCTTAATAGCAAAGAGACAAAAGGCAATAAAGAAGGACTGAACAGAATATAGGGGGGGAGGAAAAATTCAAGTGGACCAGAGATGGACCATATAAATAAGTCATGAAGTGGAAGAAAGGGATAAGCAAGGGTGTGGATGAATAAGGAGACATTTTTCTAGAGGGGAAGGGTTTAGAAAAGACAAAGTGAAAGGAACAGCACAGAGAAATGGACAAGTACAGTGTTTGCAGCAGGACTACACTTTTGGAACTTCGACCACCATTGGTTCCGTCTTTTGTGTCTGTTGGATAAGGTGCCAAAGTAATGTTTTGATTAATTTCAGACCGATGGAGCTAAAGGGAAGGAAAAATTAAAAATGCTGTTGAGCTGTGGCCAATAATTCCCTGCCTCTACCTTGTTTCTTTAGGCTTCAGTTGACACATATATGTTTTTCTGATCATTTGTAGAGTGACACGAGTAAGAATCCTGCTTCGCTAACCATAAAGAACGTCTCGTCCATGGACAGCGGGCTGTGGATTTCATGTGTGGCAGAGAACATTGTGGGAGAGGACCAAGCTTCTGCTGAGCTCACGGTATTCTGTACGTACACAGGCCTCTATGCAGCTCATGAGGCCAAACCGCATTAGTAACGGCTATTTTGGGTACAAATATTTTAAAGGCGCACAGGCTGCAGAAACAGAAACACCTTTTAATGTGAACTATCTACTGCTGTTAATAATGGGAATAGCTCAATCAGCAGTTGTTGAATTTATCTTCTGCTCCGAGTTCTGTAAAAAATACTTTTCTAAATGCTTTATCTTCCAGTTAGAACAACCTGTAAGCAACAATCTGAGAGCCAGAGTACTCAGTGGCACCGTCACTGTGGGAAGGTTTGTAATGGTGTGCATATATATACACACTATCTTAGGAATTAAGAAGTGTGAATGCTTCAAAAGGGTCATAAAGTTAATTATGAAGAGACTACAAATGTTAAAGGTTTTATTATCTAAATCAACAACTGGTTTGTTCAAAAAATTACACACTTGCAACATTTGTACTGCCAGATGTAAATTTGTCATAGCTTTGAATAATGTACTTATTTGTCAGGGCCAAGGAAGGGGGAAGGGACATGTATGGAGACACGGGCTTCTTAGATCTAAGATTCCAGCCCAAATTCATTTGTGTGAACAAGGCAGCATGTTTTCACAAGTTGCAGTCCTCTGTTCAACTGAAGATGAGAACAGAATGCTTTGTAGATGGCAAACTTTTTTCAGCATGTGCTCATGACACGGAAAACTAGAAAAAACACTATAGATGTACTTCAAATGGTTTGTAGGTTGAAACTGGATATGTAATAGCTATGGGAAGGAACATAAACTAGAAATGTTTGAACAGTGTAAATGAGATTCTGAGCTTGGCACTGTTATGAGTGATAAAAGGGAGTATAACTAGATGAAATTGGATGCAGTTAAGAATAAATATCAAGGAAAATTTCCCAATAGTGAAATAATGGGCAAGGTGTTGGAATAGTCTCCTGAGGGAAACAGAACAAGTCTATAAACTTGAGGCATTTAGCAGTTTTGAACAAATAATGAGAAAATGTATAGTTGAAAATGGTCCTTCCCTGTCAGAAGAATCCGGGAATGAAGTCATCTGTTCTGGCTTTGATTCTGTGAAGAAAATCATCTGAAAGTTTGGATTTCTGGCTGAGGATATTTCCAGTACTGCTTGCTTTGGGCCAACTTTTAAATATTTTCAATACTGTTCTGTTCTTTCAGCACTCCTCTGCACCATTTTTTCAGCTAAAACTAAAAAGTAAAGCTAAAATCACTCTCTCTCCCTCCTCAGTGATTCATTAACTGAACTTCCCACACCTTGCAGGGTGTGGGATTTAAGTGGTGTTCGTTTTTGTCTGAAACTGGTTTATTTTATTTCTTTCTGAAGAATGGCTTAATTTCAGTTGTGAACGTAGTACCCAAGGCAGAGCCTTGGTAGTACCCAAGGCAGAGCAGTGAGTGTCCTGCAAATAGGTATAATTCCTACAAGTAACATGCTTTTCTACTTTTGAATGAAAAATACTTCCCTGATAACTTGAAGGGCTGGGGAAAATGGCTTGTTCAGGATATTCTGATGTTCTTCACTCTTTTTTTCCAATATAGTTGCACCAAATATCACATTTATTGAATCTCCAACCCCGGACCACCACTGGTGTATTCCATTCACTGTGAAAGGGAACCCTAAGCCCACATTGCAGTGGTTCTATGAAGGGGCTATACTGAATGAGTCTGAATACATCTGTACTAAAATACATGTTATCAATCAAAGTGAATACCATGGCTGCCTTCAGCTGGACAACCCTACACACCTGAATAATGGTGCTTATACCTTACTGGCAAAGAATGAGTATGGAGAAGATGAAAAGCGGGTTGATGCTCATTTCATGTCAGTGCCTGGAGATGGTGAGTATATATATATATTGTTTTCAGTGTTAGTAGTTGCAAATTGATGGGATTGTGGAGACAGTGCTCCTGGCCAGCTTAACAGTTTTTCAGGAAAAGTTTTACAGACTTTTTTTTTTTTTTTTTTTTTCCCCTCTAAATGTTTGTCGTCAAAATCAGTTTTAAGATAATGTTTTCCTTTAAGATTTCCTTCTTGTTTATTGCTTCTCAAGGCAGACCATGGTACTGCTCTCTAAATTCTTCATTTGGGTAATCATTCTCAGTGTCAGCTAAGGCTAGTGAAACGTGGCTGGTTCTGAAAAGTTTCCTCTAGCCTCAGTTCTGATCTGGAAAGCAACAAGTGCCCATTCAATCACTCCACAGGTTTTCTACACTATGTGTGAACGCAGCTAGCTAGTGTATCCAAGGACACGGGGATGCCTACATTAGCACCTAGTAGTGCCTTGTGACAAAATCAGTAACGCAGTCCAGTGAGTTGACGATAATACCTTGTCTAGGACACCAGAGGGAGCTGGGGAGAAAACAGGTAAACCAGAGAGGTAGGATGGTCAGTCTCAGGCATTTTGATGTCCAATTCCCATTCATTTCAGTTGAGGTTGGGGACCTACATGCCTGGGGATCTACATATCCATGCTCAAGATGGTTGCTGTTAAATATCTGCATCTTCTGCTCTAGAGGCTCTGCCTCAGCCATTCAGAACGTATGAGAGCAGACTCAAGGTAGGCCAACTCAGTGAACTGCAGGGACTTCTGTCAGTGATTGATATTCACTGTGGTGTGGTAGTTCCCCACATCTTCAAAACCATATGTGAAGTGACTGTGAGGGTAAGAAGGCATAAATACAAATGTATTGTTTTATGTGGAAAAACCTCTGAGTGTACCTTGCACAGCAAGAGTGGAAATACAGGCATATTTTGGTGCAAATAATTGCACAATTGTATTTGAAAATATGAACATATATCTACGTTTGTTTTTTTTTTTAATCACAGAATATAAAAAGCCTTCTTTTCTGAAACAGCAATGTGCTTTGCCAATGTCATCTGAGAGGAAAAAAAAAAAAATTAAAAAAAAAAATAATTTTTCTCTCCTGCATTGCAGGCTAGAGACAGTAAAAACATGGTCTGTATTTAACATTTGCTCCTAACAGCTCAGTCTGCTATAGGGAGAAAGATAGCAGGTCTTTCTCTTTCCCACACTTAGAAAGAGAAGGTGAAAAGCTGATACAGCCAGGCTGTATTTACTCCTCCTGTCCTTAGCACTCCTCTCTTTCTTCTCTGCAGTTCTTCCTTAAATAGACTCATTACAGGAACATGCCATGATTTCAGCTACTGGCATCCTCTGATACTGTATTATAGCAGCTCAGCAATAGAGTTCACCTCATCCATGTTCTCTCTGCAATGGAAGCTCTGCTACACTCTGGCTATTTAATATGAAGGTGGTTTCATTTTCTCAGCAGAGTAACAGTTTCCCTAATGCATTTATAAGAATTTATCATTTTTTGTCTTTGATCCAAATTCTCTTTCTGTTCTCTTTTTCTTTTACTCTTTTTGCCTTACACTGAAAATTTTCCAGTTGTGGCGTTTTAAATCACTTAACAGAACAGAAGGCATCCTCCCAATTAGAAGGACAAAGTTATTATTTGCTCCATTGTTTTTATATTCATAAGGAATTTAGGTCTCCAGATAATCTGTGCTGTGTTCTTTAAACATTTCCCAAGCTCTTCGGTGGATTAAGCTTCACAAAAACAGTATAGAGGAAACAGGACTACATACAAGCAGGATGTAACTGCTTCAGAAATCAGTTCATGCACAGAGGATGGCACCAAACCAGTCTTAAAAATTAACAACAGGGGAAATTGCTTAGCTAGTTATCCTTAGTGTTGTTCTTGTTAGCGGAGCTTTTTCCTATAAGAATCATGGCACTGAGCTTTACAGTATTTCACATTTTTGTCTCTTCCACTGAAGGTGACATAAAAGCAAATGTTAAAAAAAATAAAATAAAAAATCCTCCATTATTATTATTATTATTATTATTATTTAGTATTATAATTTAAAACACTTAGGTTTCTTCTAAACGCCTAAAAGGCTTCTTCAGTGCTGTCGTTACTGTGTAGTTTCTTCTTTTGGCACACATATTGTACAATGAAGCATAAAGATTAAAGTCCACACCCTGGTATTATGTTCATTTCCATGCCTTCATAACTGAATTGAATACCTGTCCTGATGTTTCATGGGGTGGGGTATCCTCACTAGGCTTTGAACTGATTCTCTGGTTATTACATCACTTACGAGCAAATGCACTGAATGTAAAAAACAAAACAAAACAAACTCCGTATATATATAAACCCTCACCTATAAGTTATACATCTATCTAAAATACATCTAAGTCTGAAATATGATCTGTCATCAACAGAGTAATACTTTACTTTCAAAGTTGCATCAAACAAGATGACGAAGACAGAATTTATGTTAAGGTATTCTCAACTTCCAGCATGCTTCTTGCAGATCATTTTTTGCAGACATAAGTGAGAGAAAAACATACACCATAGTGGGATTTGGATTGAGTTAATGGTATCATTATTAGTATAATAAAATAAAAGTCTCTTTTAGATGTTAAAGATGTTTAGATGTTAAAGTCTAGAAGAAGAAATTTCAGATTCTGTGAGGTAAATTTCAGACTAGTTTTAATCTGCTAAAATTCTTGAATTCCAGTGAAGCTGTTCCGGCTGACAATAATATGCTTATTTGAGATTACACTACAACAAACACTAGGCAAGAAACATCCAAGTTACATTCTGGGAGCTGTTCCCAAAGTTGATTCAAAACAACTAATGAGTGCTGGAGAGATTTTTACCAATAATAATTAAGTAAGCTCTGTCATCTACCAGCCCTGTACTCTAAAATTCAGCTGAAGGAATTCAAGTCACATAGTGTATTGCAAAAGTAAAATAAAATGTTAAATATGCCTTAAAAGTAGTATCTTGATAATGTGGCATAACAACATGAGTCTGTTTTGGAAAAGTATGTTTTTGGATTGAGTCTTTTGCTGCTGCTGTTTTATTTTGGAAATGTCAACTTTACAAAGAAAGAAGCAAGCAGATCAAGTTGATGTACTTTATAAAGATGAGTGAATAGGATAAGATTCTTAATAGTTTATTTACACAGCAACCTGTTCTAACAGGGACCAAAACAACTATGCTGCTCTTTGTTTGCCTTAAAAAATAATTGCATGTAAACATGTAAAATTACTGTGGTGAAATTTAATGTTAAAATAGCTTCAAATGATGTTTTGATGATTGAGTATTATGCTTTTACAAAGACAATTCTAAATAGAAATTTGGGTTTGGTCCAAATTTCAAAAACCTGATTTTTGCCACTTTATTTGAAGTGAAGTATTTAGTTATGCAAAAGGTATTTGAATGGAGTCAATGACTTCCTAGTTTAAATGTCCCTGAGGAATTAAGGGTTAAACTAGTTTGATGGCATTAGCCCATTCCAGTAAATAGTAACAAAAATGTTGCCATGTTAGCAGGAAATAAAGGCCTGGGAGTTTTGTTGATGTTGTTTTTCCTTCAGATTAGAGAAGGTAAATTTGAAACGCCATCTTTCATCAAACGGATGTTTTATAGTGGAAAAACTGAATCCATGAATGTTTATGCACTGAAAATGCTGGTCAGAAGTTGCTTGGGGACAGACAGTAGTGTTACAGGCTGTTTTCATTTGTTACTTATTTCCACAGATTGACAGTTCCTATGGGGTCTATTAACCTATATTTCTGGACACTAGAATATCTTCAATTGCATTTAAAAGCAAACCTAATTATCTGCTGCCATTCTGCAGATAGTTTGCAACTGTTTGTTTCATATTTTCAGCACAGATTCTCACGCTGTTGACATAAGCAGAAACAACTGTGTTCTGGTCATACTTGTCAGTGGCTTTATTCCAACGTAATTCCGCTGGTGTGTAATTACTACACAGTACTAGAGTTATGCTTTTTCAAGTTTAATTTATCTTTAACGGTTTTAACTATCTGCTAATTTTATTTCCAAAACAACAAAAAGAAAGGGTAAATATAAGGAAAAATGGTTAGGAGCCTACTAGATAAGCTATGCTATGCTATAAATACTTTATAAACCAAGATGAATGGGTATGTTGAAATATAAAGCTAGTATCTTTCAGGGTATGTATAGTCTAATATCATGCTAATTTCAGTGGGCGTTCTGTGCATTACACTCACATATGTGCTCAGCCTTACATATGTGTGATAATTAGAAAAAGCTGCAAAGTGGAACTAGTAAAATTCAGGAAAGTATAGATTAGATGTGTCCATTTGCCTCTGTAAAGGCTGGCTTATAGGAAACTCTTTTGGTACAAAGAACTCTGTGGTGCAGCTGTGCAGCTGCTTTCTGGGAAGCATCCTTTCACAGAGTGAATGAGATCGGGCTGTGTAGGTCATTGCTACCTCCAGCCCTTAACTTGACAACTCACAGTGTTGTAGCTGTAAACCACTTTGCTCTTGCAGTGCTTAAATTGCAAATTTTTTTGTCCAGGTAAAAGTCATTGATGTTAACTCCCACTGAAGTCTGCTTAAGGTCAGGGTGAATCTCATCATTGATTCTCAACAAGAATAGTTATTGTTACACTTTTTTCGGATACACATTAACAGCAGAGAGTACATGAAACAAAGTGCTGACTTGGGATAGCTGTAAAATAATTGAAATGTAATCTGTTTAACAGGTAGTGTAATATATTGATGTTGCTTTGTGTTTGTGTAGGTACTGATAAATGCTATTACAAATAACATGTCAACCCTTAAAAAAATCCTAAAGAAAGTCTTATTCTTTCAGTATTTACAATCTATTTACAAAGGCTCTTTCTTTTTTTTTTTTTTTTTTTTTTTTTTTTTTTTTTTTTTTTTTTTTTTCTCTTCTCCATGTACAGGTAGTGGCCCAATTGTGGATCCAGACGTTTATGGTATATATTTGATTTTCTTTTTCTTTTCTTTTAATGATAGAAATGAAGGAACTCAAACCACTAAAAGATTGAATGTCAGGCTCAGTTAAACTGAAATGGCACATGTTACAATACAATTCTAAAGGTACTTTGTGTTGTTGGTTCTTCTCCTGCCTTATATTATTTAAGATCGGTAAGGGCAATGTGATGCTTTACTTACCCTGCTGCTTTTGCTCATGTTAGGAGAGGCATAAATCCACTGCTATGAATGGTTGCAATTGGTTCTGTGCGATGATAGTGGTCTGATGTAGCTCACAGGCATGAGATTTTGTGAACCTTTCAGAGGCATTTATTGGAGGAAAGGAAGTTAATGATTTCTCCTTATATAACTTAACTTATTTTTTTTCAGGAATGTTTTCATACTTGTTTAGTTTCCAAAAATGTACCCCTAAATCCCACTTAGAAATGAAGTTGGCACAAGTAAGTTTTCCTGTAGGCAATTTGTTTTTCTCTATCCTCTCATTTGTACCTTCCCTTAATCTCTCTTACATAAGCAAAGCATCAGCTCAGTGATATCTGAGTGAGTGCCAGAAGATTTGATGACATGGTGTTCACATTAATTTTTAGTTAGGCGAAATGTTTTAGGCTGTACCTAGTGTAAGCCAGCATGCACTAGAATAGAAACTGTGAACAGCAAAACAACCAGCTAGTACTTCTGGTGCACTTCGGATGAGCATGGAAAGTCCATCCTAACTGACATACCCCAACACCCTTTAGCTTCCAGCAGAAGCTTGATCCTGTTTGGAGTACTTTCATTTGGATGAAATGGCCCATAATTCAAGTTTTCTTTAAGCTGATTTAAATGTTATTGCTTTGATTCCATTCCATGTCATTAAACTTTAGCAAATGTGCAATTGAAGCATCATTTTGGCTTTAAGTGCTTAGAAATACTAAAGCACAACTTCCCCTCCCTCTCTGTTCAGGTTATTATTTTTGAGGGGAATGGGGGTTGCAGAAGGTGATGGTGGTTTGCACAATTTCTTAATTCTATTGTATTATATAAGCATATATACATATGTACATGAAGCTTTTGATCCTGAGCTGTTCGCCAAGGTCCTGGTGCATGTGTGCAGCTTTAACCATGTGAGCACTGTGCTTCAAGTGACTTTGGTACGTTCTGTCAAAATGTGTGCTCAAAGTTGTGCAAGTGAATCACAACCAGCAAGATCTCATCCTGATGAAAGCAGTATTCCTTGTTATTTCTGGCTTTTCTTCCTACTTTTTGAAATTGCCGTCTTTGATCTCTGCTTCAGTGACTCAGTGCTTGCTTTGAGAAACACTTTCCAGAGTGTTTCCCTAAATTATTCCAAATTCACAAGTCCAGTTGATGAGATGGATATATGAGGCAGACTGGAAAGCCGAGAAGCTCTTTCACTTCTGTGGAGAACCACAGCCTGCACAGCTGACAGAAGGACCCGCTGGGATTAGCTCCCCCTGGAGACTGAGCCTTTTCCACGACTCCTTTTCAGACCACTTAATCTCTGTGCTGATGTTTACCAGCAACTCAGATGATGTTGGAAGGGAGGTTTAAAGCCCACCCACCCCCCAGCTGTCCCCTGGGACTTGACCCTTCTGTGTCTTGCACTCCCTCTGAGGTGGTTTCCAAAGGCTTCCCATTAAATATTTTAAAAATACTGTGGGAAACAGAAGAACTGGGGAGGCAGCAGAAGTCTGCATGATGTTATGTTCATTGTGGGGTTCCCTGCATGTGGAGCCTCACCTGCTCATGGCGTGGAGCTGTCAGTGGTCCCTCATGGCTGGAAAAGGCAAGGAGCGGACGCCGGTGTGGTCCTGTGCAGGAGGTACTGGTGGAGACAGAGCAACCTTACCAGGGTTGTGCAGGAAACCAAATGCAGAGCCAGATTCCTTGGCTGCTAGTTCATGTTTCCATTCCACCCTGCTTCTTCTAATGTGGTCATGAACATGACAGAGACAACGTGCCCTGTGCCCTGTAGCACTGAGCCTCCAGGAGGCTCAGTGATGCCCCAGTGTTTATTGCAGTGCTCTCATCTGTATTCCAGCTGCTTTGCACCTTGTTTTTAAAGCAGCTGCAGGATGCTTTCAAGCTCGAGATGTGCTTTACCTCAGTTGGCACAGTTATAGGTAACTACAAAAGGTGCTAGGCACCAGGGAATCTGGCCCTGAAGCAATACGAGTCCCACATAGTGTGAGTCAAGAGGTGTGACCCTGTCTGTATCAGAATGCTGTGTCTATAGCATGATTGCATAATAAAGTGAACAAGAATTTGTTTAATTCAGAATTGCCTGGTTTTGGCTGGATGGCTGTTGTGCATGTTTTCCTTGCCTGGCTCACCCATTTCAAGAGGCTTTGAAATTCTGGCACTCATTCAAATGTAAATGTTTCACAGTTATACGGTGGGCAATGGCAATGCAACACCAGTGTACCGAAGTGACCTACTTTTTATCTTGCCCATTTTAATATAAAACTGCATTCAGAGGACTCACAAGCCAGACATTAAATACTCGGTATAGTTCTCATTAGTCCTTCAGGGTATGCTTCCCAGTAGCTTAGTACAGATGTGGACATAAACAGAATTGCAAAGAGCAACTGCTTTTGCCCTCAACTGCTTACAGGTAAATTTAAGAGCAAAAACAAACAAACAAATAAAAACCCTCTAGAAACTTTGTACTACAGAGAGCAACAAAGGTTCTCAATATGTTTTGTTTATTGGTCTCGTTACAAAGCTACTGTAAATAGCATTGGTCAGAACTCTTAGTGAGTACTTAGTGAAGGTAATTGGAAAGAAAAGCCAGTCTTGTAGGCTGAGATATTTGTTATAAGCTGAGTTCTGCACTTCTGAAGAGCTCATGTGCTGCCTACAAATGAACAAATCTCCTCTTTTGCTGTGGCAAAACCTGTAGCCAGAGTAGCGGCCGGTATGCAGAGCACTCTGCCTCAGTGTCCAGGCTGCTCGTGCAGGTGAGTCATTTGGGTAGCGTTTATGCTGCCTGAAGTAAGGAGTGCTGTTTGTTTGCTTTTCATTACTATTTTGACCTTGCTGCATAGGAAACTATAGGCATAGAGATACAAAGTTGAGTTGGAGAGTTCAAATGGTAAAAGACCAGGAAATTAAATTTTGTTTCCCATGAAAGCTCTGTATGTATTTTGGCTTGAAAAAAAAAAAAAAAAAATCCAGTCCTTCAGCAAGTGTGGTGTAGAGCCAGAATAGACTACATGAGCTGATTAGACAATCTGACTGTACACTGGTGGAAGAGGTAGCTGTGTGGGTTCATATACCAAAAATCTCCAGCCTGCTGAGTGCTCTGCAAAAGAAAATGTGTTTGTGCATGCATAAAGGTCAAAAACCTGGTGCAGCTTGTTGCTAGCGTTGCCAGCTGAGCTCTCCAAAATGGCCTTGGGAGCTAAAGAAGGCAAATTCTACCAAGGTGCAGCCCTCCCTTCCTCCCCTTTCTAAGTAGCAAGGGTTAGTCCCTCTGTGGTTAGTGAGAGCAATGCCTCTGCATTTTGCTTTTTCATATTATGGCTACAGTTTCATCTGTAGGCTTATGGCATTGCTTTTAATCAAAACATGCGAAGAAATACAGTGCTAGAGGTGCATGAGTAATAGATGCAGTTATTGCCCTTATTTGTTTCTTTGAGCTGCACACATTACAGTCATAAAATTGAAATATTATGTATATTTTCAGATGTAATCATAAAATACATTCAGTTTTTTATTTTAATATATGTATCTCTAAGTTCATATGCATACTATTTAATTCTTTTTATCTCATTTGAATAAATTTGACAAAAAATCATGAACTGTAAATATGTTTCATTTTTAAATAATTATAAATAATTAAGCCTGTTTATTCTTTTGATGGAGTAGTTCCACGTTCACCCTCTAGACTGGTCAGTAGGATTATTTTGATAAATCAAATTTCTTCATACTATCTCAGGAATGTAACTTTTTAAAGTTTTACCTTTATGTCTTTATCATGCTAAACTTTAACCTCTATGCACACAGCAGTATTTTTAAATTATTTTTTAAACTAAGAAAAGCAAGTATTTCACATTTTAGAGTAAAAAGCCAGCTAAAAAGCCATATGCTAAATTCACCTCAGCTAAACAAAAGTCCCCAAGCTAGTTTCTAAGACAGTCCTATATTTGGATGAATACAAGGCTAGAGAAGTTCAATGTAGAGGGCAGTCTTTCATTTTTAATGGGAAGTCAGAAACACATAAAAATAGCTTTATGGATGGAGTTCTTTTTAACTCTAGGTTTTCCAATAGAGAGAGAGATTATGGTGTAGATTGCTTCTCTGTTAAGCTGCAGAGAGAAGCAGCTTCTGTTGTCAAGTCTCTGAGTCACAACACATTTGTTTAAAATTACCTGTCACAGAGATCCCCCACGAAGTGTACCACGTACAATAGCAAGTATGTGTTGTTTTCAGAGTCCCAAGAGGTGTTGCTGACCTTACTGTGCTACAGAGCTGAAATAATAAAGACAACTTTATTTCCCTTTTGAGGTTACGAAATTATAAAAGCAACCTTTTTTTTTTTTTTTTCCTTTTTTTTCATTTCCTTAGAGTATGAAACCACGCCTAATGATCTTGGAGACACCACAAATAACAGTAATCAAATCACTTCTACGGATGTTTCCAACAAAGAGAATGAAGATAGCATCACTGTAAGTATATACATTGTTTCCTGATCTGTAATCTTGGCAGACTTTCTGACTATGCAACTAATGAAACTGCAGAGATTGTAATGGGACCTTAAGCTACCAAACACCGGAGCTATTACCATGTTGTGATCAAAACAGAAAATAAATAAATAAATAAATAAAAGAAAAGAAAAAGGAAAAATTAGAGCAGCGCACCCCACTCCTAACCTTCCATTATTCCATTGCCCCATTTTTTGAAAGAGAATCTCTTCTCAGACCAAGTAAAATTGCTACTTAATTGGATTTGTGTTTTTCTGAACAACTAACTGCAATTTTTTTAGCCCAGGACTCTGCTTCTAATTTTAGGCAAGGAGAGCAACTCTTTATTTACAAAACAAAGGCATCCAAGTTAAAGATTGTTGCTCGAATTCCAGTCCTGAAGTCAGCTGCTCCTAACGGAGAGGATGTACTGTAACAAACTTTCAGACTCTTTACCTATGCTTCTAAAGTGTGTTTTCATCTAGTGCTTTGATCATGTGCAGGAGAACTTCAGCATAGGTAGCTAAATTAGGGGGTCTCCTCCTTTGCTGCCTTGCCTCACATTGTCTTCAATGCCATGGCTTCAATGCCATGGCACAGCAGGAGGCAATGCATGCAGAGCGTGTGTGTAACCAGTGCACAGGCTGAGAGATAGGGAGGAGAGAGAAGGGTGGCATTATTCAGGAGACATTCCTCCATGGGGGAGGAATCAGAGGAAACATGACCAGCATCTCCTTCCAGTGGTCATGGCTAGAGGCTGAGAAGTCCTGAGAGGGCAGTGGATGGGTTCCTAAAGCCCCTGTTTTGTTCTGTTCCTGTCTGTTAAATGCCATAACGCTGACAAGCCTCCAGTCCCCCATCTCAAGGATCCCAGACACTCTTATCTTCTCTGATAACAGAATAATTGAATGGCTGAGGATGAAAGGGACCTCTGGAAATTTTCTGCTCCTCTTCCCCTCCTGACTCAAAGTGGGGTCTGCTAAATCAGGGTAGGTTTCACGTGGCTGTGTGGAGGATCCACAGCCACTCTGGGCAATGTGTACCAGTGTTTGACCACAGTAAAAAAGTTTTTTCTTATGCGCTTTCCTTACATGCTTTCCTGTAATATGCCACTCTGTTGGAAGGGAAGGAGGAGATGTACATTCCCTCCCTGCCTTGAACATGTAGGATGTTGAAAAAGTGATTCTCAGGGGTGTCTGCCTCTCTGTTCTCTGTGGAATAGAAGAAAGGAAGAAACTCCAAGAAGTGGCTGTTTTCTCTACTCTTTGATCTAGGTGCAAATGTTTCCTGGTTGAAATGAATTTATTTACCTAACTGATGTGATCTGAATGTACGTTAAATGTCTTGGAAGGTAGATCATGAGAACAATACAAACAGATCTATTTGTGTACTCTTTTTTTAGGTGTATGTTGTGGTGGGAATTGCAGCACTGGTGTGCACTGGCTTAGTAATAATGCTTATTATTCTGAAGTTTGGAAGACACTCTAAGTTTGGAATGAAAGGTAAGCAGGGTTGCTTTTTTGTGCTTAAACTTGTCATAATTGTTGCGGGTTGAACAAACTTATACATTAGGCTTCTGCACCAAGAACATATGAGATAACCAGATAAAGATCCATCACAGTTAGTGTTTCATTTATTCATCAGGTAAGTAAGGGCAGAGACAAATGTAGGTGGGAATACAGAATTTTGGATCAAGTTCTTCTGTGCCTCTTTTTTTTTTTTTTTTTTTTTTTTTCTTATGACAAATCCCATTTCTTTCCCTTCTGCTCGCACAGCCCTGTGGACACTTCCTGGAGTAAAATACTATCTGAATGTAGTGTGTTGTTCAGTCTAGGGAGAAGGAAGATAGGAACTTAAAATTTATTTTGATATGAATTAGATTACAAATATTTGATGAGAATCTATGCTGTACATCAGAGGTACTTCAGACCATACTTCAAATGTTGCTGTAGGGTGATAGATGCAAGGAAAACAATAGCAAGAGTGGAAGATGCAATTGCAGTGCCTCCTGTCTTACTGGCACATTCTGACAGATGCGTTTTCTTGAGCTTCTGTGCATATCTTGGTAAGTGGCAGCAGGAGAGAGTGGCAAGTGTGTATGTCTCTTTGGGAAAGAGTTATCATACTGCATAATCAGTAAGTTTGACTTACAGTAGGTTTTTAGTTGCCAAATTGTCTATCTAGCTAATATTTTATTAAGGGTATGTTTTTGGGATAATGACTACATAAAATTCTGAAAGGGCTGTAACCTCATGTACAGAGTTTGTTTATTCTCTGACTAGTGATGGTTATCAACAGCAGTGATACGAGATCACAGTTCACATACAGTCCTTCAAAAACTAATCACAGGCGTGTTATGTCTGGTAGTGGTGAGCTACAAATAACTTAAATGTTTCATTAGAAAGGAATGACCTTCGGATGTGCCTGATGTGAACCTCAAACTTCTCCAAAGTTTGCATTCACATGTGAGCATTCAAGAGTCCATAGTCCAAAGTCCCAGAAACACTCTCTTGATTTATCATCATTAGAATTGAATTATTTAATTGATACTAAAGCAATATTTAAAACTTGAGATTAGAACACCATATCAATATGTAGACCTAGACTAATAATAAAATATGACCTGCTTTGAAATGTCTGCAGCATAAGTATATATTACAATTAATAAATGAAGGTAAACAACCTGGGGTGTATGAGCAAGAGTGAAATAAAATAAAGTAACATTTCTTGGAAGTTCTGAATAACAGGATCGAGTCAGCTACCCATGAACTCTCTGAGTCATATGCCTTTGAATTAGTGACAGCAAAATTAGTCCCAACTTAGCATATAGACATTATTTTATAACTGAAGTTTAATAAACACTCTTATTAGGGAAGTAGGAGAGAATAAAAATCCAGATTGCCTTGGAAAATATCTATAAAACATGATTAAAAAATCTTGTCAAATCTTCCCCAAAATGTGAATGAATATTTTGCATTCATAAGAAGGAAATTCCTGAGTTGCCTTCAAGCAGAGATGCAGAAAAGGCAAGTGCTTCATTTTTCTGTTGTCTTGTGAAAACACAATATGGTCACCTCAGACACCCTCTCATTAAGTATCTCCCCACCCTTCTTCAGAAACTACTTTAGAAAAAACAAAACAACAAAAACGCGATCACTCAGTAAATGGAGAATTCAAACTGACACTCAGTGGTGTTTCTCACATAAGCATGTACATGACAAGAGGGAAAAAACATTCCACTGAAAATCAGAAAAAGAAGTGTGCAAATAGCCATCAGTGTTGTATGTCCAGTAGGAAATATCTTTATGTAAGGGATGAAATTTTCATCCCTTTTGGGTTCATGGCAGGCATCTGCATTGTCTTGAAGACTTTGATTTATGCCTCATATTTTTTAATGCTAGTTTAACCCATCTTTTGCATGGGGATTATCTATCCCCTACTTGGACTGTGTCCTGGCTGAATAATTCTGTTGCTTACAGAGCTTGAAAATGGTTGGAGTTTGGGACTAACAGTGTCTAGTCTTCCCAGAAAGAGATGTCGAGCAGGTGGTTGTTGTTTGAGCTATGCTGTGTAAGCTCTGGCTGTACCTGGAAGCTCTATGCATGCTGGGCAGGCACAGAGACTGCCACAGAGCTCACATGCCCCCCTTGCATTCTCCCCATGACTCTACCTTTGCAGAAAAGGGTCCAGTTTATGTGCCAGGGAGCACCAGGTCCTCTGGAGGCTTCCAGTACATTGGCTGTACCGATCAGTTTCTTACCACGAGAAGTTGAAGAGCTGTGTGGGAGTAACTTACCCTCTCTTTGGCTTCTCTTCATTTTGTATATCTAAGGTAAGATGACAGTCTGGGATACCTTCATTCCTAAACCATAGTAGTAGAGTGCTTTTGCAGATAAAGATGGCAAGCAAGTCAGCTCACCCATTCACCACCAGTTACAAAACTAAAATATTTTGTTTGTGTTGTTCTGGATTCTAGCTGGCGTCGGATAGCACCATATGAGGCAATTTTTTTAACATTTGCCTTGCTCCTTTTCACTTGTCTTTTACAACTTGGTGAAATAGCATGCTCTGGTGATTGACTTCAGGAACAGTATCAGTACTGAGCTGGTCTGTGAGCTGTGCACAAACAGACTTAAAATAGGGTTAGTATGTATAAAGATACTGTTCTGTGGATAAGCTCTCTTGTGCTAGGCTTTCAGACAGCATTGCAAAATTCATTGGAGTAACTTGTGAAACCTATTTCTCTCTTTTGCTCTGCTTGTGTGTATTTTAATCACTTTTAACATGGGGTCTGTTGTTAATGGCTTTGTGTGAAAAAATCCTTTTGGTTTCTTCAATCTGGAGGTGAGGTTTTTAGACTCTTGCAAGATGCAGCAGCATAAATGGTGAATTCTTCAGTTAAATTCTTAAGTGTATTCATTAAGATTTGTGGGTTGCTCTTATGAAACACCTTGGCTTGCTTGCCTGCTGGAGGATATGAAAGTGGTTATGGTGGGAGTTCACTGAAGGTTGCCAAGACATCTCTTATCATTTTGTGTGTATGTCTGACTCTGTCTAACCAGTTTATGAAACTGCAAACTAACGGGGGAACAGGAGAGGAGAGGGCAGGAGAAAGTTTCTGAGTTCCCTTAGAGTATCTGCAGAAGAATAATTCTAGTCCTGTTTTATTCTACTTCCGCCATTGAAAAAAAGTGAATGTAAATGACAGCTAATTGCAAAATAAACAACTTTATATTTTGCAAATGTTAATACAGCAACATGCCACTATGCATGGATGGAAGTACAGAGCAAACTCATGTAAGTTAGATCAGTGGATGAAGTTTGAAACAGCATAATTCAGTTAAAAGGGTGAAAATATTTCTGCCAAATCGAACTGCATAAAATTTTAGCACAAGGTGTTCGTATTCCAGCAAAAGGACAACATTTATAGTGCAACTAACATGCTAGGAGCACTGCAAGTGGGTGGTTGCAGAGCAGAATGTTATCACAGCTGCTTTTAGAAACTGTAGTTTCTGTAGGTTTTACCAAAACCAGAAAGGAGGTTGAACTCACCCCTCCCCAAAGCAGCCCCATAACAAACTAACAAATAGAATCTGACAGAAGTAGAGGGAAACAAATGTATACTTAATCCCACTGGGGCTAGTGCGGTTATTTTTAATGTTTGTATGACACTTCTGTCAATGCTTTGAGCTTTGTGTGGTAGTGCAATGCAAAGTAATATAACAAACTAAGTCTGAAGTTCCCATCATACTTGGCCAGTGCCAGCTGTCTTCTCCCATCTGTGAGTTTAAGGATCACCCTTTGAATGGTGCTTGTCTTTCCTTAAGCTCTCTCTGAACTGCCTACCATGTCCTAAATGGAGCTGCTGATTGTCAATGATTTGCCCTTTTTTCAGTCTTTAGAGAGTGTGCAGATCACAATACAGGAATCTGTCTTTCTCTGACCAGAAATCAAGTGGGTTGATTTAAAAAAAAAAAAAAAGTATTCCTTTTGGGATGAACGACCCCAGAATACTACCTTTCCCTCAGGCCCTTCATAGCTGCTTGTTATTACTTTTGTGTGGAAGTTTATAACTTGGACTATCGGTCAGGATGCAGTACTTTTTTACCAAGCTGATTAAAAGTTATGAACAAACCCATGGATCTTGCCTGCCAAAGTCAAACCCAGATATTTTCTCCTAATTCTAGGTAGCTTTTTCTCTCAGATGATTTCAGTAACTTTGTTCTAGACCATGAAGCTCCTTGAAAACTTTGTAATTAAACAAAACTGGTTATTCCAATATGAGTACGTTCCATAGTAGTGGATTGTTTTCTTTGTTTCATTTACTATATTGTTTTTGCTTGTAAAATCTTATTACAGTTTGAACTTTGTTGCTAAAGACAGTGTAGGAGAAGGCAAACTAGAACTAGTCTTCAATTGTAGCATATTTCTTAATTGTCTCACAGTATTGTCATTTAGGTAAGAAATGCAGTACAACTATATATAGCCTTTGTGCTTAGTAATATTTTCACTCTGCTCTTGTGGTAACAACTTCTGTGTCCATGAACTTGTCCACAATGCCTTGAAGCTTTAATCATTGTGTGTCCAAGTAATTATATTCATAATTTAAATATAATGCTGTCCAGTTAGAGTGGTATCTTGTTCAGTTTGAACATGATGATTTGTTGAGGCTTCTGCATATTTTATTTTTTTATTTTTTGGATGCAACTTATTGCCAGCATGATAAATTTGTCTTATTTTTTCTCTCTTATTTGTCTGTAGGCATATACCAAATGGTCAGTATGTTCTCTGCTTTAATACATTTTATTTTGCTCCATGTTGATATGGCAAAGAAGGTGATTGCGTGAGATTCCAAAACAAACCCTCCTCATTCAGACTGGAGTGTTGAAGAGTTCAGATTTTGGAGAGTTCAGATCAGTCCCAGCAAGTGATTTGAAGTACCGGTATGGGAAAAGAGACAGCTACTCTATTTAATTCATGCATTTCTGCATGTCTTGCTTAAACAATTGGGTTGCTTACAGACAAAGAGAAAAACGAAATACAATTAGAATAGAAAACCCTTTATGCCTTTTAGTTCTAAACCAAGTGCAAAATAAAAGCTTTGCATCTCCAGCAGGGGCCTGCAGTTTGGCAGACTCGATCTACTATTCACATAGGTAATAAAGTTCCCATGAGGGCTTCCTTGACATGTTTATCTTGTTTGACAGATAACTAAGAGGAGCTTTGGGAGCTTTGCTCAAAAGGTAGGATCAGTTTGTAGCATGGGGACACGCTTACTGCTTGAACTGCATCAAGTCACTAGAATACTGAAGTTTTTGACTTTCCATTTGTACCTGTATAAGTTGTGTTGTACATACCCTAATGCCAATTTGGTGGGTGTCAATCCTTTAGTGTCTTTACAACATTTTATTATTACTCAGTGAGTAGAATATAAAGGAGCTATTAACTCTTGTGCGTCAGTGTTGTATGATAAGATGTAGAAAAAAATGAATGTGCTCAAATATGCAATATTTTTAGTGTGTAGACATGCAAAGACAATGGTGATATTGCTCATCTGAACCAGACACAAGAAGTTACTTTAATTGTTTGATATTGGTATACCAATCACTATAGTCATGGGCAAATGACACAAATTGTCTGCCTCAGGTGCATCACTTTTTTAATGGGGACAGTAATATTTATGTATCACGTGGACATTTGGAAGATGAATTTGTTATTGTTTGTAAGTGCCTTACGTTAAGCAAATTACCTTACAAGGAGCAAATTACTGCAAGTACTTCAAAGAGTGAGAGTTCTTATGAACTGATCCATGCAAGTCATTCTGCATAAAGGATTTTATGAAGATCTGAAAACATTTAAGCCATCATTCTCTTTTTTTCCAATAAAGAAAAGAGGAGCCTCTTAAAACATTGCTCTGGGGCCGTATCACCCTTTCAGAACATACTGTAAGACATTTCTAGCTATCCACTGTTTATTTTTATAAAATTTGGTCTCTAGATATCAGATTTCTATTTCTATCTGCCACTAGTTTTTCTGAGTATGATCCTAAAGTGCAGGATGTAAAAGGGGAACAAAGTTCCAGTTCTGAAGCAGGAACAAGCCAGTGAATGACATACCAAATATATAAAAAAGGACTGAGGGAGTCATCTCAAGTCTGAAGGTGGGACATTTTTAATGATAAGATGGGGCATTTGACTATGATTGCCTTTGGTTACAAAACTCATGCTCAGTTGTAATGACTGGGGCAGAAAATGAGTTGTTAACTTTTTGGCAGCTTTTAATGGTTCAGATTGCTACACTGATGGATTTTGTTAACACAGGAAAATTATCTGGGATCTCATATTTCTTACTAATAAAATATATATGAAAAGTAAGTTTAAACAAGTGCTTGCAGTATTCCCCTCTCTCCCTCTCCCCAAAAGACCATATGAACAGGTGGTGGGATGAAGAACTACACATGTATATGGTAAGAGAGAAGTAAGATGAACTGGAGAACTAGGGAGATGCTGAATACAAAAAGGACAAGTTAGGAAAGAAATCGAAAGATACCAAAGAGAAATTAGACTAACAATGGATGAAGTGGAAGTGAAGAGAGCTAAAAGTCATAGTATACAGGGCTCTATCTACCTTGATGTGGACTGAGGCCTATAAGGATAGCACAGCTTCTAAGAGGAAGCTTGATCAAGGCAATGGCAAAAAAAGAGTCAGACTTAATGGTGTAAATTGAAGAGTGTTCTTTGCCTTCTTTGCCTCAGTCCGCCTTCTTTGCCTCAGTCTCGTCTTCTTTGCCTCAGTCTCGCCTTCTTTGCCTCAGTCTAGCCTTCTTTGCCTCAGACTCGCCTTCTTTGCTTCAGTCTTTAGCAGCAAAACCAGTTGCTCTCTGGATGCGCAGTACCCTGAGCTGGTGGAAGGGGATGGGGAGCAGAATGTGGCGCCCACAATCCACGAGGAGACAGTTGGCGACCTGCTACAGCACTTGGATATATGCAAGTTGATGGGGCCGGATGGGATCCACCCGAGGGTACTGCGAGAACTGGCGGAAGAGCTGGCCAAGCCGCTTTCCATCATTTATCAGCAGTCCTGGCTATCGGGGGAAGTCCCACTTGACTGGCGGATTGCAAATGTGACGCCCATCTACAAGAAGGGCCGGAGGGTAGAACCGGGGAACTACAGGCCTGTTAGTTTAACATCAGTGCCAGGGAAGCTCATGGAGCAGATTATCCTGGGTGTCATCATGCGGCAGTTACAGGGCAAGCAGGCGATCAGGCCTAGTCAGCATGGGTTTATGAAGGGCAGGTCCTGCTTGACGAACCTGATCTCCTTCTATGACAAGGTGACACGCTTAGTGGATGAGGGAAAGGCTGTGGATGTGGTCTACCTTGACTTCAGTAAGGCATTTGACACCGTTCCCCACAGCATTCTCCTCAGGAAACTGGCTGCCCATGGCTTGGACTGGTGCACGCTTCGTTGGGTTAAGAACTGGCTGGATGGCTGGGCCCAGAGAGTCTTAGTGAATGGAGTCAAATCCAGTTGGAGGCCGATCACTAGTGGAGTCTCCCAGGGCTTGGTACTGGGACCAGTCCTCTTTAACATCTTCATCGATGATCTGGATGAGGGGATCGAGTGCACCCTCAGTAGGTTTGCAGACGACACCAAGTTAGGTGCGTGTGTCGAACTGCTCGAGAGTAGGAAGGCTCTGCAGGAGGATCTGGACAGGCTGGACCAATGGGCCGAGGCCAACGGTATGAAGTTCAACAAGGCCAAGTGCCGGGTTCTGCACCTGGGGCACAACAACCCCAAGCAGAGCTACAGGCTGGGAGATGTTTGGTTGGAAAGCCGCCTGTCAGAGAAGGACCTGGGAGTTTTGGTTGACAGTCGGCTGACTGAGCCAGCAGTGTGCTCAGGCGGCCAAGAAGGCTAACAGCATCCTGGCTTGCATCAGAAACAGCGTGGCCAGCAGGTCCAGGGATGTGATTGTCCCCCTGTACTTGGCTCTGGTGAGGCCGCACCTCAAGTGCTGTGTTCGGTTTTGGGCCCCTCGCTACAAGAAGGACATGGAGGTGCTTGAGTGAGTCCAGAGAAGGGCTACGAAGCTGGTGAAGGGTCTGGAGAACAAGTCTTATGAGGAGCGGCTGAGGGAGCTGAGACTATTTAGCCTGGAGAAAAGGAGGCTCAGGGGCGACCTTATCGCACTCTACAGGTACCTGAAAGGAGGCTGTAGCGAGGTGGCGGTTGGTCTGTTCTCCCACGTGCCTGGTGACAGGATGAGGGGGAATGGGCTAAAGTTGTGCCAGGGGAGGTTTAGATTGGATATTAGGAAAAACTTGTTTACAGAAAGGGTTGTTAGTCACTGGAATGATCTGCCCAGGAAAGTGGTTGGGTCACTATCCCTGGAGGTCTTTAAAAGACGTCTAGATGTAGAACTTAGGGATATGGTTTAGGGGATGATTTGTTAGTGTTAGGTCAGAGGTTGGACTCGGTGATCTTGTAGGTCTCTTCCAACCTAGACATTCTGTGATTCTGTGATTCTGTGTTTTGATCCTGTGTTCAGTCTGCATACATGTTGCCACATAAGTCCTTACTTTACAGAGCTGGGGTTTTTCTTCCAGTTTCTTTTGTGCAAAGGGTGAACACTTTCATGTGCTTTTATGAACTTTTGGCTATATGCAGATCATACTGTTTCAGAAGTGCATTAGTTTGTGAGGGGAAATTGTGGTCTAGAAGTATCCAGATATTTTGAGGGATCAGAAACAAAGAAAAGGAGCAAAGAACAACAAAGCCAGACTATTTTATTTTATTTTATTTTATTTTATTTTATTTTATTTTATTTTATTTTGAGTGGCCCCGTGTCTCCAACACTTTAAGTTCTATGTAGTACAAAGTACATACGTGCTTCATGGAGATCACCATTTGAGAAATGCTGAGAATATATGATGATTGAAAACTAGTTGCAAAAAATCTAAGCAGTTCTTAAACAAAATAGGTGGAAACATGAAAAGCAGATAAAGTATTCCTGGTAGAAATGAGCTCCTTTGTCATCTCTGTCTGGGAAAAGGCTAATTCCAGAGGGGCTGCTGGCATAGGTGTTGTTAGAGCAGTTCTTTTGTTGCTCCTGGTGGTTGGGCTACCTTGTACTGATGCATCTTGGAACAGCTGGCACTGACAGTCACTCTTGAGAGTGTCTGATCCAACACCCTGCCATCTTCAAAGCAGAGTGAGCTACAGCAGGGTGCTAAAGGCTGTGTCCAGCTGGGATTGAAAATCTTCCAGGATGGAAACTCCACAACATCTCTGGGCAACCTGTGCAAGTATCTAGTCACCCTTACAATAAGCTTTTTTTTATCCCTTATGTTTAAATGAAATTTCCTCTGTTTCAGTTTGTGCCCATTGCTACTTGTTCTGTCACTGGCCATGCTGACTCACTACTGAGGAACAAAAAAAGGGGAAAATAAAGGTGGTATGTGGACAAAACCATTTCCGAGTGGTGTCGTGTTGTCCTTGAATACTGGTTTAATTTAACTGAAAACAGGGAAATACCAAATGTTTATGGTAGAATGCATGCTTTTTCCAGTACAGTGAAATCTTTTTCATTAGAATTATTTGATTCATGTATGTGAGTCTCCCCTGAGATCACCACTTGCAATTGCCAGTGGGGATTACAAATTTCATAGAATCACAGAATATTCTGAGTTTGAAGGGACCCACAAGGATCATCAAGTCAACTCCTTGCACGGCACAGGTCTACCCAAAAGTTTAGACCATGTGACTAAGTGCACAGTCCAAGCGTTTCTTAAGTTCATATAGGGTTGGTGCAGTGACTACTTCACTGGGGAGCCTGTTCCAGTGCGCAACCACCCTCTCAGTGAAAAATCTCCTCCTGATATCTAGTCTGAACTTCCCCTGCCTCAGCTTCACCCCATTCCCGCGGGTCCTATCACTGGTGTTTATGGAGCATAGTTCAACCGCCTCTCCACTCCCCCTCGCGATGAAGTTGTAGACCACGATGAGGTCCCCCCTCAGCCTCCTCTTCTCTAGGCTGAACAGGCCCAGTGACCTCAGCTGCTCCTCATACATCTTCCCCTCCAGGCCCTTCACCATCTTTGTCGCCCTCCTCCAGACACCGTTTATGTTGCTTATGACTTTGTTCCACTGCTTTTACAATACCTGTGAGATTTTATGTAAGTTTCCATCTGTTTGCATTCCCCCCCCAACTTTTTTGATCATTTTCTACTATTTTTTTTTATTTTTCTTTTTCTCCTTCTCCTGAGCTTGGGAAACCTTGTACTTGTCCTGAATAGTAGAAAATGTTCTAATTATCTGGTTATCTGGTTCGTAATGTTGTGTTTTTAAATGCCTGGCTATGTTATCTACTTAGGAATTCTTTTAACAAATGCTGAAATCTTAGTACAGTTGGAGGGCCCTTTTTTGTTTTGTTCCTGTAAAAGATTTCGGTATTGAGTTTCACACCACACGGAAAGATTCACCATGGGCTCAGAGTCTGTCTAGCACAGAGCACTGTTCTGTAGCTCTCCTCACAGATGTTGTTGTTCTGCTTCCTGAAGTGGAAAAGTAGCATGGATGAAATCAGAAAAAATTGAGTCTCATAGAAGCATCTTCCAGGTAAATATGTGTCTAGAAAAGCCCCGCGAGCTAAAACTGCTCGGAGATTACATGTGATTTTTAAAGTTTTCTGATTGTTATTTGAACTTTCTCCAAACCAGGAAAACTGCTTGTTCTTTCTTGTCTGATTTTGCAAAAACACAGGAGTAGTCTTTTATCAATGGCTTCCTTTAATACATCTGAAAATGCCTTTGTTTTGTTTGTACATTCACATACCATTGCACTCCTTGGACTAGAATATTTGGAAAAAGAATCAAAAATAGTTTGTTTGTTTGTTTGTTTTTCAACATTTGTGACTTTTTTTTTTTTTTTTTTTTTTTTGAAATCAACAAGAAACAATGCAAAACCATTGTTGTAGCAGTGCTGTGGCTGCTTAGGAAAAAACAAGAAGCACAAAAGTTCACAGAAATTAAGAAGAATGAAGACAAAAGGTAGTCAAGCTACTCAAATATGTAGCAAAAAGAACTCTTTAGGTTTTGTTTCAATTCTGGGCAAAAGTTCAAATAAGATTGTTTTATTTGAATGAATGGGTCCTTTTTATATCTCTTTTTCACAAACGCACTCCCACCCACACACGCCCACCCACCCAAGCATGTTTATCTTCACCAAGGATATCTACAGCCTAGGAGCAGCTCTGTTGACACAGCCCCACTACTGCAACCCGTGAATTCCCCAGGGTGTTTTCTTTATGGGTAGCTGAACACATGTTCTCCAAGTGACTCACAGCCATTCTCAGTTGTTCTCTTCCTGGAGATACTATACCTCCCCAGTGTTTCTTCACTTGTTTGACATAGGTATGCCTCCTTGCTTTAGCCCTTCACTTTTATTTACTTATGACATTAGGGCTATATGCCATCAACAGCATGGATGATATTCCACTTCAGGGATCAGCAAAATCTTTATACATAATGCCTTTTTTTCCCCCCATAAATGAACAATGAGGTCAAATAGGAATGGTTTTCCTATTTCCAAGTAGATTTTTGTGCTGCCCCCAAAGCCCATTTTACCCTATCTCCTTCTCTGTATCCTACCTAAAAATCAGAATTGCCTTTTTAAATAAGTGTCCCTCATTCATCCTTCTTTTTGCCCTCTGCCCTACTCTGTCCCTTTTAACACTCTTCACATTGCCAGTCAGAAACCAGGAAGAACTGACACTTCCAGTCTGGAAATGAAAAGCTGGATCTAGCAAAATGAGATTAGCCTTATTTCTCTGAGATTTTTTAAAAACAAAAGGAGGAGTTGGGATTTTTTTCTGTTTTGCGTTATTCTGTTTGATTTTTGGAGCTTCCTAAAGAAAGTGGTGGGAGTGAGGAAAGTAATGCCTGGGGCACAAAGTGGAATAACGCACATGGAAGAAGTATTCATAAAATGTCCTGCAGGCATCCCTGACTGATTACAGAGCATTTGTCGTGAAACTTCACTTCTTCCTGGCACTTTGGCCAGCTCATCTGACTGGGGTCCTCCTGCCTCCACCAGCTCTGCTCTTTCTTGTCCACTCTGAATATTGAATGTGTAATAATACAGAGCTGGCATGCCTAAGAACTTGGAACTGAACCTTTTTTCTCATATTTGTTTTGTATTTTAAACACATCTTCCTCATGGATTTCTTCATCACTTTAGTGAGTAACACTAGTGCCCCTAAATTAGTCTCCAGCCCCATAATGCAGACTTAACCCTCTATGGCACTTTCAGGTAGGAGAAATTTTAACTTTGTTTCTGGTCAGAAAACATGGTGAGGAATGCAAACCTGGAGAGAAAAACTCTTAAATAAATCAGTGAGTTGAGTTACAAGAGCCTTCTGTTTCAGATGGCAGTGCTCAGACGCATGAGTTGGTGGCCATGGCTGAAACCTGGGATGCCCAAGGGCTTCCAAGAATGTTTTGCAGCCTAATCTCTGTATGTTTGTGCTGTTTAAAAAAGTTGCGCTGCTGTGATTTGCAACAATAGGCAGTAGCAGGAATGTACCTCACAGAAATATTCATTTTTCCACACTGGTATCTGAACCAGAATTTCTTGGCTTCAGTTAATTTATGTAGAGAGGACCATTGTAGTGTTCCCTTCTGCATTCCCTAGAGTTGCACTGTTACCTGCCCTTTCCCTATGACATGTGGAGATGAGTGCTAAAAACAGCCTGTGTTTTAAGTCCTCAGCTGGCTCTGATTGCAGTTGTTTATTTTTTGATTATCTCTCACAGCATAGCTACCTGAGCATCAAACTAAAGGGGCAGCCAACTTCTGTGTTTGTGTCTACACCAGTAAATATTTCTGATCAGAGCCATCCTCTTAGGAGATTCCTGAGAGTTCTCACAGCCCTCATTCACTTCAGAGACTAGTAGATAGTCTCTCCTGCTACGTTTCTCTCTTTCTGTGCTTCTGAGTGCCAGCTTGCTGGCTAAGCAGGTTGTAGCTTCTTCTGATGGTGTCTGAAGCTTGTGATTTGCAGCTGCTCTTGCATTGGTTTCTGCCTGCATGCTCTAGGCAAATATCAATGCAGGCTATTGCCATCTGAAGAATCCATGCAACCTGCCATTGATACAGTTAACCTCAAGGGCTCTGTTGGGGCAGGTTGTGAGACAGTCAAATGGCACAGAGGATGTGAGTTTGAGTGACTCAAATATTAAGCAGGAAGTCATCACCTCTGGCACATGAAGGCTTTGGGCTGCAAAGGTATTCTGCATAAACGTGTCTGTGCACTTGCTTTGTTTTATGTGATCTCTTAGGCATGCTTTTTTGGCCTGTGTTGGAGGCAGAGCAATAGATGTTCATTTGGTTGGACTGACATGGCTATTCTTGCATTCTTAGTTATATTTATCTCACCCAGGCAGGTTGGCAAGGGAAAGAAACTTTCATTACCTTTGTCTCTTAAGCATCCTGTTGGTCTTATGAAGTAAAGTATATAGTAAGTACACCTGACTTTATTTTGCCAAAGTTTGGAATTTCTTAGACTTGATTTAGGGTAAAATCCCCTTGTACTTCACCAGATGATCTAGCCTGAATGAGAGGAACTGGAGAAAACAATTTTTCTTTCTGTTCTTGGAAAAGCAGCCTGTACCTGAGTCTTGCATGTGCCATAGGCCACAGGGCAGTTGGGATGCACAATAGGGGCACAATAGCAAACCCAAAGAGAAAATGAGGAGCATTTGTTCCTTCAGGCTGTTGGACCATACTGTTCTGAGGCTACTTGTGAAAGTTTGAGTCCCTTGCTTTTTCCCTGTGGTGTGTTAAGACAGCTGCTGAGCTTAGGTCAGAGTCTATGTGTTCCTGCAGGATGCACATAGCCTGGAAGCATCAGTGGCATGGTTCTGGCCCCAAGATGCCAAATTCATATTATGATGAGTTAATATTTCTAAGAGAAGTACGTGACTGTCTTATTCTGCCTTCCAGTGCCTTTCTTCTCCAGCAGCAATCCAGAGCACACTGATACTGCCTGTGGCACTCTGGGCTCATAGCCTTACCCTCTGGTGCCAAAGGGAGAGGAATTTCTACTGTGTGTTTGCAGTCATTTATGCAATTGGCTGACCCATCTGTGTACTTTCAAAAATGTTCATTTCACAATATACATTCATTATTAATCACAATGACATCGCCTAGCATTTAAGTGCTTAGATACAACAATGATGGTAATTTTTGCAAACCTTGATTTGCTCCCAGAAGGCAGGACAACACTTTTGCTAAGTACAAGCTATGCTTCCACAAACAGGTGCTTTCGTGTCATAAGTCTGAGCACTGTTCTCACTGACCACTATATGTATGAAAATGTTTTTGTTTTGTTTTGTTTTGTTTGTGTGCACTATTGCATACACCAACTGGCAATGGAACAGCAATCTGGTATTTTGTGCACACTAAATTAATTCCTGTCATTTATTACTTGCCTTTTAACTACAAGGCATAGAGCTTCTGTGAATTTCCTAGTGCCTCTTCCGGCTGTCCTAACCTTCAAGTTTAGTTAAACTTTAATTAGATACTTCAAAGTCAGCTAGTTACATACCCTATGTTTTTCCAAGTCATTCAATTGCAGCTGACTACTGATAACCTTTCTCCTCTGTTACAGTACTGAAAAATCATTCAGGATCATGAGCAATGTTGTGGAAATGCTTCATTTAAATGTTTTCTTTCAGTTCAACAATTTGGTCACTAGTTTGTTTTGTTTTAGTGCAAGGGGAAAAAAAAAAAAAAAGAAAAACCTCAGTTACAGTGGAGACTTCAGAATTTATCGTTTTCTCCTGTCACCCAGTCAAAGAGCTGTCTTGTTCATATTTAAAACTGAAGTCCTGCCCTTTTTTTTTTTTTTTTTGTGGGGGGGAGGAGTGGACTCAGTGAAGGGTTAGAGGAAATGGGCTGCATAGCATGCATGATTGGTATCTGAAGATGTTGGTATGCTGATGGCATCCTTCTTAAAAAAAAAAAAAAAGTAAATAAACCTGGCTATGTCAGTGAGCCTGGCTCTTTTTTACACAATGACCCCATTATACTAGCCTGCCAGTAACTGAGTGTAGATGGGAATTGGACTCATTTATATTGATGGGGGTTAGCATTTCTTTAAGGAGAGAAGTGCAGCAGGCAGAGGTTCTGCGGTTGGCTGTGTCAGCTTCCATGTGCATCTAGGAAAGTATCTTTGTAGTAACACGGGAAACTAAATCCTCCCAGAGAATAGGTGTAACTTAATCTTGGCCTTTAGCTCCTCAATTAACCTTGGCACGGTAACACACTGGGCTCTGGGTGAGGGAGGCATCTTAGAGTGGTTCTTAAATAGCTTATTAAATCAGGGATGAAATATCAATGTTTTGCTGGAACGCTGCTTCCAGCCAATATGGCAGAACTCACAAAGGAAGTAACAGGAAAGAGACCCAGCTAATAAGGTCTCTACTGAGTCTTTTCTGGACAAGATATGGACTGGGACCAACTTTCCTTCTTGAGCCTTAGCTTAGGAGGGAGTTTGAAGAATGGAAGTTTCAGAGAGTGCTCTCCACTGCACTTCAGATGTGCCTGGCTGTGTTGGCTCCAGCGTGTAGAAAGTATAAAAGGTACAGAAAAGGTATTTTGCTGATGCCAGTGAGGAAACATCAAGTGTCTAGTGGTAAGTATGAACACAGGTAGTAGCCTGAACTGATGAATCCTTTTTATACAGACTGAGGCATCCATGTACATTCATGTTCATATATGCCTATACATTCCTGGTTTGGTATATAACCTGTCAGCTGGATGCACATAAATATCTTCCTAAATGTGGCTGAAGATAATTTTCTGCTTTCTTTAAGAGAAGTTTATGGCGTTTGAATATTTTTTTGTTTCCAGTATACTCATAGGTTAGTCACTTAAAACACAAATACATCAATTTTTGAAATTACTCAGGGCTTCACTGCCCATGATTCAGCTTTAAAAGTGTAGTCGTATGTCTGACACATTTCTGTTGTTTCATTTAATTAAAAAAGGCTGCTAATCATGATAAACATGTCTAAAATATTAAAGATGGAGAAACAAACAAAGTGAATTAGAATGAATTTTGCATAAATTTGCATAATTCCTGCAGCCAAACTGAACAGATTTGTTTTACCTTTTCTACAAAATAACGTTTTGAAGTTCTCTGGTATATTTTAGTCTGTCTTCAGCAGAAGTACAGTTGGTTGGAGGTTCTGTGAACTAGCATCACCTTGACCATTAGTTTATGAAAATAATTACATTTTCTTCTTTATGAGATTTACTGTAAGGAATTCAAGGGTTGTTTTATAAAGAAGTGCAATATGTGACAATTTGGATTGGAACAAATAGCTCTAAACCATGAGTCATACAAAACAGACCCAGGTCTCTCAGCCTTTCTTCATAGAGCATCTTCCCTACGAAAAACGGCTGAGAGACCTGGGTCTGTTCAGCCTGGAGAAAAGAAGACTGAGAGGGGATCTCATCAATGTGTATAAATACCTGAGGTGTGGGAGACAGAGGGATTTGTCCAACCTCTTTTCAGTGTTTTGTGGGGACAGGACAAGGGATAATGACCACAAGACAGAGCACAGAAGTTCCACACCAGCATGCGAAATAACTTCTTCACAGTGAGGGTGACAGAGCACTGGAACAGACTGCCTAGGGAGGTTGTGGAGTCTCCTTCTCTGGAGATATTCAAGGCCCATCTGGACATCTACCTGGGCAATCTGCTCTAAGAAACCTGTTTTGGCAGGAAGGTTGGACCCGATGATCTTTTGAGGTCCCTTCCAACCCCTTCAATTCTGTGATTCTGTGTGATTCTGTAACTCCTAGCACAGAAGGTTAATGATATGTTAGGTAAGGCTAGCAAGAAATGCAGTCATGGGTCAGGACTATATAGAGTAAGGTCCTCAATCCAGACCAGGGAGATTGTCACTAGAGGGCTGATAAACCACGAAAACAGACTAGCTGAACCTTCTGCAGTTCCTACACTGAGATCAATGAGAAATATAGGTAGTAGTCTGAGGGATAGAGGACAAAAAAAAAAAAAAAAAAAAAAAAAGGCAAGATCAAAGCCTATCTTTCCGAAGTGGGAAATGATAGAGAGCAGAGGAGGGGCTGAAAACAGGCATAAGGGAATCTAGGAGGGGAGATCTCTGGGGCAAATGAGAAGACTAAAATTGGTGAGCAGATAGTATGTTTCTTAAACTAGTAGGGGAAAAAAAGAACAGGTTTTTTAGTTAACACTATAGTATAACCAAGGGAAAACAGAGAAGTGAAAAATCATAACCTTTTTCATTTTCATACTAGAAGGATTGATTATATCCTGAGTAGAAAGAAGGGGGGAAAAGGATTAACATGGGTGTCAAAAGTTGTGGAAAAGTCGTAAAGACTGAAGATGCAGTATTTAATTATGATGGGGAAAGTGAGACTAACTTCCGTCATCAAGAAAAATGGCAGAAATGGGTAGTGTGAGTTCTTGTCCATCTGGAAGGTTGTGAGTGGTCTCAACCTGACTTTGCAAGGGTGGCCTGTGACATCACTGAGAGGGAATAAAAAAGATGGGAAAGTGAATGCGGAAAGAAAACAATTGATAATCCTATGCAATGAAAGGAAGAGAAAAGGCAGTAAAGGGAGAGAGACATGTGGAGAGTATCATCTCTGATGAGTTCTCAGTCAGAGAAAGGGCAGAGGATGTGTCCTATCACAACAGTGTAAGAGCTTGTTCCAGGTCAGGTTAGTATTGGGAATGCGTCCTTTACAGGTATCTTGCAAGGCTGCCAAACTGAGTTCAGTCACAGTAACTGTCCAGCTGGTGCCAGAAGCTTTTCTGAGCTCTGTAGCACCACTGTGAAAGCCTGGCAAGCTGGATTTTCTCACGTCTCAAACTGCTGCCAACCTGAAATCAAGATCTAGCAATCAATGGAATTGTATGGCTGAGCGGTTGTTTTGTTAATGTGAAATGTGATACCTGAAGGAATGTATGGTTCAGAATAATATCATGGGACCAGGGGAAAAGAGCTGTTCTTCTGTTGGGGCAGATTTCCTGCTCCTTAGCTAACAGTGTCTTGCAGTCAGCTGTCTTCTGCTCTTCCCCACTCTGTGTCGTTGTCATCATGAATTCCTGCACACTTTTTAAAGAAGACGAAACAAAACCAAACCTCAGTTTGGGATGAACTGGGCCCAAATAGTGGCACTGAATATTGGACAGGCAGGGCCCAGAAATAAACTTCTCATGTCACAACCACTGCAGGTAAGATGAGAAAGCTTATTCTGCAAAGCTCTCTAAACAGTACAGTGGCGGTCAGCGTGGCCCCTAGCCAGGACACCTCTGTTGGCAAAGGTTTACTTAATCTGACCTGTGCTACTCCCATGTGGTCACAGGATCGGATGTAAACACATCAAAGAATACAGTAACAAAGTCAGGCAGTGGCCAGGCTTTCTCTGGGTATTTCAGGCAATACAGCGACTTTCAGAGTGTGCAAGTAAAATCACAACAGAAGCAAAAAAAAAAAAAAAAAAAAAAAAAGAAAAGAAGACTCTCCCATCTACCATGTGCAAATAATTGCATGCATAGAACCATATGATTGGTTTTATGGTTCGTAAGAATGACAGTCTGTGTTGTGGTGATGGGTACTGCAGGGTTTGACCAGCAGTGAGAGCAAACCTCTTTGTTGTAGCCTGGCTGCCACATTCTATTGCTTTTTCAGCATGGGAAGCACCACTGGTGGAAACAGAAGCACCAGGTTGTTGGAGAATAACCATGGTAATCAACTCCTCACGCTTGTAGCATACATGGAAGAGAAGGAGAATTTTGCCTTTGGTCTGTACATTGCAGATTTATGAGTAGGATGGTATGCAATTTTTTATTTTTATTTTATTTTATTTTTTATTTTTTTTATCATTAGAGGTCTATTCTGATGTTAGGTGACTCCGGAAGTTATAGCCAAGACTTTTGACAGAGGAACATCTCACTGCTTTTTATTACTCTCCTTGATTTTTTACTAAGTCTATGCCAGAGCCATGGGACTGAACGTAACTCTTAACAAACAGTTGTAAGGTTTGTGGTGTTTTTGAAATGTAAAGGGAATAAGATTCAGTTTTTGTCAGAAAGAATTAATTCTTAGGTCCTAAAGACCAGTGGATATGGCATTTATATTCTGCCCAATTCATGATACTGAAAAATGTCATTTTTTCATTGCGTATATTTTTATAGATCAGACAATGGTAAGGGGAAAATATAAACCGAACAATTCTTCTCTTTCTGCATAGCACAATGTAATTTCTGATGTAAAACTGTCCATTGCCAGATTCTTGCTAAAATTATTGTGTGGTCACACTGCAGTTTTGTAGTAAGACTGAAGTTACATTGGTTTCTGGTTTTGTTATAGTGTAGGTTTTCATATTTTCTTTTGATCTGTATAGTCTGTCTTTGCAGTCCACGGTTTATCTCTTTCTGTCCTTCTTAAATGAGTGCCCCTTATTCCCCAACTCACCTGCTCTTTACCTATGAACTTCTAATCTTTTTTGGATGTTTGTTCATTAGCATAAAAAATATAAATTTCCATTGTGAGCAGACCTGTTATATTTCAGACTTTAGGGCAAAATATATAATCTGTTTTGACTGTGATTTTGCAATACTGAAGTTTTAATGACCTATATATTTTGTATAAGGCAATTGTTAACATTTTATTTTACAACAATAATCATTAAGTATTAACATGTCAGTATTACTCTAGTGGTTTTTGCTACCCTATTACTACAGAAGTTGCCTGATTTAATACTGTAGTAATTCTCAGCTTTGGAAAATGCTGCCATATTGTCCTTGAAAAAGAGAGTATTAGATCGTTAAAATTAAGGAAAATTTCTTATCTCTAGAAAGCATAAATGCTGGTAATTAATTGGGCAACTAAAAGAGAAAGTAATCACATGGACATTTTGAAACCAGCCCACTTTCTACATCCACAAGTTCATTGTCTTTAATAGCACTAAGCACTCCTCTGTACAGATACAATTTATAGACTTCTGCCAGTGCATTGCTGTGTAGCAGTGGGGCAAGAAATCGTTGCATTTATTCCTTCCTATGTTGGGTGGTAAACAGAAAAATCTTTTCATCTTTGGACCTTGTTTGTGTACCTACCTCGGCTGAGTACCTATCTCTGAGAAAATGTCTATAATCAATGATCATTAAGTTGTTTGGTGGCTCTCTTCAAGTTCTCTTGGTTTGATCACATTAAAAAAAAAATCTTGGCTTAATGTTTTTCCAAACTCTTAACATGGTAGATTTGTTGAATAAAGACTTTTTGAAATCAAAAAAGCAGATCTGTAACCTTAATAACGGAAGTTATTACTTCTCTGAAGAACTACATTAATAGATAGAGAGTGATTTGCAGTAGGACTGTTAGTTGAGCCAAGAAGGAAAGAGGAGGCTTCCTCTGTGTTGCAGTAAGTAGCTAGACTTACCCAAATGAAAGATATTGGAGATAACCTTCAGTAAGGGAGGCCATAGCAGAAAAATCATACAAGGTATTGAGGTGGAAATAGTCAGAATGAGGACGTAGTGAAATATAAGATAAATTGGGAGAAAATTTTTATACATCTTCTGTGTTAGGTTTATGTGGCAAGGTTTTGGTAGCAGGGGGCTGCAGGGGTGGACTCTGTGAGACAAATCCAGCAGCTGCCCCATGTCAGATAAGGGCTAGTTTCAGCTGGCTCCAAAAGGAACCCACCTCTGGCCAGAGCCAAGCCAATAAGCAATGTTGTTTGCACCTCTGTGAGAGCATATTTAAGAAAGGGGAAAAAAAACCTGCTGCATAACTGCAGCTGAGAGAGTCAGGAGTCCAAAACAGCCCAGCAGAACCCCAGGGTCAGGGCAGCAGGAGGGCTGGAGGTGCTCCAGGCAGTTCCCCTGCGGCCTGTGGAGAGGCTGTCCCCCTGCAGCCCATGGGTCTCACATGGAGCAGATCCATGCGGATGGACCATAAAGTTGCTTGGATTTTTCCTGCTATATAAATCACTGTTTTTCATGTAATATTATTCTATTCTATTGTTTGGAGAACATTTAAAAAACAAAGCAAAACAAAACCAAAAACAGCGCCTTTTTTAAGGGCCAAATGGATATTCCTCATAGAAAGTGGGCCTTCTTAGATCTTAGGAAAGATCTAAAGACTGAAAAATCCTATTCTACATCAGTGAGTACTGAGGAAAGCCTAAGTAGTAGCATTGGCAATCAATAGCATTTTATGGTTGCTCACAGCAATAAACATAACACATATACACACATATACGTATACATATAAAATATATGTAACATGTTATACTGCACACATAGTCTAACATACAGAAAAAAAAGGACACCTGATTTTTTTTTTCTGGATGTATTTCATATAGTCTGTAATGAATTTGCAGTTTCTCTTTATGAATAGTTTGTAAATGCTCTATTTTTGAGGATCCCTAAAGAAAGGTTTACTTGGATATGTAAAAAACTGGAATTAGGAGCATGCAGTAGGTGTACATTAATGATTCAGGATGGTTGGTTTCAGTTTTCCCTCCTTCCTTTCACAAGGCAAAATCTGATCAATAGTTTCCTTTCAAGGTCATAACTGCTTCTTGGTTTCTGTCCTTCTTGTAACCCTTCCCCAGCCATACAAGTGTTCTGGAGGATTTAATTACTAGTTTAATCAAGGTTGTCATCAATAACTCTCAGCATTGTCAAGCTCAGATATAAAGCTGTATTATTACAGGAGAGGGCTCAGCTGTGATAAAAGTACAGGGGAGCTGTGCTGATGAATAGCTTTGGGTCACACTGGCTGGCAGTCGTGAATGACACTTTTTCCCTCTCTTATTCACAGTAATCCCATGGTTGTGTTATGGACAGGAAAGTATGTTCATCTGTGAAACAATGGTATAACATATTTCAGGTGTTTGATTCTGCAAGATTTGCAAAATAGAGCTGAGTTTGAGAAAATAATGTTTCTCTTTATGTGAGGTGAAGGGTGCTTCCACTAAATGGGTGATATCTTTCCTGATGTATTTTGGCAATTTGTTTTCCAGAACAACATGTGAAAAGTATATTTAAAATATATTATTAGTTCATTATTTTTTTCCTTCTTTAGAAATTGGTTCAGTGTAGACTAAATAGACCTACTGATTAACTAACATCACATCCTAAAATGATGTTGTAAATCCTAAGGGGAGCCCCAGATTCAGTATTTTAATTGCAAGAAAGGCCACAATGTTCCTCTAATGGGGGGGGTGGAAAGCTTTCTCCCTGTAACATACCTTGCCTGTTTTAAAAAATATCATAAACAGTCACCCACAAATACAGCAGAATATCTTAATTGTACTTTTGTTTGGAATCTCATTAGAGTATTCTCTCAGACAAGCAGTTGCTTTCTGAATAGGCTGCTAAAATATGGATTTGATACTTTGTCAAGAGGCAAGCAGGGCTGCCTATCCTTATATACTTCAGTTTGTATGTAGACATCATATTGGTAGACATTATCTGCTCTTTAAAATATAAATTCTGTGGTGTGAAAGTGATACTTAAGATCTGTTGACTTGATCAGAATGAGCTGGATGTATTTGCAGTAGTCCAGTGTACTACTGCAGTAGTGTACTACTGCAAATACATCCAGCTCATTCTGGTAACTGCACAGGTATTAATGAATGTGAAGATACCACAACCTGCATCAGTGGCACCTGTCAGTACTGCTGGTAGTTACATTTGTGAGTGACCTCCAGATTTTGAGCTGAATCCTACCCACGTTGACTGTGTTGATACATGATCTGGCCACTGTTACCTGGACATAAACTCATGGAGATAATGGTGGCACTTTCTGCAGCGATGAGATTGGAATGGATGTTTCTAAGGCCTTCTGTTGCTGCTCTCTGGACCAAAAAAGTTGGTCTGGTATAATTCTTATGTTGGCTGAAAAATAGCAGATAAAATGTAAGACATAATCTCTTCCATCTTTAGATTTTTAGGAAAATCTAGACAGGGTAAAGGTATGCAGTCAAGAGACAACTCTTGAGGTATCATAATAATTTCAGGAGTGACCTCCTAGAGGTCAGCTGTACTGTAGAACATTATGAACACAATTAATCATACTCATTGAACACAATGTTTCTGAATTTGTTGTGTGTTGTAATCCCTAATTAGTCAAAGAATGTACACAGTTCACTTTACTCATTCTACTAATGTTGTATGTAATGTCGCTCAAATCAGTTTTATACATACTCTATTGATTTTATGCTGTTCATAAAATGCTGGTAATAGAAAATCTATTTCTATCGCATTTTTGTGTGGGACTAGTAACTTAAAGTTAATGTAATTTCCAAGGGGAAAGATGTTCAGTGACTCATGTGAAGTATGTTGGAATTATTTGTGTATGCGTATATAAATATAATTGTTCAGCTACACAAATTTTCAAGCAATATAATTTAAATAGATTATTAAAATTGAGCCCTGCCATTTGGCTGGTGATTGCTTTTATTTTTTATTTTTATTTATTTATTTTTTTATTTAATTTCTTTTTGTATATCTGTACCTGTATTTAATTCATAACATATGTCCAGGTCTACTGGCTGTTGTCTTTGCATATGAAATACATATTTTCACATTGCAAAGACTACTTAGTACAGGTATCTGAAAAACTGGGACAGAAAGGCTTGAATTTTGAGCTACCAATGACTAGAACAGACAGAGAACACCTAGTATGCTGAATTACAGGAACAGAAAGAGAAATCCAGGTCCTCTAGCACTACAGACCTGGAAGAAACTTTAGGCAATGCAAGTTGGTTAGACTTTAATTTCAGTGCTAGGAGTAAGGAGTAGGGCAAGGTACTAAACAAGTAACTTTATTGATAGATCTTATGAGAATTCTTTAATGCAGTGAATTACTGACTTGGCTATTAATTAATCAGCTTAGGTTTGTATATGATCTCCAGTTAAGCAAAACCCCAGTGGAAAACCATAAAATGTAAGCAAAAATGTGCTCTATGCAATATAACTAAGGATTGACCCTTGGCTTCAGTAGGAGTTATCTGAATGTTATGTTCATTTTTACAGGACAAAGATATGCTCCAAAAAGAATATGGCCAGTGACTGAGGAATATGTCCTCACTACTGATCATAATGCATGATACTATAGTTCTTGTATACATACTTTTAAGCTATGCAGTTTTCTAAAGCTCTAGAACACATGGACAAGCTGCATCAAGTAGAATCCAGTCCAAGAAGATACCAGTTAATAGTGACAGTCCTCCTCACTGTGTAGATCATTAACAGTGAAAAATGTGAATTGGGAACAACTAGAACTATCATGCAGTGGATATTTTCCTGCAGAGTAGGATGGAAAATAATGCAATTGGTGAAGAAATGTGAATATAAAATATAGTAGAATTGGCAATTGCAAACCAAGCCCTTGACAATTGCATTAATGGTAATGCATTCCATTCCAGTTCATGGTGAAGTAAAAGGAGTTGGTCTGGTAGATCAAATATGGCTTTCGTTGCAAGACTGCGACAATGAAGGTGAGATGATAAAGCTATTTAGACTCCTAATCTATAAACGGCAAAGACTATATTGTTTCTACATACACCAGGTGAATTTACAGAATTATTTCTTCTTAGAACAGATGTGGTTGTAAAATACTACAGTTGTTTTGAGCATAATTTTCAGGATATGTCCTGTATGTATATAATCTATACATTTTTTGGTGAAAAAATAAACATGAAGTCAAAATTGTGAAGAATTATTGATGAACCATCAGTTCTGAATTCCTTTTGAATTTGGGAAATTCTTTTTGTTTAAACGTCAGGATTTTGAACAGGCCTTCAAAAAGATTTTATTCTATTGAAATATTTGATAAATTGGGATGGATTAAATAATAGGATGAGAATGCAACTTGCTGTTTTTTTTTCATTATCAGTATTTTTCATTTTCATTTCTTTTGTTCATTAGAAAAGAGCTTGGTAAGAATCCATTTGGTGTAAGCAAACCCAGCTCTATATTGGAGAAAAGGCCAAAACACCATGTTTAGACTGGTGTCTTTAGATTTTTTTTTTTAATTTTTTTTTTTAATTTGCTAACATGTTTTCAATCATCATCTTCTTTTCCAGTCCAGAAAAGAATAAAATCTCACGAACTCTCAAGTACCTGTTAATACGTTTTTCAGAGAGAATGTCAAAAATTGTTTCTCTTCCATCAGTATTGATTCATGGCACCAAGCCTAAATAATTAGAACGGGACAAATAACAAGCTTTTGTGTCCTCCATTAGCAAAATTGATACGATTTTTTTTGAAAATTAATTAACCAGTTGCAATACGAGTGCATTTCACGTAACTGACTCACCCCTTTCATTCCATTGTACTTCAGGTAATCAGAAATAATTCAGTTCTGTATTATCGGTTATGTAATCTCCCTGGAAAGTAGGTATAGTATGTAGTTTGTTTGTACTGTATAATTTCATCACTTCTGTGGCAAAGTACAGCAGCATTTGAGACTATGAATGTGCCGTCAAAGCAAATAGGACTAGGGTATTCTTTTACCCAGAGGGAAAGGTGTACATAATGCTCATATATTTAAAAGTCTTTTCTCCATACTTCCTCAAAAAGGTGGCCTCATCCATACTCTGCAATGTCAGTAATTCCATGCTTTGAACCATAGTGGGAGAGTTCTATTTATCTTAGGCCAAAAAGGTGCTGTAATTAAGCGTAGATTAAATAATTGTAGCTAAAAAAGAAGATACACACTAAAAGAAGATTTATGGCCTTTTCTTATTTTTCTTATTTACAAACATAGATATGTCCTGAGTACGTTTTTGGCTTGTAACTGCTACTTGAATCTTTTTTTTTTTTGTGTGTGTGTGTGTGTGTTGGCTCCCCATCTGAATTCACATGATTATTCTCTTCTGGTGGAGTCATTTGTGTTCTAATTTGTACCAGTCTTTCCCTATAAAATTTATGATAGAAATACCTCTTGGAGTGGGTTGCTTTGGTTGGGTAGCAGGACACAAGGCTGGTCCACATGTGCAGAAAGACTAATTTTGTTGCTGTTTCCACAGCTTGGAAAGTTAGGTTCATGGTGCATCAGTGGTAGTAGATAAATAAGATCCAAAAAGGATATATAGGATGCTGTGTAGCAGACGTAGATGAGAAACCCAACAGCTCCAGTTGCAGGAACAGAACATCAAAAAAAGAAGACAGTGTTATTCACTTACTTGCTAATAGACTCTGCTGGCAGTTAAGGCAATAAGCAACTGAACAGTACCATTATAGACTCATGTCTAATTTATTTCATGTTAACTAAGTTTATAATTACACTGTATCAGTTAGTAAAATTGTTTACTTTCTCCCATACATAAGTGGCTGAGTCTTCAGATGGGGCTTTTTTGCTTTACTTTAGGTGCAATTAGCCTGTTAAATACAGTAAGTATTTAATTCTGTCAGAAAGGTGCCAGAGATAGTATTTATAAATAGAAAGGGTAGGAGCTTCCCTTTTTCCCCAAGACAATCTTGCATTACCATTCTCCTCTTTGTTTTTTGCTGCATCCTGTGAAGAATGCTCCTTTGAATGGAGACCCATTTTGTGCTCATGTAAAGCTGAGAATAGAACAAAGCAAACCAAGGACAAACAGGAGTAAGAACACATTATTTTCACTTTGGTTCCAAGCAACTGTACTTCAGGAGACTCAGACTGCTTTATGTAGTACTGAGCTGTGCAGTGTTTTTCCTTTAAAATACTCTCCATCTTCAGTGTCTGGGAGGAACCACCAGAACATTCACAGACAAGCAGTGTCCTCAAGTGTGATTCCAAATTAATGTGGTACCTGTGGAGACAGGAAAGTTCCTGTAGCATTATAAGTGGTGCAGGACCTTAATATATATGCTTCAGAAATGTGTGCCAGACTTTGGGATGGCTTTTCTGGGGTGTAAATACAGACTGTGAGGTTCACAAGGAACTGTCCTGTGTGTCATCATTCTCTGCCCTCAAAGCCCCTGTGATGTTTGGAGGACGACAAATGCACATAAGGTTCAGTGGAAGACGACTGTCAGTTTGTCTCTTCCCTGCCCTGTAGCATAAGGATTTGTGATAAGAGTTAATGATACTCGTTTTTTCCTTGTGAGAACAGTGTCTTCATTTTTCTACCAGGAGAGGATTTGTGGGCTGAAATACTTGAACCAAGGTAGTATCAAAGTGTGGCAGTGATCTCTTGCCCCAAGCCCTTCGGATCTGCAAAGGATGAAGGAAGAAAAGACACACAGGCTAGCTAGAATTTGTCTCTTGGCTGTATGCTCTCAGTCCTTTATCCTAACCATTGATTGTGCTACTTCTCGATAGCATTTGCACAGATCAGATTTTGTAAGGAAGATCATTAACTGCCACATGGAAGTTCTTGAATGGTAATAAATGTAAGGAGAGATAGCTGAGATTAATGGAGTAAAAGAAAGAGAACTGTTTTACTAGATGCAGCCAGTTATTAGTATATATGTCTTGTAAGAAGTATTCAGACTTCACAGTCTCAAGATAAAATGTCATAGAAAGGAAAGTGGAGAATTGTTCAATAACAACTATGAGGCCTGTAATGATCAAAGAAGTTGAAATTATTGTAAGGCAACAGTAAGCAAAATAATCCCATTATAAATTAATATACATGATACAGTTCCATAACTCTTACTGTACTAGAATAAGCAACATTTTTTTTCCCTTACTCTCTATATAACCTGCCTTGCCAGTTTAAGTCAAAAGGCCGTGCAGTGAAAATGTGGAATACCTATTTATCCTTGGAATTATGCAAACTTAAGTGATGGTAGAGTTGGCTTCAATATTCAGGTAGAGTCAGACAAAATGGTTTTGAAGTTGACTGATTCTGTTTTTCAAAGGGGTAAGGCATCATCATGCTGTGTCCTTCGTGTTCTCTGATCTTTCTTTTTTTTTGTGGCTATACACTGACATTTGTCAAAAGTGCATCTGTGTCATAGCATTTCTGTATTTTATATGCATACCAATGAGTGTATTAAACAGAAATGCAGGGGATGTTATAACATAAACAGCCTTTTTTCTTAACAGCTTTGACTTTTCAAGTACTTTCAGAAAGCTTGGAGAAAATGTTCCTTGAAGTATTGATTGATCTCTAAGACATGCAGTGTTTCATGCAAATGAAGTGTAAAATAACCTGCAGACATCTATGTTTTAAAATGTGTGCAGATAGTAATTGTTACACCCTTTCCTGAGAAGTGAGTTTCTATTAATGTACATTTTCTGAAGTTCTATGGGGAGCTCCTGTTTCTTCAGAGTTTTTGAGTCTGAATGGTTGCTTATTCATATTCTTTCTTTTTACTTTAAGCTGCACCTGAAATAAAAGCTGAGCAAAATAAATGCACTGACTAGCTCTGAGCACTGGTGTTTTGAGCCTCAGGTTTTAATGTCCTTGACTGTCACTAATCAATAGCAAGCAAAGCAACCACAGCATCAGAAGCAGAGATGTAAAAGGAGATGCCTGTTAGATATTGTGCTGGAAGACGTGAGGGAAATGATTCTCTTTGAGAAAGATGCAATATTTTCTTCTTAAGAGTGCTGACTGCAAATGTTTCATTTTCTACTGGCTGCTTGGAAAATAAGCACTCCTTCAAATGTATCATACAAGGAAATAAAATAAAAATTCCAAATCAGACAAAGGGAAAAACAGATTGAAATATTAACTGATCCTTGTTGGCAAAGTAGGAGAATCTTAGCCCCAGATATTTTTGGCCTCTAAAATTTGAAGTAGACAGGTCAACTTTTACTATCTCTTGGTCGTAACTCATTTCACACAGAACAGCTTTATAGGGTCCTTTAATAAAGTACATATAATTCTGTTTGACCCCCTTACTCATTTTATGAACTTGTAGATCAATGAAACAAACCATTAAGTAGATTGAATGCTGCCTTCAACACTAATGTTAATGGCTCCAATTTTATTAAGCCCATTTAAAAATCTTATACAGGTGGCAGCATCCATAAAATGACAAACTACGTATCCTTATCTGTGGAGCATAAATTTAAACATTAGAGAAAAGCTAGTGATAGTGGAAAATAACTCTTTTCATAATATTATAGTAATCTGAAGAATTACAAAGGAGAGCAAACACTCTTTAAGTTTTGGTTTACTATAAATAATCCTGATGTTAATATGATGTATTGATATATTGGTGAGGCCGCACCTCAAGTACTATGTTCAGTTTTCGGCCCCTCACTACAAGAAGGACATGGAGGTGCTCAAGCATGTCCAGAGAAGGGCAACAAAGCTGGTGAGGGGTCTGGGGAACAAGTCTTACAAGGATCGGCTGAGGGAGCTGGGATTGTTCAGCCCGGAGAAGAGGAGGCTCAGGGGCAACCTTCTCGCTCTCTACAGGTACCTTAAAGGAAGCTGTAGCAAGGTGGGGGTTGACCTATTCTCCCACATGCCCAGTGGTAGGATTAGGGAGAATAGGCTTAGTGATATGGTTTAGTGGAGGACTTGTTAGTGTTAGGTCAGAGGCTGCACTAGGTGATCTTAGAGGTCTCTTCCAACCTATATGATTCTGTGATTCTGTGATGATTGCCCACTGACCTCCTATTTTTGTAAGCAGACAGAGTAAGAGTGTCAAGACTCTTTATCTCGATGTACAGCTTCATGGGGTACATTGGTTAATCTCTTCTGGTCCTAGTTATTCCAATTATTAAGTAAAATAAGTCACTGGAAAATATTATTTGGAAAAAAGTACTGATGTGAAATTGAGATCCACATTTTCTGGAATTCCTGTCCCTCTAGTAAGTTAGAGAGGGTCCCTCTCTGTATGTTTAGCTTTTAGGTTTTTCTTTGTTTGTCTTCTGTTTATGCTTTTATATTTATGTGAAAATAATAATAGATAAGTACATCATTACAGCTCTTAATGATGTAAATGAAATGTACTATTTTAGTGTCTCATGGAGTAAAAGCGGTGTTTAGAAATAAAGTTGTGTTATATGTTTATGTTACAGCTGTGCTCTGAAACACAAGGTAGTATTGAACATAGCGCATACAAAATTCTGAAGGAAAAGTATGGATCTCTTCAAATAATTTTATCTTCTGCTGACGCGAAGGCATTGCTCTAATGAGGCAAGACTATTCTTTGTGCAACAAACATTCTACAGAAATCTCTCCAGGAGCCTTTCCTTGCTTTCCAATAAAAATGAGGTGCCGTTTTGTCCTCATTTTGCCACTGCATTAGCCTGCGCTGCTCTTTGAAGCAGTGGCTCAGATCCAAGAAAGCAAATAAAACTAGGAATTAATTATTTCATTTAATTTTCTATTTGAAATCAGAAACTGACGAACTTGATAAGAATACCTTTTTAGAATACTGTATACCAGCCAATACCAATATACCAAAATACCAATACCTTTTTAGAATACCATAAGAATCCAGCTACATCCTCTCTTTACTTTCTCACTATAAATCACTGTTCATTTTAAAAGACCAGAGATATATGCCATGTTATTTTTGATTGCTTCCAAGATGGGAAAAGTAAAAGTAATAGATTTTTTTTTTTTTTCTTTTTCAAAATACTCTGTTTGGATCAAAGCCTCAGGTAATATTCTGCTTAGGATAAACCATATGTACTTGGTGAAGAGAATAAGTGTAACAAGACATAAGAACTTTTAATTGTACAACTTTTATTTCACTTGTGCCTTCCCTTGAGCACCTGGGTATACATAAGTGATCTCTGAATTTATGCAACTCCAGATATTTATAGGCATATTTGGAGAGTGGAATATGAGTATATGAAACATGGTTGTAAATTCAGTTAAGTCATCATTACAGGAAACTTACTCCGGCAGAATTTAGATCAGGTTTGTAATGATCAAGAAAGTTTGCCTGCAGACCTCCCATTTATGAACAGCTCATCAGAATGTATCTTTTCATATCCAATTAGATTACAAAGAATCTCAGGCAACTAAAATTTATACTATTGCTTTGTGGAGAAATTTAAAAAAGACTATATCATAACATTTTTCTTTCCAACTGATGTAGGTGGCTTGTAGAGAACATGACCTGTGACAAGGAACATGATCACAGTTTTTCAGGGCAGGTAGAAATTGAACTGATGGATGTGTGACTATCTCCATAACAGTGATATTCCAAAATATGAGAGTGAAATGCATTATATATTTTAATGTCATTAACTCCTTGAATTGTGTGTTGGTTAAAGGAGGAAGAAGTGGTTTCTTTGCATATAAAAATAATGGTGTTTATGACTGGCTCTTGTTTCAGGATGAGTTGAGTATGTATAAACATACAGCTTTTTTGCTGTTATGCTTTTCTTTTTATGAACCATGTGATTTTTAGTATAATTAATAGAAAATCTAAAACCAAATAGTCTTAAAGGCGTTTTATCCAGCTCTCAATGAGAGTAAACTCTTAGGAAGTTACAGATCAGCTAGCATCTGAGTATTTACAAAGCTCATCAGATAGTTGGATGTGGTACTTCCAGAAAGCAAACTGTGGAATAAAAAATATATTAAAAAATCCTCATTGATAGCTCAGCTGGATCTATATTAATAACATAAATCATGCTACCCTTTATTTAACACATGCTCTTTGGGGGAGAGCAATTAAATTTTGTATCCCCAAAATAGTATATTGCAAAATCAGTTTGTTTTAAGACTAATAATGAATACAAATTTGTTTTAAGACTAATAATGAATTCAGAACTCTCTGAACGATAAACTGATATTGAACTAAAGTATCAGTGTGTTATGGTTTAAACTACTTTGTATTTCTTTACTATGTTCAAGACATTTGCATCTGAGAGAGATAGATACATAATGTTCCCTTAAAGGATGAATGAAGTTCTGTCATTCTTTGTAGAGGGAATATGGATAGCTTTTTTCTCTTTTCCACTTTTATTTTGAGTTTTTTATTTTTATTCTTTTGTGTGCTTTCCTCTGCAAGTCTGACTGGCGGCTTACATAACAGCAGTGTTTTTTAACACGAATATTAAACTCAGAATCCAGTGCCCGAGCAGCAACTCAAGCTAAAATCAGGCTTTGCCTCAACCTGTCTAACAGAGTCCTTTGAACTCTGAGAAGCCAGATGAGAGGCTGGCAGTTAGGACACAGCAAGTCATCTTCTAAATACCCACTGCCCATAATATTTTACTTCTATTAGCTCAATTACTCTAAATAGTCAGAGAGCTAGTGTACAAATTAAGTCCATATTGCCTGCTGCTTAATGGGTTTGTAGCTTTTTTACTTCCCCTGTAACTATTTTTGAAGCACTCCTGTTTAATTTCCACTTTTTTTTTTTTTTTTTTAGTTATTGTTTTTCCCCAGTCCTTTTTCTTTGCTCCATTTCAATCGTGTCATGTTAGAGCCACTACCCAACCCCCAGATTCTGTATTTTTGTGTTCTTTTCTACATACTTCACCTTTTTGCTTTCTGTCTTTCAGTGGATTAAGTCAATACTGTTCCCTTTCCATTCCTCTTCCTCTTCCCCTTCCCCTTTCCCTTTACTTTATTTTTTTTTCTACACCAAAATGAAAGCCTGAAACTTTAGTTCAGTTTCCTTAGACTGTTTCATTACACTCTAAAGAAGATTTTTTTTTGGTCAGGGACAGGGAACATGTAAGAAATGTGAAAGAAATAGAAGAGCCAGATATATAAAACTGGAAGAATACTTTTGTTTTTGGAGGGTTGTATTTGGGGCACTCAGAAGGAATTCAACTGATCTCCTACATCTTGGACACACGTCCTACCATTAGACATTTAGAACAAGTGTGGCAACTCTGTTTGTTTGTAAATCTTGCCTTGTTTTCCATTGGGGAACATTCATTGCATTTGACTTTAAGTGGAGTTTGACTATCTTTATGTACCTTAATAAGCCCCTGTAAAAAGTTGTTCTAGTTATACTGATTCTGGCTTGGAAAAAATGAGTTATTGCTATGTGGAATGTCCTGTTACTTTTGACTCTATGTTACAACAGATAGTAGGTGTTTGTGCACATGAACACTTTGAGTCAGATTTGTAGACCGACGTATGAATTCATGAATCCTTTCTTTCCTTTAAGAGGTGTATTTCTTGTGATTAATCCTCCTCATGCCTTGTAGTATTTCCCTGTGGCCTTGTTGACTCTTGCAGACTGCTCAGGACCTAGGTCTGACTCTCATTCCATAATCGTTGTTTTCAACATCACTGATGACTAGAAGATTACAGATGCAGTTAAGAATATAAGTGGACTTTTTGCCTACCTGTGTTTTGCATAATGTTGTGTACTTAGTAATAGTTCATCGATTAAGAACTTCTCAAATGAAACTTTAGAAGTGAAATTAAACATAACAGTATGATTTCACTGTGATTGCACCAGACCAGGTAAGGAACAAACTAAAAGTCCAGAAAGTTTTCATTTGCGATGATTTGCCTTGGCATCAAAAGTATGGCATAGATATGTGTGCTTATGTAAATAAATATATTTATTCTTTGACTTAGTTTTCAAGAATGTACGCAGTCTCACAGATTTAGGAAACCAAAGTTCCAAATACGAGAATTCTGCAAGACCTAGGAACTTTGAAGGGAAGGTAGCAGTCATGCAGTAGCTTTCAATGCTATAATGCCAAAACCATGATGATACACTTTTTCCCTGTAATCCTGAACTTCCATACCTCCTTCAGAAAAATACCATGGACATAATGATTAACTACAGTGACTTAGTAAAAGTACTTCAGAAAAGCCCAGAAAAAATGGCCACCTTTGTACAACCTCTAGAGATAGATCCTCAATCTTCCTCAAACTCTGTTAGACTGAGTTTGACACTTGTATATGCCATGCAGGTCAACTTTGCAATTGTGCATTTTTCTTGACAACATATTATATTTATTTCTGTTAATTCGCCAGGTCTCTTTGTATTTTGTTGATTACTTAAACTGAATCTTATCAATTGTCAGAGAAAAGGAATTTTGACACACCATTTTGGAAATGTGCAGTGGCTCAAAACTAGCATGTTCAACTTCTGAATGTGCCAATACCTACTTCCAGGGTGGAAGTACTAGGAGTGCCTCAAGGTTAAAACAAGCAAGAAATGCAATGTAAATGAGTTAGTCATTGTTACTTAATTACTAACAGCCAAATTCAGCTTCTCTTGAAACAGATAGCAAAAGTCATATTGACTTGAGGCAAATCAAGATCTGGCCCTGAATTGTTAAAGTGCTGTGGGATATATTTAAGTTTTCAGTTCTTTATAAATACTGAGAATTTACTAAAATAAGGTAAAAACAAACAAACAAAAAAACAACAAACAAACACTATATATATATATATTATGGAGTTTACATTTGCAGGATTATAGTACAACTCACATGTTTTTTTTTCAAATGTCATTAGAACAAGTAATGGTGACTGTGAACAATGATGTACATAATAACTCAACTGCATCAGATAACAACAGACTGGGTAAGACAATGCTGCTCCAGGAAGTATTTATGTTATAGAGTCAGACAGTTTTATTTCACACAGGGCCAAACGTAGTTTTCTTTAAGGCTCTTAGCCTTAGATTGTAAGGTAGTGTCTGGGGATTAGATGCATATATTTTTTCCTTCATCTAAATTCGAATGTGACCGAGGGGTTTTGCACTTCAATGTGCCATTGTATTTAGGTGTTGATTTTTAAATTCCTGTTGTTATTCAGAGACAACAGATTATAAGATAACTAAATAATATTTCCCCCAATTCAGCTTTTTCTTAAGCTATTATAGAGCTATTTGATGTCATTAAGAGCAGGAACCTGTTTGAAGCGGGCAGAGAAAATTATCTGCATGACCTAAAGTATGAAACAAAGATTACAGAGTAACCTGGTAGTTCACTTACAGTAACTCTGTGCTACTGCTGTGTTCTTCACTTGACTGATGTACCAGGCCAAAGACAGAGAACTTAATGGTGCACCTAGGCTCGTTCGCCATATGCCTTTGTGCAAAGTAGTTTTATGTACCCATGCAAATTACAGCCCTTGGTTGAAGAATGCTAGATTGATTATATTACAGCTCGATATGAACATTTGAAAGTGTTAAAGATAAATGGGTAACATGCCTTATGCATTTTGAATTAATGAACAAAGTCCTTGGCCATGAGATAGAGCTAATGTTGTCATTTTCATACATTCATGAACCCTTTTTATTTGACATTTTATGTATACTTTAAATGCATTTTATATTTATGTGCTTGATTGTCAAGTTTTCATTTGTGTTTGGACTTTTGTATTAATTTTTCTTTGACTTTTTCTCATTACATGATTTCTCATATTTTATTTTGTTTCTTTTAGGTTTTGTTTTATTTCATAAGATCCCACTGGATGGGTAAATGAAATAAGGAAAAGATGAGAGAGGGGCTGTTGAGCTTGTTGTGGAAGCTGTATGCTGCACACTAGGGAGTGGACAGTGTTCTTGCGCAGTGAAGTGCCACCTCCCTTGGACTTCTCTTTTAGACATTGGTTGTGTTTGGAGAATTCTAGAAGTACATTCAAGTCAGTAGCTGTTTTTGCAAGAGCGGGGTGAAGCCAAGCCCTGAGGCAGCTATAAAACTCAAGAAAGTCCAGAAATAAGCTATCACACTCTTTCCTATTGCCTTGTCCTAGCTGTGTCTTCAAAATGACATTGAGATGAAATTACATTACGTTGTGTCCTATGTCAATTTTTTCTGTTTGAACTTAACTGGAAAGATGTTGTTTTTATAAATAATATTTATCAGAGGTGAACTGCAAAGTTGCATTTATTTTATTGCATAAGTGGCTCGTAAAACTCTTCCACAAACAATTTAAGTGTGTAAATCTGTTGATTTCAATGGGAATACTGACATATGACAGGATATGGCCTTAAATACTAAAGCACTAAATTGCAGAGTTGGCCATATAGATTATATTTATGCATGTGGTTCCACTGACTTTACCAGGAAGAGGCAGAGTATAAGCATAAGCTATGTGGATTAAGGGGGCAATTCTGCTCATCAATGCTTGTTTGTTTTCAACAAGTGCCATTGCTTACACAATCAGATAGGCCATGATTATCACAGAATCACAGAATCACAAAATCACAGAATTTCTAGGTTGGAAGAGACCTCAAGATCATCGAGTCCAACCTCTGACCTAACACTAACAGTCCCCACTAAACCATATCCCTAAGCTCTACATCTAAACGTCTTTTAAAGACCTCCAGGGATGGTGACTCCACCACTTCCCTGGGCAGCCCGTTCCAATGTCTAACAACCCTTTCGGTAAAGAAGTTCTTCCTAAGATCCAACCTAAAACTCCCCTGGCGCAACTTAAGCCCATTCCCCCTCGTCCTGTCACCAGGCACATGGGAGAACAGACCAACCGCCACCTCACTCCAGCCTCCTTTCAGGTACCTGTAGAGAGCAATAAGGTCACCCCTGAGCCTCCTTTTCTCCAGGCTGAACAATCCCAGCTCCCTCAGCCGCTCCTCGTAGGACTTGTTCTCCAGGCCCCTCACCAGCTTCGTCGCCCTTCTCTGGACTCGCTCAAGCACCTCCATGTCCTTCTTGTAGCGAGGGGCCCAAAACTGAACACAGTATTCGAGGTGCGGCCTCACCAGAGCCGAGTACAGGGGGATGATCACTTCCCTAGCCCTGCTGGTCACACTGTTAATGATAATGCAATGTCCTTAAGTCTGGGCAAGTGTAAGTCTTTAGTAGACTGGAATGCTGATTTTGAACCAAGAGCAAGAATAACAACACTACACAGTTGGTCTTTCACACTGTATACTTAGAGGTACATTTAATTGTTCAGTATACTGTCCTCTGAGGAGAGTTTACTAGAATGAGAAAAACTAGTGAAGGTACAAGCATTTTGCAAGAACAGGGATGCATTTGAGCGTAATGGTAGACACTCATTTTCATGCTATTTACTTATGAAGTCCTGAGTTTATAACTTGATCTTTTCAGGTTAAGGAATCATTATAAGAAAGGTGAAGTTTCTGGTTTTTATTATCTGAAAGTTTGTTATGAAAACTATCGGCAAAAGACTGAGATAGATAGATGCATATATTTCTATGAATTTTGATTTTGTTACATTTCACAACTTTTGATTTTAATTCCTTAAAACAAACAATAAAACATGAGATTATATTTTGTCTCTTCTGTCTGATTTTTTTTTTTCTCCTGTAGGTGGGTTTGCTTTTTAATTTCAGCCATTTTCACTCTTCCATTGAAACACTGTTATCAACATCAATGGCTTTCTAAAGCATATACTATACCTTTCTTTCTGCAATAGTGTATTTTATTTTATTTTTTTTTCTGGTGGTAACGTTTTTGTTCTTTCTACTTACTCTCTTTTTGCCTTTTAAGACTCAGTCCTTTGAGTTTTTTCTTATGTTTTTATCAGTCTCTGACATCCAAGTTCTTTCTTCCTGCTGTGATCAAATTTTGGAAATAATGTCATTAGTCAAGAAATATGTCCACATTTTCATTCTTCTGGGTCTATGTATTAAGATACTTTCTTTCACTTGTCATTGGCTATGGAAGGGGAGCTGCAGTTGCTATGCTTGTTTGTTTGTTTGTTTTTCCCTTCTCCAAAATCTGTCCCAAAGATGTGTTCTTCTCCCCACATTAAAGAAGACAGTAGAGCTGGAAGTCTACTGATGACCTAGGAATCATAGTGTCTTTGTCACCCTGCACATACCATGGTGATATGGGAAGGGATGGCAGCTATTAAAGATATCCATCATACTCCCTGTTTGAAGTTAGATGTCAACAAGTGTTCTGTTGTTCCTCAGAAAAAAATATTGGGAATATCTGTTTTTTTCTTCCCTATGTCTATGTGGAAATAATCTTAGTTTAGGGAGATACCTTCTCTTTAGACACTCATTCTCCTTTAACTTTCTTTTAATTATTTTATTCTCAAATTTCTTGCTTACCCAGGGATTCCTCTCTCTTTTGAAATAACAACTAATGTCATTGAGCTGAATGCAGATCAACAGAAAATCATTTAGATCAGCAATTTTTGAACTAAAGTCAGTGGAGTTACATCAGATATAAGTTGGATCATAAGCAGAGCTTCACCCAGTAGCACAGATTCCAGTCTTAAGTTATGTGGGAAGAGTCAGCTTATTTCAATTATGTATTTACAATTTATTGCCAAATAAATGAGGTGAGAAACTGATCCTTTTTCTTTTGGCAGGGAAAAACGGACTTGGAGAGTTGGGATTTAGCAGATAATTTTTGAAATATTTCATTTTAAAAGGTAGTTCTTTCTGATTCATAATATTTATATGCATAAATGTGCACAGTTATTGTTGCATATTTTTGTTGTAACTTATTTTGTAGCACTTTGCAGTTCATCTTTATGATATAGCAGTAGTTTTGACCTTCAAGTATTTCAGCATGTACTGACACAATATGTTGGATTTTATGTAATCATGGCGGTAACTTTAATAAACCACAACTGATTCATGCACCAGTGACATATATATTTATATATATTGTAGAATATCCTTCTTACATATTTTATATTGTATCTTTTATATTAGCCACTCAGTGCACTATTACTTGATGCAGATATTCACAGAACCTTATGAATTACAGCACATGATTTGTTACTAATTGTGTCTTAATACAGATGTTTAATGCTTGATGGAAGAAGACTGTGTTCATAAAATTGTTTCTTTTCAGTGAGTGGACAGAGTGCCTTGAAGCTAAGGGAGCTAAATTTCTGTATTGGAAATTATAGTACCCACTAGCTCCTGTTTTTCAGCTTGATTGTAAGTGATGTTGCTTGTAACTGTTGAGATTCTGATCTGCTCAAATGGTGTTAGTTTACAAAGGGCTCAGTTAATTACAAATTCCTGACCTCCTTAAAATAAAATGAGACTCAAACTAAGAATCATGCAGGAACCATTAACATGGTAAAAATTGCTGAACATTGAGTATTTGATACTAAAAAGCTTTTATATTGTTTCACTGAGCAATAAAAAAGGCTATGAAATGTTTAAAGGCAGTTTCTATTTTTTTCTATGTGCCAGACATGAAACTAAAATAAAAGCATATTTCTAATGTTCTACTAGAAGGGATTTGTGCTCAATTTTTCTTCAAATTGATGTTTAATATATTCAGAGAAATACTGAGATAAGCTGTGGAGCAGTTTGATGGACAGATCATTTGGGAGACAGGAGAGGAAACAGTCCTAGGGGTGAGTTTTGGTGTGGGGCAGGGCATGTAACCAAGGCTGTTAACTTTGGGGGAAGTGCCAGGTCTATATTGCATGAGTGCATTGTTCCCAGGCAGAGCCTGGGGTCTGTAATGTACTTGCTGCAGTTGCCTGTCACATCAAGTGGGGTGGGGGACCTCAAGATGGCTCTTCCTGCAGAGAAGTGCTTGGGGACCATGTCCTTTATTGATGGGAGTTATGGAGGTTGCTGTGACGCATTTGTAATGTGTTTGGGTAGCAAGGCACTCCCCAGCCTTTCCACTGCCTTTGAGTACCAGCTGGATCTATCCCACAGAGCACTGAAGAGAGTCATTCATTTCAGCAGGAGCAAGATCCCTGGGGGCAGCAGACAATGCCAAGAAAATATGTGGACAACTAGTTGGAAACAATTCTACTTCAAATAGTTCTCACAGGAATTGCTCTTTCTTTTTTGACTGTGGGCTAAAGCACTCAAAATCCACTTCTTTTCTATGGTGCAGACACTCCCCTAAGCACCGTTCTTCAAAGATTAAAAGGCTTACGAAAGTCTGCCATGTAGGAATGACCAATGCACTTCTGCTGGCTCTCTTGACAACAGTATTCATACAAAGGTCCTGTTTCTGTGACATGGCTGTCCATGACATGCTGACTGTTAATCATCAGCATGAAGGACAGAACTTCTTATGCAGCTGTTTGAATTTTTGAAGATGTTCAAGCGGTTTGTAAAGTTGAAGGCCATTATCAGACATAGAAGAAGCATCCCTTCTGACATCTTTTTAATTCAGCTCTTCTTTACCTGTTGCATATTTAACATTTGCAATCATCTTGAATTTATTATTGAATTGGGCAAGTAAATTTTATGTTCATTTTCCTTTCAAAAGGAAACCCCCAAAATTTACCTGAACATATATAGTACTTTATTCTTCTTCATTGTACTCTCTGGTTTCTTCTCTTCTTTACAATTTTCAGCTGCAAAGTTCTCTCTTTCTTTCTCTTCTCTTTTTGAGAGACTTCAACATCTTCCTTCTTGATGTGCTGTAATCTTTCTTCTCCTTACAGTATAAATGTGCAGGGTCTTTGAATACCCTTTTGAAGGGCTTTGCCGTCTTAACGTGATGGTGTAAAGTAGTCTAGATTATAATGTAGGCCCACATTGTGTCATATTTTGTCATCTGATCTCTACAGCAGGAGTTCATGGATGGTTGGATGTACTGAGAACTATAAATACAGCATGGCAGGCAGCACAGAGAATATTGGTGCTGTGTGTTTGACATGTTTCACTGCCCATTTCATTGTCCCACTTTCATGGAAATGTCCCTGTCCCAAGGTTTTGAAGATGGCTTTCATTTCTTATGTGTTTCTTTTGTACATACAAATTAAATGAGGTGTTAAAATTGATTTGTTGATTGGAAAAATGATTTTTAATTAATATAAAAATAAATATAGTTATTTAATTCCACAAGCATGTAAATTATTTGATTGGACTTTTAAAAGAGGTTACTGCCTTTTAATCAAACCTCAACATTAACTGAAAGTTATTCATATTTTATATTAGAAATCAATTTCAGAAATTGAGCTATTCATCAAAAAAGATTTTAAGAGGCCACATTATGGTGTGTATTATTTTGATGAGGAGATGCCATTGTCCTTCAAATTTTAGTAGCATGCTTCCATGATTAGCTATATTTTGCAGCTGCAAGGAGTGTGGTGGATAAGCACATGTGCCCTGGTTTGGAGGAGAGATGCAGGCAATTTAGAGCCAAACTGCTTTCACTTTAAAGAGGGCAATTTTCCTGTAGTCCCTAGAGGCAGCAACTCACAGCAGCGTTACTGAGCAGATTAGGCTTAATATAGGAGGAGACTTCCCTTGTTGCATACACATTTTCACTGTAACTTCTTTTCCTTGGCTGGAATTACAAGAGCTACCATGTAGGATTTCAGGGAACTATCTGATATTTAAAAAAGTAAAGGGTGAGGTTGTGGCTTCTCGTGGTTTTGATTCTTCATTGATGTAAGCAGTATCTGTCTCACTTCCCAGGCATGTCCATAAAACAGGAAAAGAAATCCCAATTTTTTTCCTGATTTTTTTTTTTTTTTTTGAACACAGCTATTTCATTGATATTACTAGATTTACTAGTGAGAGCAGATGTGAGAGCAGAAATGAGCTGCTGTGCTGCTGAGACCAAAGGCTTTGGCAAACACATTTAAAATGTCTTCTGCTGTCATTCATAGCTCTTCATCAGCTGTTTCTTAGGCTTTGCTTATATTTAAAAATTGGAAGAGAGTTATTCGGTTGTTATCAAAGTATAAAATTAAAATATATGTATTCCAAAAGATAACACAAAAATGACTTCTACCGTTACAGAATCCTAAAAAAAAAAAAAAAAAAAAAAAAAAAGTTTGCTGTAATCCATAAGCAAGTTGTAAATCTTTGCTCTCTCTCTGTCTTTTCCCCCTCTAATTCTTCACAGTGAAACTGTTTTATATTTCTTGTAAATAATAGACAATCATTGGTTTTATTTCCAAGTACTACCATAACAATTTGGACAATCTATACTTAAAAATATTATGCTTGATGAACTTATTTTTAAAAGGACAATAAAATTTTATAATTCAATATCTTTGTGTCTTTCACTCTCTGTAAAGTGCTCACATCTAGTATTTCAGTAGTCATTTTGCTGTGTACTGGAAAATATGTGAATCTTGGAATTCCTCACCTGTTTTTATAAATGTGCTTACCATTGCTTTTGTTTTCTGATACATAGAAAGCCTTGTATCCTTAATTTTTTTTTATGACATCTTGAATGGTTACCCTATTTAAAAATCAACCTTCTCTCTCTTCCTGCCCCCCTACAAAACAAAATAAAACAAACTGTGAGAGATAATTTTATTTCTATTTAATTTAAATGTATGTGTGTTTAACTTGTACATTCAATCAGGCATGCTTTTATTCAGATCAAATGAGTACATATTCAGCTGTTGGCCATCAGACAGCAAGTTTTTACATTTCAGGCCATGTTTCATCTACTCAAAACTTTAAGTAGAAAAACTTGGGTGATTGAATACGCGAGCATGACATGCTGATTTTCCAAACTATTTTGAGGAAACATCAATACTATGATTTGAAGGGTGTGTCCTGCTTTGGAACTTCTGTTTTTTGGGCTGGACTCTCTGGGTCTGGGTCTTTTGATGGACCTAATGAAACAGAGTACATAATTTAAGAATTGAACAGTTGAAACTGTTATGTCACAGTTTCAACCCAAGTTTTACTTTTTTTTTTTTTTTTTTTCCCTAGGGAATGTCATATTTTCCCATGGATTTTATTACTGTATTTGGAACGTAGCAGATATGTGGATACTGCATTGCATGTTCCTTTTCTTGTTAGTGAGGCGTTTGGTCACATTTGGTCACATCTACTGGGATCACAGTTTATCTTTGAGCACTTTACCCATTTTGTTTTTTCTACATTTTCATATATTTGTCACAATTGTAATGTCACACGGTATATTTTACAAGTAAGTTTTGATATCATAATCTGTTCAAAATGTGCTTTTGAAACCAATATGATGTATTGTCACTATCTAAAACAAAGATGTTTAATGTAGAGATCCATTCTATGAGAAGCTTTCAATAAGACTTTCTACTAAAGGTAAATTATAATATTAATTAAGGTGGTAGATATACAATTATTTTATAGAAAGTATTCAAACAATATAAAATATTAGCTTATTACAAAAGCTTTACTAAATTAAAGAATATTTATTGGATATTTTTAGATTGGTGATGGAGCTTACTGTTGAACTGTAATATGCCATTGACACTGTAATATAAAATTTGCATCCTCAACAGAACAAGAATTTACTATCTAAAAACAATCAAAAAGTGAGGCTGAGTAGAAGCAAAAGTGAAAATAGCAATTTACACTGATCGGCAATTTAGGAAGTGAACAGAATAAGTAGTAACAGAGACTTAATATTCCTGAATTTAATACTCCAAATCAATGTAAAAATGCAGACAAGGGTTCATTTTTTAATAAACATGAATTGTGATTTAACATTGTTCTTGTAAAAGTATACAGAATTTTTTTTTCTTTTTAGTGAGAAAAAATACAAACAACATGTATTGCATATCTTTATTTGTATCATTTATATATAAAAAGTTAATTTCATAGGTTACTTTATAATCCTGTTACTATTTTAAATGTAAAATGAATTTAAATATTAGTTTTCAGATTCATCAATTGATGCTTCTTCTATAGTATGTTAGCAATTAGGCTCTAAAACAGATATGCACACAATCCTGGCACATTAGCAGGTCTTTGAATATTGCAGTTCTTGAGGATGATTTGCAAAAAGTCACAAAAATCTCATTTCTGATATTCAGATAATTCTATCAAAATACTTTTTAACAACGTGTTTTACCTATGAAAAGGAAATATAGTATACCAGTTTCTAAACTAATAGTTCTGTAGCTAGTTTGTTGAAGCTGACAGATACTTTATGTTTAAATGATAGTGTTTTTTTGGCTTCCTATCCAGAGCTCTAGGACTTCCGTCATCAGAGCAGAGTTGGCAATAAAGGAGCCAGACTGTCATTAAGGTCTATAAACAGAGAATGGAGTTTCAGCTAAATAATCCCTTCAGAACATAAAATTGCAGTTCAGAGTGTGCAGCAACAGTAGAAAGTAGATAAAGACAGTAGAAAGGCATATTTGAAAGAGAGCTGAAAATGAATTTAGATTAAAGTTCTTGTCTGGTGCACAAGCTGATACTGTGTTTAACACAAATGGCTTTCTCTTTCTTTTTATTTGCTTTATGTAAGCAATTTGCTTCCCTACTCTATTTTGAAAATTCACATTTCCCGTAGTCCATATGATGCCATTATTCATTTTTCATCATGGTCGAATTAGAATCATAGAATCATAGATTCAGATATGGTTTCCTAAGAATAGAACAATAGAATAGAATAGAATAGAATAGAATAGAATAGAATAGAATAGAATAGTTCAGTTGCAAGAGACCTTCTAGATCCTCTAGTCCTACTTCCTGACCACTTCAGGGCTAACCAAAAGTTACAGCATGTTATTGAGTGCAGTGCCCAAATGCCTCCTGAACACTGACAGGAATGGGACACCACCAGTTCTCTAGAAAGCCTGTTCCAGTGTTTGACTACCCTCAAGATACAGAAATTTTTCCTGATGCCCAGTCTGAACAGTGTCTTTCATACCTTCATTCACTCTTGCCATGTAGAAGTGCTCTGCTATTTACATATCCAAAAGAAGCAGAGTATTCATCTGGCTGCTCTTAGTCATTACGCCTTCCCAAGAGAGCAGATATGCAAAAGGGAAATAATGCAAGCGTGTGTTGGGAACAACAAATTGATGACAGCACAGGTGATATTTTCTGAATAGTGTAGTAGCTTATATTAGGTATGAGAAGTAAAAGAACAGAAAATTGTGACATTCTTTGTGCATCTGCCATTGCCAGATGGGCAATTCTTTGTGCAGTTTCTTGATGACTAGTGTCATCCTACTGAGGTGTCACCACATTTTCCCATGGAAGAGTTTTAGCATAATTTCAGTGCGTACAAAATTGAAGTTGGTAATGCCTCAGTAATGAATGCTCTATTCATGCCTCAGGGGACACAACTGAAGAAAACAGCTGTTTCTATACAAACCTTTTGTCCAAGGGCCAGGTAATATTTCTTTCAGTTCATTGTCAGTCCATGCTCATTTTTCCTCATATCTTTATTGCAGTAGGTGTCCTGGTGTAGACTGTGCTGCCTAAGCCAGAGTTCCTCCTTCTGTTTCTAAAGATGCATGCCATAGAACCAATTTTAATACTTCCATATGAGGCCTTGCATGATGTTGAGGTCAGAGCTCATGAATTAGATCACACTTTTCTGCCTGCCCCAGGTGGACCCAAGCTAAAGGTCAATAGGGGTAGCATCACCACAGATTCCTGGTGCAATTGCACATAATGAATTCATGTAGTCATAATGAGTTGCTTCATCTCTATTAAATGTCTTAGGACTCCTGATAAAATCCTACACAGCTGTAAAGATTAAGTGGTAGAATTAGAACAAGGAATGAAGTCTTGATATGTGTGTATTTTGCAGAGGAAAACATTTACACAAGACTCCTACTTTGATATGAAATTTTAAAAAACAGTGTGTGTTACCTTAAGTCCAAGAGACAAAATTTAAAGTAGGAAAGATTACCAATGAGCTTGCTAGGCCCTGCTCACTGATTTTTCTGCTAATGTCAGCTCATTAGATGGCAGCCATAGGAAGTTAGTTTCTCTATTACTTTTGGCTTATAGAAGATAAAACTAATTTTGTGGCAGACTGAGGTACAACTTCTGTGTTGTATAATACCTTCCTGCCTGTCCTGATTGTTATAAGTTACTTTCTCATAGAATCAAACTATTTCAAGATTTTTTTAATAAAGTGAGAAAGCTTTATTAATTGAGTAATTAAGTAAGCAGACACAAGCAAAACAGCGCTGGGCGGCCGGGGAGTCTCAGCTCCACCCACGGCGCGCGCTGGAGTGACAAACTATTTCATATTTGTACAGCAGAACACTGAATATTCAATTAATGCCTATACATATTCATTACCCAATCCCGCCTTCTCTCGCTTCGTATGCTGGTTAGCTTATCAGTCCTTTGCGCTTGCGCAGATTCTTCCAAGAATTGTGGGCAGGGGTCTTTGGGACGTGGGCAGTGGTCTTTGGGAGGAAGGCCGTAGGTCTTCCTCGCAGTGTATTTTTCATCTTTGGCCTGGAATGTAGTGATTTGACAGGCTTGCAGTTTCTTTATCGGCCTGAGCTAGTTTATGTTCTTGTTGTCCATTTGTTTTTCTTTCTGCCTGGGACGTGATGGTCTGGCAAGCCTCTGCAACCAGTCTCCACACATCCTTCGCCTCCTGGCCCCCCCCAACAGCACATCCTTCAGACTCAGACAACCTCCTCCCCAGCCAACAGATAACCTTGACTATATATTCCAATCTCAGTATGCAGACAACAATTTATTCTACTGTCTAATTAACTAAGCATTATTTTACACTTAACTATTTACTTGCTTGTTTCAGAGTCCCAGTTACATAGTCTCTGACAGGTTTTATTATAGATATATTCTGATAGGTTCGGGTTATTGTTCTGCGGTGAATTTGTTTTAACATGAGATCACAAGGTCTCTGTACAAATCAGGAATTTTACTTAACCCTGTGATATCACAGTCTGTTCGCTTAACCACATGTCTCAACCTTTGTTATTGTGTAACTTCCCCCTCCTTACTCAATGAACAAATATTCACAATTTATTACACTGATGAGATCTGTTTTCTGGATAGCAAGCAGCTGAGTGATGTCTCAGTCCCTGGTGGGTCTACAAGGATTCTGCCACACAAGCAGGTTCTCCTGTGTTTTTACTATTTAATGAGCTTTCTTGTTACTTTTCAATGCATGTAATAATGGTTTTTAAATATGACCCGTACCATCAAACCTGCATTTGTTTTCTTGTGAGAATATGAACCAGAATCAGGTAAGTTGACTGTGAACTACCTGAGCATTTCCTTTCTGGAATAACCAACAGGCTCTTTAGTTATAACTTCTAAAGCAGAAGGCTCAGAGGCCAGCTTTCTGCTTGCTGTGAGGAAGATAGGGTTAATCTTTCTCATGTGTTAGCATTGGCTTTCCCTTGGGAGCTGGTATAATCTCTTTCCAGGTAAAGAAATTCACACTTTATCACCCTCAAATCACTGTGTTCAGAAAAGTGCAAAGGGCTGCGTGCCTCTTCAAGAGGAAGGGAGAGAGATTTATTGTCACTGCTTTTCCTTTCTAAAGCGGATGCCAGGTTTCCATTCCTGCTGCTGCTTCAGGCTTTGTTGGAGTCCAAATGAATGTGCAGCCCTGCTGCTGTTAAAGCAGCCTGCTCGAGGACCCAGGTGAGGCTGTTACCTGTCACAGGGAGGTGGTGACATTGCCTCTGAGAGCTGTTGCTTCTCTCTGTGGAGCTCTAGTATTTTTGCTCCTGGCATCTGGCCTAAAGTTTGCCCAGGCTGAGAGCAGCCGTAACCACTGGTGATTTGTAGATAGTCCACACGATAGCAGTTTGATCAGTGATTGCCAGGGGACAGATACTCATGCCAGGAAAGGGCAGCCTTTGGCAGACTACACAGAAAAGCTGAGGATTGATGGCAGAGAGACTGAGTTATCCTGTCATCAGTCTAATTACAAAGGGTTTGATCATCTCTAGGAGAGGAGGGGAAATGCAGAAAAGCTTGTGAGAATTTTTCCCCATTTAGAGACATCCAGGTCTTGCTTCGGGTGCCATAAATCAGGCTATTGTAAGATTTATTTGTTTAATACAGAATATAAATGTAACTTTAACTCTCTACGTTCATAAGGAATTCCATCTGCATGTTGCAGGATGCAAAGAGTCTGTGCAGATGCTTGCCTGGCTCATTCAGTTGCACCAGAGCCCTGGCTCTGACCCCAGATAGAGCATAGCACTGTATTCCCCTATAAAATAAATCAGGAGCATTTATTCATCTGAGATTTTTGTCATCACTGCTGTTATGAACAGGAGAAATTGTGCATGCATGTGTGGTCCTGCCTGAAGTCACATCCTTCTCTTATACAAGTCATTTAATCTGCTTCAGGATTGGAGGGAAGACTGTTAGTACCATGTTAAGACTGTACAATGTTAAATTGTACCTGAATAATATGTAACTGCTTTTTAATAGCCATCTATAACTTCTTGTCATTGTTACCTATATTTTGGAATTGCAAGTGCACAGGTTGTGCAGCCTGTACATGGCTGTAAAGTGCTAGCAGATCTTATCTGTTCAGCAATGAACATATCTGCGTAGGATGCATAACTACAAGGAACTCAAAATCAGACTGGGAAAGACATGAGTCAGATCCTTTAACCAGTACAAATAAGCTAAGAGGTCAAATTAAATATTTGCCATTCTTAAGTATTATTACTCCATATTATGTGGGAATGGTAAATTTTAAAACTTAAATTCACTTTCAGTGAACATTTGTAGGAGTAAACATCTTAGGTCTTGCCAGACATTTAACATAAAAAGGAAATGAAGCAATGAAATTTTAATTCCAAAATGGTAAGATTTTTTTTTTTTTTTTTAATCCATAATAGCCAGATTCCTTGTAAGAGCTGTATTTATCTGTAGTTTCACTTTTTCTACAAAATGATAATTTAGAAGATTATGTAGGTGTAAAAACAGTGCTGTATTGCAGTTTTAGCCATGTGTTATGAACAGAGTGAATAAAGCAATCTAATTTTTTACTACTAGGTTTGAATGAATTTGTGTATGATATTTACTTTGAAACTTCCTTTTGAACCCAGATCAATGACTTTAAATCAGCAGGACTGACATACCTAAGTCGTAACACTGACATCTTTGTGCTGGTGCCTCAGTCACTAATTAGTACTGTATTGATCTTTATTTTGTATGTGATGGTGATTCCTAAATACTATATTTTTCTCTTAAGCATTATAAGAAATATCCCTGCGTATAAATATCGTTTAACTTAGAAATAATTGGTTGGCAATTTGAAATGAAATTGATGCTAGAGGGCATTGTTAATGATATGAAACATCAGAAATCTGTTGCTACCTTACTCTTGAAGTTTTATTTTAAAAATGACATTTGTACTGATTTTCGTATTCTTGCTTTCTCATAAAAACTTTAAAGGGTGAGTTATCATTTTACAGGCTGCTTGTAGCTTAGTACTTAATGTTTTATTTTGCAGACTGTTTCGATAGCTGTTTTAAGTTGTCATATCTTTGTTCCTTGGATTTCACTACCATGTGGAGAAATTGGCTAGTAAAGCAAGAAAAGTTGGTTCTTATCAAACCAAATTCTAATGCCTCTGTGAAGTTGTATTGGAGCACTAAGACATCCAAACCACTCAGATGATGAACCGTGCACTCTTTTAAATGAGTTTGTGTACCTACAAAGCATACCACGACCGAGTGGTAGGAACTGGCAGCCGAACTGGAGACCCTTGAGGTTGTGTGGTGTCTCCTTCCTGCAGAGCCTGGTGCCTCGCTAGGGATAACAGGCTCTGGTTATTGTGCAGCTCAGCTGCCCCAGGAGAAGCCCAGCAAGGCTGTTGTGTGTGCACTGCTTCCTGCTATCTCTCTTTGGAGGTGTCTTACCTTTGTGGCACACAGCCCACCTGAAAGACCCCCAGGGTACACTCTCCAGCAACCTGACTTGTCCCCATCATATCCATCCCTCCTCTCTAAGTCCTTGTGACTGCATGGGTGAAAGGTGAAAGATGTAGATCTTGCTGATTTAAATAAACCCAGCAGCACCCTTATGAAAAACTAGCTATGTAGCCTCTACATCTCTGTTTGCATGAAAGAAATTGTGCTGTCTTTACTCTTCTCCCTGGGAGTTTTGTGTATGACTGGAATTGGAATTCAGGTTTTGGTTCTCCATTAATTTCTCAGCAGGAAAGAAAAATGGATTTTATAGATTTTCAGTTAACCATTAGGAAGACATGAAACTGTCATTCTCTATAACCTAGTGGTACAAATATGGGCAATTACCTTTTTGGCATTGCCTCTTGGGAATAATACAGATCTATTACTTTAACCCATTCCTAGCATAATTCATATGCAGCTATATATTATAGATGCTGCTTTTCAGTGACAGAACTACGTGCCACAGCAGCACAAGACTTCATTTGCCAAAAAGGATGTCATCATTCTTAATAAAAAGACAGCTGTCCTGATTCTGCTGTCATTCATAAGGATTTTACACCATCGTCAATTTGATAAATTAATCTCTATTGCTAGTACGATTCAGAGAATTAGACGAGAATTAGACTTTTGGTATTGCCGTTTCACTTTTTTATTTTATTTTATTTTATTTTTATTTTATGCTTCATATTTGACTTCATTCTTTCACCCTATCCTCATATTTAATTTTATTTGCACTTTTGATGAACTAGCTAGTTGGAGCTCAGCACATTATTTAGGGTTGGAAAGGAAAAGGAAGAGGAAGAGGAAAATCTTGTCTGGCAAAGTGAGGTATAGAAAAACCTTCAGGGAAAAATGGTCCTTTCTGAAGACTACATGAATGAAAAAGTTTCAGTTTCCTGAAGTTGTGTAAATTTCAGGAATGAAGTACTAAATGGCCACGTTCCTGCATAGAAGTCTAATGCTTGTTTATTTAGGATCAATATGCATGAAGTAAGGGCTTGCATTTTTTTGTGAAATGGATGTGTCTGCCTTTTGCAGTCTATTCCTTTGAGACCTGTTTGTATGTGACCATTATAGACTGCAGTTTTGATTCTAGTCCAGCGCAAGGGAGGATTGTGGCTGTGTGATTTGTTTTGTTTTGCAGTCTCTTCAGGCAAGAGATTATTTTTGCAGATCAACTCAGAGATACACTAACTAGGAAAGTTCATATCATCTACTTAATTTAGTGCTAATGTTCTGCACGTGTTCTTTAGATTCATACAGAATTACAAAACTATTATATTATACACAGTATTTGGTGCTAATTGCCAGGAATAAGGCTATATTATCAGCTTCCTTTAGCAGTTCCTTTTTGAGAGTATTTGATTTCCATGTAAATCTGTTCCGATCAATCTGTTGCTAAGAAACAGCCATGGCTGATTTTTTGGTAAAAGAGAAAGTTAAACTCTGAGAATAAATGAGTATCAACCAAAATTAGAGAATTATAAGTACTAACGCTATTTAATGGTAATATATAAATTACAACAACACAGGAAGCCACGTGGTTAATTGCAAACTGAATATACTAAGTGCTTTAGAAAATGATAGGAAGCTGCAAAGAGTTAAACAATCCAAAAAACAAGACAGTGTAGATGAACCTGGTGAGCAAAAGAGAAAAGATTACAAAGACAGAGGCACAACTCTTCATACAGAAGGAGACAAATAAATAAGCAGAGAAGGCACATCAGAAAAAATAAAATAGTGAAGAATACTTAGCAAAGGTCTCAGGCATTGCAGAAGCTCTTTGTGAAAATATTCTCTGCAACATCTTGAAAAAAAGAGCCCTGCAGAATAGACACTATGGTCCTTCCAATATTTTGGCAAAACCTCTTTGTGTTTTCATGACCAATTTCACAGTTATTGTATTAACTGTGAACTTTTAGTGACTTTTTCAGGTCTGCAGTAGCAAAACAGCCAGAGCTTAGCTTGTAATGTGGCCAGCTCTGGGATGGCTGAGCTGGCTGGTCTTTCACTCAAAAAAAAAAAAAAAAAAAGTGAAATGACACAAAACTTTGTCTTACAGTGAGTGTCATGTAACTAGTACTTTCACTAATGAAAGCTTCAGAAACAATTAAGATGGGAGGCTGGGGAGGGGTGCGGGGGTGAGGGTGGATTTTTGGTAAATATTCAGTGAAATAAGTTATATTCTAGTAGAAAAACCCACTATAGACTTTGGAGTCCTACATTAATGGTGTGTTTCTCACCTGTCTATACATCTTAGTTCTGCAGCCTGGAAAACTAAACTGCCAATGCAGTGAAATCTATGTATTTTATTTATATAATTGAGCTGAATATCTGTTCACTTTTGAATTGGCATCAGTCAACATCTGAAGTGCCAAAGTGTTTTCCATAAGACCATTCAAGATCTACCTATATGGTATCATGGAAGATTAGGGCTGGAAAGGAACCGTTCTTCCCTGTCCGAAGCCTGTATCTACTACACTTGTATCTTTCCCAACAGTTGTTTGCCTGCCATAGCTTTAAGATCTCCAGAAGTAGAAATATCTGAACTTTTTAATGAGCAGTTCCAATGACCAAGGGAAGTTTTGTAACATTTCACCTCAGCCTTACTACAAAAAAAATTATCACACAACTCCTGAATCCCATTTAGCATGATATAAATATTGTTTTCTTCCATTTGCAAAAGTCTTGAAGGCTCTCCTTGTGAATGTCCTGAGATATCTCTTTAGAATAAAAAAAATCAAATTCTTCACTTTTTGTTAGGTTTCTCTAGAGTATTTCTAGAGATTTTCCATGTCATGTTTTCAGCTGATCTGCTTGGATAGGAAAGGCCTGTAGATTGTGCCTGTGTACTCCAGTAAACTAATCAGGGAGAGTTTAAAGAAAGGAATAAGTTTCATCAGCAACGCATAAATAAATAAATAAATAAATAAATGATCCGAACAAATTATCAAACAAAAATATCAGCAAACATTTCAACAAAATCTAGCATATCCATCATATTTTCTCACTGTGTTTAGCTATATCTCTCTAAACAGACTTTGCAAATTTATTCAAATTGACTATTCCAGATGGCTTTGCTGTTCTCTCAGAGAAAGACTAACTATGGAGAAATTTGTCTTGCTTCTCTACGCTTTGTATTTGTCTTCTATACAACAGAGGACCATTCCCAGTCCTAGGAATGGGAATGTAAACCCTTAGATTATTTATGAGAAATGTTGAGTAAGCAATTTTTAATTAAATAGTTTTTAAATGAAATGAAAAGCAACAAGGGTCTAATTTGGGGTGAATTATTCTTTCTTGTTTGATGCCAAGAGCAAGCACATTCCGGCTGATCTTGTTTCTTATTGCAGTGATTTTTCACTGTAGTATTTTTGAAGGATTGTAATTTTACCCATGTTTCCTAGATATCTAAACCTGCAGGTGGCTATAATAAATGGTCTTGGTGATCTATATTAAAAAAGATAAATCATTTTTCCTTTCCTTCTTTCACATTTTCTGCTGACCTGTATCCTTACTTTTCTGGCTCACATACTTATATTGATTAATACACCACATCCGTGCTAGATTTTTGTCTCAGATCTGTGTTTCATTTGACTACCAATAATGAGAGGCCATAAATTCCTCGTTCTTTAAGATAGGGCACATCATCTGAGCTGCAGATACTGTGAACGTGTTCATGGGGTGGTGGGCAGCTGTACATCCACCATTTATACTACGGCTGAAGGAGATCCTGCCTGCAGCGCTGGGCTAATCAACAAGCTAAACAAAGCTCTTTGCGCTGCTTCCAAGATGGGAATAATAGTACCATGTACCTTGCAGAGGATGAACTGTGAGGATTTATTGGTCATGGTGCTTAAGATTTTGAAGGTATGTACCAGACTGCAGCTGTTATTCAAGTGCCTAACTGGCTGAAAGGAGAAAGAAATCAGCAACCTCTGTGCCATGGGATGGGGCTTTGCTGATGGCATCCTTGGGAACAATCAGCCCTGGAGCTGAACAGAGTGGGTTATGCACCTTCCCTCTGGCGCAGACCACCCTGGAAAAAAATGTATGTATTAGAGACCTTGTCTTTCTTCCTACATGGGTTTGCAGTGCTACAAAGTAGGTTTCTTGGGTGAATGACCTTGACAGCCTGTCCCAGACCTGGACATCTGTACATCTGTCCCTTTGTTCCATAGGTTGTGTGGTTTCTGGGGAGTCACTTGCTTTATGAAGTGGTCCATTAGGGGATCCTAGGGTGTATTCCTTAGCTGGAAACCTCCCTTGTAGATATTATGACTTCTGGAATGCTCTAAGCTTTGCATAAATAAATGTGTGAATGTGTGTATACATGACAATGTATATTTGGGGGTTTTATGATCAACTCATGCATGAAAAAAAAAAAAAAAAAAAAAAAAGCAGTTAATTGGCACTGACTGGGACTCTTTCACAATCATGCTCCAGAATAAAGCTGAATGTAACAAATAAGCAGCTGTGGCTTTTAAATGTAAAGCCACAACAAAAAGGCCTGATGAAATAGTTGAGTGGCTAAAATCTGTGCACAGCCATTTCAGTGGAAATTATCCAGATTATATGTTCTGTAGAGGAGTCAGGCATCTGAAATAAGTTTTCCAGCAAGAAGAATGTGCTTTTTAGGCGAAAGGCATTTAAGTTACTGTGACTGACCTTTCACACCTAACAACACTGAATATTTGGCACTATAAAGTTTTCTAACGCACCTTTTATTTAATTACAGTCATGCGTATGTTTTGCTTAAACTATTCCGTGTAAGAAAGAAAATAATCTGTCACTAACTTACTTTGTCTGCAGGAATGTGATACAGTGAGAACTAAACAATTTGGTCTTCTCATGGATCTGCAACAAATAAGGAAAGACAAAACATTGATTTTCATTTGAAAACAAATGCAAAACACTCTGGGGACTTGATCACCCAGGTGAAATGTTATGTCAAAGTAGCGTGGTTCCATTATGATTTCCAAACAAACGTCTCCCCTTTGTTCTGCAATTGTTGTAGGTGAACTGATTCCTGTGGGGTGCTTCTTGAGTTTAAACCTCTATTTCCAGCCAGTTTTTCCTGCAAGAGATCTCTGAGGAGTCCTCTTTCTTCTGTAATTCTGAGACTGTTGGAAAGGGAGTCTCTGAATCATGTGCTGACTGGAGGCATTAGTCTGCTGTGTATGGGGAAGTTTTCTTGCTCTCTGGATCAACATCCATTCTGGTTCCCCTGACTTCCTGGGGGCATGCTCTTGGATGGGAACTGAACTTTTTGGGCAGCATCAGAACGTTTTTCTTACTTCACTTATCAAGAAGCAAGAGAGTGCAAGCTTAAACAAGCATTGGTGGGTGCACATCAGTTAAACAGATTAATGATACCTGTCAGAAGATGTGAAATTATTTATCCTCTAAACACCCAAGCCTGGCAAGTCTCAGTTTTCTGAGTCACAATTTTAATGCCTACAATGTAGTATTTGGCTCAGCGTGCTGCACCAGGGTAGAAGGGCATACACTGTTTGAGCTCTGAAGAACAGTGTCCTTCTTCAGCAGAAGCAAGGAGCATTATATTTGGGTGCAGTGCTGTTTGGGGTGATCTTATTCTTGTATTTCCTTCACCACAAGCAGAGGAGTATCAGCCCCATAATACTAATTTGGCAACTAAGTATGGCAGTGACTAGTGAGATGACAGCAATAAGGCTAACACTAATGGCTGTGTTCTGGGGACATGGCAGGGCTGGGAGCGAGACAAGAAGGGTTGGCTGGAAGGCGAGAAGAAGCAAGAAATGCTATTGCTCTGCTCAGCTGAACTGCTGAGGAAGCATAGGAGCACCATGCTATGAGTGTTCCCTCATTAAAAGTAGTAGAAGCTGCAAAGCAAAGAGCATCATTTTAACAAGCGCACTCTGGATTTGCAGAAGAGTCTGAGTTTACTTTGAACAGCTCCACCAACCAAAGTGAGACCAAACTGGTTTCTCCTTGGGAAGCTTATTCAGCTGGCTTTGATTTTTTTTTTTTTTTTTTTTTTTTTTTTTCTCCTTGTGTTCTATTCATGCCTCTTAATTCAATTCTCTGTATTCAGCATGCAGCATTTTAAGAGACCAATAACATAAAGTAATGTTGCAATAATTGCATTACCTTCTATTAGACTGGGCTCCTTATTCAGTCTAAAAGAACTGAATAAACATTATTCAATATCACAGTTACCTACAGTTGTTGAATTTAGGAATGCAAAGGAATATTCAAAGTAATGTTTGTAGCAGTGGTCAGAAAAAAAGTGCACCAAGTCATGAATGATGAGTTGTCTTTTAGATGAGTTGTCTTTTAGAGAGAATGAAAGATAAAACAGGGATTCAAGGGTTGAGCTAAAAAGATGCTATTTCTGGTAAGAAACATGAATCTTAGCTTGCCAACAAGCGAATTTGTATCTCTCATCTTTCTGAAGCAGAAAAAATAAATAAATTACCTTTTAATCCTGGGGAAAAACAAAGAAGCAAAAACCACTACAGCAAATATGGGAGTCTTAGAGGGAAATAAATCATAAATAATTGATTTTTTAGAACAAGGTTTTTAACTATTGAAAAAATACACCCCACCCAAAAGGAGAAAGAGAGAAGATTCAGTATGGCTTTAAAATCCAGCAGAGGTGATGCTTACTGACATGACATGCACTTACAGGCCTGCTTTTGACTGGATGGTCTGCCATTACCTTACATCCCTGCTTGGACTGCTCCTTGTGCCTATGGGAACAAATATCTGAAGAAAGAAGGGCCAATGCTAGCACAACATCATTTGAGGAATCTTCCTTGCACTGAGCGCCATTTGTCATGGAAGGAGCCATTGTCATTAAGGCATCACAGCACAAACGTCATCTCTATAAACAGTCCTCTACTTTAGCTGCTTTTTAACACCCAGCTAAGCAGATGTGTCCCTGTAACTACACAGCTCCAATCATAAAGTTAAAATTGTCTGGTTTTTTTGTTTGTTTGTTTGTTTGTTTGTTTGTTTTTGATAACTACTACTCCTATTGTCTCCCAGCTTGGCTCAACCCTTCATAGTGACTTCAGGGATAATTCAAGTGATGTGTGACACAGAGAAGGGTGTTGCAAGGGGCATGCAGGATATTGCTGTCTTCAAGAGCACTTGTTAGAGTTCAGAGGGTATGCACAGAGTGGATTGCTTACATCTTCAACACAGTAGGTGAAGGGAGAAGTAGATGGACACAGTGATTGTGACCATCTAAACTAAAGTCTGAAAATATGTGCTTGCAAGGCCATGCCAGGTGCAAACCATAACCATATGTTCCTTCTGATTCTGTATTTCAGAACGTTTTTTTTTTTTTTTTTTTTTTTTTTTTTTTTTTTTTTTGAGCCTGCTTAGCTGAGTCATGTTATTATTCACTTTGGGGAAGGTCATGTGGATTATTTCAGTGGCAGCCAGTAGTCAGATGTGTTACCATAGCCAGCTACCTAAGTATTTGCAGAAATCTGGAATAAGGCAGAGCAAAACCTAGCCCCAGCAAATAACACTGTGAGTAGATCTTGGTAGCATGCATGCTAAAACTGCATTAACTCTGATGGCAAAAAGAACAGCAGGAAAGGATGTATTTTATGATCATGAACCTCTTTCTTTTGGCCAGAAATAGCAGCACTCTTTCTGCTCGTCCTCATACCATGTCTATGAGGTTCATTCACAGCCTAGGAAGTGGGGAGTATTTAGGCTTTTTCATAGTGTGCCAGTTTAGAATATAATTGTTTTTCTTACATGCCACTGTTTTTTTGTTTGTTTGTTTGTTTGTTTTCTCTGATATCTGCTTTTTTTATATACATGCAGAAGTGATTTTTCTTAGGTCTAGACCATGCACAATGGGCAGTTTTTTAGCTTAACATCAGAGAGAGGAGAAATTCAGCCCTGCAGAGTGTAGCTCTTATCTTTCTTCTCCAAGGCAGCCTACCATTTCTCATCTGGGTCCAGCTTCTGTTTTAAGATAAGAAACACAGTTTAAAAGTGATATCTAGTGAAGATGTTGGGCAGCACATGTGAAGTTAGAGAAAACCTCTGCAGTTTTCTTAAAAGGTCAAGCTGACTGTGAGTCTGCTATTGGCAATAGCTAATGGCTACTGACAACCCATGATTTTCACTTCCAACAAAGACATTTTGTGCAAAATTTTCATATTTTGGATGTGAAATCTACAGTAAATTTGATTTAAAAAAATCTATAATAGGTGCAATTATCATACTCATTCTGCCTTTGACAAATAATGAAGTGACCCCATTTAATCTCCATGACACCACACTTCAAAGTACTTTAAGAAATTATCTTTTGATTTGAGCTTAGTGCAAATTCAGAAAAGAGCTGCTCAAGTTTCTTGTCAGCACAAATGATGGGCTCATCTTGCATTCTGGAAAATGGTTTTGCATTACTGGAATATCATTCAGAGGCTGCTGCTGTGAGGAGTGAGCTGCAATGCTGGCCTGTAATTGTATTGTGACTTAGTGCATTCAAAAGAAGAAATGCAACTTCACAGAAAGTGTAGTCTGGCATACAAGCAAATATGGAAACATTTTGTGTACCAGTTTGTTCATATTCACTAAAAGGTCCCAGCAAAGAGAATGTTTGAAAGGATGTGAGCTCAGCTTGCCTCTGATACACAAAAATTTCCATCTGTTGAGTTCTGTTTGGCTTAACTAGAGAAGAAATACACAGTAAAAGGAAATAGGATTTTTGAATCTGAACAACTGTTTCCAAAGACTCATTGCATGAGCCAATTAGCTTCTAATAAATGAGAGAGGACACCAAGGGACACAGCACAAAGTTCCCAGAGTTGAATTTTTCTTAGAGTATTACATACTTACTGAGGAATCACCCCATTTTCCACATTTTCCTCAGCTACATCAGCGAGCTGAATATACACGGAACCTATTTCATGCCACAAGGAAGACTAGCTTTTACCAGTTACCTTAATTGAGTGAATAGATTTATAGAACAATTGTCTACTTTTCACCTGCAGCACTTTGCAACTTATACTGACTGAAAAAATAATTCACCACACAAAAATGGGTTGTAGAGTAGTAAGAAATGATTTGATGAATGGAATAAGTTTCTATTCATTATACCACTCTAACATCCAGAAATGTGTAATAGACATTTTTCCTTGCCATCACTACATGTATAATGGAAGCAAAAAATGACAAAGGAGCCTCCTCCTGTGCAGCAGAGAACAACAAGACTGAAAAGGACTTAAGAGATGTGCGTCTATTAAAGTACAGAGGCAAGAGATTTTGTCCATTTGCTGCAAGAGAAGGGATTTGACCCTCATACAAAATCTGTATTAGGACTATATATATGTATAAAAGGACTGTATTTTCCCAAGAAAATGTGTATTTGCCTGCCTGTTTTTTGGTGCCATTAGCTTGACATTCAGAAATTTGAGAGACCTAAGGATGATCTCTAGAAAAAAACTGAATGCAGTTTTAAATGGATTTGCACGCTAATTCTACCACACACAACTCCCATTCACCTGAAAAACGTGTTGTGACTTCACATAAGTATCTTGCATGCCATCTGAGGGACCCTTTCCCACAGTTTGCTAGGTTCTGCACTTCATTAGAGAAATCTTCACCAAAAACTCTTACTCCTGGCAGCTTTCCTAGTAGAATCAATCTCAGTGATCAGTAATGACAAAAACAGCCTTGGTATTAGTATTTCACTTGATAAATTGCAGAGATCTAGGCTTCACTTACATTTGTCAACAGTGACTTTCCAGTGAAGTGCAAGGCATTTGAAAAATTACCTCTAATGTTTCAGGCTGGGGGGGGGGGAGGGAAGTACTTTTTCAAACTATGAGAACATTTCCCTCATGCACTATTAAACCAACTGGGGAGAAGGGAAAGCGGGACAGGGGTGGGAGTATGCTTGAGCCTCTAAAGCTACGGTTGAATACCCACATGCCAAATTATTTAAGTTTTATTCCTTTGAGCCGTACCATGTAATGATAAAGTGTTCCTGTTATGATACAGCGCACCACAAAACAGTAAGAGAGTCTAAATTTCCTTTTTATAAAACTGACCTTTCTTGGCTGCTGTGTCTGGGCCTGCCCTCATTCATTACTTGTGTGTATATTGCGTTGCATCCTCCTCATCTTCTCTTACATCTTCCATGATGTTTCTACATGATCTGCTGTTGTCTCTATGTCCCCCATCTCTCCTGCAAACACAGATGCTATCTGTGTGCTGGTGTTACTTGGATCTGTCTTGCCTCTGTATAGTTCTCTTCTGTCCAACCTAAAGCTCAGTTTGGGACATTTTGCAGAGGAGTGGCTGGTGACTTGGAGTAAACAGCTGTTTGGCTTTGCCAGGATCATCTGTGCTTCCCCCTTCTTTAGGGAGACAATTGCCCCATCTATGAGTTCTGCTGGTAGGGCAAACACAGGTGTCATCTGAGGATGCCATTCCAGGACAGGCATGTCAAGAGGGTGAATCATTCCATCTGTTGCTAGCATAATCTATTAATTGTTAAAATCAGAAGAAGTGAATGCCACACCAAAAACACAGGTTAATGTGGATGGAAAATGGTCTGACATGTAGCATGTACGATCTCTGCTGGCTCTTTAGTGGACAGTTTAGGCAACATGTTGTCACTGCTAAATGGTGACTCTGGTTTTCTTTGAATATTGGCTGTATACTGGAAGATGTAATGGAGAATTTAAACAGCAGTGTTAGATCACAAGATTTCAAATGGTATCTGCACTGATCTTGCCATTAGTTCAAAAGCCCCTGTAGCTCACAGAAGTGGAGCATGCTGCTAAGCATTTTTTTATTATTATTTACTTACAAGGTTTTAACACCATTGTGCTTTCTTGGAAGCATAGAGTACACAGTGAAAACAAAACAAAGCAAAACAATAACAACAACAACAAAAACTGTCATTAAATTACTGATCAAAATAAACCTCTTTCTGGAATGTGACTAGTCTCAGGTATGGATGAAGCCTCAGGAGCCAGAGGAATATTATCCTGTTCTGAAGTAGCACCTGTGCAGTGACTCCAGATCTCACAGTAGTGTGAGATATGCCTTTCCCACTACTCTGAGCACATACTCTGCACCTTCTGTGACTGTCTACATTGTCCTCTTGATTTTGGCTCCCAGCCATTTTGTCTTTCAGAAATGACGCAGTTTCCAAGTTTAGGATGAGCCCATCTTCTCTCTGTCTTTTGTCTTGTTATAATGCCACCTCAAAGAGAAGGCAGGTGTTTCCCCAGGTTTGTGGGAAAAGGTATTATTGCTCTGTGATCTGAGAAAGTCTTAAGGTAAAAAATTATTATGTGTATTTCATACCTTATTTAGGGATATTTCTCAATAACAGACTATGCGGGACCCTGACTTATTTAGTCTAGGTGATCTACCAATGCAAAAATCTACTTCACATTCCAACTCCTAATGGCCTACCATGGTGTTTTTTTTGTTTATTATTTTTTTCTTTCTTTCTTTCTTTCTTTTTTTTCCTTTCTTGTTTTCACCCCTATTTCTCCATCTCCACCCAGACATATAAAATTCCTGAGGTAGAGAAATGTTCTGAATTAAGGCAAATCTTTGTTTCTAATTTTAGGTCCTTCTTCAGTTATCAGCAATGATGATGATTCAGCCAGTCCTCTCCATCACATCTCAAATGGCAGTAACACTCCATCTTCTTCTGAGGGGGGTCCTGACGCAGTCATCATTGGGATGACAAAGATTCCTGTCATTGAAAATCCTCAGTACTTCGGCATTACCAACAGTCAGCTCAAGCCAGACACCTGTAAGTACAAACAAATATATGTGTTCGAATCATTCATTTTTCATGTGCAAGTGCTGGGGCTCCTTAACAGAGCTAACAGAAAAACAAAAACAAAAACAAAAACAACAAAAAAAAAAGTCTAAATTCCTGGGAGTGGAAAGGTGGGGTTAAAATATATGCAGTTTGTTAAAAATACATGGGATGAACTGCTTTACATCTGTCAAAGCCAAATTCAGCCCTTGTAATGATTCAATTAAGTCATCAGTGTAATGCCCAAAGCCCAGTCCATATTCCATCAAAGACACTGGTAGCCTTTCCATTGATTTCAGTGGTCTTTAGCCAGTCTTGTGCACTGAATGCTTTCCTGGGACAAAACAAATGCTGGGTCAAATAGAAAGTCGGTATTGTTACATACTCACTGCTTTCATTTTGGTAATGAACATAACCTAATTTTGAAATGCGAGTATTTGTAAAGGTATAAGAATAATGAGGACTAAAAAATCCATTATTTTAACTTAATTGTATAATTCAATCTCTGTAACTGGAAAAGATGTTGAAAAACAGGGCAGGAGGTTGCTCAGTGGACAATAGATGTCACATGCAAATTATTTCATGTTCAGTTAGAAGCAGATGAAATGTCAAAAGATACAAAGAGTTAAAAATAATTAACTCTTTATAGTTAAAAAAGAATATCCCTAACTGCAGCTACTACTCTTTGGTTGTAGAAATAGATATGTGAAATGTTGATTTTTGAACCAGCAATTAGTGTTGCAGCAGATAACTGAAAAAAGAAAACTAAGTGGTATTGTGATTAATAACAACTGCAGTACTGATTTTTATTTTTCATCAGTATATTTTGTTTTTTAAGTATATTAGCCTTCTTTGTATGTATTTGTGTTTGTGTGTGTATGAATATACATACATTTGTGGAGTGTCCATGGATGACTGATGTGTTTCTCTGGGATGTCAGTCCAGAGATTTCCGGTGCAACTGCTGAGCATTGGGTGTGCAACTAAGGGATGCTACAACCTATTTGTATCATACCCAGAATGATACAGCTTCAAAACACAAATTGTTGTTTAGGGGCTTACTGCCTAAATCAGAAAACTTTGCCTCCAAATTTGCAAAGTTTAAATTGCATGATAGGAATCTTGCTTAACCTGTGAATGAGCACTTGCATGCATATACACATGCATAATCTCTAAGGTTGTAAAGACTGATAGTGGACTACTTAATTTTGAATATTGACGCTCATCTACATCTCGATTTATACTTAAGCACAATCCACAAAAAATGATCCTGCCATGCAAGATGAAGGATTTTTCTGCTGTTATTATATATCCCTGATGTTCCTTTAGTATGTTTTGTGTGTGTGTGTGTGTGTGGCACTATTTTATGATTAGAAGTGCCCCATTATCTCTTCCACCAGAGCATATTTGTATAATTTGGCTTAGCATATGTGGTGGGATGCATTAAATAATCACTGATTTGCCGATACTTGATCAGGACAAGGAAAACTTTATACAGATGCATTGTGATTAGAACATTAATTCCTGTGAAAAATAGAAGCCACTAGGGACTCAGAAATGGGCAACATGCCCACTAGAGCTCTTTAATGTTATATAAAAGGCCATGCTTTTAAATATGAGGCTACTGTACCTCCGTTCCCAGCTGCATTAGACAATGTTATAATTGTTTAAATAAACATCAGTGACTACAGAGTATTTCACTTTCAACATTAATGTTGAAACAACATACATGCTGTTCTGAGGAAAAAATAACACAAACTGTACCAAAACACAAAATTCTCTCACATTTAGTAAGCTGCACATTAAGTACAATCACATTAAATCACAGCTGAGTAGTGCTAAGTAGGTCCTGATCCTAAAAATACGTAAGTCTGTGTTTGGTTTTGTGTGCTGCAATGAAACCCACGGTGTCAGGGAAATTAATCACAGTACATGAAGTTCAGCATAAATGTTTGCAGGATGAGGCTCAAGACTTTGCTTTGGTGCTCCAGGGAGACATATGGGGCTGATGCTCTGCATTTTGCCACATCTCCATGGTGGTCCCAGTCTTTTTGTTTTATTGTTGTAGCAAAAAAAAATAAGGTAAACCGTGGCAGTATATAAACCAGGACATATTTCTCCTACCACACTAAGCATCTGTCCAATAAAGAAGGTAATACAAATTGTCTGGGATAAAAATGGTCTTCCCATGAATGATTTTGCATACTCTCTCCTTCTGTCTCTCTCACTCACTGTTAGTACAAAGCTGTACTTGTCCTTTCTTAGCCTGCCAGCTTCCTCCTGATGTGCATATCTGGTATTTATAAAGCTCTAAGTTAAGTACCTCTCTTACCTTTTTCCTGTTTACAATAATGCCAGCTCCAGATATCATCTGGTTTCATCTTCAGCAAGATAATTAACATTTATGGTTATTTCCTATCTGATCTAAATTCCATTGTCTGCTAGCATTAAACACAGCAACTACTGACAGTCATGCTGGAAACGATTCTTAAGTATTTACTGTATGCTGTTCTGTGGACGAAGGTGAGACTTTGAGCTAGATGAAGGTGTGTGCAGATTGAACTGCAGTTTTCACAGGAATTGAAAGAGTACATCTGCTCTGAGTAGCAAGTAGAGTTTCCTTATCAACATAACAGGTATTCTGACTTCTCTACAGATAATCATTTCCAAGTACATTGGGAAGGATTCAAAGTGCATGTGTTTAAAAGAAAATCAAACAATGTTTTGTGACCGATTTCATTTGAAATTCCACCACTGGAACAGTAAATTGCTACTTTAGCTACTAATTAAATCCTAAAAAGTGATGGCTTCTAAGGAATCAAAGTCTCAGGCTAAAAGTTGTAGCACGTCCCTGCTCCTGAGACACAGCCTTCAAGGTGGGAAATGCAAACTGATGAAGACCAAAGCCCCAGTGACTTCAGGGGCTGGCTTCCAGTCATCACTCAGAAGGACTGAATTTCTATCCCATGTTTCAGCCCAAGTGCTCATATGCACCTGCAATTGGCATAACTTTAGGAAATTACCCTTCATCCTCCAACAGGTACTGTTTGATATTTCCATTTCCAAGTGCCCACCATCTTAACTATCCATTTGCCTTGCTAACAAACTCACTTATGCTGCTTTGGCACTTCTCTATCTGCCAACCTGTCCCAACACTCCTGACTCTTCTTTTTTCTGCTGTGGACCATTGTTTACTTCTTGCTCATATGCCACTCCAATATCGTGACTATTTCTACTTTGGAAGTTTAGAGTATGTGGTGCACTGACATGTTTCAGACACATACCAGACTTCTTGGTCCTTTCTGTATGAAATCAATTGGTAATTCCTGTTGGTGGTACTTAGCTAACAGTGACAACTGTTATTTCAGATGTGAGAGAGTTTACCACCTGGAGATGGTGAAACACTCCTTGCACTTAATTCATTATAAACCACATTGTGTTATATTAGCATCAACCTGCAAACCTTTTGCACAGGAATTACCAACAGTATTCAATTGCTGCTGTTGAAAATCAGGCCATAACTTTCTAGTGAAGTAATACTCTCAGGTGCAGAGACCCTTCATGGATGGCAAACCTTGAAAAGATTTTTCTCCTCTGAAATCAAATGAATGATCTTGTGGGCATGGTGGCTAACCATTGCTAAAAGTTTGGCTTCGCTAATCCTGTGAGATGTCACAGCACCTTATCTATTTGATCTTTTCATTAATACCACAGTATTTCAAAAAATAGTCTTCTACATTCCTACACGGAAGTTGTAGTTGCTACAGTTATCAACTGAGCTTGACGGACCTGTTGAAACAGGGTGGAAGGAAAAAAGCAATTGACCCCACATGCAGCTCTGGCCTTTCTTCATTCATCACTTAACTTGCTGCATACGTCTTAGAATATATCAGCCCATTACTGTTACATTTTAGTGATTAATGTTGGAAATGCAGTCAGTAAATAACATTGTTGTGCTGGGTAGTAGTGTGAAAAGCAAAACCTGAGAAGAAGGAATGCAAAAGATGCCAGTGGAAGAGCCAAGGTTGAGACTCTCAGGGCAGACCTTGGATAAGAAGCTCTTTGCAAGTGGTTTTGGGATTTGGGGAATCAAATTGTCCTCTGAATCTCATCCCAATAGGAACCACCCTGCACCCTCACACAAAAAGTCATCATGGCTGTTGGGTGCAACAGAAAAGAAGGTGGCTCTTTCATGAAGAGGTTTGTAAGCTCCAGATTTCAGGCCCCCAAGCGTAAATAAACACCAACTGCACTAGTGTCACTTTGCCCTTTGTAGCATATCCATGCTTTCATTTGATTTTTTACCTTAAGATATCGATGGTAGAAAACAGCATAGTGGGCAGGCTTGTTAATTAGTCAGTGTGTGATGTAGTGGCAAGATGTTTTCTGTGACTGGCCATACCACTGGCCTCTGTGTTTCAGATGATGTGGTGTGGATTGTGGATTTCCAGTGGGAAACTGGTATGTATGAATGGGCAGTCTTAATATTTGGTCTATATTTCTGCATTACAGGGTGTTCCTTCAAGAACCAGAGTGTGAATATGCACTTTAGATATATGCATTGGGTAAAAAAAAAATGTAGTACAATCTTCAGATTTACTTCTGTTATTTTATAAAAATGAAAGGTTGTGCTGACACACTTTAATATTTTGTGCTTCACCTGCACTTGTATTAGCACACAAATAGCATCCCTATTCTTACAATACTGTGTTGAGGAAATAGGTGGTTATTTAGACTCCATTGAAAAGTAATAACAATTATTGTACTTCGCTTGACTGCTTTCAGTATTTTACCAGCTGTGAGTATCTTAGTTCAGGTTCTAGTGGATATACATAGAAAAATGCATTTGAATCATTTGAGCTAGTGAACAAGATGCTGTCTACACACCCACTGTGAAAAATTACTGTACTTCTTCTGTTGGCCTCTGTTAAGGAAAGTCAGCAGCTGTTTATAAATTGATCAAAATAATTTTTGTAACTTAATTTTGATTTACTTTGCTGATCTGAAAAAAATATATATTTTTTCTCTCTCATCCCATTCCGAGCACTGAGCTTGCCAACCTACTTTCAGGCATTTTCATTTTCATTTCAGGGATACTTACACCATTTAGTTAGTGGTGATCTCATTTTTTTTCTGACTTACGTTATGCTGTGGCTAGGGATTTATTTTTAAGGAATATAAAGGCAGACTATGGTTGTCTCTGCTAGTCAGGAAGGTTGCAGAAATGCTCTGCTTTTGTCCACCACCTACTTGAATGACTTCTATAGGAGAAAAGAAATAAGTGTTATTCCTGTCATTTTATCATGACTCTTGTAGTACTGGACTTTAAAGCCATGTTTTTGAGTCTCGTGATGATCTCAGATTTCATTTTAAAGGGGAAAACTTGTAAAGGAGATCTTGAAAATGTAAGATAGAACCCAGAAGTCTGAGAAAACAGAAAGAGATCTGGATTTGTGTTCCTTCTGTTTATTTATTTATTTTTTTTTATGACATTGTGTTTCTCTCCAAGCTTCTTTCACAATTTGGTAGCACTGAGCAGGGCTGCAGCATGCATCCCACTGCCAGCCAGGGGATGTGGTTCTGGCTCAGCCTCCGTGCAGAGCAGAGGGCAGCCAGGGCAGACTCCTGGACCCTCAGGGGTGCATTACTTCTCCCAGGAGGCTGGTGGAAAGGTGCAGCTGCTTGTGGCTCAGACCAGTTGCTTCTGTGACTTTGGCCTCAACAGGCCTTTGGTCTGGTGCTGGGCTGACAGCCTTCTCCCTAGTCCTTGGATCACTAGCAAGGAGCCATTTGATTGGAAAAAAAAGAACTGGTTATCTACATTTCCAAGGGAAGTTTAAGAGAAAAAGGGTTTGTGGTCACTTGGGGTGTATTTCTCAGGCATCCTTGCCCCAGGATCTCCACAGGAGAGCCTGTCCACAGCACATGTGCTTCTGCTATGGCAGCAGCTCCTTCTCTCTCAGGGCATGGGCTCTCACTGTGAAGTGGGGACATGAGAATCTGGTGACGTGAAAATGGCAGGCAAAAAGGAAATTCATCAGGAGACAGCCTGTGTGCTGCAGGGATCTGCCAAATGTTTGACCCAGACCAGAAGATGTGTTCATTGCTCTGTAGTGCCCATCCTACACAGTGTCATTTAAAAATTGAAAAAGGCTCAATGAGCCAACTGCATGCATTGCATAATCTCTATTTGACTTTATCTTGCATGTCACAAATGTGGCATGTTCCAGGTTGTATCTGCCACCTTACACTCTCCTAGAATTTTCAGGAATGGGTGTAATTTTTGACATGCATTACAGGGTGAAAAATAGACTATGTCCTTATGCACAGAAGAAGGGTCTCCCAAGAGAAAGACTGTCAGCATTTTCATCTCTTTTGAAAGGCTTTTACATCTCAGTGACCACAAAAGAAAAGCTGCTGTTGTGGTTTCTTAGACAGCTAAACTGTAAGCCTGGGGATTTTCCATCAACTCTCAAAGTTTGCAGAGCTGAAAATTTATAAGCAGCTCATTTTCCTATAAAGGACAACCTGACCTCAGCAGCCAGAGCACAGAGGAGCAAAAACAATCAATCTTTGTGAAATCCATACTGAGAGGAAACACCTCGCTACCCAAGCTGAACTTGCCAGACTTGACATTCATTGGCAGTCATGGTTCAGAGGCTGGGAGGATTAACAGGGCACTCACTTCACCAAAAGATGCTGAAAAGCCAAAGCCAAACTTTTAAAAATAATGATGAAAAAGTTTAAGATTATGAGGAGGGATATACATATCAAATGTATTGCTTGTCCTATTCCCATTGTATGCCTTGCTCTAAAGATATTTCATGGGCTACATATAGACATAAGGATATATGAAGATGTATTTTGTTGGCTTGTCTAAATATTTTTGTATTTTGTATTGCATTTTTCAATCCCTGTTTGCAGTCACCACTTAAATTACGTGTCTTTGCAATAATTCATCAAGACATGCATATGTCAGAGATGTCAACCACATGCATAGGAGGTATATTTCCTTATCTGTGTTTGACCTTTATTAGCTTGGCAATCAATTTGTCCCCCAGACCATGTCATATTGAGTGTCACATAATTTTCCCAATAGTCTGGTCTCATATTTCCTCTGCCTAACAAATAAAATGTAACAGGGAATTAAAAAAATTGTGAGAAATTAGATTTTTTTTAACACCTGCTGCTCATTCTGAGTCTCAGCAGACATGTTTTTTTTTTTCTTTTTCAACCAGATGGAAAAATTTCTCCCAAGGGCTGAACCCTTCAACTTGAGCAGTGGAGGAGTTTACCTCTTTAAAGATTGAGAATTGGAAAGAAAGGGACTATTTCCACATTTAGCAGAGAAGTGAACATATAGAATCATATTGTCCCCAGAAGTTACTTCCATTCCGGTCATGATCCATCCATGAAGTCACAGAATCACAGAACTGTAGGGGTTGGAAGGGACCTTGAAAGATCATCAGGTTCAACCCCCCCGCAAAGCAGGTTCCTCAGAGCAGGCTGCCCAGGTAGGCGTCCAGACAGGCCTTGAATATCTCCAGAGAAGGAGACTCCACAACCTCTCTAGGCAGCCTGTTCCAGTGCTCCGTCACCCTCTGTGGTGGTTTTACTCGGATGGGCAGCTGAGCTCCACCACACCCGCTCTCTCACTCCTCCCCTCCTCAAAGAGGAGGGGGAGAAAAGTCAACACAAAGAGCTCGAGGTTTTATATGAGAATTTAATTAAAGGGAAAGGGAATCGGGAGAAAAAGTAACAAAAGAAACAACAAGGCCGTGCAGAAGCATAGAGAGAAAGGAAAAAGTTATTCTCTACTTCCCATCAATGAGCGATGTTCGGCCACGTCCTGGGAAGCAGGGCCTCAAAATGGGTACCAGTTGTTCAGGAGAGCGTGCCCTCCCCCACAAGAGCCCCCTTTATTGCTGAGTGTGTCATCAGGTGTTATGGAATATCCCTTTGGTCAGTTTAGGTCAGCTGCCCTGGTGATGTCCCCTCCCCATCAATTGCCCACCCCCAGCCTGCTGGGTCCTTGGGCTTGGAGAGAGTCCTGGTTCTCTGCCAGCACTATGCAGCGATAGACACAACACTGGAGTGATACCAGTGCTGTTCCAGCTATGAGTGCAGCACTGTTGGGCTGCTGCAGGGAAAGGTGACTCCATCCCAAACAGACCCAACACAACCTCATGGTGAAGAAGTTCTTTCGCATGTCAGTGCGGAACTTCCTGTGCTCTATCCTGCGGCCATTGCCCCTTGTCCTATCCCCACAAACCACTGAGAAGAGGTTGGCTACATCCTTCTGTCTCCCAGACTTCAGGTATTTACACTCATTGATGAGATCCCCTCTCAGTCTTGTCTTCTCCAGGCTGAACAGACCCAGGTCTCTCAGCCTTTCCTCATAGGAAAGATTCTCCAGGCCCCGTATCATCTTTGTGGCCCTCCACTGGACTCTTTCCAGGAGATCCCTGTCTTTCTTGTACCAGGGAGCCCAGAACTGGACACAGTACTCCAGGTGAGGCCCGACCAGGGCAGAGTAGAGGGGGAGGATCACCTACTTTGACTTGCTGGCCACGCTCCTTTTAATGCACGCCAGGATCCCATTAGCCCTCTTGGCCACGAGGGCACACTGCTGGCTCATGGTCAACCTGTCGTCCACCAGGACCCCGAGGTCCTTCTTCTCAGAGCTCCTCTCCAGCAGATTGTCCCCCAGCCTGTACTGATACTTCCGGTTGTTCCTTCCCAGGTGCAGGACTCTACACTTGCTCTTATTAATCTGCTTTCTTCCTGCCCATCTCTCCAGCCGGTCCAGGTCTAGCTGAATGGCAGCACAGCCTTCTGGAGTGTCAGCCACTCCTCCCAAGTCCTTTTATACCTGGTAAAAAAGACAAGAAGGTATGTCGTCAGCAAAATGCTTGCATTTCATTACACAAAATGGTGTTCTATGACCTGAATTATTTGGTAAACTCCAACTTGCACTGAGAGTCCTACTGCTGCAAATGCAACTACAAGAGCAACAACTTGGACTCAGATCTGTAATTTATGTTATCATCTAGAAATACAGCACATGAAACACAGTTCTGGCTAAACAACAGATATTTAGGAAGGAGATACGAGCAACTAAGACCCAAAGAATGCATTTCAATTACAAAGACAGAGTATGAGAGGAGACAAAGTGAGACATGCGCTCTTAGTAAAGTGCCCAGTGCCAACATTCAGGAAGAGCGTGCACGTTGTTGTGTAAATTGGTCAGGTTAACTTCAGTTTAGCATGCTGTTCTCCAGCAGAGCACTGAAATTCACTTTCAGCATCAAGCTCCACCACAGTCTTCATGTGAAATGCACATTTATGGACATTATGAAAGATAAAGTGAAATTAAACACTTGCATAAACATTCTCTGCAATTGGGGTAGTAGTCAAGATGAAAAACAACAAGAACAACAAGAAAACAACACATAGCATATTTTTAGTAGGTAGCATTGCTACCCTCAGTTTGTCATTTGACAATACAATTGTATTAGAAATACATACACTATTTTGGCACCAAAATATGTAGTTAAATCAGTAATACATAGATGACAAATAGCACAATTTATATTGTAATGATTAAATTATGCCTTTCAGACTCTGTGCTGCATAGTAAGTTCTAGGTATGTTCTTTTTGTATGCAGAAACCTGCATATATATGTAAATGCATAATGGGAGGGGGAAAAAAAAAAAAAAAAAAAAAAAGAAAAGAAAAAAAAAAGAAACATTACAGAGCTTAAATGGGTAGTACTTATAATTAAGCTGAATGGGAAAAAAAGTAATCTATTGTGAAAACCTCTTTATCATGAGCCTAAGTATGGGAGCAGGATTAGGCCTTTGATTTATTCCTTGTGTCAGTGAGAGTTTTGGCTAAATAAGAAATACAGTTACCAGGGAAGCAAGATAGTACAAATAAGAATAAAATCAGAATAAATACAATAAGAAATACAAATATATAAATATGTATAAATACTAGCTCTGATAAATACTGAAGTAAGAGAAAATCAGAACTAAATCAAATAACTCTGTAGCCAAAACAATATCATAAATCCTACTTTTATTTTCTACAGGTCATCACCAAGTAGTTGCATCATTATTAAAAATCATGAGTGTATAAAATGTAGTTAGCCGTGAGCACAAACTCACTCAAATTTTATTTTCTCGTACCCACTAGAACTGCAGAAGGGACTGCTGGCTGCTCTGAATACGTGTTAACCCCCCAGTTTACATGTTTCTGTGTATGCATGAGGGTGTACTAGCATGCACATCAGGCTTTGTGTCCAGCAAGAGCTTCACCTGCTCTGTTCCTCCCTTTACTACATCATGATTAAGAGACTCAGTACTAGAGGTGCTTTCCCCACACTATCTATCCCATTAGTGGTGGATCCATGCAGCTGGGACATGCAAAGCTGTACTCCTGTCCCATTCCCACTTACAAGAAGGAGGGCTCACTAGCCGCTATGGGGTTGCTGATCTCCCAGACTATCTTAGTCTGAGGTCTGTGCAGCATCATTGACATTCTGTCTTGAGAAAACTTCCCCAACAAAAGTGGCATCAAAGTTCGTATGAGTGACTATGTTCAGTTTGTTTCTGACAGGAGTTTGCTGGGGAGCATCTCATTGTCTCGGGGTTAACTGCACTTGTGTTATAGCATAGTGTAGGTCAGCACCAAAGGAAATATAGCAGCCTTTTAAAATGTTGTCAGAGATAAAAACACTTTGTTAATACTCTGAAATATTCTGTAATATTCTTCAAATCAGTCTTTCAGCATTAACATTTTAATTAAACCTTTCAACAGGCTTCTCATTTTTCACAACAGCAGTTGTGTTTTTTTTTTATTTTATTTTCTTTATTTTTATTTTTATTTTTTCACCAAGAGTTGTTAATACACCTATTTTAGCTTGGACATATAATCTATGTCATAGAATACCTGAGGTCACCATTTTCTGACACATTTAAAAATATGATTGCACAGGTAGACAAGTCTAGGAACATGCTTCTACCATAAATTAGCACAAATAAAAATCCAGTGGCTAAAATGTATCTTTATGGTCATCTTTAGAACCATCCCTTTCTCACTTTCCCTTAAGCTAGCTTTATTTGTGTTTTTTGGACAGAAGCAAAAGTGCCAGCTTCTTTCTTTGTCAAAGATGTAGAAGGGATCTCTGCTTACTGGGGCTGTGACTGAGGAATGGAGGCAACCCTTGAGCACAGCAGTTCCCAGGCTGTGAGGGTCGGTATGAATCTCTCAGCAGCTTACCAGGTAGTTGAGCAGGACATTCCACAGAGGACGGGTTATTGCTCTTCAAAGGCCAGTATGTCACTTAAGGCAAGAAGCATACAGATCTGATATAGGGTGAACACTTGCTAAGTCTTATCTTTAGCCCATCAACGCCCACAATAATTAAACACTATTATTTGCACACTGCTGGGAAATCACCATGATTGAAGTATAAGATCCCTGCAGGGGAAAAAGTGTCAAGTGACTGAAGTCAAGACCCTGCAATGAGGTCTGAAATAGTTAAAGTTCTATTGATGAAAAGTTGTGCAATACCTTTAGCTAACAACTTGTGCATTAGCTTTTGGGGGCAATTAAACAGAAACATTTTAATTAAAAACATATTGCATGGGAGTATTGTTTGCATTTAGAAAAATACATGGTATGCGCATACCAATTATTGACTGTTTCTCTAAATTTCAGTGTATCTCTGTAAAGCCAATCTTATCTCTAGGGATTTTGTTTTATTATTATTATTATTATTATTTAATTTATGCATTACGGAAATCCAAGTTGCATTCTCAAATATAAGCTTGGCACATGAAATGAGAATCTCAAAGGTATTCAAGTCAACAACTTACTGGTTTTCTGAAAAGCCCTTGAATAGATTGGAAACATAAAGTCTAGTCAGTAGGAATAAGATTTTAATCAGCTTAGTATTTTGAACAATTCCAGTAAATGATTGACTCTTCTTTTTACACCTCAATACCTTTTAAATCTGTTTGTTGGAGACTCTTTTTAAGTCAAAGATTGTATGGGTCACAGGGTGCAGGAAAAGGCTTTCAGTCTCCAAGAAAATCCCTTGAGCAGCATTCAGTTGTATCCAAGGTTTAGAGCCAGAGTTAAGGAGATGGAAAGCTCTCTTCATGAAGGCATTTCTTCCTCCTCTTCCTTTCTCCTACCTTGGTTTGTTTCCCACAGCACTGTAGAGAAAGAATGGAAAATTAGACAGTCTATCATATGGTTATTTGTACCCAGGACTGGATAGTTAGAAGCTAAATCTAAATTCAAGTGACCTCCAGTTTGTATCATTTTGAGGGAAATACAGATCTGACATAATTTTGAACTGCCATTACAAATACCTTTTTTGAGCGACGATTCCAGTTAGTATATTTCCGTGATGAAACCATTCCCACATAGCTCCTCACATTTCTGAGTGTTGCTTATGATCTGTTTAGATGTGGTTTCTTAGGCTGTCTTTCAAGGATGTTCTCTCATATTTTTTCTGCCCACAGCTTGAAGGCCTGTGGCTGCCTTAACAAAAAAAAAAAAAAAAAAAAAGCTGAAAACAATAGCCATCAAGGGAAACATGTCCCACACAAAGTAGGGAGGAACAGAAAAAGGGTGAAACAAATGGAAAAGAAACAAAAGAATCTCAGTCTCAGCCTTTGGCAAAGAAATAACAATACATGACTGATTTACTCCGACCGCCTGTGCAGGAGGACATGATTTGTCTTGTCCCTGTTTTATTCTCATCAGAAGAAAAGCAACTGCTTTGCTGTATTTGCAGTCTCCACTCAAGAGGCTGTTGAGACTGGAATAGCAATAGGATTGCCTCCAGACAGAAATGCGTTGACCAACACCATGTGGAAAAACTTGAAAAGCTCCTTCTTGGGTGGTAAAAAGCAAGGCAAAAGCTTATGGACTCAGTCTTTCATCCTCTGATTTACAAATGGAAGTACCCGGTTAAACAGGGCTGATCCCTCCAGGACAGTCAGTTTTGTAATGTGCTTGTGGTGTTTGGGTCTGTGAAGCTCACATGTGTCACCAGTAGTGCAGAAAGGTGCTGTATCTTTAGCTGGGAGTCCAATAAGTTGTGCTATCATTATGTCTATGTTGATGGCAAATTCTCATCTTATTTTGCCTATTGTATCTGCACAGTTTGGGAATGGACATATTGCTACAGTGGATCTCAGTAGTAACTTTCTGGAACCCAAATGTGGCAGGTTCTGTATAGATTATAAACCCTTCATCAAATAAGTGTCTAATAATCCTTAAGCAGTGTGTCTCTTCCAGATCTTCCAACACCTGGAGTTTGGCTTAAGCTTTGCAACACAAAGATTGATGTCCTTTTTAAATGCTAACTCTGAGTAAACCCATAGATGTTCCCTGTGTGGTTCCCTGTGGTGGTATAGCAGCGGTAGCCAGCTTCCCAGACATCATCAACATAGCACCAGCTCAACATACTGTCTTCCTTTAGCCAAAACCCTCCGGACTGGGTGGGCAGAGAAGAGGGATCAGAAGCAGTTAAAAGGTGCAGGTTGATTGCTGACATCCTTGCTGTTGCAGTGTGGCAGACACTGGTGGCAGTGGCCAGTGCTGGCCTCTGACTCCCTCAGTGTCCAAAAACACACACAATTTGCCAGACATAGCAGTGGTGCCTGGAGAAGTGACTGTGGCCAGGTGCCCACGCCTCTGCAGCTGGGAAGCAGGTTCACTATCCTTCAGTGCCTCCAGCCCATGTATAAGCTGCCTTCAACTTCAAGCTGCCTCAATTCTTCAGCCACCACAGGAGATGCTGGATTCATGAGCTGGACCTCTTCAGCTGCCACTGGCAGCCCCAGCAGTGATGCTGAAATGCTCTTTGCTGAGCTCAGCCATGTCTGCAGAATCCTTTCAGTCTTGTTCTTCACCCTCGGAGGAGACATTAGGTGCACTTTTTCAGTGAGGCATGGCTTCAGACACAGTAAATCACAGTACTCACCCTGGAGATGTGGTATAGGAGCACAGACTGAAGCCTCAAATTCATGTGTGCCTGCTTGAAGAATGTATTTCCTGTTTTCTCTTAGCTTTTGATTCTGGAGAGGAAGGCTTTGCAGATATAATGAACCCTTCTGAAAGTTAATCTGAATTCAGCTATTGCCAAGAATCCTTATCTTGCTCCAAGGTGGATCTTTCCCAACTCATGAAGTCTGTTCCACTACACATTCTGATTTTGTATGTTTCCTCACTGGAATTGTCTGAGATTTGGTTCTGCAGTTTTATTACAATGTTGTATTGCATTTTAAGGCTACTTTTTTTTTTTTTTTTTTTCCTTTTGAAGGCAGCATTTTAGAGAACTCTGAAATGGTACCATGCTGAGGAGTAAATGCAGTGAAAAATGAAGTCTTCCAGAAATGTCTTTCAGAAATGACGAAGAAGAAAAAAAAAAAGTTTCAGCTTTTTTTTTTTTTTTTTTTTTTTTTTTTTTTTTTTTCAGTGATAGCTTTTCTCAAGAGGCCTGATCAAGAATTGATTTTCCATTGAAATCAATGGGAGTCTTTCAAGCCCATTGATTACTGTGAAAGGACTGTGGTAAACATTAACAACATAAAACAACCTGTAGTGTGCCAGTGAAAAAATAATATTGTATGTAGAAGAGCCTGTACATTTCTGTAAGATAAATTTTCAGGTAAATTTTTCTGACTGCAAGATAGGATGGTTTCAAGACAGAACAAAGCACACAGGTGTTCACTGCTCTTGCAGAAGACAGATTTGCTGTCTTGACTTTGCAACTTGTATTTGCTGACAGAATATATACAAAGAAATATTTACAACATTTTCTATGGAAAAAGCACAGAAAAGCTATGTGTGTTTTTCTTAATAATGGAGAGAAAGAGTAGAGAGAAAACTTTCACTTTTATTTGTTTTGGTCTGGTCTAGGGAGGGACTCTGCCGGAGCATGCAGTATTTATTTTTCATCATATATAAATGGCTCTGCCCACCCACAGTGAATTCTTGGCCTCATCAGACCAGTCATTCCATCCAAATGTCCGTAAAAGTTTTCAAGAAACATTGTGTTATGATCTATCTGACCTTTGTTTATGGGTATACCATACTATATACAAGCATATATGTCAAAACCCACACTGTTAGCTAAACCTTATCGAGACCTGTTTCTTGAAACTTGTATTCTTCCCTGACTGCAGCCAGAGGCTGTGCTGGGAGACAGTTGGGTAACTGAAAAAACTAGTGTCTGCCCTGTGTTAAAAAAGTACCTCAACACTCTGCAGAAAACATGTGTCAGAATAGTCTCCTGGATTTCTCCTGTCTTACTGGGGTCCTTTTCAGGTGGTCCTTTCAGAAAGACAAGAGAAATTCAGGGAAACAATAAGAACAAAACTGCTTGGAGAAACACACCTTGATGCTAGAAGTTTTTTATTTTGTTTTTTAAGAAGAGAAGCAAATTTTTAAATGGAAATTCAGTCTAAGGAAATATAACAATTCTGGGTTTAAATCTTTTTTAGATCTTCAGGCTCTTGTAATAAGACAAGGGAATATTAATTTACAAACTCTGTTATAAACCCTCTGTGGCTGCAAGTCATGAGCTGTCCCTCATTCCCTGCACTGCTTTGTGCTGGTAGATTCTCAGAAGCTGTGGCAGTGCTGAGCTGAACTTGGATCTTTTCATAGCAGGTAAACGCTCTGGGTAATCAGATTAAGAAATCCAGGGATAAAAGCCTATTTGAATACATTTGAGTCAAGACAAGTGAGCACTGTTTTCTTTGTATCTCAGATTCAGGAATGGAACAAGCTTTATCTAACCAAATTTGCAACAAACCGCATTGTTTCTGACGAGTTTATTTGGAACTAGGTTTAACGTTGCTTTTAAGCAAATTAAAAAGATGTTAAATACTGTGCAAGCTAAGCAGTTCTGTGTCCTGATACACTTGAATTATTGAGGTTCTTGATGTACATTTTTGTTTAAGTTGTGCAATCTGTGTGAATGTAATTCACACTCTGAGATCAGCTAGTTCTCAGTCTGATTCATGGATGATGGCTTGATGCATAGAAGAAAAAACCCTCTTCTCTCCTCCCTAACCCAATGAAATGTGGTGGAGCAAGCTGTCAGGGAAGAACATTTTAAAGGCTTTCAAAATTCATGCTGTACCCACAAACAGAAAGGTGAAGAATATAAATACACTCAGTCACTTAACATCATACTCTTGCAGCAAGATTATAGAATGAAAGAAGTGCATTGTAGACTTCAATGTTTTGCTCTTTACCTTATATAGACAGCTGCTCCACATGCAGACATTTCACTGTGCATGCCCAGACCTTGCTACAGGGCATACCTCTCATGTTGTAAACATGGAGAAAGTATTTTTATCTGTAGGTGTTGTTCAAGCCAACAAGAATGTTGTGAAGGATGACCACTATTCTGCTTATGGCAGTTATCATCATAAATATAAACTCCTAGAAACAGTTACTAGTAAAACTCATTAGACTGGACAAAATTGGACCAACATCACAAAGAGGAAGCAGATAAATCATGCTCAGACAATAGGGAAAATTCAGGGAAAGTACAAAACCCCACAACTTGTATGTGTCTAAACAATAATCAGAAAGGGCTCCAAGAAGAAGTGGCACCCTGTGAAATAATGATGAGTACAAATCTCCCTCTTTGAGAAAAAGAGAAGGAAGGAGAGGGTGGCAGAAGGTAAAGGAAATAAAAGATAAGAATGACAAAAGGGTAGGCCACTTGGTCATTTACTCCAATTAAGGCAGTATTTTGAAGCTATACTGTTCCAAAGTTCAAGGAATAAAAGTCATTATATAGGTTTTGCCTTTTTTCACAGTTTAACTGCAGGATTTGGATTCAGGGAACAGAATGATTTGGGCAAGTAGGCTTTGCTTTTGATTCCCAACTTGACAGAAGCAGTCATGTTTGATTAAGGATCTTTTTAATTGCCTTTCACTAGACTAATCTGTTAATTCACCTTTTCCTCTTTCTTGCATTTTATCTAAGCAGCCAACTAGCTGAATAACTGAGTCATTTTGGGAAGGGAACTTTATCCTTGCTCCTGTGGAGGCTCAGCTCTGGCCTCAGTCAGGAGAACTGGAGGTCAGCATGGCAGGGCCTTGTATCTGCAGCTTTAACTCTTCGTTGATTTGGTTTCGTAGCTTTTAAACTGATGTTTATTGCATTTACGGATATTCAGGAGGAAAGTCCTCTCAAATCCCTGATGGCATTTAATTATGGTCATAATTATGAAACATCTCTGGTCCCTAGGGAGCAAGAAAGGATCAATAGAGTACAAGACAGTTGAAGAACAAAAAGCTCTTCTGGGTCACTGGTTATTTCTGTCCCTATTTCCTGTTCCCCCCGGGCGGGGGGGGGGGGCCCCCCAAGCCCACAGCTGCTGTTTTTGCTATTGGAGATACAAGGAGAAATGTTGGAAAAGAAATGTAAGAACAGTGCTTCTGACTATTGAATTAAATGGATATTTAAAAGATATCATGACTTGCATTGGTTGTGGAAAACTGTAGGAGCAGTTCTGCAAGTTCTCTTTGTGTTATGAATAACCGTTTAAAAGCACTTACCTCACTGAAGATGAGGTTGTCCATTATAGTTCTGCTCGTAGGTTCTAGCACAAAAATGACTTCTGCATGCAAAGCTTTTGCTCTTCTGAAGTACTTATAAATTGACAACTATTCACAGTACCATAGGAATTAAATTGCAGAATTTTTCTTTGATGACTATCATTTTGTTCAGTCTTAGAGAGATTTTCTGTGCTATGACTTTTATGTCATAGCATTGAGATCAGGCTGTAAAGCCTATCAAAAGTCACCTGCATTCAAATCTTAGGTTCTGGTTCAAAATTCTGTATGTTCATTAGAACTTGCATATAACCTTGCCATGCTTAATGCTTAGTTTTGACTTCCATTCTCCACATTGTTTCCACTTGCCCATGATTTTTGCTGGGTAAGTTTCTTGGAAGTGAAAGTTGATAAATTCTGGACAAGAATGAGGAAAAAAAAATCAGTGGAGCAACGAGCTAATGAGCTGACATCCTGCATAGGATTCTATATGAGATTGGCAGACAGTTCTTTGTCCAGTGATAGCTTGAATGACTGGTTCCTCCACCATAACGCAAAATCAGAGAGGAAGAACATGTAGAAGAACCATTATTCTGTGTAACCAGAATAATCCAACCTTTATTGAATTATTCCATTTTTGGTATATCTCCTCTTACTCCAAAGCTTCATACTAAAGCATGGTAATAGCTGAGATTTTAAACGTACAGAGGTAAAGCTGTTCAAAAATAGAATTTTCCTCCCATGTGAGATTTCAGCATTTCAAAATTACTTTCTACTTTAAAATCAGACTGAGAGTTAAAGCTAAGGGCTCTTGATTTAGTTTTGTTTCAAGCTGAAAATTTGTTTCAAGCTGAAAATTTGGAAAACTGCGAACCATCAATAAAATTGAAAAGATTTAATATATTAAAATACAAGGTTTAATTGGGCAAATATTTTGAGATATTTTTTTAAGCTTTTTTGATCTCCTTTTGTGGCAAAATAAACGTTTTTTCACTTTCAATGTTGAATTTGATTATTTCAGAAAGCCACAAAGGTAATTCAAAATCATCATTTTCCTGTGGCCAAGTCTTTGAAACTTTATTTTACACCCTTTGAAATTTTTCAGTCAATTTTTGGATTTGCTTTATGCTGAAGTCAGTGCTGTGGGAATCAAAATTTTGCATGTTCTGACTTGTATGCAATTAATATTTGGCAAGTGTATTTCATTCTTACATGTGTTTCCATTAATTTTCATGTTGAAATCATCTAAAAGAGAAAAATGGTTGTATGTAACTGAAAGAGATATCCAACTAGTCTGAACCTTCTTGAATTAAAAGGTGAAACTCCACTGAAGTCAATGGAGCTTTAAATATTGGCACCAACAGAAAATTTATCCCATAGAGTGCAATTGCATTGTCACATCTTGAATGCTCTTCATTCTCATGACAGAAGTTAGTGAAGGAGTCTCTTTTCAAGCACTTACACATTTTTTTTTTTTTTTTTTTTTTTTTTCCAAAACCCATTTCCTCAGAGGGGTCAAAAGCTCTTCTTATCACCATAGGGAGCCCAGGGGAATTTTGCTGTGCTGGAGTACGGCAGGTATCCAACTGCATTAAAATGTTAACACTCTTTATTTTAACCATGCTGTGGTTTTGTCATGAATCAAAAACGGTGGAATTTAATTATTTTTTGATTGGAAGGAGAAACATTCCAGCAGGAAAAATATCACATTAAAATCGGCTAATCTATAAAGGAAATTCCCCTAGTGAAAAAAGCCCTGTTCCTGATTGCTTTGTATCACCAGTGTGATGCTATAATACCATTTTTATACCGTGTTTCTGGCAATTTTTGGTATAATCTATGCAGAAAATAGATTGCAGATCTCCTCTAAAAGCCAAACATTTTTTCCTGCTCGGCTATACAACACCGGAGTTTTCCCACCTTGCTTGTATTGCTATTTTTCATTAAGAGAAGAGAACAATGCAATTAACTGTTATTTGCATGCATTACTTTAGAGCGCTGAGGCCCAAACAAGACCTCATTGTGCAAAGCACTGTGGGACTCCGCAGCCTCAAATAATCCCTGTTTGAAGAGCTTTTGGGCTGAGGCTCCCATACCCTGGCTCTGGTTGGTTGGTCTGTGGGCTGGCTGCAGACTTGGGGCCTCTTTGTACGGGCCAGAGAGTGGGCAGTCCCAGAGGTTTAATGTCTTGTCCCAGCTCACACAGGAAATCTGTGGCCAACCCTGAAGTGGAAGCCAGATCTCCTGTGTGGCAGCGCGGCCCCCTGGCCCCCTCAGCTCCTGACCTGTTCTCCCCAGTGTAATGTTGGCCTCCAGCGCAGACACGTCTGCCCGAGGAATTTTCCATTGAGTTCTGCTGTTGATGAGTTTCTTTCTCACCAATAGGTGGAAACTGACAGCCCGGTTTCTCAGGTGACACAAGGAACGGTTCTGCCATCCCAAATGAGGCAGGAAAAACATCACGCAGAACAAGGAATTTTCCATAAGAAACTGTACCATAGCAACTGACAAAGACGTTGAAGCACATTACACTTTCTCTGCTTGTTGCAACCTGTGCTTTGATGCAACAGGACATCAGAAAAAAGAAGACTTTTTTTTTTTTTTTTTTTTTTTTTTTTTTTTTTTTTTCTTTTGGCCAGGAGAGTGATTGCTTTAACTGGTGCTGCTTGATCATAATGAATTTATTGCAAAATTGTGTAACCTTTCCACATCCGTCTCCAAAGTCTGTGCCAGAGCCTGTGTTCTGGCATGCATTGTCATGCTATAGCTGGGGAGGGTGAAGGAACTACATCTGCAAACTTCTGTACGAGATCACAAGCTTTTGAAATTGTAGGATCACTAACCAAATGCGATGCAGAAATATTTCCAACAGACTGGCAGCTGTGCCATACATAGCATCAAAATAAAGCTGAGTCACTAAGAAGTAGTGATAAATAAGCCAGCAAAAGATTGTCTAGAGTAACAGACAAGAATCACTGTATGAAAACAAGTGACATTGGTTTGGATATGGACAAACTCTTGCTGTACTAGGAGCAGCATTTTATCAAAATGTTGTATGAAATCTCTAAGAGAAATCTTTGCAGGACAGTTGTTTGGCTTGTTTCTGAGCAGCTGTAGTAGGCTGTTCAGGATGAAAAAATCTAAATTAACAGGGCCTAAAATGCCTAAGTGCAAAAACAGGAGGAAATTTGATTAGGACTACTAATCAGCTGAGGTCTGAAGGTTCCCTTTCTTTTGAGCTAGAGCAGTCTAGTCATCTTCCTTTACTTTTTTACAGAGTTTATGCTTCACTCTGCCCATGCTTAGTCTCTGAGTTGTGCCCATGAACAATTCAGGCTTGCACTTCTCACTGGAGACAATAAACTCCATGATGTGAATGATCCTCCTCTCTACTGTATATGCAGATACAAATTACTGGGTGGAAGCTGCATCATGCAGTAAATTTGCTGTGTATGTACTGTCTTTACATTCATGTTCATACCTGTCCAATTAGAAGGATGGTGTTTCTGAGTCAAGATATACCTATTTTCTGTGAGAATGCATGCTTCACATTCCCCTTGATGGCAGTGGCAAGCCTGTCATTGATTTGAGCAAGTTGTATAGAAGTCCTGTAGAGCTGGGCTTGAAGTAAAAACTGTGTACTGAAGCAGAAGTCATTATGGCTGTTCTTAACTACAGCTTTCACCATGGCCCATATGTGAAATCACAGTACTTTGTGCAATAGCAGGGATAATGCAGGTTCTCTAACCACTTGCCCCCAGCTACTGCAACTAACTTACAACTGGGCTAATTATAAACAAAAGTCCTTTTTAAAATGCTCTGAATTTAAAAATATATTTTTTTTCCCCAATGGTAGTATTTGGATGCTTAGCTAGAATAGCCCTTATTAAGATGCAACTTGCCATTTTCCCCGATTTACACAAGAACTGGCATTTCTGATGCCTGTTTGGCACGCTATGAAGGAAAATCATTTCAGTAGCTCCCGTTCAGAAATCTTTATTTGTTTACATTTATGAAGGTGTGGAAAGGAAGCTGCAGCAAGTAGTTTTGAAGTGCTGGTTGTGGTATGTTAATCCCTGAAGGCCTGTTTATTTTTATGTGGGATAGCACATGAAAGACTAAACTAACGACATACGGACTGGAGTAAGCAAAGAATTAGGGCAGTTAACTGAGCAGCAGACATCACATATTTTCTTCTATTCATGGCGTGTCATTTGTTTCTGTTGTTCTTTTTCTTTTGGTTTTCTTTTGTTTTGTTTTTAATTAGAGGGTGTTGTGGGTTTCTTAATTGCTTTCTTCAGCAGCTTCTCTTTGTGACTGTTAATCTAGAATGATCCACTGAGTCTCCCAGTTTCCATTTTGTGGGTGAAAGCAGGATTAATTTCATGGCATAAAAGGTAACAATGAAGACAGTGGAAGGGAAATAGAGCTGTTACAAAATCCTTTTCCTGAGTGTATTTTTTTTCAATTGCTCTTATTTTTGACTGTGTCTTAATACACTTAAACTTTAAGGAGGTCAAATGCACATCTGAAGAGTCTTTTCTTAAGATTTGGAAATTAAGACAGCAGTGAGGAGTTTGGACCGTTGTTTTCAAAATACACCAGATAAGAACTTTGATGAATGTAAAGCACTTTATAGCTTTGTGACACAGACCAAATAGAAAGACAGTAATCTTAAAAACAAACAAAAAGAGCCAACAAACAAAAAAAAAACAAAGACTTATTACAAGACATCTAGACAGTTCTGGCCTTATTTTCTAGATGAGGAAAACAGTGATGAAGGGATTCACTCAGAAGAGGCATCACAAAAGTTGTTTGTTGAAGTCCTGATGACAAATACCTTTCCATATCTGTGTGTCTGTCTAGGTCTCAGAAGTAAACAGTGTTGCCTCTCTGTAGTTTCTCTGTAAGGGAAAATGCAAATCAGTATGGTTATTTTTGCAGTCAGAGCTTGTTATATTTTTGGAACATGTGGCTGAATTCTCATAATGAAGAGAGAAATAAAAGGGAAGAATAAATGTGACAAAAACAATAGTGAAAACACCATACTTCCCTGTAAGTTAGTTGTGTGTTGTATATGGGAAAATGCTGGAAAAACTACCCAGTAAATCTTGGAAGTGGTTCATACCTGATCATGTTAGCTTCTGACCCATCCTCTTTTCTCTAAAATTCTGACCAGAAGGGCAGACTAGAAAGACAGTATCCTGGAAATTGCATTTGGACCATTTTGTGGATTCTGGACTACCGAAAGGCAAAGTAGCTTTAACTAGCTTAACACCAAGTCCTTCTTAAAAGCAAAACCTTATTCAGCCTCCTGCTCGAGTTTGTCTCGCAAGAGGCAATAGTTAATCATCAATGGTTGTGAACTAGTCTGTTAATCTACCCTAGTGACATATCATCTATAAGGCTGAGCAGTAACTCACATCTCTCCATGTTTTAGTTTAGTACAGACAGCATGATATCAACGGACAAAACCTGTTTCCTTAGCTGCAAGTGCCAGTTCTGAGCAACTAGAGAGAAAAATCCAGCTGTTTGGCTAGTGACAGTGAAAATGATGGTAATTTTTAATACTGCCTTTACTGATAAGCATGTGGGGTATTCTGCCATTACAGCTGAACAAATGTAGCAGCCATTTTTGTTGGTTACTGCTGCTCAAAATGTTTTCCAAGTAAATGAATATGTAGGCAGCTGGTACTTATTGCTCTGTAAGAGAACGTGGAATTCAGAAGGAACAGGAGAAAACAAACAAACAAACAAAAACACACACACAAAACAAACAAACAACAACAACAAAAAACCTACATTTTGCCTGTCTTCTTCCTGTGCAGACTACAGTTTCTTTAAACTGTGCTGCAATATTGTGGTGTATGGTAGTTGAAATAAAACAGACTATTTTTTTGTTTGTTTGTTTGTTTGTTTAAAAAACAGCAATACTCACATAGATGCTAAGTGAGAAAAGAATTTTTCTGGCCAAAACATTTTTTGTTTCTAGCAGTGGCCCACGGAATTAACATTTGCATTCACTTCAGCATACAAGTATTGCAGAAGATTCAACTGTAAGTACTTTCCAAGAATAAAGAGCACAGGGGGAAAAGAGTGTTTGATTTATGGTGACACGTATTCAGCTTTTATAGAATATCACACATGTGTACTACCTATCATTGCAAAATTAACTGGTACTAATGGGTCAGTGTTACCAACTCAGTCTGCTTATGAGTGTAACACTCTTCCTTAGGTCATGTTCATTATACTGACATAGTGTGTCAGATCCTGAATAAAGTTCATTCAGCCATTTCTGCTGTTCTTCTTCTTGTTTCCCCTGCTATGTGTGTGTGCTGCCATCAGCAAGAGTTCACATCTCTGCAACGGCTGGGTCTGTGTGCTTTGGGAAATACGTGTCTCGGGTATCTGCCCAGTGGCTACTTCTCCAGCAACAGTGGGTTGTGGGAGGGTATCCTTTGACTGAATCTCGCCTGGTGTTTTCCTCTTTCTTGGAAACTGACTGGAACAAAATGTTCAAAGCTCTTTCCTCTTTCTTCCTCCTTTTCCTTTTTTTTTTTTTTTTTTTTTTTTTTTTTCTTCTCCCTCTTGTTGCATGGAAGTAAAAAAGGAGAAAAAGGCTGTAACTGAGTTCATTATTCTGTGATAAATCAGCCAGTAAACTTCTATGCATTTTGCTGCATTTGGGCAGCTCCTGTTCCTTAGTGACAGCTGCTTGGCTCAGTACACTGTAATTATCAACTCAAAAACAAGATGCTTTTAGGTGCTGAAAGCATAATGGCAGAGAGTGAACTTGTCCTCAGCCTTGTCATGGGCCACAGCTTTGAAAGATTCCATTTAGTGGATGTTTGAGTGTGCTGTTGCTGTTGGTACTGGGGGCTCTGACAGCTGATTAACACACTAGATACCTTAGGAAGCTGTTGTTACCCTAAAGGAGTACAGGTCTTTGTTTTTCATTAGCATCTGACATATCCAATAGTTGCTGTTTGGTTATTGCATCTGTGTTCATTTTCTGTCTCTAAAATAAAGTTTTATTGATATGTGGGTGGGAATTTATAAAATTTTGTCAAAATTTACAGAGTTCTTATTTAAACAGCTGTCTGAAGGGAATTTTGCTGAGAAGCAAACCTGTTTACCTGTTGGCTGTAGTGAAACTGAGGCACTCACTGCTCGTGTTTTATGTCCCCTACCTACTTGTGATTGGATTGCTGGCTGGACAGAGGGGATGTGTTCTGACTGGATGACTAGTACCTAGGCGTCTGCAGCTACAGGGATGTGCAGAGCATAAGATAGCCTCAGATCTGCCAACAGGGCAATGGGTTCTGTGTTGGGCAGGCTGTTTGCAAGAGGCTGTGTAGAGGAGACTTTGCTCCCTCATCAAACTTATTTTAACAAAGAAGGACTCTTTCTTATTTGTCTGAAATGTAGGAAAACATAATTTGAGCTGATAGAGAACAATGCAATATCCAGAGCTCAAGTGAATGGAAAGAGACTTCTCATTCTCTGCTGGGCCTGTTAGCTAGTTTTGCTAGTTTTCATATTACAAGAAAATAACATGCAGATCCAAGAGGGGAGAAAAGAAAATATTACCTTTTATATTACCTTTTTACATGTCTTTTCTCACTGTAACCATGAGGCATGTTGGGTTTTCTACCAGGACAATTAGAATAGGCATCTATTCTACTGCTATTGAAAGAGGTTTTGAAGTGTTTTCACATCCTGCTGGGCTATTGTTTAGTGTAATTTGCAGAGTAGTTCCAAGTAGGAGCACCACTGCCTATTTTAGCAAAGCTTAATGCAAGAGGCATGACACAGTCTTATTCTTATCCATCCCAAGGATTTGGAGAGGTTTTCAGACCCTGGAGAATGATGAGATATCATACAGGCTGTAAAAACCTCATGACTTTTACATACAGAATGGTTGTGTTGTTACCATACAATGAAAATGCGCTTTACCGTCTCAGCCGTTCAGAGGATACAAAATGGAGGAGCCAGGTAAGCACAGGAGATAGTGTATGGTATACGGTAGGTAGGTCTTGTAAGTCTGAAAAATGAAACATGCTGCATTTGCGTGGAAACAGCAATATTTTGTTTCCATTTAATGTGCAACAAGGCAAAAGAAAAGTGATATTTTCTTTGCAGTTGTTGAGGACCTGGTCCTGAAAAACCCTAAGCATGTTCTGTCTTGTAAACCCTTAGTGACTTCATCTGGGAATTTGTAGGGCTTTTGTTTGAAGCTATTTCAATGTAATAATCTTTTGAATGTTTTGTGGCTGTAGCAGAGTTGTCTGGCATAGCCCCGCAGTACAGATAAATTTTCTGGGTGTACTATGCATGTATACACTGCTAGCTACAAGTGCCTTTGTTATCAGTAAGCACTGGGATCCTGAAACTGTAACAGAGGCCAAGGAGAGAAAGGTATTTGGGGAGTAATCCTTTGCAGATGGCACACCCCAGCAAAGTGGAGTACCAGCTTGTCAGTGAAAGAAAGCAGAACAACAAATGCCTCACCAGGGAAGGATGAAGAACCACTGAAGGACAAAACATCTGTAAGAGGAAATAACTTCTTTTCCAGCTCTGTTCAGCTTTTAAGATGGTTCTGCTCATCTCACCCATTGTGTGGGGTTTTCAGGCAGTATAACAGTGCTAATCCCTTCTGTGTCCCTAGATGGAGGAGAAGGACAAAGTGAGGTTCTTTTCATTTCTTGTAGGAAGAATCAGGAATTTGCTCTTTTCCCTGCTGATTTTTTTTTTTTTTTTTTTTTTTTTTCTTGGTAAATGGTGTAGGAATCTGATCAAAGGACAAGGAGGGTTTCTTCTCTGTTTGCCATGCTTGATATCTTTGTGTCTTTTTCCAGGTCCTCTTTGGGGATAACCAAAGCTGTTATTTTAAAATGTCACTTTCTCTGTGTTTGCTGCTTAGGGTGAAACCCAGGGAAGGGGGCAGTATGCACAGAATCCTAAGAGCAAGTAACAAAGTGGCCTTGAAGACCTGAGTGTGTACCATTGGGTTAATGAATAAATCTTCCAATGAAGGAGGAGTTTACTTCAGCTGACCCAAAAAAAAGCAAAACATGGGCATACATAAGATTCAGCTTTCCTCACGGGAAGCCATACAATGTCATGGAGCCTGATGGAACTGTAAATAGTGCTCTGAGGCTGGACAAAAATTGCTAGGAAAAAGGGTAAATAGTACTGTTTGTGATATATAAAAGATTGCGTTCTGTCATGCTCCTACAATATTTTCTCTATGATTTCCATTTGATTCCTTACACAATTAGCTGCAAGAGAGCAGCCAATCTAACATGTCAGAATCAGGTGCTATGCTATCTTTTAGTAAAATAATTCAGCAAAGGTGAGAACTGGATATGCCCTTAACTTTATCTAAAGGGCTAGAATTTGGTACCGTAGGCCAAGCATATGTTTTACTCCAACACTGGAATGAAAACTCCATTCTCTTTTCACATTTCTTGTCAGAGGCCAAAAGTAAAACCATTCTGTCCTTTCTCATACCAAGACACTTAATGATTTCTTTTCCTTCTAAAATAAGGAGAGAAAAGTAAAGCAGAGAAGCCTACATCAAGAACGGGTCATCTTCTTTGAACTGCACCTCGATATCCACTTAGGCAAAGCTTGAATATGGCTCAGTCTCTGAACATATGATGTTTCTTTCAGGTCCTACTTCTCAGACTGGTATCCTGGGATGCTTTTCAGACTATGCTGGTTTCTGAAAATAAGGTAGAAAAAGAGTTAATGCTCTGAAGGCAGAAGGTTTATTAGCCCTTCTCCCTTGCAAGCATCTAGAGATATGCTCCATGGTAATTCCCCATCCTTTCCTGAGTCCTTCTGTTTCTGTGGCACAGAAGATCCATAAAGATTAGTGTCATGTTGAGGGAAAGGATTTCCTGGTCTGAGCTAAGAGAAGGGTGGTGGTAGTGACATCACTGTCTCCAGTTAACTTAGACATATAAGACGGACTAGATTTACCATAATAAAATAATATTAGCAGATGTTTTATACAACAACTCATGCACAAAGCCTTCAAGTTTTGTACTCTGTAACCATTTGGAAGAAGTGCATGGAGACTGGCACTTACAAATTAAGTGTATGCACATCTGCAAAGGCAAGGTTTGGTCAAAAATGCAGCACAGCTTTCTGCTTAAAGCTGATTTGCAGCACAGTGCTGAAAAAACTGTTGGCAAGCAGGAATCAGTATACAGGGAGAAAACAAAGTGAATAATATCTACTGTTTACTTTGAATGTAGTCAGCTATATTCAGCTTTCAGTTATTCTGATATATCCCCAAAATTCTTTTTAGCACATTACAGGACAAAGTCCATATTTAGGACAAATTTATCATTGAAATCAAAAACAATTTCAGATTACTAAGGCTTGAGGGCCCTGTTTGTGTATGTAAGATAAAATTCATGCCTGGAAAAATTCATTCAACTTCAAAATTCTTGTTTTCCTGCAGGGTGAATTTAGCTCATAAAACTCATGTATTTAAAACAATGTTAGCATTGTTATTATAACTTATTGTGAAGTAGTTTTTATTTGATTATAAGGATGTAATTGAGAGCAGCAATATATCTATCTGTAGGACACTGAGAAGACCTTGGCCAAACAAGAAAATAAGGTCTTGACCAGAAATCACATATAAATCCAAAAAAGCCAGCAAACCCTTGAGTTTCAGCCAGAGAAGGTCCATGTCAGTTACAGCAAAGTGAGTTTACAGTGCACAAGATCTGTGGTTACCCAGCTGCCCTGAGGAAAGACTGTTGCCAGGGCACCTTCCCAGGAGCTGCAGTGCTGTATCACAAAGGGAAACCTAATTCCCAGTGAAGACAATGGAAGCTCTGGAGTTTAAAGTAGAGATCCTGTGAGGATTTAAGTTGTAAACAAAGCAACTGAAAAGTTAAGCTACAGAAGTCCCAGATTTATCGCGTTTATCACCAGATGTAGCTCTTGACAGCTGGGAAGTCCCTGGGAATTATGCCATTCTGATGAGTGCTTATTTTTCATAAAACTCCTCCAGTTCTTCTTTCAGGAAGACCTAGGCCTATGGAGGTGCCTTCTTCAGCTTGTCCATTAAACATCTCCTTCAGTGCCCCTTGTAGTCTGATGCCTCTGAAAAATCAGAGAAGTCACTGATAGCCACTCAAATTGATTCAGAAGCCATACTTGTACCAATAATGTGAAAAGGCCTGAGTGTCTCTCTGACCTTGTAGTTCTTATGTTGATCCTTTGTGTTCTGTCTTCTATACCCTGTACCAGCACCTCTGATTTGAAGTAGAGTACCCGAGGAGCAGGTTTTCTGTTGGCTTATTTTAATCCAGTGAAAGAGGTGTCTCAACTGGGCACCAGTCTTGCATGAAGATTTGTTGCTGCTTTATGGTAAAAATTAAACAGCAGTATCACTACACCAAAATTTATATAGAATAATAAGAAATAAATGTTGTATGGGATGGACACATCAAATAATCAGAAATATACTCTCAGAACTGAGCTGCCCTAATTCTGCATCCAGGCAACTCTGACACACAAGTTTTGTTAATGTTGTGTGATTTACTTGTTTCTATAAAGTTGGTGGGTTTTGTTGCTGCCATATTATTGCCATGTTAGAGAGTGTATATCTTAGTGTGCCAGAATTTCTACTCTGTCAGTAACATGCAGGACTGTAGACCTGCTGCCACTGCTGCTGCTGCAGAATTTGAAGGTCATTGGGCTAGACTTGCTGTCTGCTCTTTGTAGTGATTTTGTATCCTCCTGCTATGTGATTCTCTCTGAAATTCCACCCTACCTTTTATGTGAATGACAAATGCTGTACAAATTTAGTATACTATCTGAGCAATCACTCAGCCATTTACACCTGTTTTTTCTAGCAAGATCTTAGAAATAGCTGAGTCTTAGTGATTGCAAGAGAAATAATGGAAGAAGATAATGAAGAAACTTTGCAAAATGTCTTTCTGTGACAACTCATGTCACATCAAAAGCTGAGTCTTATCTGCTGCTGCTTTTTCTTATGCAACTGTAAATTTGTCTATAATATTACTTTGTCTGCGTATTTGACATCTTGAAGATCCTCATTCTGTTCTCTAGACTACTGGTAAAACACATTTCATCAGAATCTTCCACATGTGTACCACTAGAAACATTTTGAACAGTACACTGGAAAGGAGACTTAGCAGGTAATTTAAGTGGGTATGCAACACAACAGAGTCTTCTGGTGTTGGCAGTTCAGTGAGCGGTAAGGATGGAGCTTGATTGCTGTGGTTCTTACTGTCCATCAGACAGGAAGTCCCTGTGATTTAGCATCGCTATAAGTACAGAGATCTCTCCTGTGCTCTGTTGTTTCCATAAGGTATGCAAGAACATAACTGAAACTTGCAGTATTTGTAATACTGTAATTGGGTAAGGTGTTCACATGGTGAGACACTCATGAATGCCACTTGTTCATGTATATGTATGAAAATGTTGTGTTCTTTACTAAAACTAGCCTTAAAAGGACTAGTGTGATCTTTGGATGTGCATGGGTATAGAGAGCCAATTCTATGCTTATATTACAACCTGGTGTAGAGAGCGATGTGACTTCCAGTTGGGAAAAACAACTGGAAACAACTACATTTTTTAAAGGATATTGAATATTTTTTTCCACAGAAGAGCCACAAAAAGTGTCTAGCAAACTAGACAAAATGCTCACCTGCAATGGGCTTCCATAGCTTTGCTTTACCAATAGCAAGAATCATGTTGATTGTGCATATTTTGCACCAGACCTTAAAAGGGTGCTTGAGCTAGCAGAGGAAATCTAGTAAAACCCAAGGAAGAAAGATGCAAGCCAGACAAGCTAAAAATTAAAAGAGAAAAGAAGAAAGCCTGCGGTTTTATTAGCAACGAAAATGATTACACATTAGGGCAAGAGAATAGCTCAGACTTCCAAATAAAGACTGGCACAGCTCCTTTCAGGAGGTATTTTCCTGCCAAGCACAAGTCATTTAAATCAGAATTATGCTCCATGCTGTGCAGAAGGTTATCTTAGATGGTGTAATGGTCACATGTTGTGGTGAAATGTTCAGACATATTGTTTGTGACCAAGGGGAAAACACTTTAACTCTGTCACAGCATTTCATTTTTTAATTACGTGCAGAAACTAATAATGTGTGCTTCTGAGTGTCCATGCCTGAAATCAGTCACATCCAGCTCAGTGAGTTTAATGTGGTGAGGTGATCCTGAGCTGCCCGTTTTTCTTGGAATCCATTCCAGAATGTGCTGTGATCCTCTTTGTTCAGCCTCACCATCAAAGGTAGGTTACCTGGGAGTGAAATCCCATGCCTGCAGATAGTGTTTACGGGATAAGGCCTCAGTGCATCACTGACAATGTGACATGCTGTTCATTAGTGTATGAAATACTGTCAGTCCAGCTGTCTTGGTGGAAGGCCTCTGGGATCACAAGATGAGAAGAAAATCCTTTTCTGCAGTCCTCTTTTTTGTTGCCAGCCTGTTCCCTGCAGTCATCCAGGAGAGCCCTGTGCTTCTACGGGCAGGGTTTTTATGAATATTATTTAACACCACAGCCTCTATTCAGCATTTACCCTTGTTTAGTTTGCTCGGTCTCACTTCATATTTTAGGTTTCATTTTTCTCTTAAGTGTTTCAACTTGACTTAGCTCTTAGCTTAATGTAACATATTTTTTACAGTAATCAAACAAGATCTTTTAAACCAGGGATGACATTCTTTTAAAAGCACAAATGGCAGCTCAAGGGCAATCACCATTTAGAGTCAAAAGGAGGAAAATACATAACCACCATTTGAATGTTTGTGTATCTTTGCCTGAGAGACAATGTTATGAGACCACTTCTTTGGTAATTCAGTTATGCCACCTCTTTGGCCAAATTCTTCTTTGTTTCTTCAACGTAAATCCAGGATAATCTCTTGGACTTCTATAAAGTTAATTGGCTTTATCCTGATATTAACTGAAAGCAGATTTTGACTTGCATTTTTCAGTGTATCTCCTGCTGGAATCTCCTCCTACTGAATATGGTGTCAGTATGGCAGGGGCCCTGAGTGTGCTAAACGGATTTTTTCCTTAGCTCATATTTCTGTCACATCATATGTGTTTGATTTACTTACATTGTTCTTGTATCTAATCTGAATGCATTTAGTCACATTTACTGTCATTTTTTATTTGTTTAGCAACTCTGCTCAGCTTAGAAAGGTAACAGGGATGGATTGAACAGAAGTTGCAAATACACTGTGCAGAGATCTTCTGTGGCTTGCAATGTTCTGCTCGTGACAGTTTGGTATGGGACAGGTTGTTTATTCAAACGCTTGATTTATATCAGAGCATGTAGCAGCAGATGTAAGTATACTATAGGGAAATACTTAATACATGTCTTATTTATTTTTACTCTATTGTTTGTGGAATCCTCCAGGAACTTGGTAAAAAGTCTTCGTATTTCCAGGGCACACATCAATAGTGTTTGGTGTTCAGAGTGGAGAGGACCCAATCAATGCTCAGGAAGTTGGCTGTGGTCAGTACGAGGTCTCTGGTAGCAGCAATGAGAGCAAAGTGAAAAGACCCCCCCCCGCAGATGTGGGATTTGCTGACTCCAATAGGGCAGCACTTCAGCCCTGTTCTCTTCTACAAAAGCTGATGAGGTTTGTGGGCATTTTAAGGTGATGACACTGGTACCAGGCAGCTGAATGTCTCTGCTCCCGGTCCCACAGAGCATCCAGGCCTCAGGCTTAGCAGGCACGATCTGATGGTGACTGGATCTCCTCACAGCAGCCAGGCATGGCACAGCTGCCTGAGTGTCTTGCACTCCCTGGGCAGGTACAAGGGGCCTGGGGGTGGGGAGGGAGACAAATAATTGTTGCACTGCTTCAGCACCTCCACATCTGGGGGTGCGGGATGTGGGGATTTCCCTCTCACAGACCGTGGGCCCACACTCCAAATGCTGCCGGTAAGAGTGGGGACAAGCTTTCCTCCCACTGCTGATGTTAGCAGGACTCCATTTTCCACCCTCTAGTAATGGGGGTAAGGTAGCTTCTAAGTTAATGGTCACTCGGTTTGGAACAAGCGTGTGGCCAAGCATGGGGCCAGGGGGTTGGTTGTGTCTGAATATATCCCAGATTGTTGATGGGGTTCAGCCGTGGTCCCTGCAGTTAAGTGGTCCAGTGGAGATTTGTATCTTGGCAGAAGGCAGCCTGATGCCTATGCACCACTATTTAGCCCATTGCATTTCAGATTTAAGTTGCAAATAGACTCTGTCTGAGCAGGATTGAATTTCAGTGTTTGCAAAAGCAGCTAAATGCTCTTAGGTTAAAGGTGCCAGTAGATAATGGCTGTTTTGTACAATTTCAGCAACACAAGCAGTCCACCCTGTTGAGTTGGCCAGTTAAACTGACCTTGCAGCTGCTTTATTTAGGTAGAATGTTGCAAATTGATGGTGCATTGTACAAAATTTGGTATAGTCTTTTAAATATTAAACCTTTTAATGGAAGCTTGCACTAAAAGGAGAACATAAAATGAGATGAACAAAAATGCTCAAGGATTTGAATGTCTGAATCAATTGTTTCTGGGCAGCAATTCAGCTAAGTCTCTGTCCATGACACTGACTAAAACCTTTGTCCATCTTTTATTTCTTTTAGTTCAGAGCAATATTGTAAATCATGTTTGTAAGAATGAAATTTCTATCTTAAGGTAACTGCAATATAGCTCACAGAGGGAAAGCAGATGAACAAGTGATAAGTGAACCAGAGAGCAAGTTGAATTTAGTTGAAAGAGGGCACATTTTGTTTTCCTGGATTAGGTTAATTTTAAAACTTTTTATTCCAAACATTTTTGTCTCTGGACAAGACAGTTCAGCTATCGTTAGAGGTACAAAAACAGAAGTGATATGAGAAAGGTTGCTCGTGTTTTCTTCTTTTTTTTTTTTTTTTTTTTTTTTCTTAAATTGCAACAGCATTCATTTTTAAGTATGCTCTACAGCAGTCATCAAAACATGATGATAGATAGCCTTTTCCCATCAAAACATGATGATAGATAGATTTTTCCCAGGTGATTCTTAATTCCATGTCTTCTTATACAGCAAATGGACTACTCTCCAAATATAAATATATTTATAACTCCATTTTTTTGGGCAAGGCACTAATGAATCACATAAGGGTGCTTTGATTCTTTTTACCATGTGCACCATGCTCTGCAGGCAAACCTGTCTCCAAGTGGCTGGAAGCATGGACCCTGTCCCATCCAGGCCTTGCAGCTCACTTTTTCCTCCATTTTGTCTTTTCTTTGCAGTTGTTCAGCACATCAAGCGCCATAATATTGTTCTTAAAAGAGAACTTGGTGAAGGAGCCTTTGGGAAAGTATTTCTGGCGGAATGCTACAACCTCTGTCCCGAGCAGGACAAGATCTTGGTGGCAGTGAAGGTAAAAGAGTCTAGGGTTTCAATCATTAATACATAGTTGCAACTAATGCTATTTAATTGTAAATGATCATGTGGAAGGGTTCACAAGGCTAATGGGGTGTAAAGAGAATGTGATATGTGAGCTTGCGATTATAAAATGAGAGCTGAATTTCATAAGGAAAAGGGGGAAACAGTGTTTCAAAGGGGTAAAATGTTTTCTGATCTATTTAAAATATGTGTGTGCAAAATAAAGCCTAGGCCATTAAAAATGCATGACTTACAATTGTGTGTCTAACAAAATAATCTATAACCAGCCAAGTGCATAGGTTATGTATGTAACTGCCAGTCAAAGAAGGCTTTTTTTTTCATGATTATATGATTCTCTTAATCAGTCAATGAAATTATCTGTGGGCAATGGTCATAACATTCCTGGCAGCTATATTAATAACAAAATTTTGTATAATATTTTCATGTGCTATTAAATACTCTCTGTATGGAACTCCAGAAGTCACGATATTTCAGACCTGGAGGAGTGATTCTTGATTATACAGCTCCATTCAGCCCATCCAAAAAACAGTTCAAAGTAGAAGGGATGGTCTCAGCATGGTCTCGGGGTTTGTACACTGAACATGCTTCCTGGTAGCAAATCTTTTAGTCCTCCAAAATGGAAAGCCTAAGGGTTGGTCATCAAAGTCTGCTATGGATGTATACTAGAAGACATTATAAGTGAAACTACACTCAAAGAGCTTGCAAAGTCTCCCTGGCAACAATCTCCTATCTCCATCTGTTGTTCTGCTGAAAGCTGAACGAGGTGTTCAACATTTGAGGTATCTCATTAAATGCAGGGTGAATACACATTTAGAATTTGGGCTGTGTTTAGGGATCAGAAAATAATCTTGTCTGACCAGCCACAATTAGTCAACTATGTGTATGTACTGGATCAAGCTGTACAGTAAAAGAAACCAAGCAGAACATCTTTTTGAAAATGGAAACAAGGCACAGAGTTTTGTATCTGGTAGTAAGAACGTGAAAGGAGGATGGATTTGTAGAGTACTGTCTTGCTCCATCAAAAATAGTGTTTTGTGTATGTGTTTGTCAAAGTTACAAGCTTTTTGACAGTTGGAGTTGTTCTGTCATTTTGACTGGTGAGGAGAGAGGAAGCCTGGAAGGGACATATCATAGATGGGAGAAAGCATGAGACAAGAGATGACAAAACTAGAACTGAATGAATTTTCTATTGTATTTTGGTGAAACTAGAGTGGAAATTTCCATTTCTCTATCACTTCAGAGAGGTGCTTGATAGCAAAATAAAAGTCTTTCCATTCACTCACTGCCTTTGAAAGTCCTGACCAAATCGAGCCTAGCACTTCTGCTGTTAAATGCTGTACTGCACTACTGCACTCTTTCTGCTGCACTTTCTCAGTGTAATTCACAAGAGTATTCAGCCTTCAAAGGGAGTGTCTCCATGGGTTTAGGTGATAAATCTTTCAGTTTTATGGATTGGTATTATTATTATTATTATTATTATTATTATTATTATTATTATTATTATTATTATTATTATTTTACCAAATCAATTCTTCCTAGCATCAAAAACTATTGCACAGATAGCCATGACAAGGATAACCTCTGTGGACAGGTTATGCCCATTTTAGGTTTCTCATATTGGTTCTTAGATAGTGACCAAAGTCACATCTTTAAGAGAAATATTTTGGTGAACTGGACTGTGTCCAGGCCCCAACATTTGCCACAGGGTTTGGCATTGAAAGTGTTTGATTTTTGTTCTTTGACGAGCAGACCTAGATGCCAGCAGCCAATGTTTGATTTTCCTGGCTAACAGCAAAGGTTTTACAGTGCTTCACCACCACCACTACCTCCACCCCCTTCAGCAAATCCACAGCAAAATTGTCCCAGTGAAACAGATCCAGTGAGCCCAGTGGGAGCGTCTGTTATGAAGTGAGGAAGTGCCAGGTGTACTGGGGCAGCAAGGAAGCATAGCATCATCTACCTGCAGCCCTCAGGACAGTGGCTGGTCTCCTTGCTTGCTGATTGCTATGCAACTGCATAGTGCAAGTGTGCTAAAACATTGGCCTAAACATCTCCAGGTCTGATTCGACATTCATCCTTTTCCTCATCAGCAGGCTGATATCTGAGACCTAGACACTGCAGCAAATTGCGTGGGAGATGAGTTCCAGAGAAATCTGGGAAGATATAAAAGCAGGCTTAGCCTAAATAACCTCAAATGCTTGTGCTTTTCCTTATTGGAAGAGGAGTGGGATAGTCTGTTTTAATTTGTTTTGACCATCGGGACTTTGGGGGGGAACACCAAGTGTTCAGAAATGCTTACTCTGGATCAGAACCTGTGAGCACAAGAGTTTAACCACACCTCAGTCTGGGCATGGGATTCCCCCCAACTGGGTTGAGTTTTCAAACCAGATCAGTACACAATGTGCTGCAGACACTTCTAGAGAACAGAGGGTGGGGGAAGGAAAGGTTCTCATTTCCCTGCTGGCTGTTTTTGCTGTGCCACAGTGGTTGTTCAGGCCTGGACTCATGGCCAGTACTCTAGTACTGTCTACTCATAGGGCTGGTTTCCCAGTAAGAGTTTTGCCCTTGTTTAAACTGTCTGGAGCTGGGAGCTGGAGGTGACGATGACCTGCAGGACACAAATTAGCAGCTACTTTTTGCTGTCCTGGGAGTGGGAAAGGCAGGATTCACCCTGTGCTGCTTGCTCCAGGGTTGTGCTTGTCTAACAGACTGATGCATGTACTAGGTGACGAACATTTCCACGGCACTGCAGAGGAGAACCAAAGCTTTCCAACTCTTCTCTAGCTCTCAGGTGTTCTGTGGTGCTGGGGAGAAGTAAGCTGATAGAATGTAAAGGAAGGCTTTCATTACCATGTCATGCAGGTGCTGGTGAGAGCCAGATCCCCGACTGCTGGGGTTACAGGTCTGTGGTGTCAGGGTGGATTAAAAAGCTGGTGGGTTGCACTTGCTGTGCAGTGCAAGTTTGCAGGGTCCAGATTCTACACGGATACCTGGGCAAGGTCTTGATGAAGGAGATTAAACGAGGGGTGGTGGTCCACCTGTCACAGGGCTGAACTCAGCAGTTGAGGAGCTCCTCTACCAGCCAGGCAGTGCTTCTGTTGCCGAAGGGAACATGTCCCCTCCTCCTTAGCTGCTGGCCAAGCAGCCTACTGGTTGGAAAGTACTTGTGGTTGTGTGTCAGTTCCTGCTTGGGAAAACCTCCCATTGATTGGTGAGAGTGCTTTGCATGCAGAGTTTTGGCTTACCTGTCAGTATTGATAAAAATAATGAATATGTTATTTTCTCTGTCTTGTGCTCTTATTTATTTATTTATTTATTTATTTATTTCCCTTACACTAAAAACAAGTTAAATGCATTACTCCCTGTCGTTTCTATGTAAACATTACGTGCTTATTAATTTTTTCACTTTCCAATCTCCTCCTTGCCTATGTCGGCTATCTCTCATGCATTGTGTCTATGCTTTGTGCTGCATGAAATAATGAAAATTAGAGGAGTGGGGGCTGCAACAATGGTGGGTTACAGAACTTAAGGTTGCCCTTGGTAATAGAAACCCTTTCTGAGTTTTACCAGGGTTTTAGACCTTTTTGCATTTTGCTGCTTGACAGAAAATGCGTATTTGCCATGGCAACTGCTCTGTCATATGATAATTTTGCTGTTTCTGTGAGATAAAAAGCTTCTCCTGAAATATACAATAAGCCATCATCACAGGGCAGAGCTGTCAGCATTTTTACTGTCTTTCCAGGGAAAGAACATGTTGGAAAGAGTATGAGTCCGTGCTTCTGTCTATCATTTTTTTCCCGGGTTGCTATTATATAAAATGTTTTTTATATGAATTGTTTTCTAATTCTCTTGCTGAGGAGAATTACAGTCCAATTGCTTTATACAAGAAACCAACAGAAGCGACTCAATTGACAACAGAATTGTTCCGGGTGATTTCTTTATATAGCATAGACCGGACTGTGGGTTGGTGCCAGCATTATGTTAAGGCATCATTGCAGAGCCTGGATGCACTGAAAGACATTTCAGTTTCAGTCCTTGCTTGGTTCAGATATGCTTTGCTGGGGACCATAGATGGGGAGCTGATTTGATACCCATCTTATATGATAAGGCTGTGTATACTAATATGTCACAGCTTATGAAGGCTTGTAAGATCCTTGTTGCATCATTATAGGTAAAACTTGTGAGGATGGGTTCTGTGCCTGCAGACACGTGAGATTCAAAAAGGGGTTCCTCAGGGAAGTGTCATTGTGGCATGACAAGTTTCTACTGCCTCTGGTATCCACAGAGCCTGAAATCTACAGGAAAGCCCCTGTATCTGATAAATGGCTATTCACTCAGCCCTGCTTCTTTTCACCCCAGCTGTTCATTTTCAAGGTCTATGTCTGCCATTTCATAAGTGAAGAAAGCATTTTCTCTGAGTCATCTTTTAGTCCCTAGTCCCTCATTCACACAAGCATAGGTATCATACTAGTAAAGTGGACTGAATTCTAAGAAAAACCCTGAACAAACCATGACTATAACAGCTACAAACCGGGTTTGTTGGCAGAATGATTGCACTGTATCAACTTGTTCTGTGTCTGCTCTGATGAGCGTGGTTGGTTCCATGGTGTCTATGTGAATTCAGAGTAGAAAATACATAGCCAGGAAAAAAACATCCTAAGTTAAAGCAATGTTGTTAGTTTTGAGTCTTATTGTCTTTTGTTTTAAGTCTAGGGGTAGTTAAAATACAGAGGTACAAAGCCCAGCTGTCAGTTTCTGTGATTAATAACTTGTGAACATTGTTAACCTTCTATCATTCTCTTAGTGTTTTAAAAATGTTTTTTCAATTAATACAGTAGCACCATTGTACCTTTTAAAGGTAGAGCACAGTAGTGGTTTATTGTCAATTATGATTGTTCCTCACTTAATTGGTGTCAGAATTTGCTTTTGGTTTCATGCATGAAAGTGTTTCCTTGCTCATGAAATGTAGTTAAGAAGAGATCTGAAACTGCTTATGAGTGGCAGGTAAATTAGTACTATTTCATTATACAAAGTTCAAACCTCCTGTTTGATCCAACATTGATGTATTTCCTACAAAATGAAAATGAGCATGATTTTAGATCTATATAAATAAAAAGGGGGAAAAAATAAAAACTGCCACCCCAAGATTCTGACCTGCATCTACTTACTCTCTGGCTATCAATTTGGGATTGATACTTCAGTTACTTACACATTTCTTAATCTTAGTCATTCAAGTAAATTTGCTTTATTTCAAAGGATTTTCTGACTGAAGTCTCAGGTTGTAAGGTCTGGTCCAAGGATCTGCCCTTCTACAAATCTACTGAATGTAAACTGCACCACAGGGACCAACATCAGCAGTAATTACATCAGTAATACATAAGAAATGCATCTATGTTCCACTAAGTATTTTAAGCAAGCAAAGCTTTATTTTAAGGAACTTAAAGCAAAGGTAAATACCAACAGGATACTAGGGGTTTGCCTGAGTTACAAGCTAAAGGATAAAAACCAGCTGTGTACTAGTATATTTTTGGATAAGATCAGATTGTTTGTTCTGTGTTTTGGAAAACACTTGAAACAGCAAGATCATGAGTATTCTTACATCCTCTTATAATAAAAATTATTTGGTGGGGATTATACTGTGACATGGGGCTGGGGAACAACAATTCTACTGCCTTTACTAAATTGCATTTAAACATCACATCTGCATTACTAAAAATGTACTTCTTCCATCCTTTATGCAGTATAATGTCCTTATCTTACCCTTACAATGTCTTCCCACGTGTTCGCTACCTTCTGTGAACATCTCTTCTTCCTCACATTCTTGTTTCCTCTGCCAGACACTGAAGGATGCCAGTGACAATGCCCGCAAGGACTTCCACCGTGAGGCAGAGCTGCTGACTAACCTGCAACACGAGCACATTGTCAAGTTCTATGGCGTCTGTGTTGAGGGTGATCCACTCATCATGGTCTTTGAGTACATGAAGCATGGAGATCTTAACAAGTTCCTCAGGTAAACCCATCAACATGTATTGTGCTGGAGAGCTAGAAGTGGGCAAAGCTAGAAGTGGGCAATGAAGGTAGGCAGCTATTGGTACTTAATGCCAAATTAACTCCTGTAACTTAAAAATGCATACAACCCAAAGTGCAAATCTGTGCAACATTAATTTTGTGTACTGTGATGTGCAGCTCATTTTCTTTGTGTATTTGGAAATACTACTAAGTTAAGCCTCAAAAGGAATGGAAACTGAAGAAATATAGTTTTCAGTATATTTCAGGGTATTCTGAAATGTTTCATTATAAAGCTTACAATAAGAATTGTCTTCTTGAAGTCTTTCTGGTAGCATTTTGGAAGATCCCACTCAATACCTATTGCTATCTGTAGGCATCTAAAAGCTTCTGAAATCCAACCCCTTTTCTCTTCCCTCCTCTGAGTGTTTTGTAAAGAGTGCCATTTAGCTGTAGCAAGAAAACCATGAATCATGGAAACTTTGGTGTGGTAGAAAACACTACATTTTGGGGTCTATTTCATAAAGCTGTTTATAAATGTGCATTATAAATTGAAATTTGGCAGTAAAGTAGTTATAAATAAATAGATGATACTCAAGGTTTAGAATAATAGATAACTCATGAATCAGCAAGATTTGAACAGTGACCTTATCTATGTGCCATTTCCACTAGTGGACATTCATTGGCATAAAAATAAGCAGTTAAGAGACAGCTTTTGCCCCTACATAAAAAAATTTTCGTAAGGGACTGTTCTTTCAACATCTTCTATGTCACTTCCATCAAAAGGTATCACAAAAAATATTTGAATGTACTGAGATCTCTTCTGCTGAAAAATAAGTAGGGGCAACACCATACTGGACAGATATCTGTCTAATGCATGCTATTGACAAAGCTGTAAAATAATCAAACTAATGTCCCTTTAAATGGGTTCAAATTTTCTATCTGCCTGAAATTGCTAGTGACTACTAGTGTCACCATTTACGCATTTTTATTGCCTTTGTGAAATGAGTTTGCTGTCCTTCTAATCTCCAGTGAACAAATAGCCACCACATAAAAGCAAATTACATCAACTAGCATCCTCCCTTATTGGCAGGGCTGTCAGGTCTGGCAGAGAGACTAGCTCTTGAACTGGGGATGCAGAGCAAACATTACTTTCCCCAGACTGTCTCTTTGGCAAAGGATTTAGGTGTATTGTCAGGGCAGTGTTGGGGCATTTACATTTGCCTGCTTGGACCTCTGCCGTGGATTAGGAGAAACCTGTGGTTTCCAAAGACACTGTCCCAGTACTTTCTGAGAGCACTGAATTTCCATTAGAATAGGCCAGATTTGCAGCTGATTCACTGTCACAATAAGAAATACTTATTCTTTGATTATTTTTGTTTGGCCTTTTCTTACCTCCTAACTCTGAATTGTTGTACAGAAAGGTACTTTAGCAGATCGTGTATTTCCTCCATTAGGCGTTCTCTCTCTCTCTCTCTCTCTCTCTTTTTCTCTTTTTTTTTTTTTTTTTTAATTATTAATCAGCCCTGGTCTTTAGAACATAAAATGATTATGCTGGGACAAGCTGTTTAACCTAAGCTCCAATTTGTCATTCCTCTCACATTTGCCGCAGCTTGTGCAGCCCATCAGAGGTTAGCTCTAAGTGGGCTGTAAAAGACGGAATTTCTTACCCTGCAGCGCCACCAAAGGCTGACGGGAAAAACGAATCCGAAATTTAACCCAAATGAGCCTTGTTGTCTGTGTGTAGCCAAAGGCTGTTTCAGATCTACGACCACAGCCTCAAAGCCATGCCTGCCCTGTGCTTGCTCTGGACCGTGAAGGCTAATTTGAACCCAAGGATATCTCTGTCAGTGTTACTGACTGTTGCAGACACTGAGGAGCACTGTCTTTTACAGACAGCACCACAAGTGCAAGATGAGAGGAGTGTTAAAAATAATCCTAAAGTTTCATTAGATACAAGTCATCTCTTCAAGGAAACCAGTGAAAGAAGAATTCTCTAACTTAGTGATTTGGAACTTCATATATGAGAGCAGCCAAAAAATAAAAATAAAAAAATCAGTGCAATGAAAAGGCACAGCGCTTTTCAATAGGAATTTTCCTCTGAGTCTTGGTTGGAGGTTTCATATCCTCCTGTATATCCAACTTCACCTAGACCAGATGAATGTTTCACTGTACCCTATGGCAGAGAAAGTGTAGTTAACTTCTTTGCTGGGTACCAGCTACAATCCCAGCAATGCTACACACTCTCTTTCGTTTCTTTCTCACATCTGTCACTTTGCTCATGAAGTTCTTCCCTTGGGGCAATTTTAATATCATATTTCTAATAAGTAATGTCAGATTTGATCTCACAGATTTTGATTAATTTTCAACTCTTTTCCAAACTCCTGTGCCCTTCCCTTAGGGATGAATTAAGGCCTCACATTCATTGATTAGAAAGGCGATTCTCTGAAACTCTACTTTGGAGGAAGGAAGGACTTCTGACAGAAAACAAAAATTGGTTGTAGAGTATTTTTCCAAAATAGTTGAGGAGGGAAGGGCAGAGATTTTTGGAAGAATACTTTGCAGGAATAAAATAAAAAAGGCTTCTGAAAACCTAGAAGAGTAGAATGGATGGATAGTCCTTTTCAAAATATTATAAGGTGTAGGAATGAGGAATGAGGAATGATAGCTGACCTTATTAGTTGGCTAAGGATTGGCTAGTAATGCTTATCATAAAATTGTGTACATAGGAATGCTGATATCAGTATCTTCGAGTTACCAGGATGTGACAGGTGAAAGGTGGTGGTTTAGGATAGGGGGCTATTATTATGCATCCAGCTGCCTTATTTTCTTGAGCAGTATATGTACCTGTCATATAATGTTCTTCAAACCACCTGTCTTTCACACAGGGAAGGAAAACAGTAAGTGAAAATACCAAGAGACAAATTATTGCTATTTCACCAATGAATCTATAGCCCTTCTGTTTTTATATTTGAGTAAGTCACTTGTGTGGTTTTAGGCTCACTAACACCTTTTACCTCTGTGGCTTACAAGTGGCCAGTCACTTTACCGTCTTATATTTTGATGCAGGGCACATGGTCCAGATGCAGTACTGATGGCAGAAGGCAACCGTCCAGCTGAGCTGACACAGTCCCAGATGCTTCATATCGCCCAGCAAATTGCAGCTGGTATGGTTTACCTGGCATCACAACACTTTGTGCATCGGGATCTTGCTACCCGGAATTGCTTGGTTGGTGAGAACCTACTGGTGAAGATTGGGGATTTTGGGATGTCTAGAGACGTGTACAGCACGGACTACTATAGGGTAAGTGAACTGCTGTAAGTGCTAACAACTGAGGTCTGGTTCAGTAATCATACCACACTGATGTGACTGATTCTGGTGGCATATGGACATCCTGGTTTTGGGTTACAACATTTCAGTAAATTTGGAGCAAATTAATCAGAATAATATTGGCATGTCCTGTTTATGTGTGATGACTTTAAATTCTAATAGTAAAAGACAGGAAGGTCTTTCTGGGCAGAAATTTTACATGGTTGGTTGGCTACAGTGAAGAAGAAAAAGAAGCAGATGGAAAGGAAGGGTGGGTAATCAGATTTGGCCCAATACTTCTGAGTTATTAAAATATGTTGTCATATGTTTCTCAGACAAGTGGAAATTGTTACTTTTAGGTATTTTATAATGTTTCATTATAATGTTTATTTGAGTAGCTGTAAGTAGCAGACAGCAGTGCTGAATGAGGTATTTAGCTCAGGGAAAGACTAGGTCAGATATTATTAACTTCTCAGTGCATTACAAGCTATCTGCAGGCTTCTCCTGCCTTAAACCTGTTCTTTAATTCTACTGCATATGGTTGAAGAGCTGTTTTGTATCACTCTGGTGAGGGTGATAACTCAGTAGTAGGTAAGAGTAGCCCTTGGTGCATGTTCAGATTCTGGCCCAGGTTGTTTTCCCTAGGCTCAGTTGTGCTATAATGATGTGTGAAGTTTGCAAAGGGCTCCTAGAGTTGCTAGGATTAACAGGACCCTGTACATTAATCGTTGTCATTGTTATCTTTGTACTATGTGACAAGTCAGGTAGTAGACAGCATTTGCTGTTCGTTACCACATGTGTAATTTCATGAGTGGAACAGCAGCTGTCAGGTTTTTATGGCTTGCAGAAGGCAATGCATGGGCAAGCTGTTAGTCTGTGGATGCTGGAATTGTATCTTGTAAGATAAGCTACTTGGTCTCTTTTAAAGCACATTCTCCATATGTGCCTCTCACATAACTTGTTATCAGTGACTTCTTTTTAGGTAAAATGAAGGACTCTTCCTTATCTGTCCTAACTGGATTGTAGTGTCCATAAAATGACAGTGTCACCTCTGTGCCAGTGTTTGTGGGATGCCTGAAAAGGGATTGACTTTACAAACAGCTGATGCCTGACAGGGCAGAGGAAGGTGCACATAAACATTATTTGTTGAGTGTTGTTTTTCTTAACAGATGAGAAATATGTTTATTCTGTTCTTTGTATCTTCTTTTACAAGGCAAACCTAGTAATTAGTAAACATATGAACCAGACTCCTCTTATGTTTTTTTTTTTTTTTTTTTTTTTTTTTTTTTTTTTCATTTTGGAGACTTGGCACTTCAAGCTGTTTGGTCAATGTAAAACAAGCATGACTTCATTTCAGAACTTGGAAAAATACACAGGATAGTAATCACTGACTGTGTTTGCAAAGACACCAGTGAGCACTAAAGGCCAGGCTTTCTTGATTTTTGCATCTGACAAATGAACAGTACTTGCTGGGACTGGAGACATATCTCTGTTATGTACTTTAGTGACACTGGATTCATTTACCAGTTCATCATTACAATTAAGAATGAATATTCATGCTTGATAGTAAGTGTTTGCAAAAGCCTTGACAGACAAAATCAGCATTTTTGAACAATAAATGCTTTGTTTTGTTCTAATTTTTGAAAAAAAAAAAAAAAAAAAAAAAAAAAAAAAATTATTGCTGCAGAAAAAATGCAGGCAAAAGTGGGTAGAAGCTAGGCTTCCTGGCTTCCTGGGGACAGCTGAGGTTTGGGGAAGCCTGTCCCCAGGCTTTCTGGGGACAGCTGAGGTTTGGTGCAAGCATTGGGGTAGTGACTTTGGTGTCATTTTATCTGCTCATGTACGTCTGGTTTTAATCCTTGAGTCTTATGCATCAGCATTCAAGCAAAGCTTTTACCCAATGAAGGAGGAGTTTAGAACAAGACCCGGATTTTACCTGCCTGAAACATCACATGGTGAGGTTCTGGTAGCCTTGATAGTCATGGGGTGCTTTTCAAAGTACCTTGTTCAAGGGGTTTATTGCATTTCTCATTGCCTCTTCTTCAGAGTGATTCTCTCCTCTTCCTCCTCTTCCTCTTCCTCTTCCTCTTCCTCTTCCTCTTCCTCTTCCTCTTCCTCTTCCTCTTCCTCTTCCTCTTCCTCTTCCTCTTCCTCTTCCTCTTCCTCTTCCTCTTCCTCTTCCTCTTCC
>CM021797.1:42375303-42396274 GCA_011076525.1 Nettapus auritus
TCCCCCTCTCCTTCCCCTTCCCCTTCCTCTTCCTCTTCCTCCTCCTCCTCTTCCTCCTCCTCCTTCTTCTTACCATCCTCCCTTCCCTTCTTCCCCATCACTCTTTGGGGCCAAAGCAGAATCAGTGTGGGGCCCACATTTTGGGCCATATATGGGCTAGCCAGAGTCTGACTGTGAAATAGTCAAGCCTACGATGACTTTCCAGAGTGGTGTTGCCTTAAGAATTATGTCTATGACAGGCCTAAGCAGTGAAATTCATTGATGACACTGGGATGGCACTGACCCACCACAACTAATTGCTTGTAACAGGGTAAGTCTCTTTTAACTGTTCAGATTTAATTGTATACACAGAAGAAATTCTTTCCCAACCTTGACAACTTTATCTGATGCTCACTGGAAGGATTTATACAGCTTCAAAAAGCTCTGCAAGAAATAGTTTGGTATTTGTGTTTCTTAAGGCACTGGAAGCTGTTTTCTGAGATCCTACCACCTTGTCAGGATGCTAGATTTGCCCAAGGTGATTATTCATAGTTTGTTTCTGTAAGATAAGGATGGTCACCAGTACTTGTTTGCTGTCAGATTGTTAATGACACTCTGTGTTGAAGCAGCTCAGTAGTTAAAAGAGATTTGAGGGAGAAAGGGAGAGAAATAACCCTTGGGTTGGGAATGCATGTCATGTGTGTCCCTGGTTACACAAGGTTTTCTTTTCCTCCCCCCCTCTTTTTTCCTTTCTTTTTCCTCAGACAGGAATCTTGGGGGTGGAGAGAGCCCTGATATACATGCTAAAGTTCAGTGAAACAGCAACAGTTTTCAAAAGTCACCCCAGATGATCATGAGGTCACAAAGAATTTGCAGTGCCTTTTCATCTCCTGCACTGCCATACACCTGAGTCAAACTAAAGCAACTGTCAAATAATTCATTTCATCCATGTGCCAAACAGCTCCAGTGACAGTCTGTTGCACTGCAGGCCTTGTAGCACAGTGCATCACTTCATGACGTTATTTATTTGCAGAGCTTGGGTCTCAGGTTCATTAGGGACTTAAACTTGTTTTGCTGACGTCTGTTTTTTGTGGCTTGGACTCCCACCACTCGCAAGTCAGAGTTTCCCTTCTTTTTCTCTGATACTCAAATAATGTGACTCATCAGCAGTCTTCAGTGGCTTAAAGTACTGACACTGAAGCATGGGAATGACCAGATTCCTAGTATACTTCCTTGCACTCAGAGAATACTTCAGGACCTTTTTAGGCTCAGAGATGAAGTTTGCAGCTGCTGCTCAGTACTTGGTCCTAACATATTTTTCTACATTTTCTTATCATACACGCACAAACACAAAAAAGGTCATCTCACCTCAGTACTTGGAAAAACTTAACAGGGATATGCTTTAAATATCCAGCCTAGTCAGCCAGCTGCAAGCTCGAGCCAAGATTTTGCATGAAACTGTGATCTCACTGAAGTAAGCAAGAGTTTTGCCATTAACTTCATTAGGACCAGAACTTCACCCTTCCATGTTTTTAGGTCTGTCCCATGCAGAACAGAAACTCTGTTTCTGATTTAGATTTATGGAGCTAAGTTGTGTAATCCCTATTTAGCTGTTGTATAACTAACTTGCTTTTATGCAACAGTGCAAGGAACAGGAGAGAAAATAAGGACTCCATGCCTCCACTCGTACAAACCACAGAAAGAGCTATCAGAAACCTGGAACTACTAGCAAAGTTTTCATCTTCTTCAGGCCCAACTTGTCCAAAATCTACAGAGAGGTTTAGAAGTCAGATTAGCCTAAGCCTTTCTCTACTGCAGAAAGCTATGCATTAGGTGTTAAGGGCAAGAGGAGTGGCAAGAGCCTGAGACCTCCTCAAGCCACATGGAAGACCTCAACACTCACTAACACCCTTAGCACCAAATCCTGTGAAAATTCCAATCTTCCAAGGGAAAAGCAGAAGAAATGTCAAGGGTATCAATGCTGCCCTAGGTCCCTAAAAATAAATCTTTTGACAAAACTTTCTGAGATGTCTTACAAAGTCAGTCACCCCTGACATACAACAGATGGTGACAACAATCTCTGTAAGTCTGTCTCAGTCAGAATTACCTTTTGGCAAGTAAGCTGCATAATGGTATGAGTGCTCAAGCCAGCTGCACTCAGCCTGGCATTTCTGGGGTCTAGTAACAACCCTTGGAGCACATCTGGCCCAATATCCTGCTTATGAATGTCATCTGTCCTCAGTGCCTCAGAGCAGTGTGGGAACAGAGCTTAACACAGAGCCATACCATGCAACAAGAGGTAAAACAAAAATGCAGGAGACCAAAGCCAATTCTGAAGAAATAGTTTAGTTAAGTAGATAAATATGGTGCAGCCTGCGTAATGCCGACAAGCTTATTTTCAGATCTCTCTCTCAGGTATAGTACAAAATTGGACAGCAGCAGTCTTCTGTATTTGAAGTTTGAATGTCCAATTCCTAGAACACTCTTGCCTTCTTATACAACCCTTCCCATTAATTTTCCAAGGTTGACATCGAAAATAAGTAGGATCCTGTTAATGGGACCTTGCTTGGAAGGCTGCTGCAGAACCTCACCCTCGTCATGGTTCCAAATCTTAATCAGTAGTCGAAATTAGCTCATGACCAGTGAACACCCACTTGATCACATTATTCTCCAACAGAGAGCATTATTCTCCCTTCCTAGCTTTAACTTGTCAAATGTATTTAGAAAAAGTAATGTTCTCCCCTCCCGGACTGTTTTGGATGGTTAAACAAGGCAAACTGTCAAAAGAAAAGGTTCTTTTTTCTTCTCCCAGTAGCCTTCTCTTACATCTTCCAGAGTGTGAAACAACAGTTTAAGTGTCTCTTCCTGGTTCAGACATCACTAGGGCTGTGAGCAGTATTTTCCAAATAAGGTTTTTGCCTTTTCTTGGACCAGAAATACTTCCCTGCCTCTAATGAAAATGCGCTGCACAGTACATCCTAGACTTACATAGCCTGTGTGATATTGGCATGCAGTCACTGTATTGTCAAACAGTGCCATGGGCCACTCTTATATTCTGTGGCTTCCAGATGAAGAACATCCTCTTTTCTGAAGTTTTTGGTTTCAGTCGCTAAGTGAGTGACTGGCACATCTTGTACCTCTGGTGGTTGAGAAAGACTGTCGTCTGTCATATATTTTTAGCTTCTTTGGGGGCTGCTTTTTATTTTTATTTTTTTATTTTTAAATTAGAATTCAGGTCTTGTCTAAGTTGATGGTGAGTAAGGAACTAAACAGAATCATGGAACCAAAAAGTAAACTGACAAGGGAGTGAGATAGATTTGCATCTTTCCTAGATTTTCGTGTCTTTGTTTCTCAGTGTTTTATTTCTTGATCAATTTTAGTTAATGTTAATGTTAGATAAGTATTTTGGAAAAGGATATCTTCTTGAAACATAGTGTTCCCATGCAACTTTCATTTAAGATGTGAGAAGTTATTATGCTCCTTAGACTTCAAGGAAGACTTCCAGAGAAACTAAGAATTACACAATTTGATATTCTCTACCAACTTTAAAAATAACCAGTTTCCAGACCTTCTTTCTACATAGAAAGGTCAAAAACCCATTTAAGAAACTATTTTGACCCTGGGAATATTACAGCCCTTGGCAAGTAAGCCTGATTCTGATCTCCTCTGTCACTCAGAAAAAAACGGAATATTGGTTTCAAAGACAGTGAAACAACATTGGTATTAGAGTAGTGAAATGGCAGAGTGGCTTGGCTGCTAGACACAGTCCTTCCTTCACATGTGAGCTTAATGCTTAATATTGCAGAGTGCTGTATTTCTGGCGACTGCATAATACGGTTTTCTGGTGACTCTTTATATGAAACATTTGCTAAAAGATAATGCTGGTAAAATAACCACCAGAGAATGATATCACTTAAGCTATTTCCAGTACCAAATGCCTATTTGCAAAGAGAATTAATGCATGACAGCAAGGGACTAAAAAAAGAAAAGGCTGGTTCATCATTATTTGGGCTATAACTAGCCAGGCAAGCACCACCATACAAATGTTTACAGTGAGGAACAAGTGTCTGCCTGTTCCGAAAGGGCAGTAGTGGCAAACACCTGCAGGTTTCAGCTGTCACTACAGAGCTGAATACCTGTGTGGGGGTGTTTTTGGAGGAGGCTGCACTAAAGAAAACAAGAAAGAGTTACTGAGAAGTCAACCAGCTTGTCAAGGCATCCTCGTAGGTGTGTGTATTGAATTGTCACAGTTTGAAGGCACAGTTTGAAGGCTTTTTATTAGCTGCTATTTTTGCATTCATTGCTCAAAAGGAAATTATCTGCTTCCCTACATGGACTTTTCAGCTTTCCTCCTCCGTCAGAGGCTCATTGCATCGTGTGTAGTGCTGGGGAGGACAGAGGGTTCCAGCAGCCCTGGAGGACATGCACAGATGATTTCATGCAACTGGAAACAATACAGGAAATAGAGGGGCAGCTATAGAGATGTAAGTCTAAACTAGTTCTCCTTGAAGTCAGTAAAGTAACTTTGAACTTACACTAAAATAAATGCAAACAGAATTAAGCCTAATGGTTTTAGAGGACTGTCAGAGGCTTTCTAAAGGTCACTACTGTGTCGTCATTCAGAAACTTTTATACACCACAACATATGATGCTGAAGGACAATGCCTGTTGCTATTTGGCCATGTGAGAGTATATTTTATTATGTGCAGGAAGCATGCTCCTTACGGTGCTTGCTTTTACACATCCATGACTGTTGGTGCTTCTTGAGCTGCAGCTTCATGACCTGCTTAGTGCTACACAGAGTGTCCAAAGGCAGCTTTGTCTCAAGCAGGTGTAGTTCTATTTTTATTGCCATTTTTAGCATGGCAATAGATGCAGTCACTTCCCAGTGGAGTTTTCTCATCATCTTCACATCAGGGTCATTGGTCTTGCTTATGGTTCTGTTTCCATCTGTTTCCACTGACACTGATCCTAAGAGGAGAGTCCAAGAAAGTTTTCCATATTAGTGTTAGGAGAAGAAACATCAGATGTCCAGCATGTGTAGTATCATGCATTTAACAGCAAGTTCTTACTAAGCTCCATCTTGGCAGCATTATTGACAAGACAGAAATATAGAAAATGATTTTTTTCACTGAGAGGTTGTGGTATACTTTGTTTTGCCACATTTTAAGACCCCTCTCACATGAAATGTGCAACTAGGAAACAAGTTCCACTGTTCCAGGAGCACATTCTCCTTCGGTCTGTGAGATCAATGAGGGCAAAACTAGAAGAGTATAATGACAAGGCTAAAAATTGAGCTGATTGAAATAAAAGCTAGAGCATAGAGCATTGCTTTTATGACCAGTCATTTCCTTTGGAAATCTGTCCCTGATGGATTTACACCGGCATGGTTTTTATACAGGATATCAAGAAATAGTCATTAAAACTAGTTTGTCTTGAGAAAAGATGTTCAGACAGGAACCAGTATCTAGAAAATTACACTATGAGATACAGAAGTTCTGTTGACCTACACTATTGCTGAAAGTTCCGAGTGTATGCCAATCAAAATCTTAATCAAAGTGTTTAGAAATTTTCCCTCTGTTTGCTTCTGTTAAAAGCTTTGAGAATTTATGGTTTGCTCTCGCTTTGATTATAAAGCACATATTACAGTTTTCAAACAGATGGAAATTCAGGTTTTGTCCACTCCATTTTTAAGTCATTTTTGTTCTGTGGATCTCAGAAGGGTTATTCCTGATGTATGCAGGAGTTAAGAGCCTTAGGATCCATTTGCATGCCTATAGAATAGCAGGAAGTTTACACAGTCAGCATCACTGGTGGCTGACACAAGCTTTTCTGTTAAGGGGCGCTTAGCACAGATGCTCATTAACTTTAAAAGTCCTTTTAAAATTATATATACAAAACTGAATCATTCTTAAAAATAACCACACATGTGGATATAAATTGCAGGAAAGCAGTGAATCACACATTGAAATTAGCTTTACGAACTGCAATTTGTAGAGCTTTGCAGAACTGTAATCCATTAAGTAGCAGTGCAGTCCTACAAAGCCATCTTTGCAGGTGCTGGAAAGATTTGGCGGCTGCTGAGATGTTTAGCACATAAGAGGGCCGTGTCCTTAATCCCAACCCCATTCACAATTTGCCAGATCATAGTTTGATGATTAGTGGGGACTTGCTACTATGATTTTACCAAGAGCCAGTGTTTAGCACAGGGTTTTAGAGAGTGAGTTTACAGGCAGCATTTTCTAGAGAACAGGCACAGAATAACAAGGGAAATGATGAAGTGAGTTCTGTAGTCTTGCTTCATGGGCTAGCTCCTTGAGTGGACTACTAATGTCGTTCTGCAATTGTGGTTTAGGAAGCATTTGTAATTATCTGGAAAAAGAGATACTGTACTGTAGTGCTACAGACAGTCACTTTTGGCAGGAAATCTGCAAAGCAAATGACAGAACTCCAAAGGTTAGCAGCTGAAACTGTTGACTGTGATGTATGATGCACACAGTGTGAGGAGAAGTGGGAACAAAATGAGAAAAAGCTCTCTGGGAACACTGTGAGCAGACCCAGAAAGTGGAGAGGCAGCTCCCGGCTGCAGCAGAGCACTCTGGTGCACCTTGTGCGGACACACCACTGCCCCGGCTGATGGAGAGCTCAGCACAGAAAGGCCACCCAGAGGGAGCAGGGCTAAGCTGAGTTCTCCTTTGAGGACTGGTCACAGATTTGCCTCCCAGCAGAGTCTTTGCTGGCTTCCAGCTGGAAGATTTTCTTATGCTAATAGGCTCCCTCCTTGCAGAAAAGAAAGCAGTTGCTAGGCAGTTTTCCTAAACATGCATTTTTTTCCTGGGTCCAGAGGACAATTGGCACTCTCTTGGCGTACAGAACTCAGAAAGCACAGAAAGAGTTAGATAATTAGGCTGAAATACTGTATGAAACAGAATGGATTAAGAAGGTGAGGACAGCATCAGCTAGTAATACAGAGTAGAGCCTGCAAATATGGCTCTGTAGATGGGAGCACGCATAGGAAAGAGCAACTGATGGTGAGTGGAAATACTGAAGAAGGGAAGCAGTGTGTTGTACTTCAGGTTGCTTAGGTTTCCACTACCTTCTGGGTCCCTCAGCTGTTTGAAATAGGTCAGTCTGAGCCTGCTGGCATTGGTGACGGAGATGTGATGTGAGCATGCTCTAGGTTTCCTATATAGTTGTAACCCATGTACCTTTCTGAAGCCTGTTTTAATATCAGACATCATGAAAAGTATTGAAGTTTTTGAGAGGTTGTCAGGACAGTTTCCAGGTTTGCCAAAAGGTGAGGACCTCAAAACTGAGATGATTTTGCATCTGGCAGGCCCAGGAACTTGTACTTAAACTTCAGCGATAACTTGGCTTTGCATTAATATAGTCTTACATATGGAGCGAAAACACTTACAAAATGCTGCCAAGCTTCTAGCCATACCCAAACTGTTAGGATTAGATGAAGGCCTGCTTTATCATAAGTGAGGGGAGATGCATCTGATATCAAAGGTTGTTTTTTTTTTTTTTTTTTAAAAAAAATAAAATAAAATAAATTAGCAATACTTATGTTGACTCAAATGTTTATGTCTCCATCAGATGGGTAAACAGATCTGCACAAGAAAAGCCAAGAGTGGGAAGTAACTTTGTTCTTCCCAGTGCAGGGAAATTCTTTCAAGAAAAAATTCTACTTCAATACTTTTGAATTTACTTCTACAAGTTACTATTTACTTGCCAGTGAACAGTATCCTTGCAAAGCTGCTGTCCAGCCTTTGTTTATTTGAAGAGCTTGCATTAAATTTGATATGCATACAGTTCATATTCTTCTTTTCCTGTACATCCTGTCATCTTGGGCTTGATATTGCAACAGTAATGTCTCCTGCCTGTGGTTTGGGTGAAGAATCAGATCCATTGATTCTGGTCAGACAAGAGTTTGGTACCTCTATCTGAGAGGTACCTCTTGCATAAGAGGTGATACAAATGAAGTTTTGAAAACTGTTTCTTTATTTAGTGTTGCATCCTTGTGTTGTTCTCTGGTGATACGTAAAAGTTATCTTGTCTGTTCTCAAGCTATTCCCCAATGTATATTTATGTTGGTTAGAGGTTTAATGTGGTGAGTGGATGGGCCTAAGGAAATGTATAACTTGGCACAAGTTGCATCTGTTCTCTTTGCTGATGAGTGTAGTTAGCCTTTAAATTGTGTTTTAACACTTAGTTTTGTGTAGAATAATCACACTTTTAATTTGCTGTGGTATTTTTTTTACCTTTGTGGCAATTATGAGGAAAGACTACTTGAGTGTGGTTTTGTTCAAGGAGCTGTATTCTCATTTGCATCATATGACCAGGAACTCCAACAGTTGTTGAAACTGATCCAAATTGGTAGCTAACGTTATGAAGTCAGGACACTTTTTGAGATTAATTTTGCTTCTGACGAGTTTGCCTAAGCCACCTTATACAAAATTGAGTCATGAAGAACAGTAAAGTTGTGGTCCCAATTTTTGAAGGCAATTAATGAATGATCAGCAATAATCTTTATAAATCTGTATCCTTGCTGATGGAGTTGAGACAAAACCATTTTAAGCACAATTACAGAAAACACATGCTCTGCCATTTTTTTTTTTTTTTCCACACCAGCAGTGGAAAATATTGCTAGCTCCAATTATTAGAAGAGATATTACTTGAATTACTTCCATATCCACCAGTTCAGGAGAACAACTTAAATTCTTTCACTTAAATATACAAGTAAGTGCTAAAATCTATAAAGTATCCTTTTTTTTTTTTTTTTTTTTTTTTTTTGGCCCTTTTGCTAAGAGCAAGAATTGTGAATGAGAAATATATTAGAGTAAAATATTCATCAGTTTAAAGAGCTATTCAAGCAAAAGGTCTGTTTTGCTGGCTCAGAAACAAATAGGTATGCACCCGCTTGATTGAGAGTATAAATGCAGATTTTGTAAGTATAAGAATTAAATCTGAAAGTACCCTTTCAGCAGGAGCATAAAGCCCAGCTGCTTTAAAGGTAGAGGTGGATACACTTTGGAAAAAGCTAAAAGTATAGTCACTTGAGGTACCTGGGAAAGGTCTTGATGTCTCATGAAACCCTACTTCAGTCCAATGTACTACATAGCTGTACTCAAGATTTTCTCCAAAACTGCAAGGCCTGGAAGTGTACATTCTTAAATAAATGTCACCTCAGTTAGTCACATAATCACGATTAGAAACCATGACCGTAAGAAAGAGCTGTAGTGCAAGACTTTTGATAATAGAATAAAAGACTGCAAAACTACATCTACAAAAATAAGGAGCCTCTGTAATAAGGGAGTACATAGTGAAAATAAAATGCATTAAAGGGACCTTGAGACTGAGATGCTTTTAACCACAGAATACTTTTTTGTTGTTGTTGTTGATTCTATTGAAAATGAATATGATCTAAGTAGTTAGTTTTGTAGCCCGTACAATTTTTATGGAAGACAGAAAGACATATTCATACATATTCAGAGACTGAAAACTTGTCCAGCTCCACTGGGAAAACTGGAACTGACATCACGGGGGAAAGGACTTTTGCCTTTATCCTTACTAAATAACTTTTTAATGGCATTACATTGGTTTTACTTGTTTGTTCGTTGCTGTATCTAAAAGGGAAAAAAAATCACAATTTCAGCCTGTGATTGAATCCATGCATGCCACAATGTGAAACAAATAAATGATTTGCTGGAAACATAGGTTGAGGGGAGGGGGGGGGATGTATGTTTGTTTTGTTTTGTTTTTCAACCGATATAAAATATGGTTATAAAATATCCCTTATTAGATCTTTTTATAACATCATTTTATCTACTCCAAGGTATGTGTATGAAGGAACTCCTTCAAACTACTTTATAACACAAAAGATTAAGTTCCTATTAATCTGGATTTAATGTTATACACAGAAAGGGTGAAATTTTGTCATGGCAAAGAACTTGCTCTTATTTTCTTTTCCTTTTTTTTTTTTTTGGTGATAGAATGTTGGGAAGATAAAGAACTTTTCATTAAAAATATTGCCAGATATTCTTTGATAACACATCAATCTTGCAATTGTTCTGCTGCCAGTATGAATATACAGCCAAAAAAAAAAAAAAAGAGGAAAAGAGGAAACACAAATAACAGACATGATGATTGCAAATCATTTGCCATATTGTTTTTGTCATCTACCTTTCTTATACTGCCTCAGCCTAATCCCACAAAATAAAACTGTGATGTTAACCTGGAGAATATAGATTCTTTCCCAATTGATATATCAGATGCCTGTCACCACCAAGTCACTTTGAAAGGATAACTGATAGGCTGGGCTCTTTGCAAGTTACTGCTATGCATACAGTCCTTTTGCATCTGTTTATGCTGCCAGTGCTATTTCTGATGGTGCGAGTTAGTGCAGTATAGCTGGCTGGCAGTATCATTGTAGGAGATTTTTCTTGCTTGTGAGCTAAGCGAAGGGCAGGGTCCTGCATTCTTGGCACCCTGTCATATGCATGAGCTGTTTGTTTTTTGGATTCAGCAAGCAGGGTTTTAAATCATCTTTAGCAAAACAAGACACAGAGAAAAAAAAGAGAGATCAAAATAGAGCTGAATATTTCATGTCATAATTTTGGCAACATGTCTTCTGCACTGAAAGCACCAATGAAAAATGGAATTTAGCATTTTTCAGTCAAATTATTTTTCCATGCTCCTCGAGTATCCTCACATATTCTAGGACTGGTGTCTCATGCCATATCAGCCTTTTTCAGATAAAAGAATGTAGCATTGAGTAATTGTGTGGGAAAAACATAACCATGTTAAAATAAAGCTCGGTGCCAATGCACAGTGAGTGGAATTTGCCCCTCAGTGGAAAGCCAACAGATACTACTTGAATCTACAACATAAAGCTTACAAGATATTTTAGATATACAGACCTAATATTGTAATTTTCTGCAGGGGGAATTCTGTTGAAAGTGATTGAAAGATCCACCTTGTACAACTCCTACCTGTTTGCATAGACACACAGTTGCAATATTTTACATCAATCATGCCTGGAGGAACATACAGTTTTGAACAACAAATGTTTCCATGGCAGTTTGGAGAGGGACTAAATGGTGGTTTTGGAGCTGAGCCAGCTTGTATATGCTTCCCTGTTATGCAATATTAACCCTCTTGTTTTCTGTCTCGATCAGCTTTCGTTAGCAGAATAAAACACAAAACAGGAGAGGAGGAAATTGAAGGTTGCACAGCAGATAAAGCTGTACTACATGCAGTGAGAAGCCCTTCAAATATAGCTTAAGCATAGCTAAAATTACATAAACTAGGAAATAAAAAGGAGTGTCACAGACAGGTTTATGCAGCTCCACCATACAACCTGAGTCTGAAGGTATGCCTACTCTGCAGACACTGCTAGCTCCAAAGCTGTGACATGAGCTTGATGCAGACTGCAAAGCTAGTCAGAAGCAGAGTGAATACTCATTTTCTGGGGCATACACTTCTCTGTGTGTGCTACTCACAATGCCCAAGTTAGCTGCTGTATAGTTGGCTTGTGTTTATATGTGCTCGGTTTTGTCATTAGGGATCTGGAAAACAACATCATGTTAATTAACACAAGCAAAAATATGTGCATAAATCTAATGTTTATTTCCTGATTATCTTTTTTTCCTCTTTTAATCTGGCAATATTTTACAACACTTTAATAGGTACTTTTTAAGATAAAAAGCAGCAAGCTCAGAGAGGTAACGATGGATTTTAAAACCATCTGAGATCCTCAGAACTCCTGATTTTGGGAGTCCCTGTTTTCTTACTGGTCTACTGCTTCAGAGGGTCAACTCTGAGAAAAGGCAGGAACTAGTTGTTAGGATCAATTTATATAGAGGGGAAATGTGGATTTGCTCTAATAAAAAGTGGAAAAAGTGGTTGAAATTTATGTCCCTAAACCAGAAGAGGAGTTAGGAAGCAACTGGTTGCAGAACTATCTGTGATTTCATCTCCCACAGGACACTGGGAATAAGCAAAAACACACAAGAAAAGGCTAATAGACAAATAAAGCTAGGACCTACTGGGATACAGTGAAAAGTTCCAAGAAGCATTGGGGATTGAAATTGAGAAGGATATTAAAATAAACAAAAGAAGGTCCCTCAGCTGTAAGAGAGTAAGAAGGAAAGTGGCACCACTACAGACATGATAATGTGGAGAGTTAGTTTGGCCTGGAAGCAAAATGAATTTTTAACATCAGGTCTTGAAAGGACAGTGATGAATACAAAGATATAGGCAAAGTGGCTAATGGGACTGAGAATAAGAAAGCTAGACCTGGAGCATACATAAAAAAGATATCCTAGAAGAATGAGGGAAATGGAGAGCCTATTTTATGACAGGAGACTAAGAGTTCAGGAAATAATTTAAGTAGCATAAATTAGCACTGCTGCCCAAAGAGAAGGTCCTACCCCTACTCTTGCTAGTCTCAGCAGAAAAATCCTGAAATATCCATCAACCATTTTTCTGGGTTTTGAGAGGATAGAATAGCTGTCCAAACTGAAGTACCAGACAATCCTGCTTAGTGTTTGTTGAAGGAGAGTCTAAGACAACTGTGCTATATGAATGCATCAGAAATGTAGATAAACATCAGGGAAGAAAAAAATATTTGAAGGATGATGTTTGCAAAGGAACAGATAATCATAAGCTTGCCATGAAGGAATTTAAGCAAGAGATTAGAATTAGAGATGGTTTCTAACCATCAAAGGAATGAGGCTCCTGGAAACCCTGTGATCCAGGAAGGAAATTGTTGTTTTAAAGTGGTACTGAGCAATTTATAAAAGTCTGAAATCTGAATCAGTTCACCCCATCTTTTGTTTGTACACAATATACCAAGAATAGTTACAAATATTTGTGAAAGCTTACAGTGGCTGATTTTTATGGGAAGAAAATAATTCTGAGGAGAAAATATTTCTGGTTCATCAAAATACTTTTCAATAGCTATGCCACTCTAGTAACTTTTTAGCTTCTCTCTCTGCTGACGAAACCACACACACAGCAAAAATCAGATCAGACGTTGTATCCTCCCTACAACTTTGGGAAAATATGATTTTTAAATCTTGCATGCAGTTTCTCCTCACTTTACTTTGATTAGTGTTTATTAGACTTTAACCTTCAAAATTGTAGGGAGGTTGGGTTCTAGTGTCACTGATGCTTTTGTCTGACAATAAGATGAGCAAATATTTATTTCTCATTGTCTTTTCCCAGTGTCCTCTGTTTATCATAAGGTAAAGTCAGGAGAAGATATTAAAGGATGAATACAAGCAAATAGTTCTTGTGCTCCGTCTGTATCTTCCATTTTCTTCACATCTTCATTTCTTTCAAGAAAGGCAACAACTTCAACTTACCATCTTTTCAGCACATGGCCATCTTAAAAATACGAGTAGCATGCCTGTTTTTGACAAGGTTTACTATGACCCTTGCTGGTTCAGTGAAGGTTTCTTAGATCAAAAAGCTACAGCTTTGCATGCAAATAGGGGCTTCCATGCTGGTTTATACCAGGTTGTCACTAGAGTTTTAATGTATAGCAAATTCATCACACTCATCATTACATTCTATTTGCTTTGCTCCTAAATACTTTCACAGAGATTACAAAACCATTATAGCTTTAGCCAGTGCCTGGAGTTTTCAAGTTCTGGAGATCCCCAATCTGATGACGAAGCTAGCAGCAGTCCAGCACTGGTATGAAAATCAGAACACCCACCTACATTCTTCCTGAGTGTAGATGGCTAAATGGGACAAAGTCTAATTCCCATCTTGGACAGAATGGCAGAGGATGTGATAAATCAAACCTATATCTGTTATTCTCAAAATGTGAATAGTACTTCTGTCTCACTTCCTGTTTCCTGCACCACCTAGAATGAAGGGTATTCTCTTAGAAAGGGACCAGTGGATGTTGCCTTAAATTTCACTTACTGTTTTCATCCTTTCTTCTGTTGCTGAGCCTGGACCAGGTTGAACAGCACTGAGATCAGTTGCTTGATTTCTAGTAGGTGTCTGGGTGTGTTGGTCTAGTCTTGCTCTCCATTGCAAACAGTGGGAACCTAGAGTGGCAGGAAACACACGTCCCAGGGTGGCAGTGGAGCTTTTGTTCCATAATGAAATCTCAGAGAGTATTTCTCTGCAGCTGTAATTTAAATTATATAGGATGTTCCCCTGCCTTTTATAGACCAGCTACTCAGAATCTAAAAGGAGTCTGGAGACTTCTGGGGACAGACAGGTTAAATTATAGTTATTACCAGAGAACTATTTAAAGATTACTACCCTCTGAATAGCAAATCCCCCACCCCCATGAAACACAAACAAAACAAAAAAAATTTGCTTGTCCTTCCAGAATTTTTCTGGCATTCAACTAAGTTGCAATTTCCAGCCTTCACCTCAACACTTTCTTGTGCTTTGTAGAAAAAATACTCATCAGTACAGTTTCCAGTGTGTAATACTGAGGTCCTGAAATTAAAAGACACAGATATTACTTGCTTTCAAAAAGTTTTGATTTGTAAACACTAGAATTGGTTCCTCCATGCGCATAAAAGAGCAGAGGCATGTGCATACCCAGATTTGCACATTATTCATCTCCTGGGGGTGGGTTGCTAAACACTTATCAATGCTAAAGGTCCTCCTAACCTTCTCCAGTGCACTGCTTGGGATTGCATGATTGCTTAAGCCATTCTAGGACACTACTGGGAAGAGCTTGTCTCCTACGTCAGTAGTAGGGAACATTGGCTACATTCCCTTCCACCACAGATTTCCCATTTTATTCCTCCCAAAGCAGCTTATGCTCCTCCTGGGGATCCCACATGCACCAAAATGAAGTGGATGTGTCCTTTCTCATGAAAGTCAGAAAAGAGGCAACATGGTTAGGTTTGCTGGGATGACTGTGCCAATGCTTGGTCTCAGTGCTGACCCATTCTACATTCTTCTAGTATAGGAGATAGTATAGTTAGTAGGATAGCTGAGGAACCAGTTGGCTCTGCTGCAGTTCTAAACCTTCCAGGGTCAAATCCTATTGATGACACGTTGCAAGAATCTGTTGTGTTTGCATAAAATTAGATGTGGAAGAACTTAGGCAGGTGGCCACACGCTTGAGGGATGAGATTAAGAAAGAACATTAAACTGTTCCCTCACATCCTGAGCACAGTCTAGTAAATATACAGAATTAAAACAGCAGTCCTGTGGAAAAAAATAAAAATAAATAATGTAATTAAATTTGTTTTTCGTAATGCACGTTTGGAGTGCTGGTGGAGCTGGCAATTTTCAGAAGCTTTCACTCTGGAATGAATATATCTATGTTTGTCTGCTCAAGATTCCAGCACCTTCAGTTCTTGCTATGAAAAGCTGAAGATCTTCACACACTCCATTACATCTTAATTCAATATGCAGGGAAGATTTTTCCACATTTCCCCACCAAATGGAAGGTTTAACTCAGTCATTCTAATGTGAAATGCACATGGTACATGAGAAGAAGCAGGGAAAGCAAGAAGCAAACGGGGCCATCTTCAAATTGAGACATCTCATAGATAAACAGGACACCCCATTCTGGCCTGATTTCCTCTGATGAGGCAGATGTTGTCCTGACTGTCTGACCTGCCCAAGCAAACTCAGTACCCACACGAGACTCCAGCCTTTCAAAAAAATGGAGGTTCTTAAGCATAAATCACACTTGCTTTTAAGCGATCTGCACTCTCTCCAAAGTAATATTAGAAAGAGAAAATTATGAAGAGCAACTTTTCTATGTAGTCCATATCTAATAATTGCAAAGATTACCTTTCCCAGTTGTCCCAGTTCAGTCAATGAAAATGCAGAGGCAAGAGATGGCTTCTGGATTGACTACAGAAAAGCTCCAAGATATTCCCTGGTTTGAACTAGCAGAACAAAAACACCAAGAATGAAAATGCCTTATGTACATATTTATTTCATAAAGATGTGTTTCTAATTTATTTTAAAATTAAATTGTTTTTTTCTTCCCCATTCCTCCCCACCCCCCCAAGGTATTAAGTTATGAAGGTGTTTCACTGTCTGAAATTAAGTATCCTAAGCCCTTAAGTGATTGCTGGTTATATCATCATTTAATGTAAGAAAGGTGTTGTGAGTATCATGAGGTCACAGCACATAGTCTACTTAGCCCAGTATTCTGCCAATGACATGGTTGTAGGATGTTCTTTAGGGATATGTTCTTTAACCTGGATGCTTTTCATGAGCATTTAATTATACTGTTCTGGAATCTGTAATTTGTGGATTAGGGATGTTAGGTACGTTCCTGCCAGTTCCTGTTACTGTGTTTATGGACCAATTGTTCATGAATTTGTCTAGTTCATTTTTGAACTTTCTGATACTGTCTGTCTTCACTGTTGTGACAGCAAGTTCCATAAGTTTACTACCCATTATGTAAAAAAAGTGCTTTATCTGTTTTTAACTTATGTCCTACTAATTTCATGGAGTGTCCTCTTGTTTCAGTACTTCAGAGTTTGGTAATAACAGTACTTCAGTTGTTTTTGCTTTATCCATCACTTTCATGATTTTATGACCCTTAACTTAAGCATTTTTGCTCCCTTTTTCTGTGTCTCTCAAACACATTATATCCTCTTTGAGCTGTGGAGAGCAAACAGCAGAATTATGCACTTAAGCCTTGTTGTTAATACCTGTGCTGATGATACTCAATGTCTTGGATTTTCCTGACTACTGCTGCTCACTGAGTTCTTAGAGCTGGCTCCATGATCTCCAGACTGAGCTGTAGCTGCTAGTTCTCAGTACAAATACAGGTTACTAGGTTACTACACCTATTTATCACACAAGTAGTTATCAGCATTGAAGCTCACCTACTGCCTACTCTCTCTGTTTTGCAATAGCATTCCCAATAAAGCCTCTCTGAGAGCTTAGTATCATCCACAAAATTGGATTACCCTCCCGTTTCCAGCCCACTGATTAAGATGTTGAATGTAGCTGGTCCTGGCATTGACCCCTAGAGGGTACTTCACTACAGTCTCCTCTCTGTCTTGAGAAGTGACCTTAAAGTCCTGCTCTCTCTCTCTCTCTTTTTTTTTTTTTTTTTTTTTTTTTTTTTACTTTAACCAGCTGTCAGTCTATAGAAAGACCTTACCTAAACCTTGCAGAAGCTTAGTTTCTTTAATAATTTTTGATGTAGAGCCTTATCACAGCTGTTTTGAAAATGCATATGTGCCTGCTGGATCACCGTTGTTTAGATGAATCTTGACTCCCCATTGTGGCACTCCTGGGCTGGTAGGGAGGAATCCCTTTCTAAAGAAGCTTTTGTTTCCCACTCTGCTCAGAAAGATGCAGTCAGTTTTTATCCATGTGTAATGCATTAGCTTGCTGGTACAGTTATTCCTTATAATGATAGTCATACACCTGCAGTTTTCCCACCTGCATACCTTCAGATTTTTGTGAATGCCATTTGGTCCTGGTAACATTAACCACCAAATACTCTTTTTTCCTTGGGAAAAAAAAAAATAAAAAAATCCGTTTCCCTTTTTGTAATCCTCTAGCACTTTCTGTTTCAAATGTTATTTAATAAAATCACTGTAACTTGATTTATTGAGAGAGGAAGCTTACACATATGCTGCAAATTCTGTAAAATAGTATTCCCTCTTGGGTTGCATTGTATTCTTGAAAGTGACTCACAAACACCGTTTCTGCACTTCTTGATCTCTTATGCACCAATTTGTGCTACAGTAACAGTTCATGTGTGACCGATCTAGTGTATTGAAATTTAAATGGTCTAATCCTCGTCCTTTGTAAGTCAGGGGAATTCTACCTCCATAACTGCAAAATCAGGTACAAGACAACATAAACAAAGTAGCTAAATAGTGAAAATCCAAGCACAAATCTTTTGCTGGTCTTAGCTAACAAGGAAGTGTCATTATGGGAAGAAGGTTGGACTGTCCTTAGTTGTCAAGCCCCAAACCTGCCTCATTGTGCTTCCCGGCAGTAGACATCTCCCTTCCTCCCAGGAATATCAAGCAGGGCCTTTGTTAGTTATCTTGGTTACTTCAGCTTCAGCACTTTGTACTGCTTGATGGCAAGCCACATTCTGACTTGGATCTGAATTGAATTCCCAACGTTAAGCTGGTTGTTCAATTTGCTGGGACAGAGAATGAGACTTTAAATGTTTGTTATGTCCTTTGCATGAGGGGGGTCTGCCTGGGACATAATCAGCTTCATCTAGTCTTTAGAAATGTGCTGACCCAGTCTAAAATTTTCTCAGTGTTCCTCTAAAAGAAATGTTTTGTTTTGTTTTGTTTTTTTTCCTTGCTTTCTTTGTTTGTGTATTTTTGGGAGCGTGCCAGTTTTATTGACCTTCTGAGGGCTCCATGCATGAATAAATTATATCATGGGGAACTTTGCTTAGAAAAAATGATATCCAAGGAGATACTCTGTTAGTGGCCTTAAAGCTTACAAGTAGTCTGGGAAGGAGTGAAGGTGTCCTTCAAAAGCTGAGATTTGGGTACTAACTCAATTTTAAGCGTACACTTATCTCCCTTACAAGCCCAGATATCCCAAGGAGGCAGAACTGAGGACAAAAGCGTAGTTCCCATTGCCACACAGCCAGAAAGCAGGGTCCAGAATATTTCTGAGCACAGTGCCGGAATTGAATTATGTGCCTGCCCAGAAAAAGCAAAAACGCACACAGACAATACCACAAAGGCTGCATTTCCATGTGACTGCAGTCCCGCTGCTAGCCTGGGAAAGAGAGGCAGGACTGAAAGCCTGGGCATGGGATCACAGCCTTATTGCCTAGGCAGGGGTTTGGCCTCTGCCAGCTTGTGTTCTGGAGGACCTGAACTCCCCTTGAAGCTTTTGCTTGTTGTAAACAACACTTTGCTAGCTACAAACAGTCTTTCAAATGTGAAAGTCATATCTGGGTTTTTCAAACCCCCCCCCCCCCCCCCCCCGATGATGTGGCCTGTGCACACTCATTTTGGGTATTTGATCCATACTATAAATGCGTGGGGTAGAGGGGGTTGAAAAATTTGAAATATTTTGAATAAAAATGTATGTTATAGAAGGTTAATCTTTATTTGCCCTAAATATCTACTTTCTTGTGTCCACTACACAGTCATTTTCCATGGTTTCTTGACAAAACAGCTCAGCCATGTTCCCACCTAGGTCAGCATGATTCCTTCCCACTCCTCCGCCTTTATACCCTCACAAGCATCCCCTTTTTGAGCTTCACCACTGGAATTTTCTCCAAAGGTTGGTAGGTAGGTTCAGGGCTTTTGGATGCTCGGTTTCCATGGCAGCCGGGCTCCTCTGCTCCCAGACGGCAGCTCGGGAGGAGACAGGAGGGAGAGCAAGAGAAAGTCATTACATGTGCCAATTAGTATGCAGGGCCAGGGCTGCTGTGGCAGGCAGTGCTTGCAAAAGTGAGCAGAGCAGCGGTAGGTGTGCCCCGGCTGCATGGCAGACCAGGGAGAAATGGAGTCATAGGCATTTGGATACAGCTGGAGGGAGCTGAAGGACAGCTGGCACTTGCTCGGGCAGTGGCATGCCTGCTAAGGGAGGGTACCTCATGGGGCATGCACCTGCTGTCTTACAGATGAGCTCTGCAACTTTTAGCTTGAGAGATTGGAAACCCCCTAATTTTCTGTTGTCCAGGAACAGGAACAAAAGTTAGGAAGATCCTCTCATTTTTTTGCATTTGATAATAGGTCAGATATCATGGTGACATTCAGCTGGAGAACAGGAGTTAGAGGAAAGAGAGGGGAGCGTTAAATCAGATGAAGATAAAGAGTTTTTTTTTTTTTTTTTTCTGCTGCCAGCTAGCTTGCAGCACATGATAGAACATGACTTACAGAAAAGATGCTGCTTGGAGAGAAGGACGCATTTTCATGGTTACAGAAGGCAGGGCTGTACTATATTCTAGCTGCTATGATGAGAGACATGCTCTCCCCTCCAGTAGAGCATCAGGTTTCTTTTGGAATGATGTTTTTCTTCATTTCTTGGCCTAGTCGGTTTTGTGTGCATGTGTGTTTTTAAATTTCCATGTTAAACACTTGCAATATTTTGTCCTGGGTTGACAATATTTCAGTCAGAGGTGTGTGTATTTTATGCTTCTGAACAGGAGCTAAAAATGTTTTGTGGTGTTTCTGGATAAACAATGCAATGTGACAGCCAGAGATTCTTAGAATCATTAATTCTGTTGTGATGTATACACGCTAAATAATTAATCTGTTAAAGGAAAACAATCTAAGTATCTTAATAGGACATTGACTAGTGCTATTTCAGACTTTGATTGTTTTTTAATAAGTACTGATTACTTTTTCCCAGCATTTCACTTTCCATGGATAGAATCTGCCCAAAGAAATTTCAGAAAGACTTGCCTATTAATTGATCATTTTGCTGTTGCTTGTTTTTGTTTCATGCGTCGGATAATCCACCCCCTTTCCAATATATTTTGGTCCCTATAGTATGTTTTAGTGCCTTATCTGGGTTCCAGTTGTTTTAAGACATGGTTTATTGATCTTTTGTGAAACATTGTTTACTTGTTTTTCTCTCTTGAATCTCTGTAAAACAAGCTTTCCCTCAGCACAGATCTTCAGTATCTGAGTTGTACGTGGAGCAATTCTGGGCAGAGTAACAGTTCCTCCAGGAATTCCTTCTGGAAGTGATAGCAGAAATGATTTAGGGAGTAGTGAGTGGTGTGTCCCTCGCTCTGCCATGCTGGCCAGGACCTGAAGCACACAGGGAATCCCCTGCATGTCGGTCTCCCATGTATTCAAGGAGATACCTCTGTCTGCAGAAAGATAAAAAAAAAAAAAAAAAAGCATTAAAAAAAGGCATAATTCTCCCCTCTACTTCCTGGGGCCTCCTGCTGTAGACACTGCTCATATTTTTCTTAAGAAACCTTTGTAGGTCGTTGCTTCACTTCAGAACCAGTTCAGTACTTTTGACTGATACAGAATCAAGGGTTTTTCAAAACAACAGTAATGTGCAGATGTGCAGTATGAGCAGA
>CM021797.1:42396374-42469765 GCA_011076525.1 Nettapus auritus
TCTTTCTTTCTTTTTCTTCCTTCCTTCCTTCCTTCCTTCCTTCCTTCTTTGGTTGCTTCTTGGAGATGCTTTATAATAGATAGAATGGAATAGATTCATTCCCTCATGCCTGGTCTATGGTCTTGACCATTTTGCTTTTTTTTTTTTTCCAAATTCCTATTCACCCTCTGTGTTCCTCTCATCCTCAAATCCTCTTTTCTGTTGGTATTCATCTTGTTTCCTTTCCCCACTTCCCATTTCCCCCAGGACAAGGCTGTTGAGTTGTTACATTTTTAATAGATGTTTCTTCATCAAAGTGGTCCTCCTGAACGTAAAGAGGGCCTAATTAGAGTAAGAGGTCCTCATTTGATTAAGTGCTATCGGGGGAATAATCCCTATTAGTTTTGTTCAACAGGGAGAGGTCTCCCTTTCTTTCTTGAGAGCCAAGACAGTCTTGGAGATGAAAACTTTCTCCTGCTGTTATTAAGTCAGGCCTGTCACAGGAAGCCATGAATGCTGGGAAGCTGTCTGACCTTGAAGAGTAAGAAGTTGGATTGGATTTCATTTAGGAATTGTCAGACTTCATTCCTGTTTGATAAAACATGATCTTTACATAGTATATTGCCCCATATGCATTGCTCATTGTCATCTCTTTCAAACAGGCAAAGAAAGTACCAGAAGCATTATTTTAGGGTTTCAAATGATTAACTTCCAACTGACTATTTCCCTAGCTCAATAATTCTCATATAAATATGGAGTTACCTCTTGCTTTCCATCAGAGATTTAATGCTGACCATAACAACAAGATCTCATTGAGTTAAGTACCTTTACCAAATAAACTACAGTGTTTTTACTATTATGCTAAAAATATTGTCATATATAAGCAGTTGTAGGTAATGTGTCAAAATTTAGTGACATATATTTTACAGTGGAGTTTTCATGATCTTTATTAATTCCATTTCCTCACTACCAAGTTCCTAGTTCTCAGCAGCAGACCATTCAATCTCTCATGCAGATAACCATGCAAAGTTTTCAAAAGACTTAAAAAGCAAATAACAGCATAACAAATCCACTGTTCTGTAACTTGGAGGACATTCATTTAAAATGTCAGTATTCACGTGCAATTATAATGCTACTAGGGCACTCTGTTTTGTCACTATTAGCCAGTTAGTGCTAAGCCAACCAGGAAAGTGAACCTGAGACTTGGAAAACACTTGCTTCTGTATGCTAGAGTATGCATAAAGAATGGATCTTGCACAATAGAGTGGGCTTCTAAACTCAGAATTGTTATGGTAGGAGGAAGATCCTCTCAGAAGATAATTTAGTGGTGCATCTGCTTTTTGTTAACCAAAGTCTCCTAGCTAGCTCAATGATTGATTTTTCTTGAAGGGGAACTCCTATGTGACAGAGAGGAAAGGAAAATAAAATGGGGTTGCAGTCTAAATACAAGGTCAAGGCTAATGGGAACCCCAGAATCACCCCCTTCTGTAGGCCATGGTGAGACATAAAACAAAAATACTCTGATGGATACAAGATCCACTGAAGTTTGCAATGGAAATAACCATAGGGGTGAGGATTGAGGGATGGGTCAAGGTTGCAGCCTAATGTACAGAGAGATTAATAGATTTGCCTGGCAGGAAAACAAAGAAAACTATACAGTGAGGTCTGAAGCACATAACATTTTAATAAGAACATCATTGAGTGCACTGTGTGAATCATCCTAAACATGTCCAAAGGATGTTATAAAAGTAACATGACTTTAAATGGCAATGCAGGCTTTATGGAACAATATTTCAAAAGTTTTCATCTGAAGCAGACAAAGAATATTCTGAAGTACACGACTCACAAACAGCAGTAGGCCTACAGTAACTCACTATCATATAATGATATGTAAACCCGTTCATAGTTTTTAACATGTCCCAAAAAATACTGTCATTGGTATATAATACATGTACTATAGAGGTGTTCATGAGACTCATGCAAAGATTGGGACTTCACTGACTTAGGCATTACATGAGCATTGGCCAAAACCCTAGTGCCAGGCTAGTTTAAATATGACTTATTTCAGTACCAAATTTATATTCTGATATGGGAGCCCTAGCCCAAATTATTCCTCAGTCGTGCAAAACACTAGGGTTGTAGACAATCTCAAGTAAAAAAAAAAAAAAAAAAAAAAAAAAAAAAAAGGAAATTTTTTATCTTAGTAGTTTGAAACATTGAGACATTCATATTTTAAGAAAAGTATTCACTGATTGATTCATTTCACACTTGGCTTATTTTGAACATCTCTCAAGGACCTCCTCAAATCTAGGGAGCTTTGGAGTCTGGGAATGCTGTATGTAATATTTGTATGGAAAATCATACAGTTAACTTGTGCTTGTAATTGTAGAGATCTTAAAAAAAACAACAACAACAACAACAAAAAAAAACTGACTACTTTTGTGTAAAATTGCAGTAATATCATTTGTTTTTATCTCTGAGCCATTAAAAAAGGGGGGCGGGGGGAGGGTCAATCCTCCAAGGTCTGTTTTACTACAGATCATACTTTTCTGTGAGCACTTTTGGAAACTAAGTTTAGAATTACATTTATGCACTGATTTTTGAATCATTAATAGCATCACAGCAGTGCAGCAGGCAAAGGACTTAATCTTTAGTGGGATACTTCTTCACCCAGAAAAGATGAGGATACATGAAAAAGGCACCACCTCAGTGCTGCATGGTTACACTAAAAAGTAGCATCATCCTAGGAGAAGGTGGCAGATTTTCCAGAATGCTCCCACAAGGTACTGCAAACTGTGTGAGGGAAAACCAGGACAAGTAGGTGTAGCTGGACACTTCCTTCCCACCCATCTTTTCTCCCCTGTCCATACACCACCAGTGTTTGGTGAAGGATGTGCAGAGTATGCTATTCAGTCTGTGGTGTGGCCTGGAAATGCAGATGTCCGCTACCTGAAATGCAGCAATCCTATTGTAGAGTCCAAAACCTTTTCAAAGATGGCTATGATCTTCTTCTGTGCCCCAGGATCCTCTAGTAATGAACAAGTTCAACAGGCTTTATGTCAGAAAACCAAACCAACTTAATGCTTCCAGGCCCTTTGCTGCTGTAAATTCTCCCTTAACACCAGTGTAGAAATACAGCCAAGAGCTATAAAACATTTTCATCACTGCTTGGGCTATGCTTTGACTGTTGTGTCCAAGAACAATATTTCAAGCATAGCTTGAAGAACAATTTAACATATGAATTAGATAATATCAATATAAAATTTTTCAAACTCCATAAGAACAAGTAATATATTTTTTTCTGTAATAGCAGTTATTGATATTTTTAATGATCAGGTTGTGTCTCATTTGATCATACTACATGTTGTTTAATGCACACCTCATTCCAGAGCAAATGCCTGTTTCAACTCATAGAGTGATGTCATAGTACAAGTGAGGGGTCAAAAATTAGAATTCACAGAAAGAAAACAATAGAGATTTTTTTAACATTCTATTTTAGTGAAATATTTTTTTCTTCCAAGTTTATGTAAAGAAATTATGGTCCAGAGAAAGTGAGAATCAGAAAGCATCAGCAAGACTGCAGAAGATAAGGAGGATGACGAGGACCTTACTATTCACTTGTTTATTGGCATCTGGTTGAGAACCAACATAGTTTTTCCTCTCTCAGCTACCTGTTTATGTAGATGACTAGCTGCATAGACTACCTTGTTGACAGCATCAGTGTAGACATTCTCAACGTGGGCACTGAAGACATATCAGTACTGTGGTGGAGGTCATAATTTACTCGCTCTTTAAGCAAATAGAAGTGTGCACAGAAAAGATCCTTTGCTCTGAAGAAGTAAGGTTACTTTTCTTCCTTTGAATTATGAAGCCTTCTTGACGCTTTCCACTGGAGTACATCTCTAGACTCTTCTTCATACAGTCAGTAGTTGGCAGATTTGATCTGACGTAACTTGCCCAGCATCATGCATGTAGTCTGTGATCAAGCCAAAATAGCTGACATAAAATCACTAAATTTCCCATCCCAACTTTGCAATGATGATTCAAAACTACCTCTTCCACCTGTGGAAAAGATGTGTCAGCTCAGTAGATATGTCCATATTTTTAGTATTTGTGAAACTAAATACTAAAACATTTTGTTGCTTCACATATGTGTAGCAGTTTTTTAATCTGGCATTTATAAGCTGTGTAAGTTAACCATCCAGGGAAAGGGGGAAAGGCTATCTAAAAACGCTGAAAGAACTTGAATATCTGAGACTTTTCATCTATAAATTGTAGTGCTCCCATATGCTGTACATTACAGAAACACTTCTGTGACTCACAAAGCAGAAGAAAAGCTACAAACCAAACTCTGTTGCTCCCCTCTTCTACCATGATGTAGTTTGATGTGACCAATAGGGCCAGACATGCTATGTTCGCTTACATTACAGTAAATATGAAAAAATATATATATATGTGATTTTCAATAAAAGGAATATGGGAAAGGGTTCTTTGGACTTGACATCAGGTATGGAGATTTTCTTGTGAACACAAACTGGCTTTCAGAATTTGCCCTAGTGTACCTGCTACTTGTTGATACTGACTGTGTGGTAAGTTAGCATCTCATCATATGATACCTCAACTCCCCTTTTTATAAAAGCAAACAGAAGTTAGAATTTTAGCTACGGTACAGACTTGTAGAGTTGTTTTCCAATGCATGTTAAGGTTACTTTTAATATGTCTTTGGCCCCCGCAGCCCAGACTCTCTGGGGTTAATGGAAAAAGTGGAATTTGATATTTTATAAACTGTTTGTTTTGAAAATCACAAAGACAGTAATGTATTTCATTAATATTGCATTGAAAAATTGTTTTGCTGATTACTTGGACACATTAGATGATCACCTCCGAGCCTGTGAGTGTTTTAACATGCCCTGTTTCAGCTGCTTGTCTGCTGCTACCTGATACCTCCCTTCATTTCCAGGGGTACAAGCAGGAGATACTCAGGTACTTATAAGGGGACAGTAATAGGGTACAAGTGTCATAGAAACCACGGTTTGTAAAGCAGAACACAGGACCTCCCTTGAGCTCAATATTGTGAATTACCAGTCAGACACTGGAGTGATCAGTAACTGTATGCTGTGGCATAACTTGATATGGGAAGTTAGGAGAATACAAGTTTTTTGATTGTTTGTTTTTAGGAAAAATAACAAAAACATCTAGTTCCACAGGCCAGCTTTTCCATGGTAAACCCTTCCTGCTCTTTCACCAGGGTCCTGAATTCCCATCTTCAGAAATTAATCTAGATGTCCACTAAACTCGTTGAAATACTCTGTTCCAGTTGCCTTTCCCATCAATTTGCCACAGTGTACTTCCTTTTGTTTTCACTTAAATTATAATTTATTGTTTAAGAATAAAAATTCTTCTCATCCAAAAGCAAAAGTAATGATAACCTAAAGGAATTGAATTTTTTTTTTTCATTCACACAGCCTTGATCCTGAGACACTGATGAGCTGTAATACAATACATCTCATTGCTGCAGGTTTCCATTATACTTAACTTTCCTTCTGAACCTTTGAGTTGGGACAAGTTTTTCTTTTAATCAGAAATGCAGATCGTGTCACCTTCTTCAGCACTTATCTTACATCAAGGGCATTTCATCTTCCATTCTTGCAAAGCTAAGTTCTCCGTAGCTCTGTAACTACTAACGATTATTAATTTTCCTTTATGTTTGGCCAACCCAATATGATGTTGTGTTACGTAAAACACAGTGATAAATATATTTTGTTTGTCATTTCAACTTAGCATTTTAAAAGAGGTTTGGAAGGTGCTGAGATATAAGGTAGAATGGGTGATTCACGTATTTTAATTTCGTCTGGTTAAACTCCTTCATTCCATCCTTTTGGCAAAATTACTTCTATCCGTCCATAACAGTTGCTGAGACATTTGATTAAGAACAGTATTTTGCAAAAATGTATGTCCTATCTACACAGGGACACATGAGCAGGTTCTCCAAAGCAGAAGCTCTTCTCCTGCAGGATTGTGTGAGTAATGGGTGCCTGAGGAATAGTCTGAAAACAGTTTTAGCATATAGTAGTATTTCCCTCATCCACACTCTTAGCCTGCAGCAGTCTACTGCTCAGGCACTTGCTGGGCCAGAGATTGTATCTTTGTGTTTGATAGCCCTGGTCAGATTTTATCCTTCATGAATGTGCTTAATCACTTTTTGATCCCAGTTAAGTCCTGGGTGTTTGCAGTATCTTGTGGCAATGGGCTCCACAAGCAACTGTATGTTACATGACAGTGCCCGGTTTTGTTCATTATGAACCCTGCCATCTACAAATTCCATTTCTTGTTTTGTGATTCTCGCGTTACAGAAAACTGAGCAATTGTTCTGTCTCCATCTTCTCCATGCCACTCATGGCTTTACAGAGATTATTGAGAAGAATTTTATCTCCAGTGACACAAAGTTGACACAATACTTGATCTTATGTTGAGCAATTTAAGAGAGAATTGAAAGTGTAATAAATGTTATTCTGGACATTGTTTCAGTTTTCTAAGACCTGGTAGAATTACTTAAGAACTTTAAATATGAGCCCCTCTTGAATTAAGATGAGCTAGAGAAGTGTTAAAGTGAAAGGACATTTCTTTAGATATTGCATATAATCTGCTCTATTTCATAATTTATTTCATAATTCATAACCTCATGTGTTTGTTATCCAGACTGAGACTGTGAAAATATTTCTTTTCTGCAAGTGGCAGGACTAATGATATTTTAAGAGGAGACATTGACTTTGTCTGCAAGGCCAGGGCATGGAAGAAATGAAAATAACAATTATTGATTTTTTCTTGTGCTGCAAGAAACACTTGCCAGCATTTTATGAGGAGAAGAGAGCAGATGTTCACCAAGAGAGGAGAGGTTTTTAGTTTTAGCAGTAAGACATGATAGTCTTTGCAGAGAACATTTCTTTGCAGTTATATCATCCTGAGATGGGGAAATAAGTCAGATGACCAAAACATAAATAGTGGAAAGTACCCTGAAATGCTGTAACCCCACAGTATCCAGCAGGATACATTCTTTGTTAGGAGTGGGTAAATAAATGGGTGAAAAGTTGTAGCTAGATTCCAGTTTGACAAACTAAAATCAAGCTGCATTAAAGAGACTAGGTATATATTAGTCACAGGGCAGCTACTTTAAGCATGTGCTGGGCAGTGTTGCTGCTTTCATGACTTCAATTGCAAAAGGTCTGCCCTGCACTTCAGGTCAATGGGACTCTGAGATGCAGCAGTCAAGCAAGGCAATGTATTGGGCAAGAAAAGGGCAGAAACCCATGGGTGAGTCATTAAGATTCATTCGGTGTACCAAGTAAATATTACTTTTATCCTGTTGTCAGAAGGAGTATCACTGGTCTTTAGAGAATGTGCAAACTGCTATCACAAATTATTGCAATGCCACACTGAGGGAATCATGGGAAACTGGAAACATAAAAGAGGAAGCCTGTTTTGCACATCTGTGCAATTGATTGCTGTAAATTTTACTACATGATTCAGACTCGTCAATTACTTGAAGCTGGCAATTGAAAAATGGGATAAGAATTATACCATAAAATACCTGCAAAAACTGGAGGTTGGATTTGGTGTCCCCTCAAGGAGCACTGGAGCCTCTCCAAATATTGCCATCAGCATTTAGTAGGAAAGGAGATTACACCATTCTTCAGCTAGGCCTTCTCCACGGGTCAGCCCCTGCAGCACCCTAACGCATGGCTTTGGAGCCCCAAAGCCCTCTGCAGTAACCTTAGCACCACAGCCTGCACTGTTGGTACGGTGAAACCGGGCTGCATCTGGCATGCATTACAAAAGTGTGGCCAATCCGCTCTGCCCTCCTCTTCCAAGTACAAATGGGTAAGGGGTAAGCCTGGTCTGAATAGATTGAGTGACCATCTTAGCACATCTATTGCACCTTTCCCAGTCCCTTTCTTGTGTCTTATCTGTGTAGCCACACACAGTCTGTTTCTTCCACATCTCTGTAGGTTGGCTTCTCTGGCTCTACCCACACCCTCCTGTTGCCAGTGCTCGTTCTTTGTAAGTAAGCATATCCATTTGCTCACAATCATCAGGAAACAGAGCTTTGTGTTCCAATGGTGGCTGGACGGTGGTAGTTGACACAGTGACCAGAGCCACAGTATTGACAGATAGATTTTCATATGGCATACAGCAATCACATTGGCCAACTGCTTTTAGCTTGATAAGCCAAGGGCTCATGTCTGTAGCAGTAATATTAATGTCCAGAAAGCTGGTTTTACATCAGATGGATGGATGGATGAATGGTTGGTCAAACAGATGGACATGTGCAAACTCTTGGGCAACAACAATCAGCTTCCACATAATTACCTACTACCGGCCAAGTTTCTTTCTTAAAACAGAGTCTGCCTCATTAGACAAGCCTCACAATCTCTTAGTGCCTGCAAAGCAGTATATGGAACATACAAAGCCAGAGAGTGATCAAACTTCAGCTAACTCTGGCATTAGATGCCCTGCTTCAAGGCTAAGACGTGGTGATTCTACTTGAAGCTTGATGTTTGTAACTAGATGGAAACAGTGTTCAAGACCTGCTTGTTTGGCACCTTTCAAAGTACTAAATTAATTTTACAAATGAGTGCTGAAAGTGGTGACAAGTGGAATGATGTTTTTTCAAACGTAGCATCTTATACATGGAACAATGTGGCAGTTTCTCCTTAATTTTTTTTTTTCTTTTTTTTTTTTCTTTTTTTTTTTTGGAGAACAGTATCATAGCTCACTGATCTGGCATAGTAGTCTCCTCCCTGTGGATAGTCTGCACATTGCAGAAGCTAATTCACTAGGCTTTCTGGTTTACATTCTAGCCCAATATTGGTAGTAAACTTAACTAGTAAACTTAATACACAGCTACAGCAGGGCAAGGGAGAGCTTGCTTGCATACACTGACGTATAGAAGTAAATACTTAAGTCACAAAAAGGATTCACAGAAGTGCAAATCTAAATAAAAATGAACCATTGTAATGCAGCTGCCTTCAGGTGAGCATAAAGAAAGTATATCCTACTTTGTATCCATAAAATGGTAATTTTTGCAGCTTTTTCACTGCTATAGTACAGATTTTGAAATGATAGCATATTAAGTTAAAACTGGAATCCTTTTAAACATGCCATAGCTTTAGCTAGATTTAATATAAAGGTGTTGTTCACCCGCAGTGGTAGTCTGCTTAGCACATGAGCATTTTAAAATGATATGTATCAAGCAGCACTGCAATTACAGTGTGCACATCCGGGATGAATCCTGCTGGAAGGTGATATCTGAGAGCCATGTAATACTTGCATTTCTTATTAAAGAAAAGCAGAAGGTGTACCTTTGAAGCACCCAGAACTTTAAAGTTTAGTCAGTGTACTCATGTTTTCCTTCATTGATTCTTCTTGGGAAACACCCCTTAACCTTGCTGAGAGTTTGGAAGCAACAGCAAAAAGGCACTCTACCTCTCGTTGCTGCTATTATGACACAGCTGTGGGTGCTTGGACTCAGCAGTCCAATAAAGATCAAAAGAAGCTCACAAGTGACTGGCGATTTGTTTCAGGCAGCCTGGGAACTGCCATGTCAAGCCTCAGGCTTCAGTTGAAGCATGCACCTAAGACAGCCCTTAGTGTTTTTCTGAACCAAGTAATTGTTGACTCAGTAACCAGTGATCATTAATAGAAAAAGAAATGTGCATGTAGAAAAATTGCCTTTTGCCAGGATCTGACCTGTTTTTGATGTGGCTGAACTGAAATATGAGTTAACGGTGCTCTTGGACCAGGGATAGAAGATGCTCAGCCTGCCACAGGTGATGCTCAGTGTTGCCTCTCCTTGTTGCAATGCCATCTGGCAAGAAAGCACCCCTTATAATGCTAGTATTGGTATTTTTGGAAAGAGGTTAAATATTGTTGTCACAAAGACTCTGGCATTGGAGGTAACTTTGGCTAATATGACAGATATTGACAGTGATAGAGGTGGGACACCTCAGGACTTCTCGTTAGTGAAACAGTACTCTGCCCAGTTAAGTCTTTTGCCTTCAGGGACAGAAATGGACACAGCTTCAGGCAAGGTGATGTGAGAAGAACACCAAAAAACCCTGTGGTTTGTGCTTATCTGTAAATTGAATTCCTGGTAAGAATCAGTACTGATGAGTCAGTCTTGCTATGACTGCGAAGAGAGACAGCTAGGTCTGTGATATTACAGATCACTTCATTGCGAATCCATCATTTGGTGGTCATATGTTATAATTGCTGTAGAAGTATTTATTGTACTGAACAACACTGGAAACCAAGCACACAGTTCTACCACAAGTACACTGTGCTTCTGTGGCAAGGAATGATGGGAAAGATTTGGAGAGTGGTATTTTTGATTGCTTTTTAAAAAATCTCTTAATGTAGGATGTGACAAATAAGAAAAAATAGAGAGACTTATTTTATTGTTTATAGCTTTCATTAATTTTTAAGGAATGAGTCAAAGAAATTGCTGAAAAGAACCAATTGTAGAGACTATATGATGAGCAGATCTAAGAGCCATTTCAATATTTAATGAGACCAAAAGCCTCTCATCACTAATCATCTTTTAATGGCACTTGCCCTTTGGCCACGTGTATATGACTGCCAGTTTCAAAGGGACTAACTTTTCTGACTTTCTAATGAAATACCTCTCAAGACAGGAGTAAAAGTGGCAATTTGGAGCTGTTTGGTTGCCAGCTATTTTATGATGAGGTGGGAAACTGAAGCTTTGCTTGCATCTCAGCAGGTTTCTGAGTTATTTCAAACTCTCCACATCATTGAGTGAATTCTTGGTCAAAGACAATTAAAAATGTTAATGAACAGGGCTGTACAGAAATTGTGCCTATCCGAGGAGTAAACTGTATCATTGAGACACATTGGCCTGATGGAAAAAATCACTTAAAAGTACGTATCCACTCTATCAGTGGACTGATGACATGTATGTTTTTAAGTTAGACTGAAAGCTGTAGGAGTTGGGTCCCTTTTTGAAGGGCTCTAAAATCTGTGCAGAGCATCCAGTCAGAAGCAAATCCACAGTGCAGTCAGGAATTAAACTTGGGAACCCTGCCTTTCATCTGATATCTCAAAATAAATAAATAAATAAAATACTCCTCCCTCACTTGCATGGCATCTCAGAGGGAGGAGAAGTGCCCTTGTAATAGACTAGGCGTGAAAGTCCATGAAAATTTTGGCATGATGTTCTGTTTTTATGGAATCAGTAGCGACAGTTGACTCGTGGTGATGTATGGAACAGGACTGAGCTCTAGAAGCCATAGCTGTGTTTTTGGTATGCTGCACTAACACTAAATTGCTGACAAATAGCTGGAAACGGATGTTCAGAGTGATTTAGAAATAACGTGAACCCTGACTGAACTTCTATTGGGTCTTCCTTCCATTTGCTGTTTTTACATGAGAACAAGGAGGACATTATTTATAACAACATATGTAAAGTCCCACAAGGAGAAATGATATTTTGAATTGACAGAATCTTGAAAGTGCAAATGTGGTTTCATAACTAAACACATTTTCAGACAGGAAAATGAGAATTAATCAAAAATTAGATGTCCTTGAAAAAGCTGTCCTTTTTTCTCACTTCCTTGGAAATATTCACAGCTGTCTTGATGTAAAAGTAATCAGAATGCCTCTATATCTATATCACAGTAGCTGACCCAGTTGTACTATTTAAAAAGTATTCGAGTGGATTTCTTTATTTATCTGATCTGGTCAGAATGGGAGAATCAGGAAAAACAAATTGTTTAGAAACTGGAAATAACTTTTATTTATTTAAGTTATGGTTAGGTAACTGGACTTTAGGAAAGCATTCTGGGGAAAATTAAAAATGTTTTAAATGATTTTCAGAAAGGCATTCATTCAGTAAGAAAAAATAGTGAATTCAACATGAGTTGATTTGAGATGGGAGTCCACATCTTACAAGTTTTTTGTTATCAATGGAATATATCCAAAAAACTGAAAAATTTGTAAAGCTATGTAGGACTGGGTTGTTAATGTGGGGAAATATATTTTGATGCACTGATTAGCTTTAGAAATTATCAGCAAACAGTGTTGGGTTTTGTTTGTTTGTTTGTTTTCAATCAAAATTAGGAGATTAAACCATAAAAAACTTAATTCTATTATGTTAAGCAGTCAGACCACTGTGAATTTCAGTTGATGTCACTGATTTTGTAGAAAAAAATCTTCAGTGCAGATTTCATTGCATGAATCTTTTTATAGTTTCCAGAGTCTTAAAATGGAGAGTAAAACTAGCCTAATTTGAATTGGGTTGCTAGGCTGAATTAGTTTTTATAGAACATCTAGTTCCTGAGGTCAGGGGTTCCAAGTAAATGTTAAAGGTGAGTTCATATTTCAGAAACAGTATCTGTGGAGATTCTACTGAAAAACCTATCACAGTAGGGACTGTCATTTGAGGAGAGGAGCTTGGATCACAGCTCCCCTACTTTTAAAAGCTCTGCCTAGCAAATGGCAACATATGGGAAAAATAGAAACTGTGTATTCGCGTAATTTAACATCTTGATACTCTACCTTGTGAGGGTCTGTAAGATTTCTGACTCTTTCATTTGTTCTTCTCAGGTTGGGGGTCACACCATGCTGCCCATTCGTTGGATGCCTCCAGAGAGTATCATGTACAGGAAGTTCACCACAGAAAGCGATGTCTGGAGCCTGGGGGTTGTATTATGGGAAATCTTTACCTATGGCAAACAGCCATGGTATCAGCTCTCAAACAACGAGGTGTGTATAATACATTCTCAAACTGCCTAGGAGAGGCTTGCATTGAAACTGATGGTATGGCTTCTCTTCAGGAAAGAAGGCAACAAATTTATTTAGTAAAGGCAAAAACCCCAATGTCAAGTATTTATTATCATAAACATTGTGGTTTAATTTTTTCCTTTTCACCCTTTTCTCCCCAAGGTAGATGGAAGTGGACCAAGCAGAGCTAGGTTGGAATGTAGCTTTTTCATTTGTATTTGATAGAGTCTGCATTGGTTACTGAGAAGGACCATCAGGCAATGAAAAGGAGCTTAGCAGACTCCACAAATGTCCTTGGCTGATTTCAACTACATATCATTGCTGCAAAGTGATTGTCCTAAACCACTCCTGAATAGACTGAGGGAATCTGGAGATCTCTTAATGCACAGGGAATCAGAAGTAACCCCTTTCCATAAATTAGCCACAGCAACACTCAACGGGTTTAAGGAGGGAGGGGTGCTGAAGTGCTGCGTGAGCAAGGTAAGCTTAGCTTCCTTTTGAGATGAAGTGAGGTTGGCAGACGGGTAGAAAGAGAACGTATGGGAGTGCTTCTTGGCCATCGTTTCCTTAAGGGTAGAAAGGGTGACATGCATGAAGTTAATATCGGATAAGTTACTGCTCTTTGGTGATTTATGTTTACAGTGATTTTTTCTAGATGCTGTCATGCATCTACCTAGAAATGCAACCCTTTGCACAGTTGGCTGCCACCAGTGAGGTGGCAATCAGCAGCTAACTCTTTCATAGACGAGCCCTATACAGCTGGCAGAGCTGTGCTGATCCTCTGCTTGTGATTTCTTGTAGGTGATTGAGTGCATCACTCAGGGCCGAGTCCTGCAGCGACCTCGCACATGCCCCAAGGAAGTGTATGACTTGATGCTGGGCTGTTGGCAACGGGAACCTCACATGAGGCTCAACATCAAAGAAATCCATTCCCTTCTCCAGAACTTGGCCAAGGCATCTCCAGTCTACCTGGATATTTTAGGCTAAAGTCTCCTAGCATTTCTTCTTACGGGCTGTGTGAATGAATGTGTTCAACTGCCGCTGAACTCCATTAAAATGTGTTCTTAACTTTGACAGTATTAATGACAAAGTTGCGGAGAAGCTTTCAAAGGGCAAGCAATGTGCACTTCTCCATCTGTAGACACAGTATTGACTTTTTAGACATTACTGAGACATATCTCTTCTCTCTCTCCCTCTTTCAGTTCCTATCATCTTTTTCTTCTCTCCTGTCTTTCTAATCAATTTGGCTTCTGCATTATTGTAACTCTGCATAGACAAAGGCCTTAAAAACCTGATGTTATATCAGCAGACTCTGCAGTTTGCTCACCACAACTAACAATGCCTTGTTGTATTCATGCCTTTGATGTGGATGAAAAAAAGGGAAAATATATTTGACTTGAACTTTGTGATATCTGTTGTAAAGATACTGAGAGTTTCTATGGATTCACCTCAATTTTTTTGCTTCAGCACGTGGGTGGAAAAAGAAGACTAGTATTCTCTACATAAAGAATATTCCTTGCGGAGTTAAAGCCAGATGGAAACAAGACAGTGCTGTGTGATCCACTATCTGGAGGAACTATGGGATCAGATGGCATCAAACCCCACTAAAACATTGAAATGATTTGATGGAAGGCAAGTGGAGGTTTAGCACTTTCCCTGGAGAGTCTTTCTGAAGAGTAAAGGGATTGTTCAAGGAAGCACTTCGCCAGTACCTTTCATTGCCAGATACAAGTCTATGGTAAAAGGGAAGAAGATGCTGCCTGCACTGCACACAATAATGTTACAACATGATAAGTACACACATGCCCTTATTTTGTCTTCTGGAAGGATATTGTCATGCCACTGGTATAAAATGTTCTCCAGATAGTCTTTTTTAATAAAGACTGAAGCTAGGCTTATTAATGTACAGCATTAATTTCAGGATCACACATTGAAATTAAGGATTTTGATAAGACAGGACAAGCTATAGATGCTGGAGCAGGTGTATCTTACACTCTGCTTGTCCAGCAGCATATTCCTTCCTTCCTCAATCCTTTCTCTTTTTCTTTTTTTTTTTTAAACCGTGCGAGCAAACTGTGCATGGTCTCTGTCGATAAATGCCCTTTGTGCAGAAACTATCACTCATCTTGTAGTACTCTCTAGTAGGCATAGCGAACTCATAATAGTATAACTTATATTTCATTAAATGGGGATAATGAAAGACATTAGCTATGTTAAAATGTCTTTACAATGTTACAGATACAATAGTCTGATACTACATGAATAATCTAAAGCATGGAGTTCACTGGTTATATTTGAGCCGTGGCGGGGATAGAGTGAAATTGTTGGGGAAAACAAATAACTCTGAGGTTATGGCTTACTATTCAGAGTGCAAAGACCCTGAGCTCAGCACCATGTTTGTATTGGTACTAGTGCTGTCATTACTGACATCCAGTCTTTCTTAAATAATTTATTTTTGGTTGTATGGGCATTGTTTGTGTACATTTGCATGGCCACTGTGTTGATGACAAGTGCATGGGCATATCTGTTATTTTTCAAACCGGAAGCTGAGGATTTCAAATTTAGAGTTAGGATTATTTTTAATATGAATTCTTACAAAAGAAAACCTACCTTACCTATTCCTCAAGACTTTTGCCTCCCTCTGTGAGGGGGCATTACTGCAAAAAAAAAAAAAAAAAAAAAAAAAAATTGTTTTCTTTTTCTCTTTTTGTTATCTCTTACTGATATGAGCCAGATCAAAATAGTCCTTCATTTTTGCGTTGGGGATATTTTATTTAATAAATTAAGCATTTTATTTTTGTAAGTGTTCCCATAACACATTTAAAATATAATTTGCATGCATATATTATTTATTGAGGCACTTTAGTTCTTTTCTTCAGAAGCTTTTAGAGCTAGCTTATAAAGATTTTGAACATTTTCAGAAGAAAACAGTTCACTGGACAGTGATGGAATTTACCCTTCTCAATGTCATTGAAAAGGCAGCATTACAAATAAATATGACAGTGTATCTATAAAGCCATACTCAGTATTTCTTTAAGAAACTAGGTGTTATTTCTTAATTGCCACTGAACTGGAAACACACAAAAAGCCAGAGGAAGATTCCTACAAAATGGGCCTTAAGATTTTATCTAGACTGTCTTGGAGTTCACATGAAAAGCTAGATGAAGACTGATAATCCAGTGAAACCCATTCATGTGAGAATCTGAGTTTTGTCTTTTAAAAGAAATTTGGAACTGATTTTCAAAATAACAGTGGTAGAAAATAAAGGTGTCAAGAGTCCACTGATACTGTGCAGCGGGAGAAGGCTGCAGGTGGTGGAGGGGGTGGTGCTGAGTTTCTGCCTGCTGTATTCTGTTTTAGTTTCTTATGAGCTTAAGAAAATGGCATCTGAGATGCTCCTACTGGAAAGCAGGCTCAAGCCTGAAAGCAAACAGGTGGGTTTTGCAAACACTGAAAGAATGAAAAAAAAAAAAAAAAGAAAAAAAAAAAGAACCCAGCAACCAAACCAAACAAAAGCACCACCAATAAAACAAAGAAACAAACAACAACAACAAAAAACAAACCCACAAAACCTTGAAATTGTAGTTAGTGGCATCTTCTTTTTGATTTACTTGTGAGACTAGTAGAATAATTTCAGAGAATTAATAGTGTTACAATGCATTGTGCAATAACATAGCAGTAAGTTAAACTTCTAAAGGACCAAATGTTCTACAGAGCCACCAGTATGGATAACCTTGACCTATATCATTAATGTTCTTTATAGTGCATAAAATGTATAATCAGAGTAGACAAGCTATAAACTGTAGCTATATGTATTTTGCATTTGTTCATGAAAAGGTGCTTAAGTGTAGCAGAATGAGCAGAGAGGTGGAAGAAATATGCTCAAATCACAATGAAGGGTGAGTTTATGTGCATATTCATCATGCTTGCACTGTCCGCTAAATTGTGTACACTGAGTAAATATGACAATCAGGCTCATTTAAAAAGTCTCTCTGGACTGTGCTATGAACTGATCATATATATAATATATATTATATATGTGTGTTTGCATATGGCATATATATATACACACACATAGCATATACATGTATGCCTATGTCTGTAGTATTTTATTTACATATGTGCAGACATGCATGCACATTATGGGCTGTGTGTATATGTATAAATTTACATACACCTACATTATTACAAAAGATAATTAGAGTGATATTAATAAATTGATAAAGTCTGCTGAGTAACCAAAATATTTTTTTTTCTTTTGATATTTCTTTTTCTATGTTTGTAAGATTCAGCTTTTTAACTGGTGTGCAGCAGAGGCAGTGCTAGAATGCCAGAGATATAACAACAAGCACATTTTTTTCCCCAAATGATTGCATAAAAACATCTCTTCCATTCCCATCTCACTTGTTTATTTCTCATGAGGAAATGAACAGATAAGCTCCTAAGCTCCAAAAGCAGAGTTTGACTGTCATTTCTGGGTTTGTGCTATTGTTGTTTTATTGTCCTAAAATAACAGTGCAGCTCCATTAGCATTTTATACTTGTCTGCAGTAATGAAATAATTCCAAGAATGAGCTGGACTATTCAGACTGCAACATGACTTATAGGACATCAAGAATGCCAAAATTCGGCAGTAATAGTAGCAGCAATCGCCACGTTCTGTCCTTCACTCTCACTAGATCTGAAGAACTCAGAAGTGGTCGTGGAGAACAGATACTTGTAGAGCAACAGCACCCTGTGATGTGTGATGGAGTGTACCCTTTCTTAAAAGACTTCATTCATTTTGATTTGTAAACCAGTATGTATTGTCTACAGTTTAATAAGCAAATGCCCGTTTTTCTCCTTCTTTCTGCTCCTTCTTTTTCTCTTTCTTTTTTTTTTCTTCCCTATTTCTTGCTCGTTTTTTTTTTTTTTAATTCTTTTTCTCCTTTTCTTTCCTGCTTCTTTCCTTCCTCTGTTTTTCTTTCATTTCCCCTTTTTCCTTCCTCTCCCTTTCACTCTTTTCCTCTCCCCTCCTTCCTGTGTACCTTCCCCCCCTTCCTGAGACACTGTTTTGTTGTGGTTGATGTGGACTTTACAAAACACTTTAAAAAGAAACAAAATAACCCAATAAAATGATGAGGTCACTGGATGAGTAAGGTACCTTGTATATGTGTTAGAACAAGACTATGTCCGGGTTGTTGCAGCCTGTAAGGGAATTTCAAATACTGCTATAAAATGTGAGGGAGGGGAGCAGGGAGGGGCTGGGGAACAGATCAGGGTTTCTAATCAAAGATTAAGGTTTTGATAGCACAGGAAGTTGTATTTTCTTGTTGTCAGGGCTAGGATGAACCACTGCTGCTTTGAATCAAGAGGTCCTTTAACAGCCTTAGTTAGACACCTTTATTTGGGCAGGGGGGTGGGGTGTCCTACTTTCCTCATAAATATGAAGCAAAAAAAAAAATCAAAAAAAAAAAAAAAAAACAACAACAAAAAAAAACTCTACATGTTGCAGGGAAAACACTGTGAATTTCACAATAGCAACCAAGTGACTATTTTGCCATCTTTTAAACATATGTCTCAGGAGAAGAAATGGGAAACGATGGGTGTATTATTTTACCGTCTATGCATTCTAGACCAGGTCTGTGGGGATTTTTTGTTTGCTTGTAGAAGGTTCTGAGTGATGACCGGCTGGTATTTTATAAACACTGAGTACTTTGGGCAAGGATAATAGAAGCTGCCAGTAGTGAGGCCATTTGATTGGAATATGTAGGAAAAAGGAGATCAAATCAAATCTTTCCAGAGGCCTATATCTTGCAGCTTATATGTATCTTTCTGTAACTTAAAGAAAAGCAGCTAAGAATGTTTTATATAACAGTAACTTAATTCAACATTGTTGTTTAATTGAATAGAGAGAGAATCAATTAATTATGAAATATTTGTCCCAGCCCTGCTCTCCACCTATACTTTATGTATATATATTTCTAGATATCTCTCTCTTTGTCACTTGAGATAAAGAGGAAGATACCTACACATAAATATAAATCTATATTGTCACTAAACTGTGACCTGGTGTGTAGAGCTATCTTTCTTCTTTCTTTTTTCTTTTCTTCTTTTTTAATGTGGTGTCTCTGTGCAAATATTTAGTGGTTCTTGTTTTGCAGTTTGTTATAACAAGTCATTGCTTTAAAACTTTCATTGCATCTTGGCTGATTTCAAAGTGATGCCTAGGTATCAGTGTTAAAAGTTTTGTTTGTGAATCATGTGACCAGCTTCTCTCGACATGACATGGAAAGTCTCTTGTATTACAGTGTATTTAATAAAATGATGTCTTACAATAAACAATGTCATCCAAAAGAAAGATAAAACGATTACTTTAAAAAACCTACAATTTGCATGAAGTGTTGCGTTTTCTTTTGTCTGAATGCCTTTGTTTATCTTCATTCTTTATGAAAAAATATGAAGTTAAGGAGCAGGTTAGTATGATTAGAAACATGACATGTTTGTGCTCTAAGACCCTGAATAAAAAGCAGGTCACTGAACTCTTGATGAAAGAGGAGACCCATAGTAATAGGAAAAAGAAATATCCAATCTGAATGTGATAATAGAGTCTTACACTTTGTTTTTCAAACTGAAGATCCTATTTGAACACTAGTCTGTTTGAAGAGCTGGCTTTACAAATGCATGTTTATCCTTTAGCATAAACAAGCCTTCAAAATGTGTCTCTCAAACTGAAGCCTCATTAAAAATGTAGCAGTGGACAAGTTTGTTCTTTTTAACTCATATCAGCCTATATTGTGAAGAAAAAGCATTAAACCCAAGTCCTTGAATAACACGATTATTAACATTCAGAACACAGAGCTCTTAGGAATCCAAAAGAACATTCACCAACTTGTTTGAAGATCCCTCCATGAGCTATTGATTTAAATCAAACCCCTCAAGGTTAGGGCAAAGCAATATGAGAGCCACTTTCTAACTGTGCCTGCTTCCTTCTGCCAGGAGACCTCTTGATGAGAGAGATGAGGCAAGCAGGCTGTAAAGGTTCAAAAGGTGAAAGTGAAATAATCCACAAAGAAGAAGCCTCAGAACAAAGTTTGTCCAAAGATATGAAAGCAACCCTGATCCACACCGAAAAGCTTTGTTGGCAGTTTATGTTCAGACAGTGGCTTAAACCTGCCCTGCCTGCTTTCACAGTAAGGCCTGTCTGTCTTCCAGACACGGTGGGTTGTGTTGCCATACCAAAATGAAACACCTCTGTTTGCAATGAAGTGTGTTTGGAAGAAGCAAGAGCTGCAGAAATTCCCAGGGCCAGCCTGTGTAAGCATTGCCCTGCACTCCCAGCAGCAAGGGCTGCCCGGGGGCACCCCACAAACACCTTCCCCCTTCCCTGGGGGGGTTTAAGGCAAGGGGTGTGCAGCAGCAGCAGCAGGACCAGGCATTGCTGCTCCTTGGTGCCTGCAGTGTCCCATGGCCCCTTCACACCCTGTCACAGCCTCCCCCGATGGGGTTTTGTGCACGCAGAAGGCGATGGTACCTCGATGCCCTTGTTCATCTCTCACTGTGTGGAAAACAGTATCGTGGGTGATTCTGTCTTCTCTGCCTGCGCAAGAGCACAGTGTCACAGAGCAGAGCCTCAACTTAAAAATAGTGACAGGGAACATGGCAGTTCACTGCAAGGATAAAGGTATTAGTTCAGGCTGCACAAGTGCTCAGAGAAGGCTGACGAGCTTGCCAGTGCTCCAGAACATGTCAGATGAACCAGGTAGCATGTTTAAGATCACTGGCCTCTGCTACAGTGTGCCCCACTAACTGAGCACCCTTCTGGATGCTGCTCAGCATCAGCCTTCCACAGCCAGCTGCAGAGTCTGGGACCCACCGGCACTTCCTGTGCCTGCCTTCTGCATAAACTCCACAGAGAGCTGTGAAATACCAAAACAGCCAAGAGGGGATACTCAGTACAAGACCTGCTCCTGCTTCTGCTAAGGCTCAACAAATTCCCACAACTGATTTTGTGATAAAGTCTTTGTGCTAAATGCTTCAGTAACTGGAAAATCAATCATCTTGATCACTGTATTATTTTAGAGTGATTCACAGTGCCTATTGATTACTCCCATTATTATTTTTAATGGCTATAATAATTTATTCTGAAATTAGTGAAAATGTTTATGTTACAAAGAAGAATGATGGCTCTAGGAAGGACAATAAATGAATAAATAAATAAAACCAACACTTGAATATCATTAGGATAGGGTCAGGCAGACTCTACCACACTGACTGACAGGCTAGTTTACCAAAGCATCTTATCAATATTTGTGAAAAAAACATAGCTTCTGGTAGGAAGGACTTAATGCAACACAGAAAAATGAGGATGCGAAGAACAAAAGAATTCACTGTTTGTGCTCTTTGTGTCTGAGATCTGTATTAAATGGTATGCAAGTAGAAGAGGACCTGTATGGGACAAGATCAGAGAGTAAATGAGCAATCCCTCATTTAAAATGTGATGTAAATATCAGAAATGTGTGGTTTTGCTGTCCCAGATTCTGAGCTTAAAGATAAGTAAAACAGATCAAATCAATTATTTATGCATATTTGGGGCAATTCTGATACAGAAGATGATATTTGTAGGCTTAGCAATGTTTTGTCATGGTATGATGACTGCTAGTTTCGTGGAAACTCCAGGTCTGCTATTCTTTTTTTTTTTTTTTTCCCTTCCGGATGTATTTGTTTAAACACATAAAAGCTCAAAATGCTATTTTGTATGTGACAGTGTCGTCAAAGCAGTCTCCAAGGTTAAATAGAGTTTGCCAGCTGGCACAGTTGGAAGCCATTTGGAATAAGCAGGGGAATATTGACACAGGTAGCTCCCACAGCCGTCTTCTGCTCTAGGTCACCCAAGACCTCCAGTGGAAGGTTGGGGATGTGGGGATGCAACTGGAATGATAAGGTCTTTATCCTATTCTTGTTCACAGTCTGAAAGTAATTTGCAACTTTTTGGTGACAGATGATCAAAAGAAAAACCTCCTCTGTAGAGCACCTTTATTTAAGCCCTCCTTGCCCTAGCAGTCCAACTCTTGGGTAACATTCAAGTTGAAAACCTCTTCCTACCCAGAATGTATTACCTGGGCAAAACCTTCAGATTTGGCAGAGGCGATCACTATTGGACTTGAAGCAGCACCTTGCCAGTTGGTTTTCACACCTGTAAGTGCCCTTTAATTTCTGTGTCCTGCTTCTGAGAAGATGGCAGATGCTTTCAATACCCACAAGGACAAGCAGATTGTTGTCGATGAAATAGAGAGGAAAAAAGAAATGTGAATGACAGTTAAAGCAGCCCACAAAGCTGACAGAAGATGAACTCATGGTCTAGAGCCCCTGCGTGGTGTTGAGAAGACAGTGATATGGTGCCTACAAAGGAGCAAAATAGGAAGGTCTTTTCTCAGCATGCACATCTTCTCAATAAAAACAAATGTCCCTGTGTAGCCTGCAGTAAGTGAGGGAAAGACCACACACAGCATGGGCATCCCTGTTCAGGAGAGCACAGATTGCTTTAGCCTTCTGGCTCATGTGGCTTTTGAGGAGAGTGCTGGCCACCAAAAAGTCTTTATGGATCCACAGATCCATCATTTACGACGAGCCTCCTGTCCATCTACAGCTAGTTGGAGAAGTCCCACAGGATGCTCTTGGGGTAGCAGATGGCCTCTCCAGTGTGAGCAGTGTGACCATATCCAGCCTGTGGTTGATAGTCCTTCTCAATCCTCTCCTGTGACCTCTCCTGCTTCTGGATCTTCTGTCCAGCTTCTGCCTGGCACAGCTTTGCCACTTTGATAATTTTGAGATTGAAACACCGAGATACCTGTTCTGGCTCTTTGGCATGGCTCCTGCTGCCTCCTCTTCCCGAGGGGATCCCACCACTCATACTGGGAGCTGAACAGACCCATAGCTGGGCACAATGTGGACAGGCAGCAGGGCAGTCCTCTGCTCCAAGCACTCTGCTCTTGCAGCAGCTGATCGCTATTTCTGAAACTGGCTTTTTATTCATTAAGCAATTTTATTTTTTTTTTCAGCACCTAAGCAAGTCTATTAAGAGCACTGCTGATATCCCTAGTGACTATAATTAACATTTCAAGAAAAATCACAGCCAGGAATGGCAAGTCTTCTGGAGACAAAATAAGAGGAACATATGGAACTCATATTCCCTGCTCCCCTCTCCCCATCATCCTGAGCATGGGGGGGGTTCAGTACAGAGTCTGTTTGTCTTCTAGCTCTTCCAAGCTGTTACACAAGAAAGTCTCTGCAAACAATCCATTGCAAACGCAGGTCATCTCTTTTCATTTTTTCATTTATGCCTTTTTTTTTTTTTTTTCCACAGCTCCACGATTTGGGGAATTATGTTGACAAATGTCATTAGCACCAGCCATTTTTAACCACCCAGAATCTGAAGAGGTTTGGGTGAGAGAAAGCAGATGGAAAGTAAACATGGTGCCTCTGATACCACAGAGGCCACTACATAAATATGCACTTTGCTTGGTTAAAATAACACCTATTTGCACTAAATGCTGTCGTTTTTTTAACCAGTGGGGGACTAATCAATCTGGCAAGAGCTCAGTGCTCTGCAAGCTGTTCCAGCACTCATTGGCTTGCCTTGTGTTGTATAGCATCACTGGCTTCAGTGCTAGGCAACCGTCTAGGGATCAGAGGAGTGTGCAGTATCAATCGCAGGTCATGTTGTTTTCCCAAGGTGTGCAAAATCCTATAGCAGTGTCATGACAGGAGGAATGTTGCTTGGCAGTTATTTTTCAGAGTAGATTTGCTGCTAAACACCTGCTTGTGAATGTGGTTCAGGAATGGGTTTGCAGATGGCTTTCTCAAGCCAGAATGGTATGTGAGGCATATTTGGCTGCCAGCTTTCTCTGGACCTTATCAAGGTTTTGTTTTAAAAGCCAGAAATGCAACCAATGGGCAAAAACATTTTAACTGCAGCACCAACTGAGTCTCACCAGGATCAACAGTGCAGAGAAACTGCCTGGTGGCAGCGGAGGTGTAAAGCCCAAGCCAGCAGTGGGGGCGGGATGTGGTGTGGGAGATGGGGATGTCTCCTGGACCCTGCACAGGCATCAGACACTGCCACTGATGTTTTGCCTTCCAGAGATCAAAACCTGGGGTGCTCAGGGGAGTGAGTGTGGCAGGAAAGGGCTTGGGGGTGATGTAGACACAGTCTTGTGCCAGACTCAGAAAGCAACCCAGGGCTGGCCCCCAAAAGCTAAAAATGGCATTCGGCAGTGGTACCTTGAAATGGCTGCAAAGCTGTTACACACAAAGTGGGAACAACAGCAGTGAAAGGTAGCAAAGCATGACTGGCGTTGCTTTCATCCTCCTGGCTGTTTTGTTACCTGAAGTATTTCTGCTGGCACCGAGTAGTGCTGTCAGCCCAAGGTAACCCTTTCATGCTGCTATTTCCTCTTTAAAAACATGCTCATGATTAAATCTGTGCATGCAGCCGGCACCTTAAAAAACAAGGCAGCACTGACTTGTGGAGTTTTACCTTAAAAAGACAGTGCTGGCTGCTGCTGCTTTGCCTCTGTTCCCCTGTGACTCCCAGTGAGCAGTGGGCTCAAAGGAACACGGGCACACCAGAGAGTTTTGTGGTGATGCTGTGGTGAGGCTGATGCTGGCAGCCTTCGTCTCGCTGGCTACCCGAAGTTCATTTTCTGCGTATTCCACTTCTTCTCTGACATAAAGCCTTTGTCAGGAGAGACTAGTTACCATGGCAGTGCCTCCAAAATAGAACAAATCCAACACACATCAATACCTGTACAATAAATAGAATAAAGTACTACTTATAATACGTTATTCAGCATTCACTGGGTAGTAATTTGTGCAGAGGACTGCAACTAACTCTTTTTCATTTAATTATGGGAAAGCAATTCTTCAAATTGGAAATGCTCGGTGCTTTGGAAAGAACAGAGCAGAATTGCTGAGTGATTAGAAAGGCAGAGCTCTGACTGCTAAATGAGAGCCACTAACAAGGTTGCTCTTCATGGAGAGGCCGATCCATCTCCCCTGACTGTACTAGGTGTTGGATTTGGCCCATATTCTCAGAGAAATGAAAACTCTCACCGTGTTTGAATAAGGCTGTGTTTTATCATGCAGTGGATCATGGCTGGTGTTGCTGGTGGGACGCCAGGCACTGCAGGCCAGGACAAAGATCTCACCAGGCCAGGGCGCATGGTGGTACACCAGGCAGAGGGAGCACCACCAGGTTCCTTCCCCAGAATGGGAAGCATTCAAAAGTGACTAGAAAACCAGCTGATTTGTGCAGTCCTGAGACCATGACTGGGGCATGGTGCATGTGTGACCATGGCATGAGTCTTCCTGTTCTGGACTACATGTGCCACAGCAGTGCCAGGCAACCACAAAGGATAGCATTTACAGTTGCATATGGTGCCACCAAACAAGATCTGCAAGCCAATACTACAAGGACCTCCATGTATTCACTGATACCAGCCACAGCGGGCTACTTGGGAAAAGATTGCCTGCTCACATGCACAATGCTGTTATTAGAACAGTTCACACAGTTATGACCAGAGTGTGGTACTTACATTTCTGAACTGCTATAATGCAGTGATGGTAATCAGTAAATTAAAAAAGAAAGAAAGGAAAGATAAGGAAGCAAGCAAGGAAGGAAGGAAGGAAGGAAGGAAGGAAGGAAGGAATCACAGAATTGTAGGGGTTGGAAGGGACCTCAAAAGATCTTCGGGTCCAACCCCCCTGCAAAGCAGGTTCCTCAGAGCAGGCTGCCCACTTAGGTGTCCAGATGGGCCTTGAATATCTCCAGAGAAGGAGACTCCACAACCTCCCTAGGCAGCCTGTTCCAGTGCTCCGTCACCCCCACCATGAAGAAGTTATTTCGCATGTTTGCAAGTGTGCGGAACTTCCTGTGCTCTATCTTGCGGCCATTGCCCCTTGTCCTATCCCCACAAACCACTGAGAAGAGGTTGGCTACATCCTTCTGTCTCCCACATTTCAGGTATTTACACTCATTGATGAGATCCCCTCTCAGTCTTGTCTTCTCCACGCTGAACAGACCCAGGTCTCTCAGCCTTTCCTCATAGGAAAGATACTCCAGGCCCCGTATCATCTTTATAGCCCTCCACTGGACTCTTTCCAGGAGATCCCTGTCTTTTTTATACCGGGGAGCCCAGAACTGGACACAGTACTCCAAGTGAGGCCTGACCAGGGCAGAGTGTAGGGGGGGGATCACCTACTTTGACCTGCTGGCCACGCTCCTTTTAATGCACACCAGGATCCCATTGGCCCTCTTGGCCACCAGGGCACACTGCTGGCTCATGGTCAACCTGTCGTCCACCAGGACCCCCAGGTCCTTCTTCTCAGAGCTCCTCTCCAGCAGGTTGTCCCCCAGCCTGTACCAATACTTCTGGTTGTTCCTTCCCAGGTGCAGGACTCTACACTTGCTCTTATTAAACCACATCTTGTTCCTTCCTGCCCATCTCTCCAGCCAGTCCAGGTCTCACTGAATGGCAGCACAGCCTTCTGGAGTGTCAGCCACTCCTCCCAGCTTTGTGTCATCAGCGTACTTGCTGAGGGAATACACTATTCCCTCATCAAGGTCGTCAATGAAGATTTTGGACAAGACAAGGAAGGAAGGAAGGAAGAAAGAAAAGAAGAAAGGAAGAAAGAAAGAAAGACAATGGATTACAAAGAGGATTCTAAATAAATCGATATATGAGAAAAAGTATGAGTGATATTGTTAACTTGCACCTTGGCATCAAGAAAACACTATGTTTTATTTGCTGGTGTTGAAAGATGCATTATTTAAGAGAAAAAATAGTCACCCACATGGTGCTGAATAGGGGGAAAAAAAAAAAAAAAAAAATCCATATGAAATATAGCAAATCCAGACGTTCCCTAGGACCAAAACAAGGTTTAACAAAACACAGGAGAATTGTTTCAATGGCATGTACAAAAAATAGTGGGGATAAAAGACTGTATGTTGCCTTTATAACATTTCTTAACATGATTTAAACTTTCTAGTGACAGACTCTTTCTTTATAACAGATTCTCCACCTATTTAGGGCAATCTAATTTTTTCTTTTTTTCCTTAACAGCTAAAATATGTTTCTGGTGAAAGTCCTCATACAAGAATCTATGCATAGTCCAGAAGCAAATCTAGTTAGCTGTTTAGTAACATTTCTCTGTTGATACAGACTTCCTTCAGAACTAGTGTTGCTAAGACTGTAAGAGACAGCATTTCTCTGCCTAAAAGAAATCTCAATTTAAAACTCTAATTGTTACTTTAAATTCATAGAATCATAGAATGGCTTGGGTTGGAAGGGACCTCAAAGATTATCTAGTTCCAAGCCCTCTGCCATAGGCAGGCATGTCATCCACTAGATCAGGTTGCACAGGACCTTGTCCAACCTAGCCATGAACACCTCCAGGGATGGGGCAACCTCTTCCAGTGCCTCACCACCCTCAGAGTGAAATTCTCTCTATATATATATGAATTGATAACCAAAAACATGTATATATATATGTATGTGTGTGTGTGTGTATATATATATCAATACCTTTTTATGCTGCCTTCTTATGCTTCTGTACTTTCCCAAATCTTCCTGCATGTTGGAAGAGCTCCAACAGTGGAGACAGAGAGGTCATGGAAGAAACCTCCAAACAGCTAATGCTCTGGTGGACTCGGGCTGGGTGAGCAATGAAAGGAGTAGAGATAATTCTGCAACTCTTGCCAACCAGAAGTTCTATGGAAAAGAAAAGCAACTGAATTCAGGGAACTATGGTATAGAAAAGAGGGGAGGTGGAAAAAATGACATACATGGAAAAATATAATGAGCTGAAATCATTAAACTTTCAAGATATTTTTAAAAACAAACAAACAAACAAACAAACAAAAACCATAATTGATTTGATTTATCTTGGTCATAAAAGAAAAACAAAGATGATGTGATTAGCTTTTCCCCTCTACTTTGACCATTGACTTGATTCAGAGAGTATGAGGAGAGAATTTGGTATTCAGGATGAAAAACAGTCTGCATAGCTACTTACTTGTGTAATAGCTGACTTTATTCTAACAGTGTAAGCTTCTAATATGTGCTCAGCCCTCAAGATAAGCAAACCATCCACTGGGGTTTTCTCACGGTTGAGTGGTGGCTGGGGAGTGCCTTATGGCCTGTTAAAGAATTCATTTAAGGCAATGGAATTCTCCAGGTTAGAGTGGAGAACTGTCAAAACCTGACTGCTTTGGTGAAAGTGAGAATGGCATTATTATTCATCCTCTTTTTCAGATACAGGCACTGAGAGCTGTTGAAAAGAAATAGTAGGTTGTACTGGACACAACAGGACTAGACACCCTACACATCTACAGTCTAGCTGCCAAAGCTTTAATATAGCCAAAGTTCCTTCTGGACAGCAGGGATGAAGGTGGTTTCAGAAGTTAGAATCATAGAATCTCCTGAGTTGGAAGGGACCCACAATAATCATGGAGTCCAGCTCCTGTGTCCACATAGGACCATCCCAAAATCAAACCATATGTTTCTGAACAAATTAATTGTAAGCAAGATCTACAAAAATACTTTTAAAAGTGAGAAAATCTTTGATTGAGGGAATTCCATAGTAATTGTTTTACATCCTGGGACAAGATACTGGTTATTACTGTGTGCTCCTCCTGTCATTGCACCCTTCTCTTTCATCTGACAGGGTACAACCATTCATACCTGATTATTTCCCAGAAAGAGGGGATGGCATAACTGTTGTTATGAAATACGACAACAGGGGTTTCACGTGAACTGTGAGGTATTAGGAACAATACTAACAATATAGTTTTTAAAACCTCACTGCTATCTGATGATGCTCAGCGAAATCTCAGATTGAATAATTAGAAAACTATGCTTCTGCATTCAAGTAATTTCAGTCTTTAATGAAATCTCCTCAGACACAACCTCATTAAATGGAGTCAGTTTTTTTGCTTCTTTCTCTTACTCATAAGCATTCTTTTCAATTTTAATGATTTTTATATAACTGTTTTCCTATACTCTACTTGTTTTTCTCATCTGAAAGATGTTTGGAAGTAACTGGAATCTGTAGTGAAAGTAACTGTAGCAATATGCAAACTACCAATAAGCGTATACAAAGGAAACAAAGTGATGGAAGAGAAAGAAATTTGCTCATATACTTTTCAGTTATCATCTAGTAATTTTGTCTGAGATTACCCAGACACACAACTCCTATCCCTCTGGCGACTTAAAAAAATCTCAGCCAGGTGTTTGTTGTAACAGTGACATGTAGAGCCCTTGGACAGAAGTGACATTAAGTGAATAGTTTTCCTATTAGAAGTCAGAGGAAAAAAAAAGCATTGAAGCATTGCACATTGTATGCCATCTATTTAGATCTCCATGGCATGGGACCACTCTATGCCTTCAAGATGACAGGGATCAGCGGTCTCTGATCCAGTTGGCACTCTCAGTGGAATACCAGACTTCTTACATACTGAGGGGATCATGTCCCAAAGCTTTCAAAACTCAGGATTATGTATGTGGAGCTGTCATTTCATGCTGCTAATATAGTCTATACACCTTTAAAAATACCTGTATCCATGGTATGCAAAATGAAAAAATGGTGACATTCCTCTGTAGCCATGAGTAGAACAGATCAGCTCACCAGTATCTCTACTTCTCACACTTTAACTAAAACCAATGCTTCTTTTAAACTTCATATGTTTATTCATTATTTTTGTGTGCCACTATACATTTTTCTACAAGCTGAAATTAAACAAACAAACAAACAAAAAAGAAAAACCACTCTCATCTTATCAAAGCTGATAAATTTGGGTAGAACCATATATTTAAGACAGTAATTCAGAGAAAGGACCATTGTCCAGAAGACCAAAAAAATAATGATTTGGAGAAATAATAATAATAAAAAAATTAAACATGCACATTGTCAGGATGGCTGAGCGGTCTAAGGCGCTGTGTTCAGGTCTCAGTCTCCCCTGGAGTCGTGGGTTTGAATCCCACCTCTGACAAGCTGCAATTCTTTTCTAAAGCCATCTGGATGTGCTTCTGGGCAGCTTGCTCTGGCAGGTGGCCCTGCTTGACCTAAACCCATGGGGTTAGACCAAATGTGCTCCAGCCAACCGTTCTCACTTTCAGCTATTTTTTGATTCTATGAAAAATTTAAAAAGCCCGCCTCTGCCTTTTGTGTGGGTATTTCTGCCATGCTGTACCAACTATGGGGAGTAAACAGAATGCTCATCAATACAAACGAAAATGAAAACAAACAAAATGCAAGTAACAAATAATAGCAATTTTACTGGCATTTCTGAAGACATTCTTTGCATGAGAGTTTCAAGCAGAGGTTTACATTGAGGATGACTCCTCCTCTAGATAGGGTGATGTTTTCTGACTCTGACCATCAGACAGAAATTAAATTTATAAACAATTGAATGTGTTAATACATGGTGGATCCTGGCTGCCATTTTGATTCACTGTTTGTTTGTGCTGGGCTCTGGGGTTGGCAAGGAAAAAGGAAAAGAAAAAAGCACTTGTAAGAGTACATGAAGATGAACCAGGGAATGAAGATGCTGAAGATTGCTCTGAAGATATGCTGAAGGTGCCTGGGGAAGGGTCTGTCTTAGCAGGACATAAAGGGTGAATCAGGCAAAAAGAGTGAGAAGCCTTAGCAGACTGAGAAAAAACTACCAGTAATGTCAAAATGCAGGATTTTTTGAAAAGATATTGGACTACCTGAAGTGAAAGGGAAGTTGTGGGATGCCTGACACTGCACAAGGCACTTGTCTTCACAGCAGCAAGGGATCACAATTACCTGTAGAAAGGAATAACAGCGACAATCCAACACAGGCAACAGACAACCACCTTATATGTTCCCTAGTTTAAAAGGCTACCATTCACCCTGTTAAGTTATTTATACAGTGATAACACCTTTAATAGGAAGATAATTGTGCTGAGACTTTCCTTATGCTGTTCACTACATATTCATTACATGCTAACTACGTTGTATATGGCAGACAACTAATTCATTCCTGCTTAAGCTTGTGAGGCTTTAATCCATCCAAACTGCATGAACTCCTCTTCCTATATGAAGACCCCTTGCAGAAATGCTGCAGGATGGGATATTCGCTGTAAGAATCATTAATAAATAACTAGCCAATAATCTTCAGTTCAGAGACCATCCCTAGAAACTTTGATACAGGGACTGTGTTTCTTCAGTACAGTGAAATGTCACTACTGTCCAGGACTGCCATTACAAATTGAAGCATTGCCAGATCCCTTTGTCATTCATACTGAATAATGCTCCTGTTTACTGGGTGGTAGCATGCTAGAGCAAAATTCCTTAACAACTTGAAGTAAAAGCTTTTCTAAATGCCTGTGTCCAGAGCACCTAGAACAGGAAAATGGTGGCATTCCTGTGAAGATATGAATTCACTAGAATCTTCACAACTGCCACACATATTGAAACTAAGGCTTCCTTTAAAATCTTGTACGTTTATTAATGTTTCGTATGATACCAGTTGTTCCACTATTTGAGCTGTTTTGTCTCTCTCAGCTAGCAGAGAAAATAGGGACAGATTGATGTAAAGGCAGAATAACATCAGTAGGAGCTGGGAAACAGCGATATGCACAGCTGCACATCCCTCCTTAGACACTGCAAACATCTGGAATCTGTTAACACATTGACTCCCAGATTGCACTGTGTTTTCATGAGCATTTTTTTTTTTTCAAAGTAATGACAGTCATCTACAATCATTCCTGCAAATTATATCTTTTGCCCTGCCCAGAATTGTCCTAGAGTTTCAAACACCACTTTGACCAAATAAATAAGAAAAAGGCTAGTGAAGAATACATGAAAAACAAAACAAACAAAACAGAACCCATGTTATTAAATGTTGCAGTTTAACTCATTTTTCTGAGGTGTAATTCAGTTGTTATCAAAATGAGTTTAGAACATGACTGGAAGAACAGCAGAAGATAATAAAATGGGAACTGAACTGAAGAGAATACATCTGTTGTGGCAGCAGCAAGCGAAAATTCACTACTGGAAAAAAAAAAAAAAAAAAAAAAAGTACACGGAGAAAATATTGCATTTTTGAAAGCAGCAACTGTCTTTTAGTCTTCATCTGTTACTTCTGTCTAATTAACACCAAAGCTGTAATGGTCTGTGAAATCACCTTCAAGAGGACAGTGGCCCTCATTAAGATCTCAATGCTTTGTTCACAGAATATGAAAAAAAAAAAAAAAAAAATCAACAAAATGACAAAGGTTAATACTAGATTTGCAGGAGTAGCAAGGTTTGACTGGTAATCTTGAGTGCTCTTCTCTAGACACATTACAGAATTTCTTGCCAAAAGCTTCATTTTATTTTGAGACTTTTTTTCCCCCTCTCTGTTTGGCCTTCTGTTTTTGTTTGCTCCCAAGGATGTAGGAGCAGCCTGCTAAGTTCATCTGCTTTATGTCAGTCAGAAATGTCTCTGTACAGAGCAGAGAGAAAGGAACACTGCTAATGGAAAATACCGATTTGAGAAGAACAGCAATTTTATCCTGAGCATTCTTGCTAATTGCAAATTATTAAAACCTCTGAAAAACACTATTTAAAACAGTAATGAAATACATAAAAAGAAGGAATTTTATTTCCAGTTGGTCCTGTGTCATTCACTTTCAATAACAAATTTTTCAAAGATGTACATTTTTTCTAGAAGCATAATTCAAAACCAAACAAGTTTATTGCTTGCTTAAATATTCCCCAAATATTTTAGTTTGATTGAAGGAAGAAGGAATAGTAATGGTTATCCAATGATATTCACCCAGATATGCTCAAGAACAGAACGTGTGGATCCAAGTGCAGGACTATTATTTTCAAATGGATTTAAACCATGGTTCGAATGGTGACCATTTAAAATCACATACAGATCTTGGTAGGTACTGTACCTCCCTGATTACATTAAAAAAAAAAAAAAAAAAAAAAAAAAAAAAAAAATCTTCATAGAAAAGAATATGTTTGAGGAAAAATTTATTTTATTCTTGTAAAAAGTTTTTGACATTTTAGGTGGTATCCAGTTGCTGCTGCAAGCCATTCAAAGTATCCCCAAAACTCTGAGACAATTAATGAATGCAATCTTTGCTTCACAGATGCTTCTGTATTGTAGAGAAAAGCAAGCAGAACAAAACTATACTTAAGCATATTGTCTCACTCCACTATGGTGAAGAGTATGGGGCTAAATTTTTATTTAAACCAGACTCTTCTTACTTGCATGAAAGCATATTAATTTTTCCAGAGCTCACGGATGTCCATAGGAGTATTCACTATGCTGTGAAGTCAATCCTCAAATTAGTTATCAAAAAGTATTTAAGGATGGTTTTGTTGTTCAGTATTATACAAATAAGTATTTTGGAACTGTGTTATGTCACATATATTTGGAACTAAATATTTTTTCAGTCACTTCTGAAAAACAAAACAAAACAAAACATTATTCTACTTTACCTTCATTTTAATACCTTCATTTTAATTCTTTACAATTTTAATTGCATTAAATGTAAGCACCTGTAAAAACACTATGAACATTTTATAAAAGCACAAAAAAACACACATGCATGCATATATGAATCCATAAGTATTATATTTTTCCCTCTTGTTACTCAGTGTAAATGTAATATAAAAGCCTGTGAAGGGTGAAGTACCTGTTTAACTCTTTTAATAAGTGAAAGATAATTTATCATTTATATTATATGAGCAAATATGTCTGCACAGATGTATTTCTACATATATAAGCATATACATGCTATATATTCTACATATATATATATGTTCTTACATATACAAGCTAACAGTGACTTTTGTAGTCAGCAAAATGCATCGGACTGTGATTTCAAATATAACTAAGTCACCTACTTATTCACATGGAGAACAACAAGGGATCATTTTGTTAAATAATTAATTAACAAGATGAAAGTGTAACAAAGATATCTGAACAATAGGGTAGAATTTCAAGGTCTCATCTGGAAATAAACTGTACTAGTGCTTTTGCTCATTACATTTAGATATAATTTCCAATACATTAGAGAATTTCTTATGCCCTTCAAGAGCAGGAAAAGCTTCAATTCAAGGCACTTGGTTTTGAAAGTATTTTAAATATTACCAAGGAGACAATTTTCTTCCTGTCTGATGATGTCCTTTTGGCTCCAGCATCAAAATCATTATATGTTTTTAGTAACCATAAAGCCATATCAGAATGCCTCATCCTTCACAAATGCAAGTTAAAATTCACTGGTGATTAAATTTGAATGAAAGGAGATCACTAATTTCTAACAAGCTTGATGGACGTCTGTCTTTGTTGTGATGCCTAGAGAAACTGAATCTCTTAACAAATCAATCAGCTCCACACAGAAATACTAATATATGGGAGGGCTTGACAGCATGAAGAACAAAAGCGTATTCTACATACAACAGAGCTCCTGAAGCAAGGAGGACCCCCATGAGGAATGAGTGATGAGACTTTTTTCAAATGAGACAAATAGCCTTAAGTAAGAGCTTCCCTCTAAACCTAAAATATCCGATTTTAGGATATTGTTCACTAGGTGCTTGTGGTTTGATGCTACCTCTTCAGCATAGAGTCAAAGCAATTCCTCACTCAGGTTCATGTGTGGCCCCACAGACATGGGTACCACCTCACAGGATTTCCTAAAAGCGAGTTTGGAAAATATGATCTTTTGACAGATGCAGTTCTTAGGAGATAAGCTAATCAATACAATGAAAGTCCAAAGACCAGCTCTACTACCACCAGCTCCACTACCAGAAACCTATCACCAAGAGAAAAAGCCTGGAAACCAACTCTTACACAACACTGCTGATGATGATGTGGTGGGATGCCAGATATGAACTCCTCTGCAGCCACCTGCATTGCTCCTGGCCCTGAAAGTGTCCAAGTGGTGTCCTTGCAGTGAAACTGGATCAAGAAGCTCAGAGCCAGCTCAGGCCTATATAGGGAGCTAGCTCATTAGGGCAGCTTGTGAGAAACAATTTACAAAGTTTAAAGTCAGAAGAGATGATTAGATCATCTAGTTTGCCCTCCTGTACATCACAAGCCACTTCATTTCATCCAGTTATGGCTGTATTATGCTTCTCTAGCTTTATTTTTTATTTATGTCTGTTTTCCTGTAAAGCAGCTAGACTTGAGTCAGGCCAGCAAGACGAGGGTACTCATCACTTCCCCTGTGATGTCTAGTGGCTGATCTCTCTTGGATCAAGTAAGGAAAGGTGTTCCATCAGTTTTCATCTAAATATATTAGACTATATGCCAGATGCTGTCTTTGTTGTGTCTTCATGTACTAAAATAAAGATTCTGTGAGCATTCCCCACTTTCTTTCTATGATAAGATTATTTCTTGTTTATTTGCTTCATTTGTTTTCTGATTAGATAAACTGAATTTATTACATATCTGTCTAGAAAATGCTCTACTTGTTTCAGCTCTACAATCACCTTTGTGTTTATTCAGCTTTTTTTCACCATCATTTTACTATTGTGCAAGATTCTCCTAGTAGTCAGCTTTGTACTGTACGGAGAGGTAAAATTACCTTTATCTCCATTCCTATTCACTTCTTCATTGTTCGTACACTCAATGCTCTTATTAACTTTATTATCACATCAGTGGAATTTCTCATGTTGAATTGCTTTATGCATTTTGTCCCCTAATGCCCATTCAGGGCCATTTAGTCCAAGGATACATTTCCACATACTCTCAGGACTGCCTGCCTTCTTTGCTCACAAGCACACAATCTAGCACTTACCGTATATTTTGTTTAATTGCCCCTGGGCCCTACTGTATGGATTTTTTTTCTTCTTCTTCTTCTTCATTTTTTTTTTTTTTTAATCAACTGTTTCCTTTATGTGGTGAGCAAACCACCAAACTCTATAGCACCTTCCCATAAATGACATCTTTCGGCCTGATGTCACCTGACAATCACACTGAAAATGGAAGTGTTAATGCACTGTAAAGCAACTCAGTTCCCTGAATTTAAGGTCTATTAGTGTGTTTGGTCTTGGTGACCTCAAATATTCACAGAACAAGAAAATAAATAAACAAATAAATAAATTGAAAACAAAATTTAAGGTCTTGTGTGTTGTTTCCATTCTTAGTTTTAAATCTTCTAGGCCTGTGGTATTGTGACATTGTATTTTCCAAGCCTTTTTTTCATTAAGACTGAAAACATGTAAAGAAGAAAAAATGATTATTTGAGTTAGAATTCGAGGTATTAAAAAATGAAACAGCTACTTTGTTGAACTGGAGACCTTGATGGACTCACAAAACTTAGCAGAACTGCAAAAGGTTACTGAAATGCTTTCTCTAAAAAAGCTGTGATTTTTCTCAACTAAATATACCAGGACAACATGGCAAACAAGCAGTTAACTGGAGATAGGCACCGTGGGATTTCTTTGTTCATGTCAGTTTGTTCATCCTGAACATAAGGTCAATGCCATGATCTTCCTTTTCTAAGGCTGCAGTAATCGCCTGTGAAAACAAGTGATGTTGTGGTTTGCATTTATACCAGTAACGAAGTGAAATTAGTGAACTCAGTCAGCACTGTTCTCCAGTGTTATAAATTTTATTTGATTTAAGTGCATTTGTGTATCTCCCTTTGTTTTATGAAGGTATGCTTCAGCGTTTGCATGTATTGTTGGGAAACAGGAGACAACATGCACTGAAGCTGGAAAAATCCCATGGTTCATAAATCAAGGGGACATTCTGGCCTTCATTATGGAAAACTCAGGGTGAAAAGCTGGCTTCATTGGAATCAATGGAAAAACTCACATTGACTTTACAGAGGTCATGGTTTTGCTTTGCTTTCTAATGTGAGTGTTGGAGAGATCAGCTTGTGTCTTGTATGTTTTCCCAGGCTGTAGGCTTAGTGGTCTTCAGCCTACACAGCAACAAATTAACTGAGAGACATCTAAATAATTGTCATCTTCTCTCACCCTCCAGTGTCTCTCTTAGGGTTAGGTACAAACTATACACCCATCCTTGGTAATAAATCCTGATATTTAGCTAACAGACAGCAGGGCAGAACTTACTGAACTCTTTCACTTCTCAGCCTCCTCCTCCAGAGAAATCTCTTTTCCCCATTCCCAACATGCTTCTCTTTTGCCTCCCTAGGTGATGTGCCTAGGGAGGAGGTGCAGGAGCAGGGCTAGCCTGCTTTCTCTCCTGCTGTGCAGGGCATTGGTGAAGTCACAGCAGCAGAACAACTTCAGTGTGTCACCAGAGAATGCTTTCCTCAGCATGTTGCTCCCAGGATACATTACCAGAGAAAGTAATTTCTCTGATGTTTTCAGCTGCCGCTCACAAAGGTGGTGAGGAGAAAGCAGCAGTGGTCTCCTCCTGCTGAGCCAGGGATTAAATAGCATTCTTGGACACAGGCGACCTGGCTTCAGTTCCTGCCTTGATGATATTCAGGGCTTGGATTTGAGACAAATGTAAAGCCTATAAAATTCTCACTGCTTAGAGAGCCTATGACTCCTTGTGATTTTTGTGTCCAAATCCAAAACAAAGCATTTTTGTGCTTCCAGAAGTGTTTCTTTATTTTCTTTGTCTTCAGCCAACACTGCTCAAGAAAATAGACATAACTTCACAAGTCACTTTGGATGATCCAATAGTTAATCTTTGCTGTGCTACGTGAAGTGGACCAGCAGCCAAATCTCCAGTTGGTATCAATCACAGACCCTCCGTCTAAGTCAATAGCTGATGGGGGCAGACATCATCCTTGTGGACTGGTTCCTGCTGTTTCCCTGGACCTATTCACACACACCAAGTTGGTACCACAGGGCAAAACAAACACTTCCCCAGGCTTACTTTTCTGTGGCTCTGTGCAAGAAAATGTGTTGAGGCACACCAGGATTTTACTTCCATCATCCAAAAGTGGAGTGTGAGCTCTTTTTCCTGGCTCCACTTAAATGTTAAGAGAGGACAGAGACTAATCCTAAATTAATCCAAGCTGCACGTTTCTTGTTGCAGCTGTAAGGGTCTCTTGGGATTCTCCAGTGGCCCTAATCTACACGAGTCCATGGCGATGGCTGTCTACAGGATAGTTTCATTTGCACTTACAAAGGGTTGCTCAAAGTTCAGCCCTCTATAAAGATTTGGGTAAGGGATATATGTAAGGATGCTTCTTATAATGACCGGCAGTAGTTAATTCTGCACTGCTACGGGCTCCAGCTGCCAGTGGGGTCCCTCCTCTGACAACAACAGTGTAAGCAGACTTGGTTTTGCACAAGGCTGTAGACTGTCTGAGGCAAGCAGGCTGGTGAACAGGCCTGGAGCTGCTGTGACCTGTGCACACACATGTGCACCCATGTGCAGGGGTCCACAAACACAGTTCAGGGAGAGGGGTGCCTCACCCACCTCCCCTCATGCCTCTCCTGTGCATCTCTGTTGCACAAGTGGATGCTAGAAAATCTGGCCTAGAGCCTTTGCTGATCCTCAGTTATAATCAGGAGCCCATTAGCAGCAAAACTATTAATCTTCTCATAGACATTTAGAGAACAAACCGCAAACAGCACGGTAGCAGCCAGAAGGGATTGATGAGCATTACAGGGGCTGTGAAACCATGCGTCAGGGCTTGACCAAACAGTGCAGGGGCTGTGGCCCTCATGCCCCACTGGCCTGGCCAAGGTCAGAAGGTGAAATGCAACTTGCAGGGTTGAAAATGCCCCCAGACCTTTTGGCTGCAGGATGGCTCAAAGAGCCAGCCCTGCCATGCTCAGGAAAGGGACCTACCGGGGGATTCTGTGGAGGGTGCAAGGTTGAGTCAGCCTTAATTTGGGCTTGCTCCTTGTGCATATCTTGTGTGTTAATTAGCTCTACTTGATTGTGATGTGAAATTCACAATGGAAGAGCACTTCATGCAGGGCATGGCTCTTTATGATTAGCATATGAAGACCTGTTCTGCAAATGTGCCATTATCTGGTTCACTTATTTGCTATCTATACCTGATTTTCTCTTTGGCTTACTTTTAAGTCTTATTCCCTGTTGTTGTTCAACACTGTTGAAGTATCATGTGATCATTTGGAAGCTGCCTGGGAAAGTAGGAATTATCATGTAAATTAACAAAACTGGTGGAGTCCTCGTCCTACCTGAGCTAAGTCTCGGGGGTGGCTTGTCTGCCCCTTCCCATTACACCTTCTTCTGAAAAGAAAAAACACATGCTCTAGTCCTAGGCCTGTGGCAGTCAAGGAAGAAGTGTGAATAGTGCAAAGGATATAAACATCTCCCAATCCAACAAGTTGGAGACATTGTTGACTTTCCCTTCTCTCTTTACCCCTCCTCTCTTTGTTTTGTCTCCATCTTTGACAGTGGGAGAAGTCATATAGGTTGACCCCATGCCAGTATTGCATGGGTGGACAGATATTTTGTAGGGTCATAAAGAAATCTAAGTTAATTATTTTTTGCTTTTGTCAGTGTCTCTGAGTGTTTTCCCACTGGTGGTGTTTGTTTCAGCTCAATGTAAAGTAAGATGGGCTCCTGCTTGTTGAGCCTGTACATCTTCATAAAACAATGGTTAGAAATTCAGGACTGTAGGAAATGGAACATGCACACTGTAGTCAAGATGTAGCTGCACCTTGAAATGTACCAGAAGGGTGTTGTGTCGGACAAGTAAGCTATGGGTTTACTGATAAACAGGAATAGCAAAATCTGTCCTAAAATTGAGGAAAACTCTGGGGCCATTACCTGAGCTCAGCTACATCTCACTCAACAAAGATGTCTGGACAACTACAGAAAGAGAAACAAAGTTTCTGTAGGACCACTGAGGTTTTAAACATTACAACACAAGTACCGCTCCACAGAAATGAATGTCTCTAAAATTAAACTGAGGGCATCACTGATTTTCAGACAATAACCATCTCCTGTTTGTTTAAACTGTGCTGTGTACATAAGCCCACACATGCACTGCAGCTGATTAGACTTCTGTCTTTCTGGCTGAACATTAAAGGACTGCGCATGCACACAGTGTAACAAAATAATTATCCAGACCACTGGTATCCAAGATACAGTCTATGAAGATTAATGTTTGCATTTTCCCTTAGAGTGAGAGATAGTGGTCTTAAATAAATTGCACTGAATTGCAGTAATGGACAATGAGAATAAATCAGCTTCCTATTTCATTTCCAGCCCTATTATATAATCTCCAGTGATCTGAGGTGATTTCCATAGCTGGCAGAATATGGTGATTACATCTAGCTGTGTATTAAAGTTGGTAATCTCTTCAATGCAGCAGTAAAGACCATTGTGACACCAGTGGCTTTTGCTCTCTGAACCCTGCCCTGCATTTTCTCAGGGTTTTTCATTTCCCATGGGCATTTTTACTCCTGGAGATAACTTGTTTGCTTCAATGGTGGGTGATGGGAGCAGACAAGGGTGATCTGGCTGCAACTTTTCATCAAAAGAAGAGCAGCAGGATGGATAGATGGTCCCCCTGGGCCGAGTCTGATCCATGGGCATGGGGCAGGCAGCACCAGCCCAAGTAACTCCCATCACCTCTCAGCATGAAACAACAAAACCATTATAGCCCTGAAAGTCAATCAGCGGGAACAAAACACCTCAGGTTTTGCCCCTCATTAGTGATAATCCCTGTTTGATAGCAGTTGGTCCAGTTCACGAAGAAGGGAAAAGCTGGAGAATGCAATAAAACATAGAACTGGCAGGGATGTAAGTCAAAATAAAATAAAATAAAATAAAAAATCAAGGCTAGACTTTCTCTGACAAATAGTCACAAGAGTAAGTAGGAGCTAAATTTTCAAAATGTCTCTATAAATAAAGCCCCCCACACTCAATCATTTTTATGTTTTGGGGTTTGTTTTTGCTCTCATGTACACAAATATTATATGACTGTGCCCAAGCTGTACAAATGCTAAGAAATCCCCAGCTGTTGCACTGCCAGTATATGTAGCTGTTAATCTAATGGCTGCCCCACAGCCCATAGGACAGTGAGTCTGGGCTGAGCAGCACCTACCTTCACAGTCATCATTAGCTCAAGACGATTTGGGGACTGCATGAATTGCACACTTGGACAACCTGATTTTGGGATAAAGTTGCAAAAGATGTGACCCATGTGACACACAGTTCAGCTGAAAGCTAGAGCAAAGATATCTGGATGGACTACTATATCCAAAGGGCAACATCTGCATACAATTGCATATAGAGAGTGCAGATTGAAATGAAATTGCTTCGAAACATGGACCATTTTTGGAATAGAGCTCCAACACTCTGAAGTCAAATTGGAAATTGCATCTAGCACATTATCTATAGTTATTGGCCAGCTTAGTGTTGCCCTGGAGGTTGCCTAAATGAGTAGAACTGGGAGAATCAATGTTAAAAACAATTAATAGTCAGGAGAGGAAGAAAAAAAAAAAAAAGAAAAAAAAAAAAAAAAGTACAAATACAACATTGCAGGTGAAACTGGGGGCATGACACACATATTCTTTTTAAAATAGTCTTCAAAATGATCTGTGCTTTTTTTTTCTTGGAATTATTTTTGGTCATTTTTTTGTTTTAATTTTATAAACTGAAAGGTGATCATTTATGGCTTTTTTTGGTTCTTGACTCAAGTGTTTTATGTGCTATTGCCTTCTCAAGAAAAATTGCAAGCAAGTGAAGTGAAACCCATTGTACTGATGCTTAATAGAGCTTGTTTATTATGGGGTTCAACATGACATTTCAGGAAGCTGCAAAGATTATCAGAGCTTCAGGGCAAAGAACATGGTGCAACCCTGAGACAGAAATGTATTCCTCTAATAATATGTTCAAAACAAAACAAAACAAAAAAACCTATAGCATTGAAGCAGGACATCACTGCATTTCTATGCTTATATCTTATTTTGTATGGATGCCACACATTTAATTCCTTGATTTGGGACTTTCCAAAGAGTGTGTGGGAGTATAGCTGTGTGTGTGCACATGTATGCACATGCTTTCATATAGAGAGATGTTGGAGCTATCTTGCAGGCACATTGTTCCAGGCACTTGTTGATTTTACTAGCAAAGCCAGCCAAATAAATATAAATGACAATTTGATGTCTCCTGCACAGATCCATCATTCCATACTATCACAGAGAAGATTTTTGTGTTGGAGCATTTACTGAGTTTGGACCTCTGAGACCCCTGTGTGTTGTGCAAAAAGTATGAACAGGATGAATAATAGATGTTTGGTCAGGTAGTTATGTATAATGATTGGCACCTTTTATTGCTTGTCTTCAGGGCTAATTTAGTGGCTCTAGCTTGTGAGAAAGCAAGGAATGTTCTCATTTTTCCACACAAATTTATGATTGTTTGCAAGCTTTAAAAAGAATAAGAATAACTGAAGTTCATTCAATCAGTACCTGTTTTTGTTTTTGTTTGTTTTGATTTGTTTTGTGGGAGGCACATTTGTCCACAAATTCAAGATTATTAAGAATCTAACCATTTTTGTGGGTGCTAAAAGCCTTTTGACAATTTCACTGGGTGCTTCCATGGGCATTTACATACATTTTACAAACCTGTCCTTCTGTCTTCTCTTGTATTCGTACACTGTCTAATCCTAAGGGCTAAATATTTTTAAGATCAAATTATTAAAAAATCAGATTTCACAGCAACTACTGAATTGCTCATTAATTACTTCTTTAGGCAGATTTTTTTTTACTTCTTTCGAAATCTCCAAGATACCTGTAATATTGGCAGAAGTGTACAAAATTCAACTAGCTTGTATTTTCCTGAAAATTTATGAATGTCTTGTATAGCAGTATCCTTCCAGACTTCTGATTTATGTAGAATCAGGTAAGGTGTAAGGCTTAAGGTTGTAGTATTCTCTCATTTTTCTGTCATCATTGTTATGAAGAGATAATGAAGAGAGAAGAGATAATGAAATAACATTCAGGATGAATGAACAAAATCATTGCTGCTTGTCTTTCCTGTACTTCTACCAGATGTCCAGGCTTTTAACTGTAAATTAACTTGCAAGATCTTACTGCAAAAGCTATGTGTGTCTCATATCAACCACTTCCCTAGAAAGTAGATGCATAAACATACCTTGGATTCACAGGATAAAAGGGTAAATTTGGTAAATTGCCTGGTCTAGGTGATCAAACAAGGTATCCAACACAGGGCAGGACATGTTTAGCAGCCCATGATGAAAATTTTATCAAACTTTTGAGAAATGTTGTGAAGAGTGTCTTAAAAATTCCACATAGAGTAAAATAACAATGGTACCCTCTTTCAGTGGTAACAACCCTCAGTGTTAAGAACATCTGATTTTTGGTTTTCCTGTTTTCCTTTTTTTTTTTTTTTTTTTTTTTTTAATTTAATTTAATTCCATAGGTGGATTTCAATTTGCCTTTTCTTACCAGTAGAGCTGTGAGGATGGTCTTAAATGAGGTTCAGTGGTGTGCTGGAGAAAAAGAAGTGAAACACAACAGTATTGGTGTCTGCTTCTAGTACAGGTTAATGTGTCTCCCAGACTATTCCCAACTTGAGATAAATACGTAACTTTATACTATTTATTCATACTCCTCTTCTCCTTAGTTTCCAGAAATAGGTGTTCCCTGATCAGCTGAAATGGTGGTTCCCTTTATTAAAAGCAAGAGGCTTGCTTTGATCTTCCACTGCTTGAGCATAATTGAGTCTAGACAACCTTCCAACTAGCTTGTCCAATTTATAAATGGACAAAGAAGGTACATGCTAAATGTTTTTAAGGATAAATAGACCAATATTTAAAAAGCACTAAGAGCCCTTTCACTCAATATGTTCCCAGAACACTGTACTATTTCCAACTATCCCGCTTTTTTTCAAACCTAGAAACAACAAATGAATAACAGATGTCAACTTCTATTGAGGCTACTTACAGAATGCTAGCTGCTCTTGCTTATTGGAGACCCTTTCAGAATGACTTCCTTTCTTTCTGTTACCATGACAATATTTGGCCTAATCCCATGGCTTTTTTTCACATCTAAGAACACTGTGTAGGCAAGTGGAACTATCATTAAAATCAATCCTATTCACATCTTATAATTAATGTCTTAACTGTGCCCTTGTTTGTAAGTGTTATTCCCCTAATATGATTCATTTAGGAAAGATAGTATGGAAAACACAAACCCTTAACTTCCTTTGAGTATAAATAGTTGATTGTTCCTTGGCTGTAGTAGGCTATGACCACGTTGCTATGAAAATACTCTCTTGTTATGGTGAGAATGTTCTGCAGTCCTACTATGAGACAAAGTTACTCTGCCACCCTTACCTTCTTTGTGAATGTGTAAAAATCAGCCTCCAAATCAGTTTAGATATCAAAAAAACTATCAAACCTATTCTAGATTTAATTTATTTTTAAAAGTTCTCTGACACTGCAAGTGCAGTAATTTGTTAATATAAATAAGAACACATCGATCTTTAGATATTCTACCCATAAGAACCTTCTTCCTACCTTCTTCCTACCTCCCATCTATTCCCCATCCCCAAATCCCTGTGGGCTGAATTGTAATCCATTAGAAATATGTTTCGTAAAACCTTATGTAATAGAGCAACTAATGTAGGGAAGAGATACTTGCACTGAGTCGAATGATATCTGTAGGAAATATATTTTTCTCAGTTTTCCTTTTGTGTGCTAGTAAAAAATCAATTACATTATTCAGGGTCATTTATTCATGTGGAAATCATTAGTGTGGCTACCCAGAGGAGTAGTGGTCTGTGGTACAATCCACATAAGCTTATTTTAAAAGATACATGTAAAGCTATTGCTATCTTGATATCTTTTCTGCTGGGGTTACAGGTTTGACTGGTAAAGGTAATAGTGTTAATGTAATGTATTTAGACTTCTGTAAACCATTGGGTCTGATACCACATGACATTTTGATTAAGAAATTAGAACAGTACAAAATCAACATGGCCCACATTAAGTGAATTAAAAGCTGGCTATTCTATTTATTAAAGACGTGGAAGAAGAATGAAAATCTTTACCAGCAGAAACAGTAAATGACACAAATATTGGTGAGAGCTACGTAATATAGAAGACAAATCTTTGAGAGGAAGTGATCTCAATCACTTGGTAAACCTGGCTATCCAAACATATGCATTTTAACAGAGCCAAATTCATAGTCATAAAGCCAAGATGCAGCTTGTCCCTACAGATCTGGGGACTGATTGAGAGAAAAGTGTGAATCTGGAAAAGCTTTAGCAGATGCAGTAGACGAATGTTTTAGTCTTCATGTTTAACTTCCTTGAAGTTACTGCTGGAATAGTGTGTCCAGTTCTGGGAAGGATCAAAGATGAGTATGATCGAAGACAACAAAACATGCTTTACAAAAAGAGCTCAGGGATCATCATCTATTTACTTGACTGAAAATAACGCTAAGGATTGACATGCTACAAACTTCTGAGACTGCCTACATGAGGAACAAATTCTTGACGTGTTTGGTCTTTTGGAGGAGAGTATATGACTTAATCTAGACTGAAATCTAGAACTAGCCAAACCAATGTTAAAAATTAAGTGGAAAATTAATGCACTAAGTATTATTGACATTATTGAAAGAATCTGTGAAAGGCTGGGGTAGATTTTTTTACAGTTGATAAATAAAAATGTTTAAATAGCATTGACATAAATTTATAGAAGTTATGTTGTAGTATGAGAAAGATCTGACTCATGAAAGTGCTCTGATTTATATTACACAGGGACCAAGACTAAAATAATAATAAGAAATTTTAGTTTTGGCCACTTTCAACACGCAAAAGCAACTCTATGAAATTTTGCTGCATTATCAGCTATTAAAAAATAATAATAATGATTTGCCTTAGTGGCTTATACATTTGACTGTTGTCTAAGAAGGTAGGACAAAATTCAAGTAAAGAATTTGGATCTTGCACCTGGGAGAATGACAGATTCCAGCTCTCCCCCGTAATACTGACATGCAGCATATCATGCACAGCAGATCTTCTTCCCTCTGGGGTAGGAACTGGAAAACAGACAAGATTCCCATGGGCATTCTAGATGACATTCAGCACCTATTCCTAGGCACCTTAATGGTTCCACTGGTGTCCACATCTCTTAAAAGGCTGAGCTTGAAGCATTCCCTCCAAACACGGGGTTTTTGAGCAAAGGAGCTAGAGGAGTAGAGTTTGTTTTCAAACATTGTATATATTGTCTCCTCTTTTTGTAGGGTACACCTGGAGAGTTGTTGAAAGACTCCTTCTTATCTCCTTTTCATTTTACCTTAAAAAGTAGCTAACATGATATATACAGATCACTCAGGTTTGTTAAAAGCTATGATTCCCACTTCTGTTAATAAATTAGCTGTATTCTGATGATTTGACAGTTTTCTGGTTTTAAAGAAATGTCCCAAATGGTACATTATACTCATTTAATTATTTTAGCTGAAAGAGGAGTATTGCAGAGAAGTGCCAGAGTTACATTTCTCTATCTCTGTTATAAAGGTGGTATTCTGTGTGATGTACTTGGCAGAAGTGCTTTCTTCCATGCTACTTGTTTGCCTAAGACAAATATTGTAACTTACCAGCCAAGTAAGGACTATTTCCAGACCATTTTGGTAAATAACATGCATAGTTTTTGTACTCCTTCAGAGTCTAGTTCATGACTTTTTTCTTTATGTCTGATACCAAAGTTATGAGCCCCAGAGGAATGGTTTGCCTTAACATATGCATGCATGGGGCTTTTTGCAAGTATATCCAAAAAATGATAAAATATGTTCCAAAATCACTGTTCTCTTTGGGAGGAAAGGGAAAGGCACTTGTCCTGGGAAAGTGAAATCCCCATTGATATACTACCTTGTTACTGAACGAATAAAAACACTGGCTCCTTGACTGCTGGGGACCAGCCTGCTCCCTGCTGGTCTGTGAGTCTGAAGAAAAACATCTCTTAGTGCTCTGATGCAGGATATCACTTCCTGGTAGGTGTTTATCTCTGAACACTTGGCACCTCTTGGTGATTCAACTGGCTTCTTTTTATCAAGAGAGAAGTAGGTCATCCTCAGATTGCCTCAACCATTTTAAAACCCAATTTGGCATGCTTGTCTCATACGGAAATTAAACATGGTCATTTTGTGTGTAAGTGTAAAATGTTCTAGTTTAGTTGAACCTTTGGAAAGCCTGGAAGATCTTTTTGGAACTAAAGAGTGGACTGATGTGCATAGGTACACCAGAAACTGTAAGTACCAACCATGATGAAGAACTTATGGAACATCATCTTCTTTATAAAATCTGTCAGTAAATATTCCAATTATTTATTTTATCTGTACACACACATATATAAGCATGTACATACACATGCATACCTATATATGTGAACATTTTGATATTATGCATTTTTATGTGCATATTTATAGACAAATATGCATACATGCCCACACAATGTAGTCCACTAAAAAGAGTACCTATATGTCACCTGATGAGTTTCTGATCATTCTTGAACAACTGAAAATACATTCATTTTGAAATTATTGTTTTTAATATTTTACTTTTTTATTTATTGATTATAAATGTAAAAACAGATTTTTTTACCAGAGATTTCCAATCTAGTAAGACAAATGGACTTCAGGATATATCCTGAATTTAATACTGAACGAAGTGTTCAGAGGGTACCCTGATATTGCTGTTACACAGCAGATCACTGTGTTGAAGAGTATAGCAATCTAGCATATGTCTCACTCTTTCATAGTACTAAAGCAATGTTATATAATAAGCATGGGAGGACAACCGCCTCTCTAAAAATGTGAACGAGTACTCAGTAAACAATGTCCCTAAATAAAACAAGGACACTGTGGAAAGAGACCTTGCTTCCCACTTCTTTACTTCAGTAAAAAAGCAGTCCATGTACTTGCAGGGAGGAGTGCATTTTGTCTTCAAAAATATGTCTATCAATTACATTCAAACCTGTACCTGGGATATATTAAGGAAATGTATCAAAATGAAAGGAGAGAATTCAAGTTAATTTCAGTCTTGATATTATGTGCTCTCAACAACTTCATTTCTAAGATAGAGGAATATAGTATTTTGATGTAGAAAAGAAGCTCTTCTGTGTATTCTTTTGGAATAGTCATCGACTATTGAAAGCAAATTTTGAAAAACAAAAACAAACAAACAAAAAACAACCACTGAATATTAGACGGCTTTCCTGTCTTGACGTGAAGCCTGGATTTCACAGGTGGTTAGTAACACACCATCTTGGAGTGGTGTTTTGAAGTATTCAGCTGTCTGATGTGAAATATGCTTGCAGTGGCCCAAGGCATTACACCGAGCTATGTGTCCTCTCCACAGTGAGAGCAATCCAGCTGACTTCCATGAAGCTATTCACATTCAACATCTGGCCCAACTATTACATTTGCTGAATCAGGACTCACTGTGGTGTCTAAAAGGTATTCACCTCAGGACTGAACTCTGAAGCTAGGGAAAATGGTATTTCCATATTTTGTGGAAACAGGGAGAGGCACATGTGCCAGGAAAAAGAGAAAGAGGATCAGAGAAAATGTCTATGACAAAAACACAGCCTCGGTGACTACTTCTTGGTTGGTCTTGGAGAAAATAGCTGCTGTCTGAAAATTCATCCATGTACTAAGAAAAAAAGGCTTATAAGCCTTTGTACTTCTACTTAGCTATGTATATATTATACAGATTCAGTGTTCGGGGCTCACCTGTATTTTTATTCTGTGGTCACAGTGGGAAAAAATAAAATAAAAGGACTAGGGAGGAGATAGAAAGGACAGAGAATGATAGAAAAAAGTTATTTACATTTAAGTGGATTATTGTAGACAGAACTACATGGCTTCATTTCTAATCAAATCTGCAACTTCCATATGAACATTGGTCCTGACAAGGACTACCATAATGGCAAATACTGACATATCACTAAAATAAAAAGCAACAAGATGATGAAGCAGATCAGCTAGTCCATCCACCACAAAATCTCATTGTTTATTAACAAAGCAACTGGTTTCACAAAGGTTAATTCATATCTTTGCTTATCCCCAGTTGTAGGTTAGCAATCAACCACCTCCAGAGATAATTTAACGGTGTCTCACTGCAGCTTGTTTGGAATCCAAATTGCATGGTTCAGCTGACTACTGCACAGACTTGTCAAAGTCCTAATTATTTCAAAGGGGACACAACAATGCAATTTTGAAGATAAGTAGTGCCATTGCAAAAGACATTTCTCAGAAATTGGCTTTTTAGTCTGCAGTCATAGACGTATTAATAAGATGAAGTAGATGCATTTAAACTGTACTGTTGAGTATGATTTTAAACACACTACATGTGTCTATGTGTGCATGGTGTGAACTTATATATGTATATATAACTGCGTTGTCTATATGCTTGCAAATAAATATTTTAACTGTTAGCACAAAATGTCTTGTTAGAAAGCTATTATTATCTCCAGAAACGTATCCATAATTAGCTGGGCAAAATTTTGTTCCTTTTGTGTGTATTTCAAAAGTCCCATCCAGCTTCACTAAGGACAGCTGTATTCTGTCCTGAAAGGAAAATATAGCGTCTTCTCACATCAGGAGTAATGGGTAGAAGATGATGTCAAATTCCTGTTCCAAAAAGACAAAGAAATCCAAGGAGTTTCTTCATTCTCTGCAAAGCATGAAGACCAAGTGCAATCTGTAACTCCTCTCTGCAATGTGTGTATCTGGAATAGCATCCATGAGTGTATTTTTCATTTCCTACTTGATATTATTCATGAAATGAATTGCAACTTCACACTCAATTTATGTTAGCTATGAGAAAGCGACAGCCAAGACATGGAGGTATTTACTAATTAATAGAAAAATAAAATAAAATAAAATCCTTGTGAAGTGATCCAGGAATAAAATTTCCAAGAAATAGTTTTAAGAGCTTCCATGGCATTAGGAAAGATGAAAACTTAATTCAGTACAATTTGTATATTTTACACTTGTAAAATCAGCTCTTAATGTCAGAAGTTAAAAAAACATAGACAGAAGGATCACTGCAAATATCACACTTGTTCAGATATGTTGCATGTTCCAGAGGGGCTGTAATGATTTCCACACCTCACAGACTCACACAAGCCATAAGAGCGGTGTAGCTGATCTGCATAGCCACCCATCTTAGTGTTTTGTAATCTTAAAGTTGGTGCATTACTTGGTTTTTTACATCTTTTCTTTTACCCACCTTCAAAAACACCCATGTAAAAAGAGACCTACTGTTGGATGTCATTTCATTCAAAGACTCTGATACTGGAAAAAAAGAGTCTGGCCATGATAACTTCTCTCTGGTCAAGCGGAAAGTCTACAGAGGCACAGAAGTTTGAAATTAGTTCTTCCTGGATCTCAGTTAAAACTTGAGGTCTTGGATCATATTTTATTTCTGTATGCCTTCAATCTCCAATGATTTGTCTGAGTTAACATCTTTGCCCTTCATGTTCCATAGGCTTGATGAACTGTTCAAAGTCAAGTGTACGTTTGCTTAAAATTCACCTCTGACAGTTCAGAAGAGGAATATTCTTTAAAGAGATACATGAGTTATGGAAGACAAGATTTTGACAGCAGTCCTCTGCAAACCTAAAACATGTGACTAGCAGGAACTCATGTTTGGAAGTAGCAAAACTTCTGCATTTCATGGATGATTTTAGCAAATTAATTATTGAAATAGTCATTAAGAATACATGTCCTCGGGGTCCTTCTTGCAGCTTCCAAAAAGTTAATTACTGGCAAATTGGACTTTTCTCCTGAAAGGATTCAAGCAGATGCATTAGACTATGTAGGATCAGCACTGTATCTTCTAACCACCTTCATGCAGGAGGATGATTAGTTCATGCTGCTGGAGGCATCCTAAGGAAATTGCCAGTGCTCTGAACAAGTACAAAAATTTTCTGCTGCCTGCATGAGTGTTGGAGCTCCCAGTGAGGTCTTGTATCGAAAGATACAGTCAGGGACTCAGCTGTCAGGAGTGTTCCTTGGGGGTTTTGTTCCTCTTCAGAGGAACGCAAGTGTGTTTGGTAAGGAAAAACAAAAGATTTAGGCTGAGAACTTCTACTTCTAGCAGTTTTCACTGAGCTGTATTTAGAAAAAGAAAGCTCTTCCCTCATAGCCCTGACAATAGCTATTTAATTTAATTGTTGTAGACGTGAAGCAATTTCTAGCCCAAGTACATTAAATGACATCCAAATTACATTACCTTACATTCTTTCACATGTCCAATGAGGAAAGATATAGAAAAAAAAAGATAATTGTAATATGTCTGCTGGCATCAGAAAAGTTGGCCCTAAAATGTGAGGGGCACTCAGGGGAGCTCATAGCATTTAAAGTTGAATGTTGCTATGCTTACACTGCTGTCTCTTGTTATGTGAAATATTAGGGTTGGAATTAGGTCTGCCAAAAAAATGAAGATTTAGAACGACCAAAATCATTGCTGAATTTGTTTCTAGTTTGTCAAGTAGCTCACATTGAAAGAAAATATATCTTTTCTGGAACACAGTGTTTTGACATTTTCAGAGGGAGATGTTTCAATTTTTCACTGTAGAGAAACATTATTATTTTTTTTCTCCCAAAACTTATCTAGCAATAACACTTGAAAAACACTCAAATACCCAGAACTGAACTAAACATTTTGTTTCAGGTCAAGCAAAACTCCTCATTCAGTCCACAATACCTTTTGCTTAAAATATCAGTCATTTACATGGTGCTAGTCCTGCAGGCGATGGGCAGCTAGAAGGTCCCCTGACAAGCACAGAGTAATGCGGGTAGGAAACTTTTATTGCCTTAGGGAAACACTGAAGGGAAACCAGGACAGCTTTTTTGGCAGCAACATGGAGGTTTGAAGGTGGGATGAGAACTGCAGGGAGTCTTAAGACGTTGTTTTGCGTTAGGTTGATCCAATGCCTTCCCATGAAAATGGTTATGGGACTTTTAACAGTACTGGGAAGATCTTTTGCAAACCTGGCCTACCTGAGAAGCAGGAATATCTACAGTCAGAATTTTTCATCCTCATTTCTTCTGTGAGCACCTTTGTTCCCACAAAGGAAGAAAAAACCCAACTTCTGTTCCCTTTTAGCTACCACTTATTGCTAGTGTTATATATTTATTGTTAATATTATGGTAGATGAAACAATTTAACATAGTATCATACATGGATGAGCAACGGTGAGATAAAGAAAAATTAGCAAATGAAGCTTGAACTCTTCAAATTGCATATTGAAGGTAAAGTGAAACTTTCAGATCAGCTGTGCTTGCCTTGATCTTTATTTAAAACAGGCTGCTTTCTAAACCCTGTGTTCTTATATTTCACATGATGATTACCAAAACATAAAAGCACATTATAAGACAATAGGAGTGCAAAATGTCTCCTATTTGATAAGATCAAGGAGTTTTATAGAAAAACAAATTACATGACATATCCCATACTTTACCTTCAAAGGAAATCTGGGGCACATTTTTTGAAACCAAAAAGTTAATACCCTGCTTTTCAATGGCCTGCTTACTGTGTGCCTGTAGCATGCCATTTGTGGCTAATTTTACCTTGTGATAACTTACATCCTTCATAGGGAAACCTTGTTTTAAACAGTGGTTAGTTTCTATGAACAAATATTGCTGCTTTGCTATTTGGCCACATTTGAAGAAAGTTTACTTACACAGTTGATCTTAATATCTGTTACATGACGTATATATTTTCTTTTCTCTTTCAAAATACTATTTTTCAAAATTCAGGTGCAGTTTTGCTGTTCGTATGGGTTAGGAGCTGACAAAGCTAGTTAGAATCAGAACAGATGCTGGGCAAGTTTTTCTCCGAATTTTTCTTCTTCTGTCAATCTTCTTTCCCTTGGGCTTTCCTGATTAGAGACTTCAGCTCCTTCCAAGAGATGTTTTCTGGATGTTGCTGCTCCTTTAATGAGACTAAGCTAACCCCCAGACTTGTTTCACTTATAAAGCCCGGCTTGTGTTTATCACATTTGCCCTCAAAGGATTTAATCTGCTTACTCCTGTGCCCATCATCATCTTCTCGGAGGTAGCACTAACTGCGCTGGCACGTGAACCACACTGCGTACAGGAAATAGAAATACTGGAATGGCATGTGAAGCAAATTAAATCTCTGTAGTGCTGGAAGGTCAGTCAGCCAAATGATCTTTCAAAGCAAACAACAGAAGAGCCCCAATAGCTTCCTGGCGTGCACTTCCTCACTAGCCAAGGTCTAATTCCCCCGTGAATATGAGAAGGGCTCTGAGCTCAGGAGGTGTAGAGCAAATCTGCAGAGCACTCTTCAGGCTGGGAAGGGCCTCTGCAATCACTGCAGTTCATGCATGGACCAGAAAAAATGGTGCAGCAAAAACAGACGTGGGTGGTAGGGCTTGCCCTCACCTGTCATTATAGAGTAGTTAACTCACTGCTAAATTGTCATGAGAACCTCCCTCCCACCCACTTTTTATTTGTAGAGACCCTGAAGGCTGTAAGCTTGCTGTGCCAGCCACTGTGCAAAGCAGTGGGAAAAAAATGCTATCACAGGAGAAAGGACAGGCTGCAATCAGCAGTGTATACAGGCTGCTTGCACAAACAGACACGTGAACATTTTACCTCTGCCAAAGGCCCAGCAGTCTGCTTCCCTCCCAGGTGGCTCTCTCCACCGATGTGGCAGGGAAGTGAGGACAGCTGTCAAAGAGGCAAGCAGAGGGAACCCCTCGACAATGGGTGTGGGGTGTGGGGGTCCAGAGCAGACAGGGCTCAGGGACATTCAAGTGACGAAGTAGGGGTGTTGGCTCTGGGGTGGGCAGGGACAACTCAAGTAGATGGGACCATCAAGGAGGGCTTTGGAGAAGAGGAGGAGACTTGCCATGAGGGGTACCCAGATCAGTTTGCTTTCCAAATGCATCTTCAGCCAAGGCTGTATACGGCCTCAATGACACTTCAAAGTCTTTCTGAGCTGAGCTGAAGACCTGTTGTTCTGGCTTTAAGATCATACTTGCAGCACTTGTTGCTGTCTCGGGGAATTTGAAAAACATCCAAAGACTCAAAAAACAAGTTTAAAAAAGTTTTGTGTTTTTTTTTTTGTTTGTTTGTTTGTTTGTTTTTCCTAACATAGAGATCTGACACGGATAATCCATATTTTATATATGGAATGAGGAGGTCTGTGATAGATCGAAACAGTTCACCAGGAGGGTGGAAGTGAGAGTCATGTGAGAAGGAGGTCAACAGGTTTGTGCTTTTCGTGATGATGTGCTAAATGAAATATACTAAATATTTTTTTTGAAGTCACACATTTGAGATAGGCAGTAAGGGTGTATGCACTCGTTTCAGCAGTATTGAAATCTTTCTGTGCAAAAAAAGCAAAAGTGTTCAGCTGCTTCAGATAACTTCACTGCTTGCTACATATAAGAAGATATATACAAATAAAGCCTGAAAAATAATATATGTAAGGAAAGAACCACATTGCCAGGTGAAATTCTCACATAATAATAGTTTATTCACCTCCCTTATCCCTTGCCCCAGGGTGTAATCATCTGGTTTGATGAAAATGCCTGGCTGTCCCTGAAGTGGCTGAATGGTGTAAGTCTGAGGTGAAGCAGTTCCTCTGAGGGTGCAGAAGCATTTCATTGGTTGTCCATAGTATCCCTTTCTCTGTGTGGCTGGCATACAAAGGCTGTTAATGGTGCATTATAGTATGTAATGCACTATACCATGCTACTTCATTGTCTTAGGTGCTATTCCATTGTCAGAGATATCTTATTAAAGTTTATCATTACATGTTTGACATTACGTTAATATCTTTGGCAACATATATAAATAGATCACAGACATACAGCAGGTTCTGAGCTGCTTTTTCATGTCACTTTCTGACTTGAGACTAGCTTTCCCCAAAATTATCAAAATGTTTACTCAATGTATGATAACCAGTCCTTCTTCCCTTTTATTTTCGCTGTGTATGCAGATGGAGATGTCTCTTTCAGACAGCTAGTCCAAGGCCCTGAATCAGCAGAAACTGAAGACCTTTTATTTTCTTTAAGGATGATGTTATCAAAACAGGAAGAAATTGGCTAAAAGAACACTGTCTCTTTTATATTCGTTAGCCTCCCAGCCCTCATTGAACTGATAAAATGTTCCAGGAACTATGTCTCTCTGGGTGGGTATGAAAATACACTGGGAAGATTTCTTTAAATAATACTACCAAGTGGCTTGAGATCAACCATTTGATTTTGTTTTAGAAAGAGCTGAGTGTGAGAAAAACTGACATGAATGGGAATTCTCCCTCTCTTTCTCTGCTTTCAAGAGACGATGGATAAACTACTGGCTCTAAAGAACAGAAAATCATTGTGTTCATTTATACGAGCTATGGTATTCTAAGAAAATGAGACTTACTCTGAACCAAAGAAGAAACAATTCTATGTACTTTTTTTGTACTCAGTAATCATAACAAATTCTAATTTCTTGGATGAGGATAGTGGAGCTCCGTCTCATTCAGGTGGAACACTGGGGCAGATCACCCAACATACAGCATGCAGGAACCTTCCTTGATTCAAATAAAATGAGCAGCAGTCTTTTCTTTCCTTTTTTTTGGTTTTGTTTTGTTTTGTTTGTTTGTTTGTTTTGTTTTTTGTTTTTTGTTTGTTTGTCTGGTTTTTGTTTGTTTGTTTGTTTTTCCTTTTTTTCCCCCAGCAACATTATTAGACTGCACTCCCGTGGAACTACTTATCATTCACAAATAAGAAAATAAGTCAACACTACTCTTGCAAACAGCCTGTGATATCTACTGATCTTAATTGACTGACTGTAAATACATTATCTTCTTGGATATTTAAACTTAAACAACAACAACAACAAAAATACTCTTGCTAAAATGAAGGAGTTGAAATCCTAAGCAGCGTTTGCCTAACATACTAACTCTCATCCTCATTTGATCCCATACTTCAACAATTCCTGAATGTAAGGCCAAGATCTGTAGGCAGATTTGGAAAATTACTCTACTTCAGCCATAACATATGGTTGACTGAAACCAATTTTCCCTGGTCTACTTGTCTTTCACTCAGAGCCAGTCAAAAGATTAAAGTGACATTTTTGTTTCTGGCATGAAAAAGAAAATTCCAGTTAAAACTGGAGTTGAAAACAACTACTTCTAAATCTCCTAAATGAAATATGCTCATTTTTCTTATGTGATTTTTAAAATACATGCTGATTTCAATGTGTATTTTTTTTTCATTAATTAAATCTATAAAGCAATTAATTAATAATCACCAAAACTTGCTCCAAAGCAGGGAGCAGGCTGAAAAACAGAAACACAATTGGAAAAAAAAATTAAGTGGTTCAGTAATTCTTTATTCTGGTGCAGATCAAAACCAATTCTACTGAAGCTATCACTAATATATAAGAGATGTAAGTATAATATATGTACAAAAAGTGTCAAGGGCTTCCACTGTGTTTTTTTGATCTGAATAATACATCAAAAATGACTGAAGGAAAGGCTGCACCGAAGTAGCTTGTGATGTCTCAAGCTGTTTCATGCATCTACACTGAAAGAAGTAAAGGATTATTTACCTTGTTATTTTGCTACACCGTTCTCAGACACACTATGGACATCTACCTACTTAATTGCACTGTGGTCACCAGGCAATATGCATGCTAATATTAACAAACTGCTTGATACAGAGAGTCTGTCTGACTCTCCTTTTACTGTCATTTTTATTTGGTCTGAACTTCTCACCTGAGACTTCAAAGATTTCTTTTTTTTGCTTTTTGTTCCGCAATGGCAGAACTAATGTAGCAATCTCCTAGAAATTCAGGGTGGAAATGCAACTGATGAGGCTAATGCTTTTAGTGGAGAGTATATAGCCTCTTGGTGTCCATTTTTAGTGAAAAAAAAAAAAAAAAAAAAAAAAAAAAAAAAAAAATTGTCAGACAGCAACTTTTTTAGGTTGGTATATTAATTACTATGGGCTACCATCATTCAGCTTTCTTATCCATATGTCACATATATTCTGCAAGCTTTGTATGTTGGCATTTTAATAACAAAATATTGATTTAGTACTCCCAAAATTCTTTAAGGTGAGATCTTCTCAAACTTTGAACCTGTAATATTTCTTATTTACTTTTCAGTTATTTTCTATATGCATATGACATACTTATTTAGATGATGATTTTTATTTTCTCACCAAACTGCAGATTTAATTGTCTTGAAGTAATGTGTTTATATTTATGCCGTAGCTATTTAAAATCATGTCTTTAGAACACACCTTATGTGATTTTAGAATACACCCATACACAGTAGAAAAGCCTTACACCAAGGAGAGGCTTACACATTATTTTCCACTAATAAGAAGTGTGGGTGACCAAGCATGGGCACAGGTTGGCCAGGGAGGTTGTGTAGTCTCCTCCCTTGAAGATCTGCAGAAGATGTCTGGATGTGGTCCTGGGGAACCTGTTCTATGTGAGCTTGCTGGAGAAGAAGGCTTGGACCAGATGACATCCCAAGGTCCCTGCCAACCTCAGACATTGTGTGATTCAGTTATAACTACTGAAGACAGAAGGTACCTGAATTATAGAAAAAGGCCACTTGGCACTTTTTGTCTCCAGGACTTCCAAAGACATCAGATATCTTTGCTTTTAGTAAATTCAGGCTTATAGGTGAACTGCAGGCTGATCTTGAGGGAGCATGTGTAGTCACTCCCTTTTTGTACAGTGTCAGACACAAGCACCATCACAAACTCCCCACACAAATGTCAAGTCTTGGTCATGAGTAGGTTTTTTTTGTTTTTTTTTTTGTTTGTTTTTTTTTTTAAGAAAGAGATTATGTGTGAAAAAGCATAAAATACATGACAAACAACTAAGCTAGGTCAGTCACAATGCAATGCAGACCTTGATTGTCTTATCAGAATGTGTACGAGTGATTTTTAGGCTTGTTTTTGTTACTTATGGACTTTTGAGGTGGAACACTTTAATTCTATAACAAAATATCACAAAATAGTACTGTAGACATGTAGACATGTTGATACATGACATATATTTTAGTCTGATGCTTGACGGTTGTTCATTAACAAGATAGACATGGGCAGGAAAGTCCAGTGTGTTTTTCTTTGAGGTGCATGTGCAGGAATAAGTCATCACTTACCTCCCAGCTTTTTCTCAAAGCCCAGCATCGAAAGCACTATTGGTTTGCTGTCTCATCCAAAATTCATGGTCCAGACCACATGGTGTGCTTTTCACATGTAAGGGAAATGTTCACATATATGCCTATATTCATCTTGCCCAAAAGAGAGCGTTCATCTCAACGATGGTCAGCCTTCCCAAGGCTGAATTGTCACCATAGATCACTTCTAACTGCTTCTTTTCTAAAACACAAAAGTTTTCCTCTCTCCTCCCAAGGCACATCTGTCTCTTTCCACACCTCCTCCTAAACCTGCTTCAATGCCTAGAAATTGGGCAAAAAGAGACAAAGAAAAACTGTAAAATGTTGGGGGAACTGGAAGAGCACCATCATGGCATGATAGTAAGTGAAAGGTTTTGTTGCTATATTAATGTAAAATACAAAAAGCTGTGTGTAAAGCTTGAGATAGAGAAGTTAAAACATCCTGCCTTTTGGATGCTGAACTGATAAAAATCTTCAAGCATCATGTCAAAATAACCACAATCTTTACCTTCTGCTATAGTTTTAGGGCCTTTTTTTCCCATTTGTAACCTCTGTCACATGTGCATGAGGTGTGGAATGATACAGACCCAACACTGGAGAGGCTGTGACAAGGTATCCTTGTACTGAAGGATCTCAAGCTGTAAAAAATAAATGTTTCTTCTCCAATTGATATCAGCAGTGGAAGAGACAGCAGAAAAGACCTTTTCTGTGACTATGAAATATGCATGAAGTGACAACCAGCTAAGTGTGACAGCATTTTGCCTCATTTTGCCTTAGAGTGCTTCCAGATAAGCTGTGGTAAATCGAGCTGAGGCAATTAAAGATGCTGTGCTCCGTGTGCTGACAGCTACCCTCGCTGTGGCTAAGGGGACAGTGATTGTAGTAACTGCAGGCTCCTTAGCATTGAAGTTCACAGCCTGATCTATTAATTTCAGGTGCCGTGTGTTTAGTTTTCCATATGTGATGCCAGATTGGTTCCATTGTGACAGCAGCTAATCCATATGCTTTCAGAGAAGGTTTTGTTAACCTTCTGTGAAAAAAAAAAAAAAAAAAAAAAAAAAAAAAAAAAAAAATTTAAAAAAAGATAGGAAAAAAAAAAAAACCTATCTTAATCCTATTAGCTACTGAGTGGTTTGCGTCTCTGAAATACTTAAGATTTTCTGACACCTTTTTCTTTTTCTGTTACTATTATATAGCTTTCTATACAAAGAACACATTCTTTTTTCATTTTGAACTTTAACTTTGAACTACATTCCTAGCCAGCAGGACAGTCAGCAGTAATGGCTTCCAGTCTAATTATGTTTTGTATGGGATAATATTTCCTTTTATCAGGTCTGAATTTTCCACCTTTTGATTTCCTTGAATGCTTCATTGTCACACGTGTTATGAGACAGGAGGGACAGAGGCTCCTGCTCTGCTTTCATGGTAACATTCATTATGTTGTATGCTCTTATCATGTCTCCTCTCATTCACAGCCTTTCACAAATAAACAATCCCAGTCTTTTTCATCTATCTTTCTAAACCAGTTTTCTCATATGCCTAATAATTTTTTGTGCCCTGCTCTGACCCTGCCTAATTTGCAATAACCTTTGGGGACTGGGGGGGTGCAGGGTGCAGTAGTTGAATGCCAGATGAGGCCCTGCCATCCATGTGTACTCTCTGCCATAACACAAAAAGCAGAAGTCATTTTAAACTGTTAAGGTTATGGAAATTTCATAAGAGGCCTAACTTTTCATAATAACCTAGGCAGGAATAATACTGAGCTTCTTACATACTACTTATGGAAGAAATCTCCAAATCTTCAATACAACTTCATTTTGTGCAGCATTCTTGATGCCAGCTGTATCTGGAAATGTTTTATGGAATAAATATCAGAACAAAAGTTTTCTACAGTAAATAATAGCAGTGAGAAATAGCAGCTGAGGATAGATTTGGAAGGATATTTAGACCTCAAAGTCCCATATAGCCCAAGAGAAAACTTTGGTTGCTAAAGGCTGTTAAATGAGTCTATGTTCTCCTAATAGTTCAGCTGGGGTGTGTGTTTTGAAATGAGCTTCTCCTTGGGCCCGGTTTCCCATGGTTTTGTTCTCATGGTAGGGCATTCTCCACAGCAAATGGAGCAATAAGATGAGTCTAAGCCTCTCAGGGGTGCCCAGGCCACAGCCCCAGACTGAAGCTTATTTCCAATAATTCTCCTGTAAGGGATATAGTGTGGACATTGGGTTGTTGACATCCCACGTGTTGCTCTACAGATGCAGTCTTGTGCTGTATTCCTTGCCAATGTCATTTGGCCAGTGCCTTTAAGCAGCTGAGCCAAAGGCTAAAAAATATACCTATAATTTACAATTATTATCAATTTTGCTCATATAAATAAGTCTCCCAACACTGTCTTTGCTAACAGGCGAGGAAATGTGTTGTCACAGAGATTAGTCCATATCAGGATATTTTCTGGTTGTCAGTCCCCACCTGCTGAAATAGAAAAGCTGCCTGGGGTGTGAACATGATGGCTTAATCTGAGCCTGCTTAGGAACGTAGCATAGTTCAGAATACTTCAGATCTTCAAAGATGATCTAGTCCAACTTACTCTGGATTTTTGTGGACAAGGGGTAAGTGCAGAGCAGAGCTGGAAATTTTTCTGGGGAACACAAGGAAGGATAGGGACAGGTTTTCGAAAATGGGAACCCAGGGCCACCAAACAGTGTTTGTGGTGAGCATGGAGTCACATCTTGATTTCAGGTCCATTCCAAAGAAGCTGTATTTGCATTCCCCTCCAAGTAGGTGGCAGGTCTTCCCAAACTTTCCCAGACACAGTTATGTCTCCACAGAGGTCAGGCAGCAGTAAATTGCATATGGCACCTGTGGCTTGTCATCAAGCCCAAAGCTTTCCTGCAGCAGCTCATGTTGGTAGAAGGCAGTGCTAAGAACATGCAGGAAATAAAAGCAAGGTGGGATCATATCTTTTGTGCACCCAGGCAAGTTCTTGTTCCTTCATCAGACCAAGAAGCTGAAAGGAAAACCATAGGAAATGAAGATTTGAAGGAGAGAGGAAAAAAAGAGCAAATACTACGGCAAAATATCTGAGGATAGTATTAATGGGAAAAAAAAAAAGTAGTACAGGGACCATTCTGATTGCCTACAAACCCCATTGATTAGTAACAGAAAACTCCTTAATGCTGTATCTTTTTCTCCAGACACAGAGGGCAACTGAAATACAATCTTCTGTTTGCAAAGCAAAAGCATCAGAGGATAAAGATAGGGCACATAGGGGAACATCTGCTCTTCCTGAAAGATAAGCATGTAATAGGATGGGAACTATGACAGAATCACAGGCATCACTTTACCAGTCGTGCAGTGGGGAGGAATTAGGATTAAAGGCAGAAAAATGAAGAGGAAGAGGTTGAAGTCAAAAATAGCTACATTGCAGCTTGTTGTAATAACTCAGAAAAAACATCCCTGCTTCTTCCTTGTTTTAGCAAATATTACAACCAAATAATGGTGCTAGTTTTAGTAATCCTTACCACCAGTGGTCAAAACTGATAGTGATATGAAATGACAAAGTAAGAATTTCTAACTGGATGAGAATAAAGAATAAAGATTGTATGTAAATATAAATTTGTATAGGATAAATATAACGTAGGAAAAATATAATTAAGTAAAGAATAACCTCATATTTGATAAGTAGAAATATTCATGGTACATAAATATATTTCAATAATGTGTCATAGGCATGGATGGTATAGCTACAGGCATATTGATATCTTTGTAGTCTTAAGGTGAGTAAATACAGGTAGCATCTCTAGTTCCAAACAGTGAGACTCTTGGGCCTCCACTCAGAAAAGACGGAGGGTGCCCAGTTTAGGCAGGCATGTCAGGCAGTTTGGTAAGGGAAAAAAATGATCATAAAGATTTAGGGTTTTTCTCTCAGAATCTTCTATTACTGCAGTGCTTGGAGAATCTAACCCAAACAAGGAGTATGCACAGAGTAGGAGTGGTGGTAATTAAACCACAGAAAAATCGCCAAGAGGTGTCCCAAGTTTTCTGTCTCAGTAAATAGAGATCTACATCAAAATGAAGTTAATTAAGACAATTTTTAAGATTATCTAGTATTTCACATGTATGTAACAAGTTTTTTAGGCACTTTCCCTCTCACTTGATTCTCCTTGATATGTTATTAACAAGTACACAAGGCTCCATGCAAACTAGCCTCTGGTTTACAACATATGAAAAGTGATTTTTGATCCTCTGACTAAATGGTGTAAACTTGCACAAAACAATATTACTAGTGGCAGGGACTTCTTGGTTTATGTTATTTCTCTGTTTCAGTTTTATGTAAGAACTGTATAACCATGTTATCAAATTTATAAATTTGATAGCACCAGGCAGATATTTCAGTCTGTCTGAACGACTCGTGTAAAACAAAGCAGAAACACACACACATATAGTGGGCTTACATGGCAAGGTTTTGGAAGCAGAGGGATATAGGGGTGGCTTCTGTGAGAAGGATCTAGAAGCTGCCCCATGTTTGGTAAGGGCCCCACTGCTGACCAGAGCTGAGCCAATAAGTGATGTTGTTTTGCACCTCTGTGAGAGCATATTTAAGATAGGGAAAAAAAAACTCTGCGCCACACAGCAGCTGGGAGGGTGAGAGGAGTGAGGAACAGCCTTGCAGGCACCAAGGTCAGTGAAGAAGGAGGGGGAGAGGTGCTCCAGGCGCCGGAGCAGAAGTCCTCTGCAGCCTGTGGTGAGGACCATGGTGAAGCAGGCTGTCCCCCTGCAGCCCATGGAGTACCACGGTGGAGCAGGGTTCCACGCTGCAGCCTCTGGAGGAGACCACGGTGGAGCAGGTGGACCTGCCCCGACGGAGACTGCGGCCTGTGGAAGACCCCTGCCAGAGCAGATTCCGGGCTGGACCTATAGGCCGTGGAGAGGAGACCACGCAGGAGCAGGTGACCCGGCAGGAGCTGCTGCCCATGGGGGACCCAGGTTGGAGCAGTTTGCTCCTGAGGGATGGACCCCGTGGTACGGACCCATATCTGGAGCAGTTCTTGAAGAGCTGCTGCCTGTGGGCAGCCCACGCCGGATCAGTTCGGCAAGGATTGCATCCCGTGGGAGGGACCCCACAGCACAGGGGATGAGAGTGACCGAGAAGGAGCGGCAGAGAAGAAGTGCTACAGACTGACCATAACCCCCATTCCCCCGTTCCCCTGCACCGCTCGGGGGGAGGAGGTGGAAGAGGATGGATGGGGAGGAAGGTGCTTTTGGTTTCTTTCCTTTGTTTCTCACTTCTCTAGCTTGTTAGTAATAGGCAGTAAATCTTACTGTTTCCCTGTGTTGAGTCTGCTTTGCCCATCACGATAATTTTTGAGAGATATTCCCGTCCTTATCTCAACCCCCGAGCCCTTTGCAGCATATTTTTCTCCCCCTTTCCCTTTGAGGAGGGGGAGTGAGAGAGCAGTTGTGGTGGAGCTCGGCTGCCCACCCAAGTAAAACCATCACAACACAAATACACAGTTTATATATGTGGCAATATGCATAATTTGACAAAAATGGGCCCAAAATGGGAGTACACTGTTAAATGTTAATGTAAAGAGAAACTAAAGGATGCTGTTTGCTGTGCACAGCTGCTATATTTACTGGTCTAACAAAAGCTCAAAATGATGCCAACTTTTATCAAGTGCTATCTGTTGGTACCTTACTTATTGTTTACATATGTACAAGTATGCAACATGCTTGTAATGCTTCATTTTTGCAGGACTGAGAAACAACGGAAATTGAGTTTTCAAAGTGCTTTACTAACTGTTGTCATTTACTGTTACCACTTTGAGGGTTTGTACACCAAAATTTTAAAATTAACTTTAAATTAGCTTTAAAATTAACTAAGTTTGGTTATGTCAAAGCGACACATCCTTATTTAACACACTCTAATATTTTTGCAGTTTAAACTTTTCTTTTTGATCAGGCGAATACTCTAAATATTGCTCCCTTGATGGTAATGTAACTGTGAGAAACCTATACTGACAACATTAGAGCAGAGTTATCAGCCTTTTGTTCATACTGTTCTGAAGAGTAATGGGAACTTTTGCAGTGATTTATCCTCAAATATTATTTCACGGTCAGAAATGCTAATCTCTGTGCAGAATATAATAAGACTTTTCATACACAAATATCACTTAAGGACTTCACACTACCAAGTGAGGTGAAATTAAACTTACATAACTGCGTCATCTAGGCTCAAGACATCTCATAAGAGATCTGCACTTGTTTAGGACTAATCATTTCCTTGGGTTCTGCTTGCAGGCAACATTTGGTTTGACTGCTTGCATTGTCTTATCCCTCAACAGGTCAAAAACAGTTTGTGGGAATCAGATTTTTTTTCTTTTTCCCTTAAATTCATGTGTGAAAATGAAAAGATTTTTAAACCAAAATATTAGCTCCCTTGCATGCACTCAGGCTGAAGGAATTATCTGCTGCTTGGGGTTTATGGGCCAGCTTGAGAAGTCAGTCCAAGAGATGAGAAGTATCAGCTTTTCTGTTGTCAATTTCTGAAATTAATTCATATATTTTAATTTTGATTTAACTTTGAAGAGACAGAAGAGGATATAAAATGTTCAGCATTTAGGTTGTCATTGTCATGCTCTCATGGTTTTTGTAACAATTCATGAACAGCATTTGAAACTGCTCAGAAGCAGACTATCCTTCTTCTTGTATAATTGGTAACCTTCCCTCACTGCTATCGTACTAGACATATATTAATGTGGTTAAAGCAGAGATAATACAGTTCAGCTTTCAAACCCATAAACTATTTGGTCTTATGGATCGCGAGAAGCAAAACTCTAGTAAGCCCTCTGACAGCACTACAGGTAGATGAAGTTCTGCTCAGGACATTAAAGGCTTTAAAAAGCTTTGGAGCACTTGTTTCCACTCTTTCCAACTACCAGGAGAGCAGCTAGCAATATCACTTACAGAGAAAACATCCCATTTTTTATCTCTGTCTCTTGTCCCTTTTGCTCCACAAATTTCATCATAACTGTGAGTTAAAGCTGTGCTACAAAAGCTGGGAAAGAAAAAAAAAAAAAAAAAGAAATTTAATTACTGTAACTGGGCATCCACAGATGTGAGAGTTTGAGAGTTTAACTAAGAATCAACTAATGAACAGAATGTCTGTAATCTATAAAAGAATTAATCAGTGCTATGCAAGACTTCTGTGATACTGTAGGAGCTGTCAGCAAGAACCAATCTCCTGATTCTGATACTAGCTGACATTGTTATGTGAGCTTAGGATGGGGATGAAGTAACTAATCATTTAGAAAGATCAGGATCTCCTAATGTGAGAGTAAAGGTAATATGAGAATGTGCAAGATAATGTCTGAGGAACCAGTTAACTACATTTTAGTGTAGAACACAGTTTGGACTCTTCGTCTTCAGGCTTCTGGGGGAGTGGGCAGCACTGTTACTGGTGGGTGCCTGTAACTATCGCAGCACCCTGGATAAAAACACCTGTGTGGCAAATCCATTCTGTATCTTCTTGGATGCCTGAGCCCATCCAAGAGTGTCCAGTCCTCAAATGGTGGTCTTAGCAGACTCTGGAGCTGTCAACTGTGATCAAGAGTGAGAAATTTTACCCCTGGGGTGTGCAGTACCAGCAGTCACAGAGGACCAGGGGAGTTGGCAAGAACAGACCCATGGAGGAGCAGCCAAGAGCAGCATTTTTAAATTATTATTATTATTATTATTATTTTAAAGAGAATTATTATTTTAAAGAGAATAAGGGAATGTAGGGTAGGGAAAAATATTTTGCAATTATCCCATATGGTTTCTACTCATGGAGATGGTTAAGAGAATGTGTGGGATACATATATGCAAAATAACTAAAGTGTCCTGAACTGTTTTAGGGCCCAGTAGGATGAACCCTCAAAACCACTGAATTCACTAAAGGCCTTCTTCTGACAGATAGTGATCTGTCAGCAGTAATTTGTATACAGAGGTATTACAAAGAATTGTATTATGCTTACAAATAACTGTGGAACTTGGCTGCTGAATGTGGTATACCTCTGAGAGAGAGGCTTTAAAGCTGTGTGCTTCAAATCTAAATCATGTGTTTTCTCATATATTCTGAGAACACAATCCAGAGGTCTTGGTTTGATTACAGAGGTTTCTAGGATCCCTCCTCAAGGTTTAGGACCTATCCAAAGAATGCAGCTGCTTCCTTTCATGTTCTGCATTTAAGGTGTAATTAGCTTTTCTTGATAAACACCTGTTTATCAGTGTTTTCAGGGGAAGCACACTAAAAACTGTAGACATATGAGGATGTTTTCCTTATTATTGCTTTAGTCTGTGAGGAAAAATATTCTGGTGTCCTGACTTGACAGATGAAAGGGAATGAGCAAAAGTCCCCAGAACACTTAGGAGAACAGAGTTGTGATAGGCAATAATAACAAAAGATAAAATGATTCACTGGGCGTTCACATCTGCACAAAAGCATCCCTGTTTCACCTTGATATGGCATACAGAAAATAGACAAGACCCATGCTTTACAATCTTGATTCAACTCCGAGTATCAGGTTCTAAACAATGAGGATAAAAGAAGTATCTGGTTCTCTGTCATCCTGGACTATGTGAACAAGTCAAGCCTGGCAAGGTGTCCCCAGCTGTGCAGATGCCTCACGGGGCTGTCTGGAAGGCACCATGTGACCTCCACACTGTGGCACAGCATCTGAGGCAGGTAGCATGTCTGGAAGGACTGGCAGTCAATGGCATTTTAGTGACAGATACAGCTAGGAGAATAAATTCCCATTTAGGCATCTTCTTGCTTTGCTGTCATTTTTCACACCTGACTAAGGCTCTGGCTCTGCTAAAACCAAATTGCTCTGATTATCCCACCATTACTCATGGCCCAGGAGGAAATGGTGTAACTCACTTCTGGCCACGACACAACAGACAGAGAGAGACGAGCCCACACTGACATCCAAGGCATTTCATTTAAGCCACGTCATAACGCTTTTAATGAACATAACCTTTGTGCTTACCTAAAAGTCGAAAAGAGCTTCCCACTTCACTGAAATATCCTGCAGCAGCCTAAGTCACACAGTAACCTGTTTTCAAGACTGTCCAGTGGATGAGCTGCAGCCCCTGCAAAGGATCCCAGGGAACCAGACATACCAGGAGGAGATGGGAGGCAGGTAACTTGGATGAGCCAACAGTGAAACAAGAGAGGAAAGTATGCATGTCCTTAAGTCTGTACAGATCCATGTCTAAAATCCAGTCTTACCTCTGAAGTTTTGGAGGAATAAAGAGGGAACACATATGTGTTGTACAACAGATTGAATCTGTCATTCCCAGTGCCTTGGAACATCTGGATTGACGTAAAGCTTGGACAGAAAATGATGAGGATTTGTCTAATGTTCCACAGAGGATGATTTTTTCCTCACTCACATAAATCCTAAATAACACAGTTTTACAGGACGCAGTGTAGGTGTGAGTCTGTAGTGCTACCCTTTCTGGCACAGATGCTTCCAGCCCTATTCTTTACAGGTGAGAGAAAAGGGACAGAGTCTGCACCCTGGTCTTTCCCTGGGACCACAGCTGACAGTTTCCTGACCTTTTCAGGAGCAATGGGTAGTGAGAATCCCACCTTGCCTGGAACAGTCACTGAAGACCCTTTTTCTTGATCAGCTCTAAGAGATGACAGACTGCAAATATGCTTGCTTATTCTTTTTGTGTGGAAGTAGCTGACATCAAACTTGAGCTTCTTGGACCTTTAAGGACTGAAGACCTTCGGCAGACACCTAGAATAATGGAAACACAGAATCATTTAGGTTGGAAGAGACCTTCAAGATCACCAGGTCAACCTGCACTACACAGTGGGTTATCTCACAAGGGTCACTGGCTGGCCTGCTGGTGTTTCCTACCCAGATGAGCTAATCAAGTCCACAGACATCTTCTGATCTGGAAAAAGATTAGAAGCAAAGCCAGAGCCCCAGAGATTTTATTTTACTTAGGGTTAGTTCTGTGTAGCACTGTGGATTTTGGTCCCTGCTCTGTTGCTGTAGTTCTAAGCCAAATCCAACATAATTCTGAGTTCTGGTGTAGCTACCAGAACCAGGAAGAAGAGCACTGTGTTTCTGCAATGTGTTTGACCAATGTAGCTGGTTCCTGAAGGCAGCAGTGGTGATTTTTGCTTGAGTTTTCTTTTCTAATACCAGCTTCATAATAATGAGTTCTCACACTTGCTTTCATTCTGCCTTTCCCAGATGGTTTCACATACATGTATGCACACATAGGAACAAAATAACAAGCTTCCATTATACATTAATTTAACTTCTGTAATTTAGCTGCAATTGCATTTAGTGGGGGGACAAAAAAATCTATAGTGGGAGACAACTGCTGCAGGGTTAAGTAATGAAAGGTCTTTGGGAGGCAAGACGGTCTGAGTCTGCCTAGAGGAATCCCAGGAGCACCCTTTGGATGATAGCATTAATTTCTCATTAGCAAACACCGACAATTAAGAACTGGAAATCAAGGCCTTGCCTTTGTGAATACATTGCCCATCACAGATGTGGTTTTCTGTGAGCCATTACCTCATATACATATAAAGGCTGTGGTGGATGGGTGGCATGAGGGCCCACAGGAGCTAATATCTCTTTCTGAAACACAGACCAGAATAAAAATGTGAAAACTGTGTGTCCCCAGAGGAGACTGAGTGATGGTTGGTAGACCAAGGAAAGTAACACCCTCAATGCCCCCCCTCCACAAAAAAAATATCTTTTTGCATGTTCTAGGTGTTTTAGGAATGCCTTGAGTGTGGGCAATCATAAGTTCATTTCTCATTCCTGTAAAGGCAGAGTCACTCTGGATTCAGAGGGAAGATCTGCTGTGGAGAGCAAAGTGATAATCTGTTTTCTGAATATAAGCCTCTGCCACTGTTATCTAGACATACATTCATCAAGTTATTAAATTGTGCCTTTGCAGCACTGATAGAAAAGAACAGGTTTGAGCAATTGCTTTTGTTCGTTGGTTTGGACTTTGCTCAATATGCTGTGGGCTAAACATACCTACCAGGAGCCCAGGAATGATAGTCTGGGATTGCCTTAGTGATCAGGGTGTACTCCCTTAAAGCCCTAGTCTCATGGTTGAAATGGGCTGGTACCCTCAAAGAAAGGAGAAAAACACTGGAAAACAAGCAAACAAGGGGCCGTGTAGAAGATGCTAAGGACTTTTAGCTGAAGCAACAGGATCCACATGAGAAGGTTAGAGTCTGCAAGATTTTCTGATCAATTTTACAAAGAAATACAGTTTTACATGATAGGTTTTTGTGTCATCTGCATGGCAGCATTTGCATTTAGCCAGAAGAGTTGTATAGCTCAGCACAGGCTGCATATCTCAACAGCTCCCCTCTGCTTACAGGTGAGAGATTTCTTCCTGTGGTTTGTGGTGCAGCTTGGGCATCATCCCCTGTGGGATGAGTGCATCCTCAGAGCATGAAGGAGCCAGGCAAACAAACCTACAGCATTGAAATTTCTTATTGACACCTTCATGCTTTTGGTGCAACAGGTCCAGTGCAATGCAAATGTTTTTGCATGAGGGAGAAACATCGATTCAGAAAATATTGACAGGAACAGCGGGCTTTGAAGGATAATGAACACTGACATCAACTCATGCTAGTAGAAGCATAAATGTCACCGCTCTTATAAATACCCTAAATGCCTATAAACATTTCCAACCCAGTGTCAGCAGGAACACTATTAATAGTAACAGTGACATAATGGATGGGGACCCAGTACTCATCTTTGATTAGAAAACTATGATGGTACATGGCGAGATGTTACCATACTTACATGCTGGAAAACATAAATGCCATTGATTTCTTTTTGGTTTTCCCTGATAGGATAAAGTTCTGCTCACAGATATTAAGGCAAGAGTGTCTATAAAGTCTTCCTAAGGAAACTTCTCACATCTTAACTTCAACCATGAGTCACATCAAACAAACATCTTTTAAATAGCAGTGCCTTGGCCTCACTAAGCACACTTTATAGATCATCTGCAAGAAAAATAAATAAATCCATAAATAATAATAAAAAAAATAAAAGTAAATAATTTTTGGCAGTTCTAATGAAAACACAGCAAACACTATGCATTATTTAAGTAATGTAAGGTTGTCTGGGCTGATTTCTCTAGAACACCTAAGCTTCAAAAGCCCCATGTAAATGGTGAGTGATTAAGCAAATGAAAGCCTACCTTGTCATACCTTAGTCCAGTACAGACATTGTCCTGGACATACTTTTATGCAGCATGAGCCCTATCTTCAGTAATAGCTCATTCATTTACAGCATGGTCATTTTGGGTGAAAGGACACCGGGGGCTGCCTTGGGCAAAGTGACCACGAAATGGTAGAGTTCTCAATACTTGGTGAAGTCAGGAAGGGGACCAGTAAAACCTCTGTCTTGGACTTCCGGAGGGCTGACTTTGAGCTGTTCAGGACACTGGTTGGCAGAGTCCCTTAGGAGGCTGTTCTGAAAGACAGAGGAGCCCAGGAAGGCTGGGCACTCTTCAAGAAAGAAGTCCTAATGGCTCAGGAGCGGTCTGTCCCCACATGCCCAAAGATGAGCCGGCATGGAAGAAGACTGGCCTGGCTGAACAGAGAGTTGTGGCTCTAGCTCAGGAGAAAAAAGAGGGTTTATAATCTTTGGAAAAGAGGGCGGGCCACTCAGGGGGACTACAAGGATGTTGAGAGGCAGTGCAGGGACAAAATTAGAAAGGCCAAAGCTCATCTGGAGCTCAATCTGGCTACTGCTGTTAAAGACAACAAAAAATGTTTTTATAAGTACATCAGTACAAAAAGAAGGACTAAGGAGAATATCCATACTTTACTGGATATGGGGGGAAAATTAGTTACTAGAGATGAGGAAAAGGCTGGGGTGCTTAATGCCGTCTTTGCCTCAGTCTTAGGCGGCAAAACCAGTTGTTCTCTGGATGCCCAGTACCCTGAGCTGGTGGAAGGGGATGGGGAGCAGAATGTGGCCCCCACAATCCATGAGGAGACAGTTGGCGACCTGCTACAGCACTTGGATGTACGCAAGTCAGTGGGGCTGGATGGGATCCCGAGGGTACTGCGAGAACTGGCGGAAGAGCTGGCCAAGCCGCTTTCCATCATGTATCGTCAGTCCTGGCTATCAGGGGAGGTCCCACTTGACTGGCAGGTAGCAAACGTGACACCCATCTACAAGAAGGGCCAGAGGGTAGACCCGGGGAACTATAGGCCTGTTAGTTTGACCTCAGTGCCAGGGAAGCTCAGGGAGCAGATTATCTTGAGTGTCATCATACGGCACTTGCAGGGCAAGCAGGCGATCAGACCCAGTCAGCATGGGTTTATGAAGTGCAGGTCCTGATCTCCTTCTATGACAAGGTGACACGCTTAGTGGATGAGGGAAAGGCTGTGGATGAGGTCTACCTTGACTTCAGTAAGGCATTTGACACCATTCCCCACAACATTCTCCTCAGGAAACTGGCTGCTCTTGGCTTGGACTGGCGCACGCTTCGTTGGGTTAAGAACTGGCTGGATGGCCGGGCCCAGAGAGTCTTAGTCAATGGAGTCAAATCCAGTTGGAGGCCGGTCACTAGTGGAGTCCCCCAGCGTGCTCGGTACTGGGGCCAGTCCTCTTTAACATCTTCATCGATGATCTGGATGAGGGGATCTAGTGCACCCTCAGTAAGTTTGCAGACGACACCAAGTTAGGTGCGTGTGTCGACCTGCTCGAGGGTAGGAAGGCTCTGCAAGATGATCTGGACAGGCTGGACCGATGGGCCAAGGCCAATGGTATGAAGTTCAACAAGGCCAAGTGCCGGGTTCTGCACCTGGGGCACAACAACCCCAAGCAGAGCGACAGGCTGGGAGATGTGTGGTTGGAAAGCTGCCTGTCAGAGAAGGACCTGGGAGTTTTGGTTGACAGTCGGCTGACTATGAGCCAGCAGTTGCTCAGGCGGCCAAGAAAGTCAACAGCATCCTGGCTTGCATAAGAAACAGCGTGGCCAGCAGGTCCAGGGGAGTGATTGTCCCCCTGTACTCGGCGCTGGTGAGGCCGCACCTCGAGTACTGTGTTCTGTTCTGGGCCCCTCACTACAAGAAGAACATGGAGGTGCTTGAGCGAGTCCAGAGAAGGGCTACGAAGCTGGTGAAGGGTCTGGAGAACAAGTCTTATGAGGAGCGGCTGAGGGAGCTGGGACTATTTAGCCTGGAGGAGGCTCAGGGGCGACCTTATCGCACTCTACAGGTACCTGAAAGGAGGCTGTAGCGAGGTGGGGATTGGTCTATTCTCCCACGTGCCTGGTGACAGGGCGAGGGGGAATGGGCTAAAGTTGCTCCAGGGGAGGTTTAGGTTGGATATTTGGAAAAAACTTATTTACTGAAAGGGTTGTTAGTCACTGGAATGGGCTGCCCAGGGAAGTGGTTGAGTCACCATCCCTGGAGGTCTTTAAAAGCCGTTTAGATGTAGAGCTTAGGGATATGGTTTAGTGGAGGACTTGCTAGCATTAGGTCAGAGGTTAGACTCGGTGATCTTGGAGGTCTCTTCCAACCTAGACAATTCTGTGATTCTGTGAAAAAGGAGTTTAAAATCTTCCCAGTCTTTTTTTTTTTTTGGGGGGTGGGGTGGTGGGGAGATGTGAAAGGAGGAAATGGAGTTGTATTTTGTGGTTCTGCAGTTTGAGTGCTTTCCCTTTCAGTGGCCTTGCTACCTCAAAGATGGTAGCAGAAACACTGAGGAGCTGGTTCATTCCTGTGTCACTTTATGATGCCCTGCTCCAAACAACCTTCAGCCCTGAAGATGAACAAACCATGGAGGTGGCAGGCTGTGGAAAGAAGAAGCACTGAAGCACTTTTTCACCCTTGCTCCTCACTAACTTCAGCAAGAATTGTCAAGCTCATTTGCCTAAAGGGAACATCAGAGCCACTCTGGGATAGGCAAGAAAAGAGCTTAGCTGGATCAGGGAAGAACAATGGCAGCTCAGGGAGAGGTGTGATTGAAGGTGCATGGTACACATCTATCTACCAGCATGGAATCATGGAATCAACAAAGCATGGAATCATGCCTCAGTGAATCATGAGACAAAGGATTTCATTCATCACACACCCTTGCTAGTTTTAGCTTGCCTTTGTAAATCTACATCTGCATAAATGCTTGTCTTTTATATCAGAGAGTTTACACAAAATTAGCATAAAGCACTATATCACAAAACACCCCTCCATTTTTAAATGCCCTAACACTGAAGATTTTCTTCCTGCCTGTAAGTCCTTTATTTTCTTGGATAATGGTTTTTAATCTACCTATTCTAATAAAAAGGTTAATCTGAACTCTGCTAAATGCCCTGAATTCATATGCTGGTAACTTGAAAACACTCTCCTTCACAGCAGGCTGAAGGTTTTCTATGACCTGCCTTGCATTTTTAATCCTATTCCAATATGAGAAATTCTAGTGAGGGTCGATTTTTTTTTTTTTTTTTTTTTTTTTTTT
>CM021797.1:42469865-42524676 GCA_011076525.1 Nettapus auritus
TTTTTTTTTTTTTTTTTTTTTTTTTTTCTTGCTTAGCAGTAAATCAAATCACCAAATCTAAGAGTCTGAGTTGTGAAAGAAATCCAAAATAACCGGACACCCAGCTCAGACTACAAAGAAGCTGAGCAAGTATCTCCTCTCCATTTCCATGAAATCAGAGTCATGTGTTCAAAACTGTCTGTAAATGTTAGAAAATAGACCTGAATAAGCTCTCAAGAGGTCATCTTGTCCATGCCATGTGCCCCAGTGCTGGATCACCGTGCTTTTCTCATTCCTTTGATTAGTTTATCTCCCCTATTCATAAAAACCACAACTAGGCAGAGAAAGCACAACTTTTCCGGTGTGTAACTGTCCTCCCACAGAGAAAAACTATTTGCTTCTGCTTTGCAAGATTGTTTAATATCTTTCAAGAATTGTCATGCCCCTCCACTCACCTTATCTCTTTTGAAGCTCAAAATCTCCATTTCTTTCAAGTTCCTGCGTATATTTTTGAAAGCTCTGAACATTTTTGCTGTTCTCTTCATGCCTCTATCTAATTAGTTGTCAGCTTTCTCTAGGTGCCATGTGTGAATGGGACACTGTACAGTTATTAAGGCTTGGTGTTTTGGAAAGATTACTTCACATGTGCCATAAGCTAATTAAAACCCCTTTCTGTGATGTCTGCCTCGTTCACAATAGCACAACACTACTAACTTGTATTTGGCTTCCCATCCATCATAACTCTTACACCAACTACAGCAGCACTACTACCAGGCTGTTCTGTCTCCCTCCCTTTACTTACGAAGGTGCCTTGCACTCAGCCATACTCCATCCTTTCTTTTTTCAGAAGTAAATTCTTCAGTTTGTTCAGGTTGTTCTGAATTCCTATCCCATGCCCCCAGTTGGTGGCAGTACCTCCCACTTTGCTGGCATGTTGTGTGCTATGTGCAGTCATACTTTTTGCTCCATCATGTTTTGCTCCACCTCTGTGGTACCTCACTCAGTATAACCTTCCAGTATGATGATAAATCACTGGTAACAGATGTCTGTCTCCCAACCAATAGCTTTCATTCATCCTGGATAAATTTTATTGTCTGTTTATGTGATTGTCACTCAGCTAATCTGGGATTTAAAAGCAATGGAGAAAAAAATTGTGACCATCATTAGACATTAGCAAAGATTTAAATAAAACTAAGTAAAAGACTGTTTTCTTTGACTTGTGAGTATTTGAAATATCTTTACCACAGCCTCAGGTCCTCTCCGTGTTTGTTTCCTCCAAGTAGCCAAACTGTCTTGGTATCATTGCTGCTGATACTGGTGTTATTTCTGAACATTTGTTCAGTGAAAATCTAAGTGGCAGTTTCGGCCTCATAAAGGTTGTTATCTAAGCTCAAAAGATATAATTTAAGATGAGGACAGAAGTAACTACATATTCTTGCTCTGATTCAGTCAGGATAAAGCATGATGAATGAGAGTTCATTATTTTGACTTTCATTGTATTTACTCCTTTTGCAAGAACTTCAGTGCATAAGTGCATGGGGTAAACACACACAGCTGGCATAATAGCACAGATGTAGGCTCACACTACACTTGTCTTTTCTGTCAGCTCTTCATAGGGGCTGAATGTACAAATTATAGTCTCAGCAATTCTCTGTCGCAAGGGAGTCGGTGGTGTCTCATTCAGAGACATGGATTCAATGCACAGATCTGTTTCCATGGTCCCTTTCAGCAAGCTGAATGGCAAGCTTCCTCTCAGGCCATGGCTGCCAGTGAACAGGACAGCAACTTCACATTTGCCAGCAACCCCATTTACTCCTCTAGAGCATCCCCTCTGCATCTGCTCTCAAACTGTATCCTTGAAGAACATTCTCCAGGGAAGGCACAGGCGTGCGGTACGATTAAGGAAACAGCAGGCCACTTAATTTTCTGGCCCATGTTTCTTCTGTGGAAAAAAAAAAAAAAAAAAAAGCTGTATCAAAAACTGTGTTGATCTGCCAACATTTTTCCCAGGTTAAGGATACTTGGAGTGTCAATGCTTTTATGTTGTTTTCACTCCAGTTAAGACTGAATGCAACCACCTCAGCTGGAGGTTTTGTTGTTGTTGTTGTTGTTGTTTTGTTGTTTTTTTTTTTTTTTTTTTAATTATTATTATTATTTCATTTAATGGTATTTATTTATTTATTTATTTAAGGGGTCTTTCACTTCCCATATGTGCTCCATATATTTTATAAAACAGATACCATCATCAGGGTAGGGACTGATGAGAGTTATATTTAGAGAACTACCATCACCTAAGGTAAGAGGATACCGAGAGATTATTCTTTGTCTTATCTTCTCCACAAAAAACAGACTCGATCCCAGATCAGAGTACAGAATGACATGAAGAATTAATATTGGAATTACAGAAACTTCTAGCAGCACTGGAGTGCCATTGGTGTTCCACCTTCTCAGCCTGTGAGGGGCATGAATATTTTTAAAACAAAATTTTGATGCCATCAGACTGTTTTCTCTTTTTATTACTGTGCATTCTAATGGCTCCATGTGTTGTTCATGACATATAAAAAAAAGTTTTGTGGCTTGTTAGTTGACACTAAGACCATTTTCTTATGAACTGCAAAATTAAGTATTTCAAGAAGAAACTGAGTATGAGTTAGACTACATATTTACCTTGAAGGAGGCTTATGCATAACATTACATAAAATGTAAAAATGATGCTATGATACCCTGGAGAAATCCACATGCTTTCTTGGGGACAGCATCCTTCTTTTTGAGAGAAAACCATTAGATAAACCATTTCTGATATATACAGACATTGAACAGAAAACAAGGATTCTCCACTATGGAAATATTTATTGCAGCCCCCTCACAACAAGAATATAGAGTTCACCTTTAATTGTCAGTTATGTAATGTTTTTCCAAGATCTTTGAAGTGGAAGAGGTTGTTCTCATTTTTAAGTTTGGAAACTCTCTAAAGAACATGCAGGAAACACAGTACTACATAAAATCAGTACATTTGCTTATAAAACTTTCCAGAATGTACCCTTTGGAGGCTCACACCGTGCCATATCAGCCTGGGAGGAAATTAGAAAGAAATCTGCAACCACTCCAAACTATGCCAACGTTTCAAAATCAATTTCATCAGGTAGCCCCAAGTGAATGCTTGGCTTTAACTGGTTTGGCCCTTTTATAATTTAGGCTGGCACCAGAAAGATCCAGCCTGCTGTGGTCAACAGGCTAGAAAGAGCTGGGTAATTGGTTATCTTAACTTACAGTCATTTCCACTGTATTGACTATTGTCAAAATGTTTCTGAGGTCACTCTTCAGATATTTTGTCTGCAATTTATCTGTAACTCAGACTCTGAAACATTCAGGCAATCTGAAAGCATTGGAAATACAGGGCAAAAAGTTGACTCCTGAGCTGTAGCAAAGTTGTCATGAGTCAACCACCCACAGGAAGTTTATTCTAATGTGCAAACATATCAGTGATGTTGGACACACTCAAAGAGCCCACTTACATACTCTAGTAGTAGCAATTTTTTTGTCTTAATGCAAAGTGAGGTGGCCTTCACAAAGTGACACTTCCTGACCTTTACTATACACTTCCATTTCAATGTATAGTCAGATATGTTGGCATACAGAACACAATTGCATACTGTGGATGTAATATCATGCTGTCTTATGATGCTGAAGGAAATGGGAGATGGTGCATGTTCTGTTTAAGCTGATCTCCGGCTTGGAAATTTGAAAATATATATGTGAAAGTATGATGATGTGTTTTTAGGCAACTGCTTTAGCATAAAACGCAGGGATAGGGTAATAAATTTTGCTTTTAAGACACTTCAGAGCTTTCCTCTAAAACATTTTGAGCTATGTGCCTGCACTTCAGTCCTTCAAGTCTCCAGTGGTCACAGGAACGTGGATACAAAGAGCCACCCTGCAGAAAGGCATGCCTACTGTCTGCTCTCCATGTCCTCCAGAAATGGCCCTTATGCAGAAAGCTGAAACAGAAGACAATAAAAATGTTTTATCTGTGCTAGCAGGAAAGGTGATTGCGCAAGCTACTTTTGCAGGACCTGTTTGTGCATCACTGCTGCTTGTGCAGTGCAGAATCACAGAAGGGCAGATGTGCCCTTGCTTTTAAGGAAAGAAACAAAGACTTCAGGAAAAAAAAAAAAAAAAAAAAAAAAAAAAAAAAAAGGTGCTTCTGTCACATAATATTGTATTATTGTATTTAGGTCCCGTTTCATTGAACTGGATAGTTGCAAGAGTATTTGTATCAAAGGCTTGATCACTGGTGATAACACTGTCAACAGCATGGCATTGCCACCTATAGACAGCAAAGAAAAAGCAGTCTTAGATTGAGCAGCTTCACAGAGATTCCTAAATTATTTTAGGGACATGTCAGAAATCACACATGAGGCAACAGATAAAAATAATCTGGCATCTCCTCCCATACTGAACATCCCATGTTTTGTCTTTTAGATGTTTAGGACTGAGTCTTACCAAGGAGTATTTTTTTAAACGTGTATGTTTTAAAAATCAGAACCATATCCTTTCCACGTCATCCTATAGCACATCAGCCATGGGCAAATAGATTGTATGCCGGTTTGGAAATGCTTTAGCTGTTCACATATTTCATAAATAACAGCAATAATGTGCAGCCAAAATAGTATTTGAAATATATGGATAGAGAAAATCAGTTATAAAGTTTGTGCAGCCTTATTTTGTCAGAAACTCTGAATCCACCACTATCAGATGGACAGAGTAGAAAAGGATGGTGTTGTTCAGGACTCCAACTTCTAAAGAAGGACTATTTCCACACAGTCTTTCTGATAATCCAGTCAACCATCTCCCTGCTCTGTTAGCAACTCACTTTGGAATTCTTTGCATATAAAGACACCTAATCTGGACTCGTCCTTATGTGAAGCATGCCTACCCTTTTGTAGTTGGTTTACGTGGCATGGGTTTGATAGCAGGGGGCTGCAGGGGTGGCCTCTATGAGAAGAATACAGAAGCTGCCCCATGTTAGATAAGGGTCAGTTTCATCCATCTCCAAAAGGACCCGCCTCTGGACAGAGCTGAGCCGATAAGTGATGCTGTTGGCGCCTCTGAGAGAGCAGATTTAAGAAAGACACAACAGCACCTGGGAGAGCAAGGAGTGAGAACCATCCCTGCAGCCCCCAAGGTCAGTGCAGCAGGAGGGCAGGAGGTGGTCCAGGCAGGCAGCAGCAGTTCCCCTGAGGCCTGTGGAGAGGCCCCTGGTGGAGCAGGCTGTCCCCCTGCAGCCCATGGGTCCCACATGGAGCAGATCTTCACGCTGCAGCCCTTAGGAGCCCACGCAGGAGCAGGGGGTCTGGGGGAAGCTGCCGCCCGTGGGAGACCCATGCTGGAGCAGTTTGCTCCTGGGGGATGGACCCCGTGCTATGGAGCCATGTGCAAGCAGTTCTGTATTGCCTGTGGGCAGCCCCCACAGGATCAGTTCGGGAAGGACAGCATCCTATGGGAAGGACCCCACGGGGAGCGGGGGCTGGACTGACTGCAACCTCCATTTCCCCTTTCCCTTGGGCTGGTTGGGGGGGTGGGGAGGAGGTGGAAGAGGGTCAAAGGGGGAAGGTGATTTTAGTTTCTTTGTTTCTCACTTCTCTCGCTTGTTAGTAATAGGCAATAAAGTTTACTAATCTCCGTACACTGAGTCGGTTTTGCCCGTCACGGTAATTGTTAAGTGATCTCTCTGTCTCTATCTCAGCCCTTGAGACCTTTTAATCATATTTTCTCCCCTTTTCTTTTAGGGACGGAGAGTGAGAGAGCAGTTGTGGTGGAGCTCAGCTGCCCACCTGAGTAAAACCACTGCATCTTTCTGAAGCAGTCAGTATATCTGGTTTGTAAAGGTAGTGTGCTCTCAAGAGCATCTCAAGAAAAGCAAAGCCAGGTGGCTATGGCTAAGGTACAGGTCTGTGAATCTTTCATTCTCTGTTCCATGGAGAGCAGAAGTCACTGTACTCTATTTTAACCTGTTTGAAAAGGGTCATGTTTTCAAATGTGGTTGCCTATTTTTAAGCACTCAAATCTACATTTGAACACCTCATTCAAAGCAATCTGATAACATTTAAGGCAGCAAATATCTCATATTTGAAGTTGAAAATGTTCAGTGCTAATAAAATGATTGAAAATTAAGACCTTTCTTTGTTAACATATAATATACTTAGTTAAATGCACAACTTATAACTCCCATGTAGTCATTTGGGCTTAACATTTCTATTTAGTGTAATTCTCATGTGTTAGCCTAAATAGCCCTGAAAGATCTGTGAGCCATGGCTCTTAGGGACATTTTCAAAATAGGAAAAGATGTTCTGTTTTTGACAGCATGACAAAAATTCACACTCAAATTTTATTTAGCTTCCAGAATCTCTAAAATAACCAACAGTGGGTAAAGTCTGTGAAACCAAGTTTGAAAGCAATATAACTTACTTTGTTTTCTCATGTTTCTGCCAATAAAAATTAATAAAACAGCTCCCTAGAAAACTTTGACAATTCTGTAATGTTCATCAGCCAGCCAGAAATTATTTCTTTAATGTATTTTTAACACAGACTCCCCATAATGAGGGAGCACTCTGTCACACAGAGAAAGAAGGCTTTGCCCTTCATGCATTTGATGTATAGCATGCTCCTCAAGCCCTCTCATTTCAGTCTCTACATGAAAACACATTATCACAAGGATAAACCACTCACTTAGGCAAATTGCCTAAGCAATTCAAGTACTGCCAGACAGAAAGCTGTCTGGGTCTGGTCTTTTGTTCAGTGAAGTCAGAGTCCTTCAATGAGGAGAGGAAAGTGGGAGAGATCAGACAGAACAAGAAGGTTGTCTGAGAACTTATTTGATCTCTGCAGTGCTGTCTGGAAGGCTATGAGACACAGGTAAACTACGGAGGTTCAGAAATACTAAGCTGAGCATTTTAGCATTATTGCAAAAACAAATTATTGCTGACTGTGTAAACCTGTTTAACTTCATTTTGTTGCACTCCACTTAGTACAGTAATGCCAATGTAGGAAAACAAAACAAAACAAAACAAACAAACAAAAAACTACACAAACTACCTTTAATAAGACCGAGATTAAAGATATGAGAAAAGTGTATGTATATATGTATGTAGCATAAAATGCATTGCTTGATAATTGAGACATGAAGAACTAAATACTGCAAAGACTGCAGGAGAATGTTTGGCTTCTCTCTTCACATGCTATGCATTGGCTTATGTGCTAAACGTGCACACAGTGGGACCACAGAGGTGTATGGGACAGAGAGGAAACAGAGGGCATAGTCAACCTGGTTATGTTGTCCAAATGTTCATGGAAAGAGTGCTTACTGAAAATAAATAAATTTTAAAAATCAGATAATTTATTTGGATCTTTCACATAGGATGATAGTCACATGGGAAGCTGAAGCTCTTGAAGAGGATAGTCAGTGACAGTCTGTTGCACAGGTCCTGGTCTGGACTGTGAATTTTCATTCTCCAAACCAGGCACCAGTCCCATCTGAGCACGATTTATTGTTCTTGATTATCTTAAGCTACATAAAAAACATTTCCTAACTCTCTTAACTAGGGAAAAAAAAAAAAAAAAAAAAAAAAAAACAACTTTTCCTTTATGCAATGACTTTCCCTGCACCTGCAAGACCAGGTTCTACTGTCTATATGAAATTCAATGTGGTTTGCATGTCCTGCAGAAGGAAATGCCTGGGGCATCACTGGATGACCAGATTCTCCACCCAAGATGGTATCCAACACTCATGTAGATGTGCAGGTGGTGCCTCCCCTCTGGCCTGCACACAGCAGGAGATGCCCACAGCATCTCTGTGGCTGCCCCAAATCCGTGCATGGAAACACCTGCAATGATGAACAAGATGGCTTGTGCTGAAGCTGTGCAGCCCATCCCCTCATGTGGAGTCAGCCGATGGGCAGAAGTGGTCTGGGGAGCTGCTGGAGCAGCCAGGCACCAAGACCTGAATGTGCACAGGCACAGCCCTAGTACCTGGCCACTCCACAGCAGCCGTTCCTATCCAGGCTTGACATCAGGTTCAGAACAAGGAAAAGTTTGCTATGACCCTGTATTTAATTAAATGCATTCAATGAAGTTACTCTGCTCTTGAAGTTTGCAATCATGGAAATTCCAGTGGAAAATAAATCTGTATTTGTCCACCGCTAGCTCAGGATACAAATGTCGAGGTCAAGAACTTAACTTACCATTAACAGCCAACTGTGTATTTCACCATTACCTATTTCCCAGACATCTGCCTCCCACAAATGCTGTTCTTTAACTGCCTAGTGCAGTGTGTGTATACTAAGGCATTTTAGTATCTATCTCCAAATTTAAAATAAGATCACTGCTGGCAAATGTGGATTTTCCATTATAGCATCTTATACAAAGAACAAAAGACAGCCTTCAGTGGGATGATTTCAATTACAGATCGAAGGGAAAAAAAAAAAAAAAAAAAAGCTAGAAGGAAGAAACAAAGTGGAGGAGCCCAGCCAACCCACATCAACTCAAAAATGAGGAAGCTCCAGAGTCCTCAAAGTCTCATGAGATTTGTTTAAAATCTGTGAGATTTTAAAAATAAACATTGGCCATTTCTGTACACCTTGGCTGTGTCTCAAAGCAATTTGCAAAGTGGACACCCTGCTACTATCTTCATTTCCCAGACCTCTGAGCACAAGGAAGTAAGTTATTCTGTGATTCACAGTAAAAGCAGGAGAACAGGGAGAACTGGCAAAAATTGCCATGAGCAAAGCTTTGGAGCATGCACAAGTGCATGGATGGCTACATTCATCCTCAGCCACCACCCAGATCCTCACAGGGACAACTAACCAGATTTGGAAATTGGAAATTTGTACCACTGGTAACTGGTACATAGCCAGTGTTAGGAATCACATATCCTCCCAAGTCCTGAGAAAACTGCAAACTACATGGGGCTGCTTCAGCTAACCACATTAGTACCAGATACTTGGCTTTTAGGCTGTATGAGCTCTGAAAAAGGAAGGAGAATTACTATCCCTTGCATTGCTGATCATATATCAGATTGGTTATGTCTTTCCACAAGGACAAACTATCCTTGAAATGCCAAGCAGTTTGTGAAGTGAACAAATGACAGAAACCGTGCAGCAATGTATTGCAGACGAATACAATCTGATAATCAGCACATTCAAAGGTCTTGTATTTGAGAGGGATATTTCAGAAACCCTCATAATCTTGCTCACTGTGACAGCAGATAGATTTCTAGTCTATCTGTTGTTTTTTAATATTTGTTTGTTTAATTGTTTTTTATAATATAAAACTTTAAGATAATTCCCAGTCTTTCCAGTGAGTGCGATACAAGCAGTAGGAAAGTCTTCTGTGGCAAAATTTAATCCCTTCTTGTTAAAGTTAGATGTCATTCAGAGCAGGGGAAAGTCGTGAGAGGAAGCATGTTTTGTGTGATTCCTTTTGGGAGCAAACCCACAGTTTTCACTTCCACTGATGGTGCAGCCTCTGTGGAGCCCCCAAGCACTGGGGGCTAAACTCTGGTGGGGAAGAGCAGGACTGGGCATCAAGAGAGCCCCAGCACCAAAACAGCAAGGAGGAAGGTGACACAAGAGATTTAGAAAGAAGCAAGGACATGGAATTCAGAGAGAAGAGTTTATTTCTCTGCAGATCCATTTCAAAACCTCCTTTGGCTGAATAGCCTTGCTCTGAACTCTTCACTTATTTATGTCACCGTATTTAAACAACCTTAGAGGAAGGTCAAAAGCACATCACATTGCCATGGGCCTTTTGTTTCCGGTCGGGTGTCTTGTTTCCCTCAAAGATCACTCAGCTGAAGCCTACTCAGCTTTGGACCTGAAAGGCTAGAAGGAGGAGGTGGAAGGAGAAACAGGAAGGTTGGAAAGAATCAGGCTTTTTTGTGATACCACAAAAACTTACACACTGGGCTACACAGATCTCTACAGCCTTTTAAAATCAGTAGAAACAGAAACTTTTACGGACCACACCCTGTTGCATTTGCTCTGCAGTTTGCCTTTTTTTCACAACTCTGCTCTAGTGCCTGGCTGGCCATAAATAAAATAGAATTGAATACTGGTATTGGTCCTAAATTCTACTGATTCCTCTTACTGTCCTAGGACAGGACTTGTGATTTTCTGTGTAAGACATCTCTTGGAAAATTCATTTTAAGTGTTCTTCACTTTGAAAGGCAAAAATGAAAAAAATAAATAAATACGAAATTGTAAAACAATGAATATTTAGAACAGTTTTAGAAGCTGTATTTATGAAAAGATAAGAAAACAGTTGTGCTCTGGATACTCAGGCCAACAAAAACTATTCCAGCTGACCTCTGCTCTGAATAAATAGAGATTATTTTCTAATAGTACAAATGATTTAAGAGGAATAACAAAGTAACTTAAAATATAGTCAGGAAAAGGTTATTTATAAATGACTTCTAAGTGTCCTGGGATTTGCCTTACTACAGCACTGCGACATTTACTTTCAACTAGAATTATTGAAATTAAATACCTAAAGACATATTTAGCCACCTACATGAGTTTTTCATCTTTCTTGAGAAACAGGAGCTTCCCCAACAGGAAACACAGACACACACACAACCTCTGAAAATAATGTCGCTATTTAAATCTGCACACACAGATTTCATTTGGCAATTGATTTGGACACTGTTACTCTGAAAATTCAGCTAGCTGAAATTCTATTGTCTAAGATCTCCTTTTATCTGAACAGGAATTTTACACCCAAATGCCATTAAATGTTATGAAAATTGTCTTGATTACCACAACTTCTCAAATATCAGTTCAGTGGTACAATTTAAACATGCAAGTTGTTCTTTGTTGCATGGTGTTTTATGACAGTTATTAGTCAATAAACCTTTAGGTACATGAATAATCATAATTATAAAAATTACATCTATTGATTTTTTGTGTTGCTACTGTAACATGCAACTAGGTGACACCAATCATCGTCTATTAGACATATTTGCATAAAAATAGCTTTCTTTTAGCTGTAGTATATCTTATTGTGTCTTCTCTGGGATATGAAAGGAGAATACCAAATTTTGAGGTTTATGAAAGGTTTTCTCATAATTCCTTAGCTTTCTCTGTCTTTCTTGTCTGATACAGAGTCTCACTTGAGAACTTCATAAGAAGTGCAATATTTTGCCCATTATCACTACAGCAATTTTTTGAGAGTTTGTACCCAAAACACACACAGAAAATAAATAAAATAAAATAAAAAAGACTTTAAAATAGACCATAAAAGTGTGGTCACACCGTGGACTGAAAATGCCCTGCGTTGGTTCAGTTTAGATCAATCTGTTATTTGTTTGTGGTTTGCAACAGATATAAGCAATAGTCAAACCAGATGTCTTTTATTTCAGAAAAGGAACCTGGGCCTGGAAGACACCAGGTCTGCAAATACAATTTACCCCAGAGACGTGGAATAGTTGGCTTTTTTTTCTGTAGCTACAGTAAGGGTCATCCCTATAAACTCTAAATGACAAGGCCATAAAACACTTCCTTATAAAAAAGCTGAAAAATTAAAAGCTACAAAACCTACAGGACCTGCTCAGAGGATTGCAAGAGATACCAAAGCTTTTTCAGTATTATGTACTGAAATAGTGACAGCTGTGAGTTCAGGCAGGATGTGCAACTGGAAGTCTGTGTATATATAAGACAAAACCAGTACAAATCCTCCTGTGGACATGCATTTCAGCTCAAAGACAGTTCATTTAATTTCAGCACAGATCTTTTCCTGATGAGGGAAAGTTAAATTGAAATAAATCTCCTTGAAAAAGGAAACAATAATATCTGTTCACATTCTTTACCATAGTTTAACAGCTAAATCTGCTGAAACTCATGTCTGAAATCCATGCTGAAGTGTACACAGTCTGCCAAAAAAACTTGGCAAGAAAAGTGGAATGGTAGAATTGTAGAATAATTTAGGATGAACAGGACCTCCAAAGGTCGTCCAGCCCAACCTCCTGCCTGATATGGACTCAGTCAGAGCAGGTTCCTCATAACCCTGTCCAGCTTAGCTTTGACTGTCTCTCAAGGATGGAGACTCCATAGCCTCTCTGGGCACCTGATCCAGTGTTTGGCTAGCTATATTGTGAGAAAGGTTTTTCTTATATCATATCAGAATTTCTTATTTTCCAGCCTGAGTCTCTTGTCCTATCACCATGGATCTCTGAGAAGTCTGGCTACTTTTCTTTCTGTAACCTCCCATTATCTGTAAAGACTAATAAGATAAAGATGTGTTAGACAGACCAGAGAAGAGTTGCTTCTGAAGGAAGAAAATTGAGTAATAGTTTTGGTGGTACGCGTTAACTTCCTTCTGCTTAATAGCAGAAATAATACAGTTTGAACTCAGATGTGTGTAAAGGAATGGAGGAGTATGGTATTAACTCATGTGGCAAAGGGCCAGAAAAAGCAAGAAACTGTCCTAGCTGGGGCATCATAGCCCTTGCAATGTAATAGTGATGCCGTGACAATTCACATGTACTTTGTTGGTTGAGTGAATAGATTAACTCCTGCAACATGGGCAGAAAAAGGGCCACTGCAGCTCTCCCACGTTGGTTGGGAGAGCAAGTGAGATGATGGCAAACCTTTCAAACAAATGCAACATTTAGCTCAACTCTTCTGTGCAGCAATGTGGGGAGAAAAATATGTCCAGTGAGGACACTGCCTCTGGTCATCACAGTGAGGACAAGGAGTTAGACTGAAGGTACCCTGATCCACAGATCAGTGATTAAACATTTATTTCGTGTCCCAAACTGGCCTTTGAAAACTGCCTCCAACGTAGTTTGCCTTTTGCTTCTGCTGCTGAGCAAGGGCTGTGTTTTGGTAGGCATGTCCCTCTGCTGTCCCTTCTCCTGTGTCCTGTGCTGGGTCAGAGCCAGCAGCCCTGCACTGCGGAAGGAAGGAGTGTGGACCCAGGAGGGTCTTCAAGCCCCAGCTGCTCCCTCCACTCCTTCCACGCAGACCCTATCATGTTTGACAGAGAGTTTCCACCTAAGGACTCAAAGTTTAATTTGGAAAAGCAATAGTCAGAGGAGAAAGACAAGCAGATGGACACAGATACCTGATTTGGGGTCTCATTTGCATTTTGTAGGACAAGAGTTTAGAGACAAAGGGAGCACATCTGCCTCCTGCTTAAGCAGAGGGCCAAGATTAGCAGTGCCTGAGGATCCTGGCTGAAATGCAAGCTCCCACACAGATTTTGTTAATTTGCTCATGTTCATTTAAGGAAAAAAAAAAAAAAAAAAAAAAAGAGAGAGTTTATGTGAAACAAAATGCAGGCACTGAAATAAACAATACCTGTTCCAAGGCCAGGTTGTAGCCCTGCCCTTCTCTGGTCATAGACAGAGATAGGATAGGATAGACATACAACAGCTGTGTTTTCTGTTGCATGTCCTACCTTTCTCATGACTGACATTAACACAAATCACTTCACTCTCACTAAAACACACCTACATCTCCCAGAATGTTTTTTAACAGGGTATACCAGAAAATTTCACATTCCGTAGTGTGAGAGCATTATATATGCCTAAAGTGGGAGTCAGATAAGTAGGTTTACTTCATACAAATAGGAACTGCTGTGGCTTTAGGTCAAAATCTCCCTTACAGCAACATAGGACTTTTCTGACAAATATGAGGTATGACATTTGTCTAGAAAATGGTGTTCAAAAACAGCAGCATGCCCCAACATGATGGTTTGTTGGACCTAGAAACTGGAAGGGGTAACATCACAGCTTTTCTAAAACTCTGGATGACTTTTTGAAGCAACGAGGCAAGTCTCATTCAGGAAGTTGATCTGTTGAGCCTTTGTACAATTTGTTTTCTGGATAAAATCATGTATTTTCTTAATGGCAGTAGGTGGAACATATCCCTTTTAGCTCAGTTTTCCTGCTGCACAGTTAACTCATCAACTTTATTTGATAGACAACTTTATCTGAGGAATTTAGAACCACAGAATCACAGACCTTCCCTTGTTTTGCTGGTCACACTATTTCTGATGCAGGCGAGGATGCCATTGGCATTCTTGACTGCCTGAGCATACGTCTGGTTGTTGACACAGGAACAACCAAATAGCTATAGCTTCTCCCAAAACAAATGGTAACAGTATTTCTTGTTGATTTCTTCATCAGGTTCCTTAGGAGAACATTAGTCTCAAGAACTGGACTTTCCAGAGGCACATGGGGAAATGGTAATTTCTTTTCATTCAATGTTACTTATATGGGGTGGTAACTGGGCAACTGAGCTGAGATGATGCAGTCTTGACAGACAGGTTGAGAACTGGGGACAACTGGCCCTTCAGCAAAGTTTATTTGAGGAAGCATGAAAAAAATACATGGGCTTTTCATCTGAATTTCAAACATTCACTTTTTTCCTCAGGATGGATATTCCTTCTGTGCAACTACAGTTGTTTTACATGTAAAGATTTTTTCTTCTACTTCCTTTAACTTTATATATTTGTGTCTCCGTGTATATATACATACATACATAGATGTATGTATATACGTATAGAAAAAGCCCATATACATAGATGTTATCCTTTCTTCAGTGCTGCCTCACTACTTCCAGGAAAATTCTCTACTGACTTTCAGTGGCATTCTTTAGTGTCTGGAATCTTCCAGCTAGCCCATTGTATCCTCCAAATTAACTTGACCCTTTAAGCAACTGAGGACAGAATAACAGGAAAAAAAATCATCCGCAACATGATCAATTGTCATTCATCAGAGTACCAAGTTCTTGAAAGACTTAAGCCTCCCTAAAGAATTTTGAGATGGACTGGAAGGAGATGTTTGAAAAGATTAAACACCACCTTCTCTGGAAAAATGTCCAAGCTGAAATATGTCTTTCTTGAGAAACAAAGAGAAATAAAAATAATTTGGGGCTATTATTACAAAAGTCATCCATACTCTCTGTTGACTATCAAAAATGAGCAGAATAAACATGACTCAATTATATTTCAAGATAAATAATACAAATAAGTTAAAGAAAACAAATATATTTACTGAAGTTTCTGAAGGAGGTAAAGTTACAAAAATGTTGTTGGATAATCACTGTATAAGGCCATGATATATTACTTATATATAAATTAAATCTAATAGAAGAAAATGTCTCTTCATTATATGACAGGTATAACAGACAATATTAAAAATTATTCACAATACTCTAGGGCTTGGGTAAATCTCAAAGCATTTTTAGGTTGTTTTTAGTATAAACTCAGGCCCAATGAAATGCATACAAGAAAAAACTCACTGGCTAAATTAATAGTTTTGTTGCCATCAGTGGCAACACTTTCAACCAATTACTGGCATTCAGTAAATTATTCCATACAGTTACAAAGAAGAAACTTAAATATTTTACATATCTTCTACACAGCATGGTGTATACAGATGTATACAGATGTATATGTAGAAATTTCCATACATAGTTACTATATCTTGAGGAAAGACTATCTTCAAGTAGAAGACATGCCCATTTTTAGTATCCCAATAAAACAGACTTCTACTGAACTAGATGAGAAATTAAAATAATGTCTTATGAAAAATCTCTGCTTTTTTTTTTTTTTAATTCAGACTTAAAATATCTGGCCAACTGGCCATTTGGGGGGCACTTAATTCCCATATTTAAAAAATGTAAATTGTGCTAAGAAAAAGTGTGTGTACATTTGTACCTACATATATAAATATATAGGTTGTACCCATATACAAATTTTCATACAAAAAAATAAAAATAAAAATAAAAATTAACACTCCTTAATGACTTTCATGTTGCCTTTCTTCTACTTCCTTTCTGTTTGTCTGCTTTCCCTCCCTTCCAGCCTGCTCTTTGCACACAAGCTGGTGCACTATATATAGCTCTGAAATTGAGTGTCGTCTTTAAAAATTCATCTCTTGTCAAGTTTTACTGGGAACAACTCCACATGGAGGGCTTGCTGCAGTCAGAGGCTGACAGGAACTGCAAGAGCAGGCAGGGTGCAACAACTGTGGCTCAGGTGGAACAGGGGAAAAGAGTGGCCAGCATGGGTTTTCCTTGGCATTTCCACAACCACACAATCTTCCCCACGTCCTTTGGGTTTCCCTCAAACAGCTGCCTGACCTGGCAGCCTACAGCTGGCCCAGATGGACTCCATCAGCTGGACTCATCTGTGCTGCTATTTTAGTTTGGTCATGTTTATGCACAAAAAGAGAGACATCGCAATCTCATCGTGGTTATTTATTTACTTATTTTTTTTGTTTGGCACATCTCTGCATAGGTGGCCATCGGTACCACAGCCCCTTGGACTCACAGTGGTCATGCTTTGCTAGCAGACCAGCACCAACTGGTGACAGCAAGAAAGGTATATACATACATGTCAAACTCTTGGGGGGAGAGTGAATAGGAGGTGAAAACTCCATCCCAGAGCACACGGGGCACACGCTCCAGACCCCCTCACCTCCAGGTGTTTGAATGTGTTGCTGAGGTTTCAACCAAAACAGAGGCATATCCCAGTGACCAAGTCCAATATAAAAGCAGCAATTTCCCATCTGCCCCAAATCTCATTCTCAGCTGTCCCATTACAAGCACGGAAGAGTTTGAACCTTCACTTCTGTGGAGGATCTGTGAATTGCAGCCAGAAGTTAATAAAGTAGGTTTACAATTGTATCACTGAGGTTTGAATCTCTTCTGAGTGATCTGGCTCAATTTTATGAATCCCTAGTCCCTATTAATATATTACATCTGAATTCATTTCCCCTTTCCCATGTTTCCTCAGATATTATTATACCTTATTGCAGTTACATAAATTCACTACTTTAATACCATCTTCTTGGTTATTAGGTAATGTGGTATGCTCAAAGGTGACTGGGTGATTGAAATTGCATTATTTGCTTCATTCAATATCCTGAAATAAAGACAAACATTTGTGCTGTTGAGGAACATAAACAGAAAAGACCCAAACACAGTCATCATAAAGCAAGATTTATTCTTACAGTGATTAGACCAGGCTTCCCCAGACAGTAACCAGAATGTCAGAGGTGACTCCCTTCAATGCAGTGCAAATGATACCAGCAGCCACTAGAATGGCTGGGAGTTATTTTCTTGAACCAGTCCCAGAGTATGAGCCCACTATTAACACAGAGATCAAAGAAAGAGCCAGATAGTGTGCCATACTTGCTTCACAAAAGTTTGGTTTTCATTTTTGTGCTGCCATGAACTGCAGTCTTGTGCTGATGTCAAAGGCTGTAGCTGCTGCGAGACCAGCATGTACTGACAACTGATAAGAGCATGGCATGGGGGAACTGGAAGCAAATGCACCTTCATAGACAGAAATTGTGGTGTAGAGCAGGAGGTGCTGCCAGTTGTATGATCCTGGGGCCAGGTTTGGCACCCAGGTCAGTTTTCCACAGGTCTACCTGTCTGAGTTGCTTTGGTTTCTGTCTGTTTCACCATTTCAAATCAAGTTATACTACTGTTTCTAGAATTCCTGGGACAGAGCAAAATACCCTTTGCATTTATAGTCCTTATGTTATGTGTGGTCTTACTAAGCTGCACTGAAGCACAGAACTACTAGTTGGTGTCAGAGCAGAAAAAAATGCAGAGCAGCTGAAACTGCCTCCTTCGTTACTAAAATCTGAAAGTGGCTTTTATGAAGACAATACCCAATTAGTATCTTTGGGATCTGTGGCTTCTCATGAACTAAAAGTGTTTTCCCCAATTTTACATTTTTATTAATTCAGTGTCAATGTTAAATATAGCACTCTATCTACCATTCTTATCAGTTCATTATTTAGGAAGTGAAAATAATGGAGACAGAATATTGTGAGGCATGCCTGTAAATCTCAATACAAGATGGCACAGTATGGCAGATACTTGATCAGGCATCAGGAATCATTACTTGGTTAATATGTGTGAAATGAAAGAAGTTGTGAATGCAATCTCTTAAACAGCACTCAGCTAAACGGGTTATTTTTCCATTGGTAGCAACATTAACGTGCATCTTTAGTGCATAGTGGGAGGAAATGGCAAAAATGATCACAGTCGTCTTCATTTTAATGCTGGAGAAACATGATGAGTGGTGAATGATTCTTAATATCATAATTGTCTATATAAAAGGAGATGAAAGTGTAACTGGAGAGCATTGTTCATTTTAATTCTTTCTGAGATCCATCATTCTAGCGTGCTGTTTTCTCTTGCCTTCCTAATACTTTCACATTTGATCCTTGAAACACGGAGAAGCGCAACTTCAAATATTTCTCACATGCAAATAGCTATTCCTTCAAACATCTTGAAAATCAAAGAAAACATTATTGGCAATTTCAATAAAACAACTTGCTTAATTCAAATGGGTCTAAATATATTTTGTGTTTCCTCTCTTGTAGGGTGTAAGCAGGTGTGCAATTAACTACATAAGTGCACCATACAAGGGCATAGAGAAAAGTATGTTGTGGGTGGAACGTACAACTTGATCCATGCAATCACCTAGTATTGAAAAACCACCACATTTTCTGAACAGGCAGGCTTCTTCCATCTGCTGCAGCATTCAGCTGAAAAAGCTGCAGCTGTAGCTAAATCACTCAGGAAAATGTCCGGTCTCAGCACCAGGAATGACATATACCATACCTCTGCAGAATGACTGTTGTTGCTTCTGATTCGCTCATTTAGCTGTGTTGATAAGGCAGGTGATAAAACAGAAGTTCAACAAAAATATCAAAAAGCTATTCTATTCACTGATTTTTATTTAATGACCTGGTAAAAATTGGTCTGGTATCATAACCAATAGGATGGCCATGGCAGGGATTGAGCTTGCTCTGTGTGATTCAATTCATGTGGCTGCCTACCACATCCCAGAGAAGCTGCTATGATGCATGGCGTTCCCCAGGGGTCAGTCGCACAAAATGGAAGAATTTTATTTGGTGGGTCTACTGGGTGTTGGTTCTTGACACCATGAGAGCATAAGCATGGCTTAATTTCAGTGGATACCATTTCTTCACATAAAAAGAGGTATATAAGAGGTTCAGTCATTGATTCTCAATCAAAAAGTGTCCTTAGCATCCACTGGAAATAATAAGGGGACTTCCTGCAGTCCATTCACCCTGGGCTGTGTCTGAGTTAGTATATCTGGACCATTGCTGACAGCACCCTGGCTCTCAACATCTTCCACTAAGAGTACTCAAGCAACTCAGATTCTGTCCGTTTCCCTCTACCCCTTATAGCCAGGACTCTTTTTTTCTGTTACTGAAATGAAATACTCTTTGTTTAAAACATAAATCACTCTAGCAGTCATTTACATGCTGGAAGGCTACTATTATGTTCACTCTTTCAGTTACTCAACCTCAGAAAACCCAGTTCTTTCAATTTTTCTACAGTGGTCATGTTCTGCAGACCACTTCATTATTTTTTTAAATTGATCTCCTCTAGTTACTCTCTACTCCTTCTTACAAATTTCCTAAAGAATATTGCCTTAAATATAACATGTAAATCTATCTGAGGACCCCCAGATAATGGAAAAAAAGGAATAATTTCCTTTTGCATCTTACACACAACAGCATATTACAAAATAAGCAGTCCTTTTTTTTTCCCCTAGCAACATCAGACTGCTGACTCAGGTTTAGTTTGACATCAGCTGTAACTTCACAAATACTTTTGTGCATTATTATAGCTTGCTAGTTAGTCCTCTTCATTTCTGTGCTTCCTGCTTCCTCATCAAAATATTTTGCACTTGCTTCTGTTGATTTCCATCTTTAATTTCAGACCATTGCTTTAATCTATTAAGAATTTTGATTTTTAAGTCATGAAAAGATTCTTCAATATAAATCAACCATTCCAGATTAGTGTTATCCATGAATTCCACTTCTTTAGACCAAGTCATTAAAGAAAATATTGAATGAAGCAAACTGCAGACACCTATATGGCTTTGTTAGAATAAGCTGTCAGTTAGCAATCCATTAAATTTTGCATTATAGACCAACCAGCTGTGTACACTGTAGAGTTTTATTCTATTCTGTATTTCCCTTTGCTAAAGAGCCTACCAGGCCCAATATTGTGAAAAAGCCTTGCTAAAGTCAATATATGTCACACCTGCTGCTTTCTTTATTCATTTGGCTGGTTACCTTCTCAAAGATATGACCAGATTGGCTTGATGTGATACATTCTTCACAAATCAATGTTGGAAGTATTTAATGATGCTTGTTCTCCTAGAGGTGCTTACAGATTGATTACATAATAATCTGGTTTTTTGTTTGTTTGTTTGGTTGGTTGGTTGGTTGGTTTGTTGGGTTTTTTTTGTTTGTTTTTTTGCATCTTCCAGGTATTAAACTTAACCTGATAAGTCTACAGTTTCTCAGGTCATACTGTTTTTCTTTTATTAGTGGTAAGTACTGCATTTGACCTTCTCTAGTCTTTAGAGATTTTTCTCTGTCCTTCACAAGTTCTTGAATTTAATAACTAATATTTCAGAAAATGATTGGGCTACTCTTGAACTTCTTTAGGATGAATTTCAGAGATGTCTTTACCTTGAATGCTTCTAAATTACTATTTACTTTTTTTCAGCCTAGTCTTTCTTGTGAACCGTATATTTATCTCTGTACTAAAGGTATTTGCACTAGTGGTCACATCAGTTACTCACCAATAAACTGAAAGCAGAATTAATTCCCAAAGGTCTAATTTAATACTGTGCAGCTAACCTGGGTGTTTATCATCCTTTCATATTTATTTTTAATCCAAAGACAGCATGCAGTTAACAGAATGATTTTTGGCACCTCTAGTTTTCTCCAGCTGTTTAAATATGTTGTTGTGGTTTCAGTTTCTTTGAACTGCCTCCTGTGCTACAGATTTGTTTTAACTGATTTTTTTTGTAGAATATTTTTGGTCAGAATTTTCTGTAATAGCTATTAATGGGTTACAGTTCACGAGCTACATTCATCATTATTTAATTAATCATTTCTGATGGTATTTTGTTTGGCCTTCTAGTAAAACAGCTGCATATCTCTAATGTTTTGGGGACAAAATTCTTCAGAAAAAAAAGGGATCCTGGGACTAAGAATGAAATTAGATCTTTGGCTGTTTATTGCCTTAATCTTTCAACATGTGCAGGAGTCAGTGTGGCCCAGTGAGAAGCTGTGCAGCATATTTTTTCAAAACAATGTGGGTTTTGTGTGTGTGTTTTTGTTTGTTTTTTTTCTTTCTTAATGGAGACTGAGACAAAAAGCAACATCCAGATGAAGCATTTTCCCTGTGCAGATGTGTGTCCCCTAGCTGTATCAGTATAGCAGAAGATCAGGAGTAGTTTCTGCTGATGGAGGAGAACTGCCAGGATCCTGGAGCTGTGTATGTGGTTTGTAATGTGTGGAGAAATCAACAGTGAAAGTCCTGCCACCCTCCTTGGGGGCAGCACGGAGAAACATCAAGAAGGAGGGGACAAGTTGACTAGAGGGAATGTGGAGTCTCCATCCTTACAGATCTGACTGGGTAATCTAAGCAGCCTCCTGCGGCTGACCCTGCTTCAGCAGGTGGCTGGACCAGATGATCAGCAGGTATCCTTTCCTACTGCAGTGTTTTGATGAAGTAGCACATAGCCTTGTCCTTCTACTCATGTTGCAGAAGAAGCAGCACTGCATCCCTGATGAGGAGCCCACAACAGTTTCCATGACCATACCCTATTTCCTGTCACACATACTATGTCCAAACTTTGCCAATTCCAGGTGAAGTCCACTATGCTGGGTTTCTGGGTCAAAGATGATTCTTTAATTATGATTACTATTATGTTTTGTATCAGCATGAACAAAACAAAAAATATGTATCAAAACTATTATCATGACGTGCTAGTTACAGGCATACCCTTTGCCCTGCATACAATATTATACACTTCAGTGTGTGCACTGTCAAGCATTTCCTCTTTCTGTTGCCCTGTTGTAAGCTGAGTGGTTGCTTTAATAAACAAGCAATTACTGGAAAATTATGTTTATCCCCAAGCAGTTTCCTTTCAAGAATAATAAATCTTTTCTTAACTTTTTATTGTATGTTATTCCTCACAAAATCTGACTTCTTTTTCTTTCTTTCATTTATTCCTTTGGACTAGGTCCACTTCAAGGCACATGAAGGAAATAATGAATCAATTGATCAATTAGTTGGATCGATAGCTCTGTTTTGGCATTCTGCATTAAGCAGTAACTAATTGCCCAATTCTAAAGGCTTTTAAAAACTTATCTAGGAAATCAATATTACAGTAACTCCATTTTAAACAGAAGAAGGAACACTGCTATGCAGGAGGAAATTGGTGAATATAACCAAGGTATTTGCCACAGCAGTAGGCTTTTCTGCTGTTTTCTTTTCTTCTTTTACATGCCCCTTTTTTTTTTTTTTTTTTTTTTTTTTTTTTTTTTTTTTTTTAATACAACTTCCAGTTGTATATGGGCAATCAATAGCTGGTCACCCAGAGCTTCAGTAAATGGTCACCAGGAAATACTGGCTTTTGTGGGAGCTATCAAGGAACTTCCTTTCTGTATAACTTCCTTTTTGTACCATATGGTCTTCCTGATTCACAGTGAAATGGATGGTCAGGGAACTGGGAGATATATGACCTTGGTAACAGTTACTGACCCAGCTTACTCCAGCTTTGCCTACATTCAAACATCATATTTGCCTTCATTCTTCATATTTTTTCACCCCTTGAGTGGGAAATTATTCCTACTCCAGTGAAGTAGGGTCTGTTCTATGGCAAAGTTAAACACATTTATCTACCTATCTGTTCTCATTAATGTTTTCTTTCTATCATGTTCTTATATTTTTAATTGTCATACTTTTTTTTTCATTTATTTTTAGGTGTATTACCAGCCCTTGAATGGTAACATTCAAAAAGTGTATAATGCTGGTATTTTAACTTAAAAAATATCCCACAGTAGCCAGTTTTTGCATTTAGAGACCATAACTTATGAGAACTGGAACTGTTCCAGCAGATGCTCCCCCAGCATGTAATACTCTTGTAACAATACCTAACCTTATATCAAATTGCTGTGAACATCTTAGGCCAGAGCAGACAAAACTGATGCACCATGAAGTGATTTAGTAAGTGGTGATGTTCTCTGCTAAATTAAAATTCCTGTGAAATTCTCATGTATATGAGGATGTTGCTACTGATTTGAATGATGCCAGAATTTATTCTGGCAGGTGTGAAACCTGTAGTTTTGTTGTTGTTATTGTTGTTGTTTTTTGTTTTGTTTTGTGTTGTGTTGTTGGGTGTTTTTTTTTTCAGTTGGGAGACAGAATGGGGAGGGAGACACGGATGGGAGGAGGCTGGAGATAGGGAAAGAAGCTGGTGAGAAAGTTTAACAAGCAGTCTAAGGACAAACCTCTTGACTGAGAGTTCCAGCACACCTGAGTGTTCATGGAAGTCTATGTTATCAAATTTTAGTGAGCAAGAGATGCAGGAGACATACTACCACACGAGTAACATGCTAGATCTGCACCCTTCTTGAAGAGCACTTATCCCAAGAGGCAGTTCTCATAACTCTGTGTGTAGCATGTGTATTTTCTCATTTGTGACAGACACCCTCAACAAGTGAGCAATTCAAGGCAATTCTATATAATATGTACCATCTTCATTTAATGAGCACATCAAGATGATTTCATATGTGTGTACTGTAATAGAAGGTAAATGATCCTTTTCATTTTAGCTTTTTCAAAATCCCTCATATTATACAAAATATGATAGAGATAGAAATTGCCTATGTAATAGATTTGCACTTGCCTTTAGTAGTTTACGAATATTACATGTTGGGTTGGTTATTGAGATGTCTGCTGCATGCATATGTATTCATATAGTGAGTTAATTTGATAACTGGATTGTCAGGAGATATGCCCAGGAAGAATGAGAATTGAATCCCTAGAAGATACTTCAGATACAGTATGAGAACTCTTCAGTTTGATGCTCTTTGCAACTCTCTGCAGAGTTCAACAAGTTTAGTTATGGGTCCATGTTTGTAAAGGAGCAAGGAATTTCAGTTAGGCTTAAAGGAAGTCCAATATGTAGAAAAGGAAAGCTAATAGTGCAGTATGACAACCCCAGACTTCAGAGAGTACTTGAAAAATTTGTCTCCATTTAAACACTCATCACACTGATTTCTTAGGTAAGATAGCTCCTTTGCAATTTTAAAAATCTTTACTTTTATATTGCTTGGTTGTTGTTGTTGTTGTTGTTTTATGCCTGCTGACTTTTTCAGGACAGTCAGCTAACAGGAGAAATGGTGTATCAAATGATGAAATGATGAGTATTGTACCAGTTAAACGGCTGAATTTGAGACAGGAAATTTGAGAATTTGAGATATTGGGAAGATAATAGAAATGACAAAAAGTAAATCAGATAAATATGCCAATAGTCTTTTTCAAACAGGCCACCCCAGCTGAACCTCAGGAAAGACTATATTAATTTCCCAGAGATATATCAGATCACCACACCATCAAAATATCTTTCCTAAGTCCACAAAAATTCTTAGACGTAATTCTCAAGGACTCTATGGAAACTACATGCCTATTTTACTAGACCTGTAGATATTCAGCATTTCGGCTTAGTCAGCTGCAACATTCAGTTCTATGTTTATGCAGATAAGCTTGTTGGGATATTTTGCTAAGTGTTACAATAACTATGAAGTGTCTTGTACAATGTGGTAAGTGTTGTAGAAGGTATCCTACCATGGACTCTAAAGTAACACATACAGCTCTTCATCTATGGTGTAGGAAGAAGTCTTCCCATTGCCTACAGAGGTAAACCTCAGTGACCTCTGCTGATGTTTGAATGTTCTCTCTGTTGTCTAGAAGGCTGAACATTGAAAATAGATGAGGATAACTTCCCACAAATCTTTCTTGCCCTAGACAAAACAATGTATGTTGTCTATACTATTTATCATTGCTCTTACAAAGAGTGGAAAAGTCTTGACATAGTACTAGAAACCTGGATATAAGTTCGCAATGGAAAACATTTTATGAAATCTGTTCACGCTGATCCAATTTCTTCCCACTGTGTCTGTCATTCACTCATTAACCATGAGCAACTTCCTGTGCCTGCACAAGAATCTTCATTGTTTTACATGATCCATGTGCTTTCAGGGCTCCAACCACAGCATTCAGCTATTTGGAATTTGATTCTGCAGAGTGAGATGGACACTATAACAAGTATTTTTTTTTTTTTTTTTCACTTCTAAGGCAGCCTTATAATAGGGGAGTCTGCCTGGGAGCCAGATAGCACATTTATACTCTTAGTTAATGAATTGATTAAGAAAAATCACCTTTATCTTAAAGATGTTAACATAATAATCCTTCTTCCTGACCATCTTTCCTTGTTGTTCATATATTCCCTTTTACTATTGACTCTATCATCCATACCTTTCATCTTAAGAATGTTGCTCGCAGACATAAGTTAGCTTCAAAAGGTATTTTTCCATGAGAAGTACATTAAAAATCACCATCAGTGAGAGTGGCACAAATACGTATTTCAACATGAAATAATCTGCAGTGGAAGTTGTTTTACTGTAAAATGCTTTTCACTGAGGGTTCCCTGATGTTCTTCTAGTTTGCATCTTTCCACATTGCAGATATATAAAATATGTCCTACAGAAATATGAATCTTTCTGAGCAGTCAGTCTAGAGTAGAACTAATATGCTGGACCCTGACCAACTTCCTCTAACACCACTGATACCAGTAAGCAAACCTGTTGCATGAAATCAGCCTGATATTTCTTTTATATGCACTCTTTCCTGCTGACTTTCTTGAAGGCAGAAATATGAAGAGATTCAGTATGTTACAGTCTATAGCATCAAGCCCTTGAGACCATCACTGTAATTAAGTAGAAAACAGGTGCTTCTGATAATCTTGGAATTAATTTTTTTTTCAAAATATTACAAGTCTGATTGATAAAGGCAAACTGATGCTTTCTGTGAGGCTAGACATTCTTTAATATAGTGTCCTATGCAAGCCAAATGTGTCAATGTTTCATCTCTTCAAAGAATTAATTCATACTAAACTTGTGGTCTCCAGTTACAAGTTGTTGTAAGGAATTTTCATCATTTGGCTAGAGTCTGGAAAGCATCAATTCCTAGATGCCTAGGGAGAATTGAAGTTATTGCAGATAAAGTTCATAATGGCTCAAAGGCTTGAGAAATTATAAGTAACATGGGAGAAGGATATAGTGAAGAGTGCAGTCAAACAAGTCAATCAAATAGAGTCAAATGCAAATCCTACATGCTATTGAAAATATATGTTTGTACTTACATGACAGAAGCCTATATTCCAGTAAACAGTTATTCTATGAAGAACTTCAAGGACACTGTATATAACCTGGCAGTAAAATCTCTTTTTATCAAGAATCACGTATCTGCTTGAAAAATCTATTCTACCCCTAACCATTAATCACTGAGCTTCATGCAGGAACTATTGAGTGAAATTTTGGGACAGGGAGAGGAGATCTGATGAGGAAATTACTAGTCCCTTCAGTCTCTAAAAATCTATGATTCTGTTAAAGTAAATACTCTGGTATCAAAATCTAGATTGCTTCAAAATAATGTATCTACTTAGGCAAATCTCTTACAGGAGGAAAAACATGAATACAATTACTTCTTCTACGAGTGTCCAGCTGTGAATTGCTCACTGCAGTAGATGAAAAGAGTCCACCAAAGAACTCAAAACAAACAAAAAAAGAAAAAAAAAAAAAAAGATTCAAAACAAAATGAATAAACAAATACACCAACAAATTAAAAACAAAACAACAAAGCAACAACAACAACAAAAAAAAAGAGAGGTAGTGAAGACAGCTATAACAAAAAAGTTCAATAAATACACTTTTAAAAAAAAGACTTGCATCTCATGTCTGTTAGGACCACTTTCACTGCAGGGTTCATTTGATTCTGCAGAAACAGAACAACCAAAGATTAAGCCTTATTCTACAAACTTGAATCACTCAATTTGATTTTAAAAGTCATTTAATCTTTTAATAAGTATTAAACATGTTCAAGTTTAACATGGAGAAATCATAATATTTCAGCATTGTGCTCTCCCCTGGATACACTCAATTGAAAGGCTGTAACCAAATATTAAAGAAAAAGCCATCACTTTCCTGAAGTCAAATCAAATTGTGTTTTGTGGTAGCAGCACATAATCAAATTGCCATTTATTTCACTGCAGAGCCTATTCTGAATTGATTGGCCAATTAAGCTATCAGTTGCTTTTTTGGCACAAATAACTGCCTTTGACTCATCTGGTTTACTGCTAAGTTCACAAGACTGTGCAAGATGCTGCACTTCCTACCCTAGCCTAGATTGAAAAGTAAACTGTTGACTGCCTTAATGGTGAAGCAGAAGCCTTTGAAGTAGATGAGTACAGCTGAGAAGATGACATCCATTCCTTGTTACATCCTTTCAGACCTTTGAATACTAGGAAGCAACGTATTCAAGATGAGGGTGACTCTCTGAGTACAACTTCCCCACACCCTCCCCTTGTCTACTGCAGTAGGGCCAGGGGTGGCTAGACCATGTCCTTCCAGGCAGCAGTATTGGTCTGCACAGTGCATCCCTTTTCACTCACTGACCGGTCAGTATTCTCCTCCACACACCCTAATTACTTGTTCTGGAGGGTAGGACATTGCCAAAATGTTGCAGAGCCTGGGGTGATTTTTGAGCACTAGGATACTTGCTATAATGTGCCTTTAAAGTGGTGGCATTCCATAGACACTGCTAAGCCACAGAGTTGGGACCTTCAAGGTTTTCTAACTTTCTGTACAGATTTTCTGCATTGCTAAAAGCCAGAATAATCCAGGTCAAATTCCACTTAAATATCCCTTCTTGGTGCTTCCCATCAGCTGAGACTCTCTGAAGGCCTAAGAGCAGCCCATGGGTAAAACTAGATGCAGGGGTGTAGACGGCTTTCTGGTGTGAAACTGAGTAACCATCAGTACTTCATGCTCACTGCCTTGCTACGTAACTTAACACATCCAAGGCACAGAAATTTTTTCGGCAAGCAGGTAGTATCACCTTTCATTAGATACAAGTTTTTGCTGAATTTTATCTCTCCTCTTTTTGAAGATGTAGTTTAACATACAGTAATATTGAACTTCTGCAAGGTCATTCTACAGGAAAAAAAAAAAAAAAAAAAAAAAAAAAAAAAAAAAGGCAAAAAGTTAATTGCTTAAATCATCTGTGCAAATGTTTCTTTCCTGTGTGTTACTCTAATAGCCACATTTTTGGAAGGTTTCAGAGTTCTCTGGTTCTCTGGAGTTTTGGCAGACAGCCTTTAACAGACAAAAATTCACCAAGAGTGTGGTGCAACAGAAACAGCATTACCTAGAAATGAAAAGTAGTTTTATCACATATTTTTTCTTGGAAAATGCTCTGTCCTCTAGAAAAATAAATAAATATATATATAAATAAATAAAATACAAAAACAAACAAACAAAACCAATAACTACCAAATAGCCAAGTCAGCTGGCTGTAAAACAGGTTGGGGAGAGAAAAGGAGTTTCTTTACAGCTTCTTGCTGCTATACTTACTAGAAAAGCTCTTAATTATCAGAGGAAGAGTCTGCATTTTATCCTTCAGCCAAATTATTATCTTGCAGCAAGCCTGTAGCAAAAGTAGACTTCTTTACTTACATTAACCAGAAGTCAGAGAGACCTTATTGTAGCTGGGAGCATAGCAAATGAGTGTCAGTGGTTCACATTGGAATACATATTTACAGTTCTTATCAACCAGTGGACTGAGCTAAGAGCTTTGGTCCTGATCCATCTTCTAGGCATGTTATTGAGATAGCTGATTAGGAAACACATCTGCTGTGTTTTCCTAAATCCCTAAAATCAGAGGAGAAATAGACCCTTACAATATGCCGTTGGCAATTCAGCCAAAGACAGTTATGCACTCTGGGAGTACAGTACTTCCTGAGTGTGGAGATATCTTCTGGCACCCTGAATTTAGGACCTTCAAATTGGTGCCTAACACAAGGAAGGAGTAATCTTGACCTTTTATCCTGAATCATGCATACTCTGTATCTAGCTCTGTTAAGGAACTGCTATGTATCCTGACATTAGGTAACTTCTGTCTCAATTTCCAAAACTTCAAAATGTTGTTCTGTGATAGCATAAGCTCAGAAAATACCAAAGAAAAGAGAGCTACAGGTAGATATGCCAGCACAAATGGAGCTAAATTATGATTTAGTTTTAAAGTAATGATTGCATTTCTTATTTTACAAAGTCTGTTTCTGTTTAAAAACATAGTGTTGCTTCTTTTCTTAAAACAAGCTTGCTTAAAATAGAAATATTTTGTTGCCATAGCAATGTTTTTCCCTTTGTAATTCTGTTATTTCGGGTTCACTGCAAACTACTCTGCATACCCAGAATTCAGAGATGGAAAAAAAATGCTTCAGATCATCTCCTCCATCCTTTGGACAGCATATGCTTGGCGTCTACAGCATGTGTCAGAGCTGATATTCATTTATTCATGGTGTTATCTAGTGTCATTTGAAGTGACACAAATTGTGGTGAATTTAATAAAGTGTTAAATAATACAATTAAATGTAGTTGTCATTATCCAAGCTTGTTTTCAAATTTCTAGTGTTCTCTTTCAGCATAGATAAGAAGTCCATCCAAAAGAACTCTTTCCCACACCATCATATTGATAGATAGTAAATATTCTAAAACCAGGGTGTATTATGCTGTGACTCTCTCCATCAATGTACAAAAATTATGTGACTGCTCTCAGAGAGTGCTTTCTGCCATCTGCCCTATTTACTTGGCTCTTGTCTCCGGAAGCCCAGACTGAAGATCTGAGCAGAGCTTTTCATATCAGGGAGCGGCCTTACATTGAATATATTAATACATTTTTTATGCTCAGTAGCATGCAACTGGTGTCAAAACAACAGGGCCAAGACAGGATTATACCACCATTACAAAGAATAAAAAGATGGAACATTCAATGCACTAATATATAGGTAGCAATGGGTAAAAGTAGCACTGACTGTAGGTATACTGCTTGCAATCATGTACCATTTTGCAATGAATAGTAGGAGTTGTTTCTAATCAAATGCATTTTTTCCACTTGTATATTCCTAGACAAAGGCACTACTTTAATATAATGTGATTTACAGTGCTGTGAGAAACCTGAAACATAGCGTCACTGTCATTGTAGGAGATGAAACGCACTAAGAGCTTGCTCCTCAGGGGAACAGGAGAGTGCAGCATGCCACTGACAGACCGACTTGTGTTTCAGTCCTCAGGAGCTCCTCTACTTTATTCTTGCTTCCAAGCTCCCCTTAAAAACCACCCTACAAAATATACTGTCAAATGCACCAGCAGGGCTAGTTCTACCAGGACCGGATGTCTGCATTTGAATTGTAAATCACAACTAAAAATATATCTCGGGGGCCTTGCAGTGTTTACCTCAGCCACTGTTTTCCCTCCTTTGGCTTCAGAAGGAGAGAAAGTTCTAATAATAACCTCATAAACAACACGGGCTTTAAATATGTCAGGTAGCTGGGCTGGCAGAACACCGAGCAGCAAGTAGCTTTGTCAACAGTGCGGTGCTCACTTCACCTCAGGATTAGATTAGGAGGACTGCTTTTATTACTGGACACTTACATCTCTCTGTTCTTTCTGTTATACCATGCTCTGAGCTACTCTATTTAAAATAACAGTTTACTGTAACTGTCGAATGCAATAAATTATGATCACTGAAGCAGCACCATTGTCTTGAATCTTAACAAAAAATCAGTAGGTGGTCAAGGAATTGCAGACACCTGACAGTCTGGGTTTGGGGCTGCTGAGCTCAAAGATAAGGATGTGGTTCCTGGGATTCTCACAGACTGATCTTCAAAAGATGTCATGGGAGAACTTGCAGGAGAATTCACCTGGTACAGAAAAGTCATGAGGCTTCTCTTCTTACACTGCTGAACATAAAGCTCCCATGTTAAAATACTGTCTTTTCTCCTTAAATAAAAGTCATCTTTGAATAAGTAAAGCCTGTAAAATGAGTGCAGCTGCTTGTCCCTGACCGTAGCTGTGCTCTGGAACAGCATCGTTACCAGCAAGCCTAAGTGACAGCCTCCATCTCTGCGGCAACACAGAAATCACACAGAGGACTCCTTGCTGGCAAAAAGCATGACATACTCTACCTTCTGCTAGGGCTTTTCAGTCAAAGACTGTAACAGCTTCATCTGCCCGATGAATTCAGCATAGAAAAGGAGTCCAGCCCAGCACTTCAACATGGGTGCTTCAAGGCAGTTTTAAACCTCCCACTTAAGGATCTATGGCTACCTCAGTGTTCATCTTGACCCACTATTTCCCTTCCATTACCATAAGGTTTACCTGTTACCTGTCTCATGGAACCACAACCATTTGTCTCCCCAGAATAAGTCTAAAACTTCTGTTTTATATGAGGAAGGTGTTAAAAGCTGGTGATTTCTGAGTGTGAGTAAACCATCTAGTTCTAAAAATCATTCAAATACAAATCACGAGCTTGAACTGCACCTTCCTTTTTTCCGTGCATGGTGATTGACTACAAGTTACAAGTCCTGGCAGAAGCACACTTCCCAAGGAAAACAAAGGCTTTGCAAAGCAAATATTCCCATGGATTTCTCATAAATATTTAAATCTTACCTAAAGAATGATTTTCAGGAAAAAAAAAAAAAAAAACAAAATGCAATTGTAGAGATCACTACCATCCTCTCAGTGAAAACATCACCACAAAAATAAGTGGTGTATGCATGAAGCACTCCTACACTGTGTTAAATGAGACAAATTTATTTTGCAATATAAATTCATTTTCTGACATAGAGGCAAATGGAGAAGGATGCAGCCAGACTAAACTCTACTGTGAAAAATGTACATGCAACATCTGCAGAAGTCATACACGCTCAACGTGAGAATATAGTTTGCCTTACAGGACAGACTTTGACTGGTTGCTTAAAGATCTTCTGAAATGAGAGAGCAGGAGAGAAAAAAAACTAGTTTATCAGAACAAGGAATGAAGGACAATAACTTTGCAGGTACTCAGCCAACCCAAAAAGGTTAGGTATTCAAGAAAGGTGCTGCCTTGAAGAAAAGCAGGAACAGATATAAACTTATACTTTATTATACCTAGGACAATGAAAGTGAAAATGCAAATGAAAGATTCCCTAGTGAAACACAGGCTCCAGTATAAACATTTTTGGAAGGCAAAACATAAATTTTGCTTATGCACAAAGAATTCTCTAGACATCCTTTTGTAGTCCCCCTGAAGTCCAGGAAAATGAGGGTAGACTGCTGCCCTTATGCAGTTTGAAACAGCCATTGTAAAAAAGCAGCAAAAACTTCACCCCAGCAGGGCTCTAATTTGGTGTGGCAAATAAATAAATAAATAAATAAATACAATTTTAAAACTGGGCATTTTTGAACTTCACTTTCTAAGCACCTTTACTAAACTGACTTGTAAGTGTGTATTGAATTTCCAAACACCACTAAAACAGAGGGGCAATAAACTTCTCTTGACTGCTGTGGGTTTCTTTGTCAGAGCCTGTTTAGCCACATGTGCTTGCAAAGATAATTCAATCTGCTGTAGGCTACCTGGGGAAAATAGCAGTTCCATAGCAGGAACATACCTGTTAGCATCTGACCCCCAACCTATGCATGGGAAAGGGATTTTCTAGTATGGCTCACAGAACCAAGCAAGTGAGAGCACCTAAATGTACCCTGGGGGGACCTCAGAAGATGTGCTCATCTGGGCTACCTGTGTTCGTACTTGTGTGATTCTGGGCTGGTGGCTAACTGTCCCTCCCTGCTGATGAGGTCTACAGTCTGAATATTTTGGGGTCCTTAGCCAGAGCAAAAAGGCCTACTGTTTCCTTGCCTTCTCAGCTTTTTCCTTCAACTCTCTGATATATTTATTGTTATCATTTGTCTGTCTTGCATTACTACCCATGGATACTGTCCAGCTGTTACAGAAATTGTACCACCCCACCACACAAATAAATGTTTTCCTTCCCTCCACACACATATATCCAAGGCCTGACTTCAGTCATAAGACACTAGACAGCAGATGGGTGCGACACGCAGATGGGAGGAGCAGAAGGTCTTGGCAAGCTAACACTGATGAGTATAATAAGTAGTGGTTACCCCATGACCTCTGTTTGCTTAGTGCTTGCCCTGAGTTTTGCAGGGGTCATGAAGGAGGAGAATTTTAAGGATGGATTTACCAAAGGGCAGCATGGAAGGGAGAGGTGTCTTCACAGGAAGCTTACTCCATGCATGAAGGGCCTGGGAGAAGGTTCAGGATGGTCCCTGCTGATGGCTGTGCTTGTGTTCTGCTCCCTGGTGGCTTAATGTGTGGCAGTCAAAAGCATTTTTAAATTGTTTTTGAGAAACAAAAGTTCATATGTAAAAGAATTTTCTTTGGTTCTTTCCTTCTTCTGCAGAAAACACCTGGGTAATTGAATGTACACACACTAGTGTGCACACGTCTTCCCCCCTCAAACAGAAAAGACACTTACATGGAGATGTAAAGCACACAAGTCAAGAAATGTCTCAGTGAAGTGCACACAGGCTTGTTCCCTTGAAAACACATAGTGTTTCCTTGAGTTAAGCAGTCACAGGTAATGGCAGCTCTCAAAAAATAGATGGGACTCCAAAAGGACATATTATTTTCAGGCATGTTTCACCTTTAACCAAATAACTAAACCTATTGAGATACTTCAGTGTTACTAAAAACTTAGTGTATTTCAATGCATAGGGAATGCTCATTTCCTTTCTAGTGGAAGATGACTGAGATTTTAAGTGCTTGCTTATGGGTTGCAAAAAAGAAGCCTGAGGTCTAATGACTCAATATTAAACAGTAGTTTCAAGATGAATGCTGGAAACTGGAGAAATCCCTCTTAGGTATTTATGTGGATTAAAGACTAAGTGAACTGCACATTTCCGTTTAGTAAATCTGTGGTCAACATGATCACTTTAATATGGCAGCTGAGGTGGCAGGAGGAGGAATTGAAGAGATTTATTGGAAAACCATCAGCTTAAAAATGTATCAGACCACAGAAAGTTTCCAAAGTCCCCAAAGGCCATTTTTGCTTTTTTTGTGGCTGTGTAGGTCTTTTTTTTTTTTGTAACATGTCTAGCTTAAATGGTAAATAATAAGTGATAATAACAACCATCTGGTTCCCATAGAATAGAAAGTGACTGACAGAGCAGCTGCCATTCTGCTTTCTCTCATTTCCCTTGTCAGAGCTTCTTAGTGTCTGTTTAATGTGGTATATTAACAGCCGTATCATGAGTAGAAATATTAAACCCCAAATCCTCATGAGGAGCTCTGGTGAGCTGAGATTTCATTTCTGTGGATGTGGTTTTCCAGCGGACCTGCCACCAGAACCACAGAAAATGTTTTCCTGTCAGAAATGCAGGGGGGCATGCTATCCTGCACAGTAAGAAACAGGGCCAGGCTTTGCAGGATAATCTTCTGGAAGGTGGAAGAAATGGAAATGTCCCCTATTGCTTTTACTTGTATTGCATTTGGGGATTAATTTCCCAATAAAATGCCACCATCTTCTTGGATGTGCAGGATCTAGGCATACAATTTCCACTGGCTTTCTGGGTAACTGTTGAAATCCTGTGCATTGCTGAAAATACAGGGGTTCCTGATAATTTTGGTAGAGGTCTGTTCCTGCCTAACTGACATTGATGGAGCTTTACTACTATCTGAGATTAGGTTTTAAAGTAGTAGCTATAATTTCCCGGGTAACAGATTAATGTGATTTGTCCCATACTCTCTTCTTAGAATGATGCATGTTTTTTTTTCTCCAAGAGTCTTGTAACTTACTCAAGAAAATTGTCACTAAACTCATCACCCCTGCAGGCCTCCAAGGCTTTGGGTCTTCTGACAGGAATGTGACCCAAGAAGGCCCAAAATGTCCTTGATGGTGTGAGAAGTGAGCAAGCAGGTGCAGACCATTTAAACATCCCTTATAGCATAGCAGGAGCAGGAATGCGGCCTTGTTTCAGGACTGGCTCTCTAATGTAATGGGCTGGAGAATCAAAGACAAGAAAGGGCTGCGGCATGGAGGATTAGGATGATCCCCAAGGCTTCCATGCAGAAGAGAGCCAAGAGCCTTCTGTACTTAACAGTAATAACTTACTTATACTTACATCCCTGGAGTGTTGTGAGGCTTAATTAGGTAATGTTTGAAGCTGGTGAGGGGCCTGGAGAACAAGCCCTACGAGGAGCGGCTGAGGGAGCTGGGATTGTTCAGCCTGGAGAAAAGGAGGCTCAGGGGTGACCTTATCGCTCTCTACAGGTACCTGAAAGGAGGCTGTAGCGAGGTGGGGGTTGGTCTGTTCTTCCACGTGCCTGGTGACAGGACGAGGGGGAATGGGCTTAAGTTGCGCCAGGGGAGTTTTAGGTTGGATCTTAGGAAGAACTTCTTTACTGAAAGGGTTGTTAGACATTGGAATGGGCTGCCCAGGGAAGTGGTGGAGTCACCATCCCTGGAGGTCTTTAAAAGACGTTTAGATGTAGAGCTTAGGGATATGGTTTAGGGGATGATTTGTTAGTGTTAGGTCAGAGGTTGGACTCGATGATCTTGAGGTCTCTTCCAACCTAGAAATTCTGTGATTCTGTGATTCTGTGAAGATCTCCACGTGAGAGGTCTCTACAGTCTGTTGGAGCTAAATGATTCAGCAGGTTCCCCAAAATTACGGGGCAGAGCAGAGAACTCTCCCCCAGAAACATGTCCACTTTCACAGCCTGCCTTTCACACCCCAGGGCCCGGGATCCCAAATTGCCTCTGTTACCCTAGCCTTCCATCAGCACCGCATCACGAGGGAAGGCAGGAGGAGGTCTCTGCAACCCTCGGCAAGACCAGGACAAGGCTGAGGTGGCCTGAACCAAGTATTGCCTGCTCCCTGCCAGGATAAAGACAGGTTTCTGTTCTGTGACATGGTCGCAGATTGAATTATACCCCAGTACCTCACCCAGACTTCTTTTTCCCAGTCAGATAAATGGGAGACCTGCCTCCAAGTGGGCCTGAAGCCCAATTTCCCTGGGATCCCAGTGCTGTGCTCCCGTGTACTGAGGGGGTCAATGTTTGTACTATTGCAAAAGACAGAGGCTATGTGAAAGGAGGGATCCTGCACAGCTGTGCGACTGTAGCATGATCACAGCCCCCAGAGGGCGTGTCAGAGGGGAAGCTTTAAGAAAGGAGAATTTTTAAAAATGCTGATAATTGGAGTGAAGGTTGAATGAGAATCCAAATAAATAGCAGACTCTTCTGAAATTCACCCATGCCTAAATGACAGCTTTACTGTCAGCCTGCCTTCCCTCTCTGTGAATGTAAGTGCCAGAAGTATGGAGAAAAGGAGCTTACTTGCCCCTCTGAGTCCCAGCAGGTCTCCTGGCTGCTGTAGTACCCAGCTGAGCTACCTCAGTGGAGAACTGGCAGGGGACAGAGCCTGGGAAACACCACAGGGGACAGAGGTGGTGGGGAAACGCTGAATTTTTTACAGACTTGGCTGCTTGGTGTATATCTTGCCAAGTGGAAAAGCTGCTAGGGCTTTTTTAGCTGCTATCCCACATTTGCTGGACAACTGCAATTGGCAAACTGAGCAATAAATTCTTGGGTGACTTACAGAATGATTGCTATACTTTTATACTTGTACATAAGCTGAACACTATGCACACAATTGACAAGCTGGAAATCTTCAGCTGACACACAAAAACAAACAAAACAACAAAAATGTCTCAAATATGGTTCTCCAGACATGAGACTAGAAGTCATATGATGTATTGATGTTTAGTTCTATTGATGTTTAATTTTCCATTCAATTTCCAGCACAATGAGAATTGCTTGAACAGTAGCTGGTTACAACTGTGTTTTTTACAATTATTATTATTCCTGCCTTTTTGTTCTTTTTCTTTCATACTACCTTTCCAGATGGATTGTCCAGTTGGCTATGTACAATAATATCTCACGTCTTTACATGAGAAGGAAAGCGTATTTTTTGGCATCTGAAAAATACAGTGATATAAAAATACTGCATCCAAATACTTGAGATTTCTTTTCCCATCTTGGAGTCATCATGAATGAGGTGTATATCAGTCAGTGTTGCTGTCCTGGTGAAGCTCACCACAGAGGTTATGCTTGGCCATACACAAAGGCTGCTGGTGCCAGCTTGTGCCACAGATGCCCTGGCAGCCCTGGGAGGACTCTGGACTTCAACCTCCCTCTGCCCCTTGGTGGCTGTGGGCAGTGGTTTGCTTCCTGCTCATCATGAGTGTCCCCTTGAGGCTCCAGCCAGAAGAGGGGTTACCCTCAGATGCATGGGAAGAGGACATGCTAAGAAACAGAGTGAGTGTTGACCTTCGCCTCCACCAAGAGAGCAACATATATATATATGTGTGTGTGTGTATATATATATATATATGTATGTCTATATACACACCAGCACTCCTTACCCTGCTTCTCTCTAAGCATGTATGTATGGCACCAGCACATAGCCTGCCTGCTAAGGCAAGCCCCCCACACACTGCATGTGGGTAATCATGTATGAGTGACCTCAGCCCACCACTGCTCTGTTGATGCAATTCTGTGCTCAGTATTGAGCATCCAACTCCACTGAGTGCCCACAAATTATAAATAAAATAAAGGCAGACCTTAACTAGGCAGACTAATACAAAGTCTCTAATACACATATACATATAGAAAATACCATACTTCTAGGAATTTGATATCAAATGTCTGCTTGCAAGTGTTTGAATAATTGGCCAGAAACAGAAGAAACAATGCAATAACACAAAACAGAGTCAAAATTTAAAAGGCATTTCAGTCATGAGAGAATTGCAAATTGGATATGCGATTTTTCAAGCTTTTCTTTGCAATAATACACAAGCAAAAAAAAAAAAAAAAAAAAAAAAAAAAAAAAAAAAAAAAAGTGGGAGGGGTGAGCTACCACTTCCAACAGAATATTTTTTCCTGGCAGCACATCTTAACAGAGGGATGTTCTCTCCTTCCCACAGAATCTGCATTAGCAATGAATGCAAAGCTGCTTAATACAGACCCTGAAAACGGCATGTGTAAGATATCTTACCAGGTGGATTTTCTTTTTTTCAAATAGCTGTACACAATTCCTTTGAAAACCTATTTGTTTTAATAGGTCGCCACAAGCTAAACAGCTGCCACATTTCCTGTCAAACACTAAGTTGGCTCTTTGTGGTTTTCTCCATTCCATCTCACTATAGATCAAGTGATGAAGGCTCATCTTGTAACCAAAATAAACACAACCGACGTGTACACGTTTTCCGTGATACTCTAAGATCATCTGTTATTAACAAGGCTTTTTGTAACAAGCCCTTTTATGATGCATTTATTCAAGGTTTGTCCTTCCTAAAGAGTGATGAATAGTTAATTTGTTTTCTATGCCATACTTTGTGTAGCTAAATAATTAAACACATTGATATTCTATCAATATATCTTTCTTTAATGGTTAAACATGTGTTAATAATTCAAATATCTATGGGTGACCTCTTTGCACTCCTGTGATTTTCAAAAACCCCAGTGCTCTTTGAAGGCAGTCTATCATTATCATGTACAGCACAAGTTAAAAGCCTTTTGTTCTTTTCTTTTTCTCTCCTTTTCCACTGGTATTCCCCTTTCTAGGAGAGGTCCTATAGGCCAGCAGCAACCTGGGGTTAGTTTTAAGTGGAAAAGCAAAGTTCAAGGGTTTTGAGCTGCTGATGCAGTTACGATACTTAAACACAGAACAACCAGCTGGGTAGGCAGACATGCTGCACTGCATAAACCTCTTTATACTCATCTGGTGAAGCCTTTCAGTTGTGATTAAATTCATCAACTGAGTCTGAAAACCTCAAAATTGGATACTTGCCCAATTCACGGGTTATGCAATTATGAGTTATTAGAGTTCAGCAGACTAATGATGTTGCCAAGCCCCAAAAGAAGCTGACTGCTCTAAAATACTGTGGGTTAAAAATGCAATTACACAGCCTCTTCTATAAGACTTTTGCACATACTTCCTGCAAAAACAGCAGCATTTTCAAGCAAAGTGGTGAACCCTGTATAATAGAGCTCAGACACTGCAAACATGGAGCCCTTCTCTTACATCCTGTGAGGAACTAATGGGTACACTTTTCCATAGATTCAATGAGGAGCGGGTATTTTACTGTCCATTTTTCTGCATTTCACAGGTGAAGAACAGGGCTAACTTTGGAAAACCTACAGTAGAGGATTACAGCAGAGACCATAAATTGTAATAGATAATCCCGCATTCACATCCGATGCTTTAATATGAAAACGCACTTCCTCCTTAAAGTTAAAATGATGTATGATGAGAATTGTTTATCATCCAGTGACTCCTCACGTGTACAGTTGCAGTGGTTTCTCCCAAAGGATAGGCAACAAATCTTGTGATTTAATGTTGCTGATTCACACATTTTGGAAAGAGAAGCTGGTTTCTTAGGGAAAGGCTTAGGGATGAATTCTGGGAATTCTGGAAGTGTGATCTTGGCCAGCAGAGCTGGAGAACAGTGTTGCCATCTTTTTTTTCCTTGTCAACTCCTGTGGAAAGCAACAGCAGTGACTGACTTATTGTAGAAACAAGCTGCAGAGTGGCAGCTGGAGCTGACTTAGTTCTGCTGTGTAGGGAATCAAAGTAAAGAAAAAAAAAATAAATAAATATGGAGAGGTAAGTGGAAAGTATGTTTTTAGCTACCACCTCACTATCTCATAATCAGTCCTATCAGACATTTCTTAAGAATACAGTTTTCTTTCTCTGGAAATACCTCTTACTAAAAGCAAGAGGAGTAGAATAATCTACAAGGTGACATAAGAACCTTTTAAAAATTCCTTAGATCATTACATCTGTTTAGACAAAGATGATTACAGCCATTTGTACAAGGCCTATACCATTTTATAACATTTATTGTACTATATTTACTGAACATAGCAACTATATACTGAAATACTCTGCCATATCTCCTATGTAAAGTGCTGGGAACTTAAGGCTGTTATTCAGAGACCAATTCATGAAAATAAGCATGTTCAGGAAAGCTATAAAGCCAACAACTCACCCTTGCACTTCATTGACCTTGTCTTACTAAGTGCTTTTCCAAAATATGTCTGGAGCTTAAGGTATGTTTGAATACCAAGGCCCTTGCTGATACAGTAACCCACAGAGAGAGTCCAGAAAGATTTGCCACATGGGGTCCCTCTGAAGGGACTTTGGTGAGTACCAGTAGATTTTACTTATTAGCACAAACCCTGTGCAACCCAAGAAGAGGTTTTGAAATAACAGGTCAGAATCAGGCTGAAATCTGACAGAAAGCCAGACTCACCACAACAAAAATTCAGAATGAACAAATGCACACACAAAATCCATGTGTTTTTCTTCTGTTTTCTTCAGGCAGTCCACACCTGCTAACGAAGACAATGACCATGCTTTCAGCTGTCAGTCAGCTCATCACTTCTCCGCAACAGAAATCATCCCAGGAATTCCAAGGCTTTTTTTTTTTTTTTTTTTTTTTCTAAAATAACCAAAGACTGTGTCAGAGTCAAGAGGAGACCTTTACCAACAGCGTATCATAGGCAAAGCTTTGAACAACACACACAATGTTGCATGGTCAGATGCCTTGTGGAAACTCTCCTGGTTTTCAATATCAAGAAAAACTCCTATATCTCTGAATCTGCACATGTTGGAGGAATCTGTTCCAAAACAAAGCATAATTCAAAGTTCAATGTTTTGAATGTTTATTATTTTATCTGTGCCTGCTTTTAATATTTACATCAATCTCCATGGGAAAAATAAAAATAAAAATTAAAGCTCAGTTCTAACATCATGAGAAATATTATGAATGGAAACAAAGCCACACACAACAGCACTGGTGGTCAACATGAAAACAAAATTGGCCACATTCATGCAAGGCTCTGGCCCAACAGTTCAAGCCCTCCCAGACTGTAGTTAACGTTAAAGAAGATTCATGCCCAGAAGGACATTAGGTGTGAAGGAGAGTTCTCAACCCTTGTTGAACTTCACATAACACTGGCTATGAATGACATCTCTTCAACTGAGTTTTTAATTTCTTTTTGGCTTTGTAGAGCTACTCAGAAGAGTTGGCCATAGATCAGGTCTCTGTATTTATAACCTAATGGACAGAAGCCTATCTGTTTGTCTTCCACACTACAGTCAATCCACCACTGAAATAGTCTTCAAACATAAACATCAAAACAAAGTCATTTTCCATAATCTTAAACTATATAGATAGTTTATAGATAGTATAGATAGTATAGATACTCTGCTGGTTATCCCTGATAGTGGTCAACTTGCAACTAACATAAAATTTGAATTTGCAAAGCCAAAAGGAGCTGTATCCCTTAGCCAGCAGAGATCTCAGATATTTACATTGCTGCTATATCATGAAAAGAAGCATATTTTTCTCATTTGCATTTTCTCTTTTTATTTTTTACTATTGTACATTTTTAGGCACACAGTATTATTCTGCTGATCACTTATTCTGTGTAGACATTGGTGTCCTTCCTTTTTTACGGATGAACCATCTAAAGCCCTGAAAAATTACTTAGTCATCTGGAATCTCTGTGCAAGGTAATGAAAGGGCCAAACAAATAACTAAGCATTACTGGACCCCCACACTTTTATTCCTTTAGATGCCCCAGGCTCTTTTTGCAGTAAAAATCTTGTTATAAGGACCTGTCTGGATGAAGAAAAAGACAGAATGAACCACCTGAGTTCAAATATGTACAGTCTGAACCTAAATCTAGTGCTTTCATTGGATTTTATTTTGTTTTCTCCATGACTTGTACAGGAGCAAAAGCACCATCATGTCATTCTTCACTCAGAGGTTGGCGAGGCACTGGCACAGGCTGCCCAGAGGAGCTGTGGATGTCCCATATCTGGAGGTGTTCAAGGCCGGGATGGATGGGGCCCTGGGCAACCTGACCTAGTGGGAGGTGTCCCTGCCCATGGCCAGGGGGGTTGGAACTAAATGAACTTTTAGGTCCATTCCAACCCAAGCTATTCTGTGATTCTGTGATCAGGATGATCACAGAAAACACTCTTCTGATATTTTTCTTCCAGCCAGAAGCCAGACCTGCTTGTAGCTTCTTGTCTCCAAAGACTGCAGAGCCTTTCCACTTCAGCTCAATACAGGATGTTTCAGGTCCTAACACTGTCCCTTCACTTCCTGTTATACCTGCTATGACAGAAACCAGCCAAAGCTTGTACTTGTACTTGTCCCCAGACCTGAGAATGCCTGCACTACAGGGCTGATGAGTATGGCTTTGCCTGCCTGATGTGCCTCCCTCTCTGATCTGTTGTATGCATGGCAGATATCCACACATGGCTTGTCAGATTTGTTTAGGTGAATGGCGCTTTGAATAAATAAGAAGAAACTCATCTGAGAAGCAACTTTCCTTATATTTCCTTAAATGTCTCCTTAAAGACACCCTCTCAGTGACCAATAAACAGTCCACATTGTTGGGCCATGCTGTGGAAGTTGTCAGTTAGCCCTTGCTTTATCCTCTAACAATATGATGAATATTTGATAGTGATAAACCACCTAATGCCAGGCAAGTTTCCAGGGAGCAGGCCTGCTTGAATTGGCAGTGTGCACACCTCACATCATTGCAATTGCATGAAGCCAGGGCCAGTCCCTGCCTATGCCACTTGGGTGTGTTTGGGAGATGAATTTGGCAGCTTGGTCCAGCTCAGAGCCAGCAGTTGCTCTGAAAAAAAAAAAAAATAATAATAATAATAATAAAAATAATTCACGCCAGAGTTGGCACTGGTCTGAAATTGCTGTGTGATATATTCATCCCACATGCAAAAGGTCAGCCTTTGCTTTTGATTTCCAGAACTTCATCAGACTTTGGAAACTTCTCCATTTTCAATTTTCTCTGTGTTCAACTAGAGCAGGAACAGTGGTGGCTCTACAGTGTGACGCAAAAGATATGTACTTCTCTGTTCCGAGAAGTGCTGAGGAGTTAAAGTCAGCTAAAAGAATGTTTTTAATGAGTTCTGGCAATTACTACTACTTTCCACTGAAACAGTTTCACAGTGAGAATAGGGTCACATGGACATTTTGTATTTTAGGGGAAAGTTCTGATATTTTTTGACTTTGCTGGTAGATGAAATGTTTAAGAAAAAAAATGGGTTGAACCAACATATGGAAGTGAAAACTTGTGTTTCAGGTTGGTATTTCAACATTTCAGTATGATAAAATATAACAATGCCAGTATTTCAAAGCTAGTCTTTTCATTGCAATTTCCACATGGACTTTCCAAAAATATACATTCTGAAACTTCCTGCTCCATAGAAGAAGAAAGAAAATTGTCTAAACAAGTATATTTGGGCATGTTTTTATTAAAATAAATGTTACAATACTAAAGTCTCTTGTGGCAGGAAAAAATCCCTACTCCAAAGAGCTCCAACATGCATTACTTCTGAATAACAATGTCCTTAATAACACTCATCAGGGATTTTAGCTCTTGGTCTGCCTATGTTTCAGGAAATTCTGTCTTTCCACTGGAAAGAAAAAGTAATTTCTTCTATGAAGACCAGCTTTGCTGATCAATTCTCAACCAAGGAAAGTGAATTATCAAAGAAAGATCTGCTTACTTTAGAACTATGTACAATACAACTGGAGTTGTGGTGTCTCTGTACAAGTCTGATTTGTGTTTTGCTTCTTAGCTTTACCTGAAAAGAACTCAGCTGAAGCACAGCGTAAAGTTACTTAAGCAGCTCTTCCAAGCAAGTATATTTGCAAATTGTGTGTGGTCTTGTTTTTAACAATGCAAAGATTGTGAAGCTGTTAACACTTGTATGAAAATCTGCAGGCATTGGAACCTGTTATCAGGATGGAGTACTTTGTACTCTGTAGTACAGAGTCTACCATGCTACCTTTCCTCTTGTACAAGAGAGGGTGATACACTACAGAATCACAGAATCACGGAATCACAGAATTTCTAGGTTGGAAGAGACCTCAAGATCATCGAGTCCAACCTCTGACCTAACACTAACAGTCCCCACTAAACCATATCCCTAAGCTCTACATCTAAAAGGTACTTCTAAGAAAATTTGGGTAGATCACAATAAGTCCTTGCCCTCCAGAATTATATTCTTCCCTGGCAGGATTACTCCAATGCCACGAAATAGACTAGACCTTCAGCAAGCATCACACATCACATATTTCTGTGGGAATTCATCCCTGCGGAGGATGTTGTTCTGTTTGAATATCTAAATGTCTGATAGCAGGGCTCATTGAGGACATCTCACATAGGTGACCACCAGTGATGTCTTGGTTCTATGATTCTCAGCTTATCTTTTACAAAACGCACCTAAGAGGGGCCACAACTGCACTGCAACCATTTTCAGAGCACACCTAGCCCAAAGCTACCTAGCCCCATTACATTTGGAAATATTTCTGTAAGCTCATCATAGGCTCTGCTGTTAATGAGCATTAAAAAATTTTTGAGGCAGTGAAATACTGCCATTTATCTTGAGGCCACCATTACATACTACTACATATCTGAAGAGAAAGCAAGAGCCCTGGGAAAAAAAAAAAAAAAAAAAAAAAAAAAAAAGCTGCTTTCTTTTGCAAACAGCACACATACTGCAGTGATAGTTGTGTTTTTTTTTCTTTCTGTTACTTAGCTTTGTCGGTTTTACTGCCAACCTGGGATTTGCTGAGCAACAATTCTCTTGTTTTGGTTTAAGCTCAGGATTCCTGCAGAGCACAATGCAACATAAAATATGGTCCTACGTGCTGGGAAAGAGTGTTTGGTTTCCCAGACATTCAAATACACCCTAGCTGTCTAAAGAACAAAGAAATATTAGCAGGTATACTCCCACATGGTACATGCATCTCATAGTAAGATATGATCCATGCTTCTTGCCAAGGACTTTTCCAAACAACAACTAACAATCTTGTAAATTTTTACTAGTAGTTTTGCATTTTTTTCATTTATTCTAAATTCTGCTCAAAGGATTTTGAATAGGATATCTGCAGTCAAAAATTAGCATGTGAGAAAAGTTTTGCTTGTTTATAGAATTATTTAGAATCATAGAATCATTTAGATCGGAAAAGACCTCTAAGACCATCAAGTCCAACCATTACGTTAGCTCCCATCAGTCCTGAATTAGGTCAACCCTCCCAGCCTTCCTGGTGTATCTCAAGCTCACTGAGGCACCTCTGGCCATTGCTGCTGGTTTGTTCTGCCTTGATCACTTCTGTAGTAACCAACACAGAGTACATCTTGATGGTATTTAGCACAGAGATTCATGAAATAGGTTTTCTGTTATAGTGCTCATCCTCAAGTGCTTGCTAACTTTCACAAAACAGCTTTCATGGGCTGTTCTGGGGTAAAGAACATGTAACAATGAGAAGTCTCTGTCAGGGAGTCCTTGCAAAGGAATCTTGAACTCTTTCCTTGCCCCACGTGAAATATATTGCCCAGATAATGCTTATGTAAACCATTCAAAATCATAAAGATAGACTGACTTCCACCAGTTGAAGATCCCAGCCTATATCCTTTTGAAATATTTTGGCATCATCACAGCTTCAGTCCATTTTTGTGTGCAAGTGGAGGCACTTCAAAGAGAATCTCCAAAATATCTGTAAAAGAGAAAGAGTGGGTTGCACAGAGAAACACTCCAATTTCTATCATGCAATGATCTACCCCAAATATATTAGCAGGAAATTATTTTGCCACCTGTGAAAATTTTCTTTGAATTGTTTTATCATTAGAGATGGACCATGTTCCTTCCTTCCTTCCTTCCTTCCTTCCTTCCTTCCTTCCTTCCTTCCTTCCTTCCTTCCATCCTTCTTTCCTTTCTCTCTTTCTCTCTTTCTCTCTTTCTCTCTTTCTCTCTTTTTCTCTTTCTTTTTCTTTCTTTCTGTCATTCTTTTTGTCTTTGCCTTTCTTTATGTCTTCCTGTCTGTATTTCTGCCTTTCTGTCTTTCTGTTTTTCTGTCTCTCTTCTGTGTCTCTTTCTTCAGCTGAAATTTCCTAGCAAATCCCATCTGAATCTACAGAGAAGTCTGGCCACCTAAAACCTGAGTTTTCCAGAGAATTTGCTAAAGGAAAAGGAAGATAGAAAGGAAGAAAGAAAGGAAGAAGGAAAGAAGGAAAGGAAGAAGGAAAGAAAGAAAGAAAGGAAGAAAGGAAGGAAGGAAGGAAGGAAGGAAGGAAGGAAGGAAGGAAGGAAGGAAGGAAGAAAAAGAAAGAAAGAAAGAAAGAAAGAAAGAAAGAAAGAAAGAAAGAAAGAAAGAAAGAAAGAAAGAAAGAAAGAAAGAAAGAGAAAGAAAGGCCAATAATTAATGAGTATAATAAAACACTTCTTCAAGAGTACACTGGAAAGATGCATTCTCAAGCGTATTTTCAGGTTAGTATAACCAGATGAGAAGGAGACACACCACCTTCACCTGCCAGGACTGTGAGTGCCCTGAGGCAGGTGAAACTCACTGGGGAGCCCTTGCACACCTGCGTCGTCCTACAGCTGTCACTTACAATGTGGCCTGTACTCACTCTCAACAGCTGATGTTTTTCCATGTTTCATGCATGTAGTCTTTCAGCCAGAGAGGAAGAAAATATATGGAGGATTTATACAAGGACCAACATACACCCTGTAGATAGGACACCGCACATCACAGCCCCTGTCTGACTTAGATGTGGAGTTAATCTGAACAAGTGCCACTGGGGAGGTCCCACAGTCTGAGCACTTCCATGAACCATTAAGTGGGGTTGTTTCATTTGCTTCCTGAACTGGTGGACTGGAAAAGGCCTCAAGGAAGCCTCCTCCTTTATCTTCTCCCACATGCCCATCAATGTTATGATCATGCTGAATTGTCTGTGCCAAAGTCATGTGTGACATGAATTGTACTATGATGTTCTTCTAACACCTCAGTGGTGGGTACTCCATAACCAGGGCATCTACCCTCTGTCTGTCCTTACCTTTGGAAAGCTTTTCTCTGAATTTCTTCCTTGGATGGAGGCTTTTTCTCTCTTTTCTGTAACCTTTTAACTATCTGAAACATTTCACCCCTTTCTGGACAAATTATTTTCAATTCAGTCTTTATGATGCATAACTGCAACATGTTGATCACAGACTGTCTTTGGAGACATATTTTTAAACCTAGGTCATACAACTACCAGGGTGTTACAACCACCTGTTTTTGGGCTGGTTTTGGAAAGAAATTACAGGAGCTTTGTTGTGATATGTAGAAGTCCTAATATCAAATCTATGGTATTGTTTCACCTTTGAAGAAAAATCCATTTAAAAAAATCCACATTTAAAATTCAAGTATATAACACCTGCACACCATTCCATTTCAACCTCTGCAGAAAAAGCTAGCCCTTTGCTTCCTGGAGTGAAAATGAAATATGCTGCTTTGGGTCAATCATATTTTATGTTCAAGCTCAATCAAAAATGTTTGCACTGTTGTTTCAGGATAAAAATTCCAGTAATCGGTCTGATTCATTTCAGGTTTGGGACACTATCATTCAGCAGCTCAATCAAAAAATGTACAATTTCATAGCTTTACTTATCATATTCAGACACATTAGCACCTCTGTAGATTTCCTGTACAAAGTCCAAGAAGGAGCTAATTTCAGCTGTGAAAGCTGAAATCATTTTAGTCCTTACTTTACCCATTTTTAAATGTTCTTCAGGAGAAAAATGTCCATGCTACAGCTCATGCCAAAGACATACTCAATTTATAAAAATTGCTAATGATTCCTGAGAATTTGTCAGGAACTTTCACAAGTCAGATTTTTCTGAAATATTTTTAAGCCATTAAGAGACTTTTGTTACATACCTGACATGCTAAAGTTCAATTTAAATTGAACTTAGCCTTCCAGGGGAAGATTCAAGATGATGGGCTATACTTGGCACACTACCTTTAAATTTAGAAGAAAGCTTTCTTGAATGTGTCCTGAAAGAGGGATTCAGATATTTTAAACAGGACATTTTATATACAAGAAACATCTTTCCCTCCATGAAGATTTGGGCCCGTTATGCCAAATGCCAAAGACTTGTCTTGTCTCACTCCGCAATTTTACACTCTGAGCTTGTTTCCTAAACAGTGCTTTGATTTTCTAGTAGTGCAGCTGGCACCAGAGAAAGATATACAATGTATTTTCCCAGTGTTTATTATTTTGTCTTCCTAAAGGAGTTTTCTTTTTCCTTGTTACCCTTTTCCCATTGCAAATTTTGGTCCAAGTCCAGGTGACTGTGGTTGGGTTCTGTGGGGATTTTTATCCTGGTTCTCTCTCTCCATGCATATTTCATGTCCCCATTAGTTTAGGTGCCATAAACACAAATTAAAACCAGCATCATTTCTGTCAGAAAGGACCACATTTCTCTACTCATTCATTATTTATGCTGCTTCCTTAAGTGGTGTTGTTCTTGCTTGTTTGTCTCTAATAGAGAATACAAGTTATTTCACAGTCTTTGTTCGTTACCGAGTTTGGGTGGATCAGGAGATCCACCTAAGAGTAAAAAGTGAAGCTTATCTCTGCTGATAGATACATCTTGAATGACATCTTCTGCTGAACAACCAGCCTCAGCTAGATATAGAAAACACATTAACCTTGTTTTTTATTGTGGGTTATTTGAAGGAAGATGATTTCTGTGCTTTGGGCCCTGCTGAGCATTGAATGTTTAACCTCTGGACCCAGAATGGACTATGAATTCATGTGATCCATAATGAACCTCCAAGTCTGAGTATATAAAGAGCTGTCCTATGTGACTGAGTCTAGTCTTGTAAGCAACCTCAAGTCAAACTGCATTTAAAAAACATTTTATTTTGTCTCTCCTACTGTTTCTGTGGGGAACTTTCCATATTCTAATTTTTCAAAGACTTCCCATTTCCATCCTGTACTGACATGGTCAGTTTGGACCCTTTTTTCCCCATTGGCAACATTATTGTCCTTTGATTACATAGTTCTTTCCACCATGGTATAACATACCTTAAGGGAGTGTACCTTAAGATGGCTGGACCATCTCCCACATTTTACTTTGTTAAGCCAAGAATGCATCTATGCTGCTGCAGCAGGGACATCTCTAGTAATTTCATCCACCCTCATTAATGCGTTATGGTAGAAACTCACTCAGCATTGACCATCAAGCATCGTCAAAAATCAGAAGTCAAAAGTGCCTTGCATATTCTTGGACAAATGGAGGGAACTTCTTTTCTCCTCTCAAAGTTCTCTCTCAATTTGTTGTTCACACTGTCACGCTCTTCCATACAACCAGACAAACCACTCGTTCCCTTGTAAAGAAGAAGATGGGAGATGAGCTTCTTGACATGCCATACGAATTCAGACTGAAGGTTTGAGAAAAGCAGTTAATGCTATGGAATCATAATAAAACTCTGAGTTGACAACACCACATTCACTCTGTTTTTCTCCAGATAAAAATATGTCAGACCATACATTAACTTCTTACATCTACAGAGGGATCAGTAGGTCTGTGTTACAATGTGCTGCAAGGCTATGCTATAGATAGGTGGTGACAGAGGTGAGATTGTGACAGATGACAGGCAACTCTGTTAACAGCAGACACAGTGAAAACTGTATCTACATGCATGTTATACATTGCACTTGTCTCAGTATAGCTACACGAGAGCATGGCATTTGAAGGACATTTTATTTCCCTTTTTTCTTTCTATAGATTTGATGCTGCTGTCATCTTGTTGAAGGAGAGTTTGGTGCACTCAATCCTTGTAATTTTAGCGAATCCCATAGGAACCAGAGCTTCTCCAGAACAGCCTCTGGCTTGTGGTGCTCTTACTGAAAGCTACTCTTGCAATAAACCCCACCTCCACCATGGTTTGCCATTTCCTCTTGGAGAGCTCTTGGACAGTCAATGAATTCCTGGCCAACAGGTGTTAGCTGGAGGCTGGTGTGTCTCCTTGTGATGGTTTTCAGGTGTGTCACAGCTAAGGCTGGGGAAGGCATGGCATTTTCCTTACAGGAGTAAAGCCAGGTAGGAGGGAGGGAGGGAGGGAAGAATGAAAAGGAAGGAAGGAAGGAAGGAAGGAAGGAAGGAAGGAAGGAAGGAAGGAAGGAAAGGAAGGAAGGAAGGAAGGAAGGAAGGAAAGGAAGGAAGGAAGGAAGGAAGGAAGGAAGGAAGGAAGGAAGGAAGGAAGGAAGGAAGGAAGGAAGGAAGGAATAGGTAGATGGCTCATGAGGGGCAGCGCTGTGCTAGCAGGTATGGCTAACACATCCCATCCCTTTCTCCCCCACCACCAATCCTTACTCTCAAGGGACTCTGAATAACAGAGGCTCCCTCTATCCTGGAATAGAAATATCTTCACCCATTTCTCCTGCTTCCTTTCCTCTCATTCCTTTCAAGGGGGTCCTTCATACAGTAATCAAAGCTATAAAACAGCAGAGCTCTGTCACAGCAGAGGAGAAGTATTTAAAATGAATTAAGAAAACAATATTAGGCAGATAATGAGCTCCAGGTTGTGCAGAGCCATCTCTCCCCCTCCATCTTCTGCACGCAGCAGCAGTCCAGGGCAGCGGGGCTGCCGGCAGCACGGGAGAGCACTGCCACCAAGTGCAAAGCCAGCTCCTCCACATCCCCCATGCAGGGAGGATGGCTTTTAAAAGCCAATAATCTTGCCCTCTCCTCAGTCCCTCACCTTAATGAAACTGCCACAAGTCCTGTAGGTGGGCTGTATGGCTTTTGGGGGGCTTTTCAGGCTATAATTTCTCCATCACTTCATCACTTTTACTCTGTGAATTACTATTTCAGCCTGTTCTTTCACCTTCTTTTTAATCATCAGCTTTTTAAGTAGTTCCTCATAGACAAAACTGTTAATATAACAGTCATTTTAACAGCTGGTTAAATTAACTCTGTGATGGCAAGGCATGCAGCAATTTGTAAAGTGCACAAATCAAGAAGTATCCCAGTGGCACTAAGGAGAGAAGGTGGAGCATAGCTTCAAGACTTGGAGAACAAAATCAGGTCCTGCCTACATGGGGATGCTGAGGAAAGCTAAGCTGAGCTAATTCAAGGTGTGAATTTAAATTAGATCAGGTAAACCACATTACATTCCAAAGTGAATTAAAAGAAACAGAATTAAAGCCTCTTTCAAATCAAAATGAAAATGTCACCACAGTGAGGTAATGCAATTTAAGCAGTGCATTTTAAAATTAATTTGATTAACTTTCCTTCAGGTCCTGTCCCTGCACAGACTAGACACAGATCATAGCAGAAGAAGAGCAAGATGTGGTTGGAAGATGGTGATATTCCCTCCTGTGGTGCTCTCTGGCACTGGGGGGCTGAAATTAGTTTTGTTCTGCCCTGCTGCTGTCTCAGAGAAAGCAGTCCTGGCCTCTGCTTTGGTTACTTGAGCTCTAGTTAAATAGGTACAGTCTCTGTCTTTGGTTTACTCACCTGCAGAATGGGGACACTACTGTACTCTAAAATGGGTACATTATGAGAAAATGCTCATAAACTAGTACTAACACATGCAAGATCCAGGTAAACAGAAGAAAAGATGCTCTGGTGTATAAGTAAGGATAAGTAATTTAGTTCTTTTATTTCTTCATTATACTACTAATAACAATATGAATGTTTGTGTTTAGCATTTATATATTTGTACTATCAATGGCATCTGGTAATTCAAGCATAAACCAATGGAGGATCTCCAGCCACTTGTTTTCTGATTCAGGCAAAATTTGGGATCACGGCTTTGCTCTTCTCTCCCCCAGTCTCCAAAAACAGTCTGTGCCTGTTTCAGTTCTCTGGATGCCAGCAAAACTGTGCAGAATTGTCCCTTAGCAAGGCTAATAACCAGTTCCTTCCTGGCTCCATTTCACATCATGGTTAAAGGTAAGGGAAATAAAACAAAGGAAATGTTAAAGGCTGTTAGTAGATGTTGCAGTTTATTCCCAGCTTCATAAGAGCAGAGTAGATTATATGGTAATACACTATCATCTGTTTCTTGGTGATTGGCTGTACAAAGTCATATTGCTACTTACCTTTAATAAATAAGTTCCCACTAGTGTTCTTTGCAATTTACATATTTTACAAATCATATGAATTAAAATAAAAGTTCTGCAAATATTTTCTCTGGGTCTTCTTTCAATTCTCCCTCCCCACATTAGCAAAACTTAAATGTAAAGGCAGAAAACCACTTAGAACACAGACATAGAGCAAGTGCTGGTGAATCACTTACTTAATTGAAAAAGAGTGGCCTGGCTAAGTGTTACACAGCAAAATGGGCAAAGGAGCAAGGTTCTCATAGGCTTGCTCTAACATGGCCACATGAGACTCTGCCACACATGATCTCTCCAGAACATCTGTGCCTGGCTCACCACGGTATCAGTCAATTGCGTGAAGGTATTATCAGCATTAATCATGGCCAAGATGTGTCTTGTGAGTTTTATGTGAAGAGCCTGGGTCAGTCAGCGGCAATTCCTCCCATGTGCCTAGTGATAGGATGAAGGGAAATGGGCTAAAGTTGTGCCAGGGGAGGTTTAGGTTGGATATTAGGAAGAACTTCTTTACCAAAAGGGTTGTTAGGCATTGGAATGGGCTGCCCAGGGAAGTGGTTACCATCTCTGGAGGTCTTTAAAAGACGTTTAAATGTAGAGCTTAGGGATATGGTTTAGTGGAGGACTTGTTAGTGTTAGGTCAGAGGTTGGACTCTGTGATCTTGGAGGTATCTTCCATCCTAGATGATTCTGTGATTCTGTAATGCTGCTGAGTCTGACTGGGTATCCTGGAGAAACAGGGCTTTCATATTTTAGGTACTCTGCCCCAGGGAGAAATTGCAAAAACCAAATAGTTTGGGTGTTTTTTAGAGAATGTAGGATAGGACAAGTACCTGAGGCATGTGCTTTCAGCTGAAGTCTTTAAGAGAGTTTTCAGATTCAGGCATGATCTCCAAGGTAGAAGCTGCAAGGGTAAAGTAGAAGATGGACAGTGCCTTAAACCACCTTCTGAATAAATCTTGGCTGTCTTTCATCACTAAGCCTGTTGGTGCTAGAAAGTGAGGGAGCCTGACCAGACTGACAAACTGAGGACAAAGTGCTCCTGAGGCAGCAGTGAAGAACATCCCTGTAAGGGGGAGCTAGGGTACAAGAACTCATGCCCAATGGGCAGTGCTTTGTGGCCTGTGCCAAAGTAACAGAGAAGAGGACAATAATTCTAGATGTTGTCTTGGGGGAAAGAGAGGAAAATACAGTGAGGCATGTTGTGCAGATGTAGGGAAAGACCAAATGCCCTTTTTTGTTGCAAAATTAATGAAATCAGGAGAAAGATCCAGATTAAAAAAAAAAAAAAAAAAAAAAAAGATATTTTGTTTTTAAATATTCCAAGTCCCCAAAATAATATGATGCTAAAACAAAGAAAAAGAGAAAGCCAGGTCACATTGGACACTTACATTAGGCAGGATAAGCCCTTTTAAATGTGCAGTAGGGATTAATTGCACTTTGGCGGTGATGTACTATATGACCTACTGTAACAGTTCTGGAGGTAGCTTACAGCAAGAATAAGTCATCTTGAAAATGCAGTAGGGAAGCATACTGTTGCAAAGATTCACAGGAGAAATGGCCGTGTTCTTCTGCATGATAATAAGAAAAAGCACAAAAGGGTGAATTAAGGATACAGGGTTGGTTTTGCTTTTTAATTTCCTTATTTTTGTCAGGTTAACTTGAAACTCAAACATTCCTAAAAGGTATGGCAATTTTGCTGATTGTGAAATTTGTACCTGTTTTCTTTTTGCTTTTCTTTCTTTCCTAAGTGGGAGAGGGAAATATCTTATGGCAGATTATTAAATCCCGAATGGCTGATACAGCTTGGCAACATGCATTTTTGCAGTGAAGAATGTATGTTATTAAGTATGTTTGGTATGTGCACTACATATTTATGCCACAACTATTTACTCAGGTAACCACATATTTTAAATAATAATAATAAATCAATCTTTATATAGGCATGATTTATTTATCCTAGAGATTGAAAAAGCTCTCCCAGGGAAATGTATATTTAGACATCTCTAAAAAGTGATTTATTTACCACCTTCAATACATTAAAGCTGGAGATTAGATGATTCACCTGACAGACTTCAAGGCCTCCCCTGGAACTGTTTCATTCTGATAAGCAAACATGTATTTCCTGCCTGTTTACTGGAGAAAATTTACTATATTTGCACAATATCTTGTAATGACTCTAAAGAGGTGTTTAAACATCACTGGTATTTTCAAGCCCCTACACAAAAAACAAACAAACACAAAGACAGTCAATATTTTCTTTATACAATACTGTATTCAGCTGTGCTGTGGCTTTGATTCAGGTATGCTCAACATTTACATCTCTGAGACATCTGCTGTATTCAGACAGGCAGTCATTTTGTCTTCAGTACGGAGCAGGCAGAGGAGAGCCTACAAAGAAAACATGTTTCTTAAAAATGTAATTGACTCTTTTCTTGTTTAGGGTGTTCTGCTGAAAGCTCATGGCTGCAAATCACATACAAGAAAACAACCTTTCTACTAAAGACAGAGTTGTTTATGTAGGAAGAATGCTACTGCAAGCTGCCTTTTCAAGGTGGGTAGAAAAAATTATTTGAAGTGCGATAACTGGACAAAGGGAAAATTAATACCTTTGTTTAGCATGGGAAGCTAGATTTCCCCTCCAGCCAATGCTTATATTTTTCCCGGATAGTTATTCCCTCAGTGACAAACACCAAATTAATTTTTTTCCAGTCACCTAGAATTTATATGAGAAAAAGGAAAAGAAAAGAAAAGAAAAGAAAAGAAAAGAAAAGAAAAGAAAAGA
>CM021797.1:42532076-42570514 GCA_011076525.1 Nettapus auritus
GTGTGGTGTTCTCATATCCTGTTGGCACGAAGGAATAAAGTATTATCAGAGATGCAGTAGGTAAGGAGAGGAAGAAAGGAAAATGATGTTAGTTTGAGTTTTCACTATGCAGAAACGCTCTTCTTGTTCACCTGCAGCTCTTTGAATCATCACCTGGGTTAAAACTTTTGTCACTCTGCAGTTGGGCACCTGGTAATAGCTGGAATGAAGAGACTTATAGGCACACGTCATCAACATGTATATGAAAATAAGAAAACCTAAACAGCCTCAAACAATGCAAAGGAAATCACTAAAAATAGATTGGGAAAAGCGTTTTCTTTCTTTAGTCGAAAGGCAATAAGAAAGAAATTCGGCAGACCTCGGCGGTTCAGGCTGGAGAACAGCCTACAGCTCACTGCCACGGGCAAGCCTCCTTCGCTCAGAAGCAAAGCCCGGCCAAGCAAGGCCACGGGGCGGCTCTTGGAGCACCTGAGGAGCCCCGAGGGGCGGCCTCCCCCGCCCTGCCCGCCGAGGGGAGAAGGGCCCCGGGCCCCGGCCCCGCCGAAAGGCGGCCGCGGAGCACCCCCTAACGGACACCGGGGAAACGCGCCCGGCCCGCGGGGCCTGCAGCGGGGCGCCGGCCTCGGCGGGTGGCCCCGAGCCGGACGGCGGCTGGGCCTCGCAGCCGGCTCTCCGGGCATCCCCAGCGGTCTCTGAGGGGCGAGAGCTGGCCCCGGGCTCGCCCTTCCAGCCCCGGCGTCCGCAGGGCACGGGCCCCGTTCCCACACGCTGCCCCGTCCCGGCTCGTCCTCGCCCCGTCGGGGTCCTGCTGTGGGTGCCGTGGTTGGGAAAAGCGGCTTTCGGCCCGTTTTGCGGGTGCAGACGGAAGGGCCGGTGGAACAAAGGCTGTTATTAATTCCCATCTGCTGAAAGGAGGCTGCAGCTGTTTTGAGAGGTTTTCCTGCAAGCTATGCAGATCTGCTCAGAATTTTAATGTCTGTTTACCAGCCGAAGTGTGCCATTGAAAGAGCAAGACGTTTCCAAGCAAACAAGGTGTGAACGTCATTTCAGACTGGAAATAAACCTTTCTTGCGAATGTTTTTATGGGCGAGCAAAGACATTTTTGTATTTGACTGTTTCAGTTTTCAGTGGTTCTATTTTAACTCATCCTCTCCCATCTAAGGAGCACACAGAGGAGCAGATTCCTTGAAATATGTAAAGTATTTTTACACAGGCAAGAAGGCTTTACAGGGAAAAATAAAAATAAAAATCTGACTGTGTGGTCTGTAAACACTTGAAAGAAAAGGGTAGCTCTACAAAGTCCTGGTCCCCAGTTGGAGTGGTGTATGCATAAAACTGGTATCTGACCAAAGAGCCTAGGAAAAACTGAAGAAACACACAGGCACAGAAGATCAAAGAATGGGAAAACGAGGACACTGTTATATTCTGGGAAATGATAAGACATAAGGTAGGCTTTTCATCTCAGATTTTCTGCAGTGGCCATAAACTTCAAGTGAATTGTTATTCCTAAGAAATTAACATGACTTTAGCCGAGCTCTCTAATGCATGTTATTTATGTCATGAATTAAGTCTCTGCAGCCATGCCTGTGCTTTATGGCTGTGCATAACTATAAGCTCTCCTTCAGTGATAGTAATACATGCAGTTTCTGTGCAGCATGTATATCATACGTAGGTGAAAGGAGAACTAGAGAAATGCCTCACATATAAATGCCTCGGATACAAATAAATAAAGGTTTTTCACTTCAGTGCATTTGCAATTCAAGCTCTTTTTCTTTATCCCAGTGGATGTAGAACTCTCTGACCTGCAGAGGGAATTTCCAACTGAAATGACAGTCCCTGGATGCAGTCTAGCATTTCTGGCATCCTTGCAACAACCGAGGGGTAGGAAAGATCCACTAACATCCACCATTGAGCCAAAAAAAGTTATGAGCATCCTGCATTTACTCTGCCTGAGGAACAGAAAAGAAAACAGAGTTAAGTAACATAGTAAATGGTGGCCAGGAAATGACCAGGAAATGAATATAACATTGAGGCAGGGGTGAAGAAAGGGCTGGACAGTCTGCTACTATTCCATGGGGTCACGCAACTAAAAGTATTAGCAGGAAAATTAAACTATTCATCTTTCACTAAGACAGAAAGGAAAAATGATCTGGACAGTATGACCTTCTAATCGGAGTTAAGTCAACATATAAACAATAAAAATGGACTGATATTTCAAGGAATTTATTTTTAACGACTGCAGTGGTTAAAGTTACCATGAGACATTTTCCTGTAATACAACAGAATCCCACTAAATGCTTATTATTTGACTGCTGCTAATGGAGACAACAAGATTCTGTACCTTGTGTGTTCCTGTTACAGAAGACAAGGAGTTTCACTAAGCTACTGAAGATGGCTTTCCCCCATTTAGACATGAGTTTATTCTCTCTTAGTAAGTGGTAACCTTAGGCTTTGCGTAATGGTGGTGCAAAGTGAATTTCTAGTTTGTGCTCGCTGATTCATGGTAGTTAATTTCTAAGAGGCATGTTACTTCAAAGAGCTGTGGACTGCTAACTAAGTTTTTTTTTTCTAGAAATGTCATCCCACTTTCACATTCCTTACAAATACTTCTCCTGCTCTGCAATTCAGCCTACAGTATAGCACAATGGAACAAGTTAAAAAAAAAATAGGAAAAAAAAGAAGAAGAAGAAGAACGGGAAATTGGGGAGTGATAAACAAGATGAAGTTAATGGTATAGTTTAGAAAGGCTAGAGATGTCACTTGAGTAAGTCAAGGGGAAAAAATCACCTCTCACTGCCTGGTATTTTCCTTACTAAGACAGTTGAATCTCATGTTCTGAAGCAGTAAATAGGATTTAGCTCTACACCCAACCACCCCCAAATCTTCTGTGTGCATGCTGACATTCCTGGACATGATCTCAAAGAATCTAGACACTTTGATTTACTACGAGGCAGTACAGAAGAAAATAAATAAATAAATAAATAACCTGATTTAATAGCCCAGGTGGATAAAGAAATGAGTAAATGCTTTCAGTTTTGAAATTAAGTCACTGGCTGGCAGCCAGTGCTGTTAGACTTCCACTGCTGTGGGAATGGACATGTAGCAGTGAGTTGGCTGTATGTATTGAGCAAGCACTCAGACCACTAGACAGCATCGTTATCTCCCATTTTGAAACAATGTCCTTACCAGACATAAGAGCTCACTGTTTTATCGTTGCAATGCCCAGGGAAATTCCCTCTCTCTCAGTGCCTATGGCCTTGTTTCCTGTACCTCAAAATGCTAAACACTCACTGAGTTCCCACATCCTTATGGTTTGTCAAAACCACACCATTTAATATGTGCATGTCACCCAAAGCTGTGCTTGTGCACCTCATCACAGCAGCCACATGGAACAAAACAGCCTGCCAGTGTTAGCTGCAGCTGCAGAGCTATGTGGGCACACAATGTGGGTCATTACATGGAGATACAGGTGCTCCCAGCAAGAGCTATGGCAATTTTTAAGCAAGGACCAGGAGAGCATACCCTGAGTGTAGGAGACTAGCATCCTCTGTGACCAAACAGAAATTCTCATGCACGCTCCAGGGGTGTTGTGCTCAGCGCATTCACGGCCCTGTACCTCTGCAGCCAACAGAGAAGAGCAGCAAGACTCTGCCACACAACCTAATACCAATGTATGGGGTTTACAAGGCAAGGTTTGTTTTGGGGGGAGAGGGGAGCAGGAAGGGCTGCAGGGGTGGCAGGACCAGGGCTTGCCCCCATGCTGGACACAACCAGTTTCAGCCAGTGTGAAAATGAACCCACCCCTGACCAAAGCTGAGCCTGTCAGCCCAGCTGGTGACACTGCTGTGGACAAGTGAGAGAAACAGCCCTGCAGACACCAGGGTCAGTGAAGAAGGATGGAAGGAGGTGCTCCAGGTGCTCAAGCAGTTCTCCTGCAGCCTGTGGAACTGACCATGGAGCAGCAGGTTCTCCCCCTGCAGCCCACAGAGGAGCCCCCAGTGGAACAGGTGGATGTGGCCTGGAGGAGGCTGCGGCCCATGGAGAGCCCCCGCAGGAGCAGGGTCCTGCAGGAGCTGCAGCCCGTGGGAGCCCTTACTGGAGCAACCTGTACCTGAAGGACTGCACGCAGTGGTACGGACTCATGCTGGAACAATTTTTGAAGAACTGCAGTCCATGGGAAGGACCAACATTGAAACAGTTTGTAAAAGACTGCATCCTGTGGGGCTGCACTCTGGAGCAGGGGAGGAGTGTGAGGAGGAAGGAGCAGCAGAGAGCAACCGCCATTTCCCACTCCCTTGTGCTGCTCAGTGCAAATGGAGGTACAAGAATCAGGAATGAAGGAGAGAAATTGAGCCTCGGGGCTGGGGTGGAGGATGTTTTATTTTTTGTCTTTGCTCCTCGCTCTACTTTTAATTGGTGATAAAATAATTTTCCTCGAATCAAGTCTGTTTGCCTGTGGTGGTGATTGTTGAACAATCCCTGTGCCCTTATCTCAATCCACAAGTGTTTTTCCATTGTATTCCCCCCAACCCTTTCTCTTGAGGTGTGGGAGTGAGAGGTGGGCAGGGTGGGGACCCACTACGACCAATAACTATTCCTTTCATCAACCACCAGAAAAGTATTGTCAATGTTTAGATACAGGGTTATTAATGCACCTCCTGATGTGTTTTCTGTTGTTCAGAGCAAACCATGGATGTCTTCCAATTCTGTTCTTCACAAACACTTCCGAAAAGTGACAGCAAGAAGCAAAGATTCCTAACTTGGCTGGCTAAACCTTCAGTGTCCTGAACTTGCCTGTAGCTTTGTGTAGAGCCATGAAAAGCCAACTATAATGATTTCCTTATTCTTTTTCCTACATAATTTCCTACTTCTTTTGCCATACTAGAAATCCAAGACCATATTTCATTGAAACAGTGTTTAGTGTATATCGTACAATGATGAAACTTGAATGCTTCCATATATTGCTACTACTCATCTGAACATTAAAATTTACCACTGTTCAAACTAGAATAAATTTTATTTTACACATAATAATTAACATTTTAAAAGAATAGAAGATTTACTTGCTGGAAGCAAGTTATCCCCAACTTTTGTCAGAGGAGAAGGCACTGAAATTACTACAGCAATAGTCTCAGCAAGGGTACAGCCCTACCTGTTCAGCACCAGGCAATAAGTTCACATACTACCCTTCTGTTTCTAGTGCATTTTGCAGGCCCGTGTCAATGTATAGATCACTGCAAACATCCAGAAGTTGAACATACAGAGACCTCCTGTCTTTTGTATTCAGACACTTACTCACACACCGAGACATATGCGGATGCTTATAGGAGTAGCCCAGTTGTGTGGCTGACCACATGGGCTGTGGTTTATTAGATGTCCTGATGGGCCGTATTACATGCCCCCTGCTGTTCCTGTGGTCAGATGTCAGTGGGCTGTTCAGCCGGGAGGATGACTCCACATCATGAGAACTGAACAGGGCAGGATTCCCAGGGAGTGGCTTGTAACAGTAGGAAAATATATTCTAATTTAATTAAAAGGGAATAAATATTTGGAGTTGTTTGAAGAAACAGGAATATTAGAGAGCCACTTGGGCTAAGCCTACATGAAATATGCCCATGACAAAACTTAGGAAAACCAAAATATTCGTAATGTAACTCTAAAGAAACTACACTTTCTGTTATAAAACCTGACCAGCTTCTTTGGCCAAGGGAAAAACATATATATTTTCTTGTTCCTGATTCTGTATTTCAAATGCTATAAACATCAACCAAGTCTTGGAAGATAATATCACTTTAAAATTCTAATTAGAGCCAACAAGAGCTGCAAGTGCTCAGCATAGACCTTTTAATTTTAGATTAGCAAAGTCAACAGTTTTAAACAGGAAAGGAACAAATAAATAAGACAAAGTGGAGATGAAAAATTGTCATTTAGAAAAACTCTGCCATTTATTTAAAACATACTAAGCAGAACACCTGGCTTCTTAATATAGAACAGTAGTTGGGGCAGCTCCATTAGGGGAAATTGATTTCAGCAGAGATGGTCTTGGGGAAAAAAAAAAAAAAAAAAAAAAAAAAAATAATTTCCAAAAAAGTCATATGGAACCACTTGTTATTCCCTCCTCTTCCTTTTCAAATCTGCTTCAGGGAAAAATCTTTCAGAAGCAAGAGCTTAAACATAGCTTCATTGTGTCTGCTTCCAACAGAATTTTTCATGCTCTACTTCTGATTAAAGGATCTGTTCTCATCAGGTTTACACAAACACCACATTTCATGGTTTCCAGATTCTAGCCCTAATTCCTTTGGTTCCTATTGCTGTTATTCTTCACCTCCTGTAAAATAGATGACTACCTCACACGAATCACTTATTTAATGTCCAAATGCAGGTAAAAGAGTTGCACTTGGAGGAACGAAAAATAAAGATCTCAAAGTCATTGAAAACAAATACTGCTAAAGTTTAGAACTCTGTTGCTTCTCTTTATATACATAAATATTTCTGTCTATGACAAGGTTTTTTGTTGTTTTGTAACCCATCGAGTCTGATTCTGTAAAGAGCTGGTGAGGAACCTTATCTCATTTGTTCACATCTTAGAATTGCATGGGCTTCTTGTAGCAACCTTCAGTAACTCATGACATTTCTCTGTAAATACAAAAGAAATGAAGTGGCACTTCCTTCGCCCTTTCTCTGCCCTACCCTCTTGTCTGTCTTGCCTCTATACATCATATACATCTTAGGAGGGGTACATCTAATTTGTTTTCTCTAAGTTTAACACAGTCACAGAGTGGCTGGGGTTGGGAGGAACCTCTGCTGTTCATCTTGGGTCAAACTCCAGCTCTAGCAGGGCCACCTAGAGTTGGTTGTCCAGAACCATGTCCAGACTGAAGACGTGCAAGAGCAGAGTCCGCCACCATTCTGAACAGCTTGTACTAATGCTCATGGTTTATACAAGCATAAAAATTGACAAACTTTTTTATAACTTTATGCAACATTTATACATTGCCTTGCCCTGTCGTGTCTGGTAAGGGGAATGAAGGAACAAGACCACAAGGGTTTGTAAACATAAGAGTGCTGGGGATCTCTTGAGAGCAAAACCATGCTATCAAATCATATTGTCATATGTGAAGAGTTAAAGAATATTTTTGCTGCTTAACACAGTTTGAAGCACTTCAGTTGCTCCTGTAAAAGCATGCAAATAACACTCAGAAAGTGAGTTCATTGCCTGTCTGATGAAGGGCTTGATAATCATCATTCCAACACAGTGCAAGGAAACAGATCAATGACCAATATGAGATGGTATATACCATGTTGTATTGCTGTACCATACAGATGGTGCATTGCCTTAGAGACATCCATGTTAGCTCTGAGTCTGGCTTAAATTCAGGGTGCTTTGTGGCCAGGCAGACATCAGCAGGAAGACAACTGTTAGAAGACCTGTGTTTTGCTCCTATCTGCCATGGACAACATTTTTTCTTTCTGAGCTTCTTTCCTTCATATTTGCCTATTTAGATTGCAGGTAACCTAGGGCTGAGTTTGTGTCACAGTGAATGTGGTAGCATTCAGCAATAATTTTGGCTGTGGTCTCTCTTTTCTGATTCTAATAGATTTTTGAAGTGATACACAAAACAGAAAGCTTTTCCAAAAAACCCAGTCTTTTCTTTCACTGAAACAAAAATAAGCATCAACAAAAACAAGCATCCTTAATTGGCTGATTGGGGATAACTAGTCTGGGATTAACTTGTCACAGACCCCCACAGATGTCAGTAATATATACGTGTATATGTGTGTCTGTGTGTGTTTGTGTGTGTGTATACAGTTAAACAGCTACAATGAACCAAACAGTGTCATATTAAATGTTGATCATTTAATTAGTTCACATTCTGCTGCCATGCTGGTAATTTGGCTCCAATTCCCATAAGCAGTATAATTAGCATTGCTATTGCAAGTAGTGGGTAAGTTTTGCTGGGCAGTGGATTTTTACCTAAGCGTAACAAAACTTCTGAAACCTCACTTTAAAAGAACATTTGGTTTCTTTAAAAATTTCAGTTTAAGAAGTTGATCATAATCTGCTGAATATAAAACACATGCAATAGATCACATAAAATCACACCCTGTGAACACTTGGGAGGTGTGAACCACTTAGCAGAGCTACAGTGTGCTGGCTCAGTGACTCAGAAACAAACCCTGTCCCTGCAGAGGATTCTTGGTGTCATCACCATTTGCCCACCCAGGCGATACGGATGTCTCACACTTTTGCAGTCTCTCTCCAGTGCACATCCAAATTAACTCTGCATTAACAAGCAAGTTCATTCCGTCCACCCAGCCCTGTAACTTTCACTCACTTTTCTCTTACAATGGGCTTCCTGCTGACTAATCCACCCTAAAAAGGAGGATTTGAGAACAGTGATTCCCCCTTTCTTCATTTGCTCTGCAGGTAAAAATCTGACATGGTTTTGGCTGGGACAGAGCTTATTATTGACCTGTCCTCGTCTCAACCCATGAACTCTTGCACTTTAACCTTTCTGATTCTCTCTCCCATCCCACCTGGGGAGAATGAATGAGCAGCTGGGTGGTGCTGAGCTGCCTGCTGGGGTCAAACCACAACAAAATCACAAAGCACCAGAGGGTTTGAATGCTCATGCTTGGCCTAAATTGAGAATTATTCTGAACCTAGTCACTAGTTGCATGCACACGGTGTAAGTGACTGAACTATGCTGCTACACAAAATCCAGTCAGCTTTGCATCATTCAAATAAGCCAAATCTTTTTTTTTTATTTTCACAGAGGACAAGACTAAAATACTTTTCCTGTTACTAAGTTTCAGAACAGAAGTGTGCCTACTGCAATTTACTATTATTTCTTTGAGTCAGTGACTCTGAAAATTGAGTGTTGTGCACTATCAAATAGCAAAGATGGTTCAGCACATAAGGATTTTTTTTTTTAATGATGTGAGATCAGCCAGAGGAGCAGTATGAACAACACAAAGTTTTCAGTTCCAGAACTCCTCCCATGGAACAAACATTCTGTCCCACAGACTGGCCTTCTGACACCTTTTATTAAAAAACCCTGTAATTCTATCCAAGACCGTGTCATTGCAGCATTCATTGCACCACCTTTAGCACCTCAGCTCAAGACAAAGTACTTGGGGAACTTGAAACATTTGTTAGACTGATATAAATCCAGAGGAGACTGAAATCAGTGATGCTACCATTTTCTTATGTCATCAAAGGTTCAGAATCCATTGCTAGCATATGGGTAGTGTGAGTGTTTTTAGCAGTATTGTTATGTAGTTAAATGGAAATTTTCAGAAAATGAACCTTCCTCCTGACAGTATGTCTATTGCATTTCAACTCCATTTTCAATACACATCTGCAAAGTAAAATAAAATAGCAGAGGGGACAGAAATCTGATCAGTGCATGTTTTATATGGTTGGAGATGTATTTTCAATCATGGACACTGAAGCTTCAAAAGGAAGAAAAAGTTTTAAGAGAGAAACAATACTATACTAATTTAATTCTAAATACAGAAAATGGCAACATACACAGCAAAGTTCTCTGAAAGTATTTAACTATTGCCCATCCTTTCCATTATAAGCACCACAAAGAAAGGCTCTTTTTAATATTTTATTTTGGCTAATTTGCTCCTTATGTGAAAAATACCCTAGCACAAGATGGATGAACATCAATAGAGCTGATGTCAGGTATCAATCCAGCGATATGGATTTAAGTTAACACAGACTACCCAAAGTTGGCACTGCACAGGTTAAGTGCATAGACAGGGCAAAACCACAAATTTGCAATTTATAGAGTTTTTAGACAAGCCTTCTGTACCAATATTAATGTGATAACTTTCTCTAAGCAGACAAAAATTTCCTGTGGAATCTTTTATAATTACTACAAGAAATACTTTCTTCCCTCTATGTATGATTTAGTAAGTCAAAGTCCATTATGCTACTCAAAACACACAGCTTTCTATATATTTATTTTTCCTATAAATTTGGGGTGATTTTTTCAGCCTTTTGAATCAGTACTGAGAAAGGGGATCATCAATGATGTAAGCTATGATAATCCCTTCATCGGGGGCACAGCAGCACTGAACTTTAACCTAAACCAAGCAAGCTCTATTCTATTTTTAGTTATATACATTGGTCTTTAAATGAACTCCAGAGGTGTGTGTTTGTATCCAATGACAGATTTTGGCTTTTAGACAAAAAAAAAAAAAAAAAAAAAAAAAATCTTATTTTGAGTCCAAATCAGATAACATTGGCATTGTGTGACTTAACTTCTGTGGTTTGAAGGGAGAAAGAATGATGTCACTAGTTCTAAAATTAGATAGTTTCTTTGTGTTATAGTTAGAGAACACATTCTCTGTCATTAAGCAATCAACAATAAACAGATGATTGAGCAGGGAATTAAAGATCTGAGCCTTCTTGTAAACACCTTTATTTGGGTGATTGTAATTAAAATGACCTTGTGCTTATGCTTTGGTAAGGTTGGGGCCAAAATTAAAGAAAGAAGCTTTTTTGGAATGAAGGGTAACTGTTTTAACTTAACATATTTTAGCAAGGAGACTAATTAGCTATCCAGGCATGCGCAGAGCATCTGAACAGAGAAGTTGGCAAAGCATGACTAAAACATTGCTATGGTTGGAACTACTGAAATAATGCCTTTCATTTTTGCTAAATCTCAGGCATCTTTCACTGAGATAATCAGTAGTGCTTATTAAACTCACTAAGTCCTTTCTTAGAATTAGATTATTCAGACTTTGGCCTTATGTGTCTTTGGCACTACCAACATGTTCACATAAAATCCCTGGGACTCATTTGCTCTTTTTTTTTTTTTTTTTTTTTTTTTTTTTCTTAGGGATCTTCCTCCTTCCTCTTATATTACATTTCAATATGGCATGGCTGTATGTTTTTCTTACAGAATTTTCAAAAACAATTCTGCCTCACTCAAAACCCACGCACGTTTCAGGCAGTGCCTTCCCTGTGGCTGCCCCATGCTTTGAATACTCATCTGAAATGGTGTTTCTCTTAGGCTAAACAAGAGGGCTGTGGCTAATGTGCTCTTGAACCCCCTTTCCTACTCTTTTGCCTGCTTTGGAGCAAGAAATAAAGCAATTATTAGTGGTGGGGTAGAGATGCTAAGCTGGATGGCTGTTCTCTTCAAACCTGAACTTACTTGTCTTTTCTACTTTTCCTTCCTGCTGGTTTTCATATAGTCAAATTACAAGGAAAGATTTATACTGAGTGCCATCTGTGGGTGGCATCTGCAAGGTCTGTGTATCTACCTTGCTGTAAATAACACTGCAAACCACTGGAAGCAGTTAACTTCCCACAGAGCTGCGGACACGAGGACGTGGGGGAGAAGAGCAGCTCTGAGTCACTTCTGCAGCAGGTACTTACCAGCTGGGTCAGATATCCTCTCACTGGATCTGTTACCCTGCCCCTGAGGATTACATTCAGAAAAGGTCTGTGACAGCACTCTGCCAAAAGAACTCTTTGGTGTGTAATAACAGAGACACGGTGAGGCTGAGATAATACAGAGACCCTTACAGATGTTCTTCCTATTGGCAGCTCCTTCCATGCGAGCAGTTTACCCAGCCGTTGCATCCTGCAGATTATCACTTTCACAAGCCTGCTCTCAGAAAAAAAAAAAAAAAAAAAAAAAAAAAAAAAAAAAAAAAAGTGCATGTTATTTTCTTACTTATTCAGTCCTGGCTCAAAACTCTCTCCTGTGCTAAAGGTAAGGTTATAATAACAAAGACTCACAGTGCTTTCAGTGTTCATTAAGGCATAGAGGGTTATGTGTCAGCTTCAGGGCAGACATGGAAGATGCAAACAAAAACATGGGACTGTTTTGTGTTTATATCCTACTTATGCAGGCATTCCTAAAGGGCTTGGAAGTCTTTCTCATATACAAACAAAGATAGGTTATTGGTTACAAATATTAACTTCATAAAAACAAGCTTTCTGTATGGCTTTTCACACTCATCTAAAGCAGACTATTGCTTTCCATAGCAACATCTTCAGAAATGAAAAAGAAAGTGAAAAGAGCTCACTTTTCATATTTTCAATAATATTTGTAATATCTCATGTCCTTTGTAAACATCATTTATTGAACGGTATGTTATAAAACCAACCAAGCAAACAAACCACACTCACAAAAAAAAATAAAAAATAAAAAGAATCTTTTTGTTGTAAAGGGTTCAGCCACTAAGGTATTGATCTGTAGCATCTTTTCTCCAAAGCCAGATTATCACATTTGTGCATGTATCACTGCTTTAAATTACATTAATATTTAGACTAATATTCTGTCTGAAGGTCTGGGCATAGACAGGAGATGCAGACAACATTCTTTTACTACACTAATAACTTTTACAGGTGGAAAAGCTGAAATACAAAGATATCCACTTCACTCTCCCTTGCAGAAGTGAGAGTAAGTGCCCCCAAAGAGCTGGATGTCTCCTATTTACCCAACTTCATGAGACTTTGCAAGCTTTATTTTGCCTCTTTCCCACATGCTTTGATCCATTCTTTTGCGCTAATCTTTGAGGGGAAAATAAATAAATAAATAATTAAAGGAAGCAGATAAGGTAGATGATGAGGCCTGGCTTAATTAATCTTCAAGACAAAAGAAGTACAAGTAGTAGGAGAAACCTCTGACAGAGGACAGACAGGGAAAAATGGAAATATTAACTTGGGAATTAGAGATCTAATGGATCTTTATCAAATACAAGAAATTTTTAAAATACTGTAATATGGCAGTAACTATTCTGTGCTGTGCAAGTATTATTTTACTTTCAGAAGTGCTCAGTGGAGGATTTTTTCCCCCTTGGTCAGCTGAAGACACTCATGTTATTAGGAAAGAGTGTCAGGAAACGAATATAAATGTTATTGTGAGACAAAACCTGTTTCAACTCCCATGATTGCAGTTTAACACAGCTGCACCCCAAGAGAACAATAGAGAGATTTATTTCTTTTATAAGTCTAAATTTTATAAAAAATAAAAAAAAATCCTGTTAAAAAAGCTGTGAGCACGAGAACTGCCTGGGAGGATATGAACACAAAAGAGCACAAGAGAGCAGGGATGCACATGTTCTTATGAAAGGGGAAATAAATATGTTTCCATCTAATATTTAACTCATTTCTTTTGGGTACTTACAATGAATCATAAAAACTCCAATATTCCAAGCCAAAAAACACTGAGGAAAAAGTAAAGCCTGTTTTACAGGTCTGCCACAGGCACCTCCTAGGTGCATGCAGTGCACTGACGCCAGGCGTCCAGGCAGAGGGCCCACATGCGTTTGCTGGGCACTTCATGGGCCTTCACAAAACCAGGTTCCAAGGTGATTTTCAGGTCTCCCAAAAGCACTCCCCCTGCCCCCACCCCCAGTTGCCTCGTGTTTTATTTTTAATTTGCATTTTGCTGAAGCAAGTTTGAACCTGTATCTGCTCACATCCTGCCAGCTGCAGGCACACGACCAGGCATCTGCCCTCACCCCAAAGGCAGGGGTGTGTGCACTGTCTGGTGGCCAAGGATGCAGCCCTGGGATGTATTTTGTCATCTGCCTGGCAGCACCTGGGAAATTCCCAGCCATCCTCTTTGTCTCCTCCACCTCTGGGTTCTGCATGAGGCCTCTGTGAACCTGTGAACTTTATCTTACCGCAGATGTCTCCCAGCACAGGCCCACTTCTGATTTGCAGCTGCTGGTGCTGCCAGGCTGGCTGCGAAGGCCTGCTCTTCCCTTTCTGCGACCCAGCGCTCAGGCCTTCACCGCCAGACACCGTGGAGCCTTTCGGCCAGCCTGGGAATGCTCCCGTGCCTGGGGAGGAGATTAGCGGGCAGGAAATCACGTCCCGTGCAGTGACCATGTCGAGTCTGCGAGAAATGTCCTACCCCCGTTTTGCTGCTTTGCAGCTGAGACAAGCAAGCCTGCTTCTCAGCTGAGAAAACACAGTGAAAATGACCATGCATGCACATGACAAAAAATAAAAGATGAGGAAACAGAAACAATAAAAAGCATAGCCCAACCACTAGAAACAACCACTAAGGAGGCAGTGCAGCATATCAAGAGAGATCTTCACAGTATTTATTTTGCTAACTTGTAATTAAATATTGTATATTTAAGCTGCTCCTTTTGCTCTGCAAAGTTACTGATTCAGGTGTGTGTGGGAAAAGTAATGTTATTTTATGAGAAGTGCACCCAAAGAACTGCTCAGCTACATTTTCAGTGCAGAATTAAAAGTCAAAATTCATTCAAACTCCACGGTTTTGGTAAGTGTTTTTTCCACAGAAAGTGACATTTTTTTATAACCTGCCTTGAACTCCCAATATTACAGTTTTCTCTGCAATATTGGGAGTTCTGTCAATGCTTTTCAGTTCAGATACATCAACATTTGAAAGTGGAAAAAGTTATACATTTTGGTTACATTGGAGTGCTCAGGAAATTTAAGTTTTATTTCCAGATCTGCTGTGGATATAAATCCCTCTGGCAAATCCTTCCACTCTTCCGTGTTTCATTTTCCCTGTCCGTAAACAAAGATTCATCTATTTTTAAATTGCTGTGAGAAGCCAAGATGTACTTTTCTGTGTACAAAACCAAGATATTATTTGAAATGAGATCAGCTATCACCGTCTGTTATTAAAGACTATATATTATAATTTGAAAGACACAAGTGTCTGTGTGCTACTGCTTTCACTGTAAAATCAGAAGTATTGTAAATCAATATGTTAATTTTTATGTGAGGAATCTGAAAAGGAATTCATATTTCAAAAGGATTTTGAAAAGCATTTGAAAACACATGGTAGACATACCGTACTTCCAAACAGTTCCCTCTGGCTCTCCTTTTATTCCTATAAGTGCATCAAAAATAAAAAAAAATAAAAATAAAAATAAAAAATAAAAATAAAAAATATAAAAGGACGGGGCTCAAAAAAGGTGGCAAGTGTTATGAAGGAAATAGCTATTTTCTTAAAAACAAGACAGTCTCCCACTGATATCAGGAAATTCAGCTTCTGACTTTCTAGGTTTAATGAGAACCATTTTCCTCTACAAGCTGAAAGAAAAGATAGTTACAATTTTCAGAATCTGTTTTATTTTCTCAAGGGAAAGAGTGATTATGAACTTATTACAAAGATATAATCTTATTTTTAATCAATTTTGAAAAAAAATAATCTGACTTATTCTGTATCATTTTAATTTGCATCTCTTCCTTTTAGATAGTCAGGCCATTTTCCACTCCATACTATTACACACAGACCCAGCAAAATGTTAAAGTCAGTACTTACAAATGGAGAGAAATACACCTTAAAAAATAACTTTTTGATCTCCATTTGTCTGCCACTAATTTTCAGAGAATGAAAAAAGAGGTGATCACAGTGTTGGCTTGTTTCTATTAAACATCCATCGTCAGATACTTGGCCACTTGATGCTTTAGAGTATGCAGTTTCAAGGAACATCTCCCCCAAAGCTGTAAATGTTGCAGATCTATGAGAAAATGTTTAGCCTCCAAATTTGCCACTAACCATAGTGTCATAAAAAGACTGTGGAACAAACTTGTCTCTGCTGCAATTCAAAGAAATAATAAAAATAAAAATATATATCATACCAATGAAATTAAACTGGGAATGAGCTTGGCTCCAGAACTTAGACCAGTCTGTTCCTATTGGATCCCATAACAAACCCAATGTCCAGACGTTCTTGTTTGGAGCAGATGTTTTCTATTCTTTTGCATACAGGGTACACCAATAAGGATGATGCAATTGTTTAGACAACGTTAACAGCCCTTTCATGAGCAAAGGATGCATCATCAGCCATGGCTACTAAATGCTCACATCTGTTTTCACACATCAGTGCACGGCTCACCCACTACCACAGCAAAAAGGGTGGGCTCTGCTTTCTCTGTAAGAACATCCTCATCCTTTTCCTGGAGCAACAAGACTGTCACGCAGAGTTTAGGCTGAAGGGAGGAGAGAGATGGAGGTTTCCTGTCACGCCACTTGGAGTCAAGCAGAGTCCCCTTTAACACAGACTTTGTGGAGCTCTATAAATGAAGCACATGAAATTGCTTCATTTTCTACTCTCATGAGCACTGCTAGCAGCTCCAAGGGCAGGACTGCTGGTAGTAACAATCACTACTTGGCTGCCAGCAGCCAGCCTTTGGTAAGCATAGGATGGGTTACTCCAGTCCTCTGTGGTCAGTCAGAAACAGACCTGAGACTATGTGAGCCATCATTCTCCTACCTGCTGGAAGAACTACTGTCATTGTAAGAATTTACAGCAAATGCAACTATTTAATCCCACTAGTAAAAATAAATATGGAGGAACCAGCTAGACCAAGCCCATAAAGCAAACACTGTGATTAAAGTCACTGCCAATAAAGTGCAAAAAGCTCCCAAGACTTTGGAAAGGCAGCCTGGCAAAGCCAGAGAGAAAAGTGGGACTGAGAAGCTGTCCCCTGACTAGACGTGTTTTTGGACTGCATTTGGACCATAGGACACCTGGTGTTTCAGTTTTGTGCTGAGGGTATTGCTCCATTATAACCAGCTTCATGGCAACATGCATCAAAGAGATGATGGAGGACAAAGACTTTGGACAATTTTTTAAAAATCTTTCTCAAACTTCATTAGTTAAAGCCAACTTACCTCCTTTCATATGTCACTTTCCACAGTTATGAAATCCGATAAAAACTGCATGAGAAGTTGGCAGGATAAGGGCCTGAGTGGTACCAGCAACAAACTTCTTTCCAACAGAAAGGACACCTGATATCGTGTATAGTTAGTTGTGTAATTAACAAGTTGTTAACAAGTTCGTTGTTTGGCATTCCTTACCCAGAACACAGAGTATCAAAGAAATTAGGATGAAGGCCCCGAGTTTGCTGTGGTGCTCACTGGGAAGCGAGTCATTGTGGGGCTGGGCATGGTAGAAGAAGCACAACCAGCTCCTAGGATGCAGACGTGCTGCTAATGTCACACAGGTAACACCATGACCAGGCGAGTTCAATTCTGATTTCTTCCTGGGAGACATGTGAACTGCTGCCAGCTGGCTGAGCTGTGCTGCTCCACACAGTGCAAGTGTCTCAGGCATGATCACTTGAACAAACAAGCAAATAGCAGTTGAGGAGAGAAATCAACAGCGTAATGGAGTAATGAAAGCCATGTTTCTTACTATTTTTCATACAAATCATCAGATGCTGAATCCATCAGCCTAAAAAGGGGACAAAATTATTTGCTCTCCAGGGCTTGGATTAACTTCTGTGAGGTTTTTAAATTATGTTTCTTCTAGTGTTTGTGTTTCTTTGCTTTTTTAAATGGTTTGTTATAAGCCAGAAAACAAAGAAAACACATTGACTTTGCAAGCTATTCTCCTTCAATGACAAAGAAACTAACAGTTCTTTGCAGTAAATGCTTATATTGTTTTTTTTGTTTGTTTTTGTTTTTGTTTTTGTGTGTGGGGGGGGGGGGGGGGGGGGGGGGGGTCTTCTGTGTGTGGGTTTTTTCCTTGTTTGTTTGTTTTTTTGGACCTTTCTCTCTAGCTCAGTACTGCTTGCTTTCACAATGATTTTACTTCTGTCCTTGGGTGGCTTTGACATTACAACTGCTGAAAAAAAACTTCCTGCAAACCTTTTCACCAAAAAAAAATCATTTTGACAAGAAACATGTGTATGTTCCTTCTGCATGTTAATTTGAAAACAATCCTCTTGAATTTGAGGTGCAAGGAAACAAGGCAGAGGTCATTTTAAAGAAACATTTGTTCAAATCTGGTCCAGCCTGTTCAGGTGGCCTTGAAGAAGCATGAAGTCACTCTAAATGCGGTGTCAACAGAGCAAAAAAAACAAGCACAACTCCCACAGATTCCTTCTTCCAACATGTACACAAAGATTTTAACTGCAATACCACTAGCAGGAAAACAAAAACTGAGGAAGACCTATAGTTATTACCATATTTCTTATAGCAAATTAGTTGCACAATTAGCACTTAAACAAAATAGAAAGTTCCCACATGGGTAGCACTGTAGAAAAATGTCTCAGACTATTAGGCTGCAAATAACAAATAAAATTCAGAGATATACCAGTTGCATTATGGAATTTGGGCCCAATTATCCCCCATTACACAACATGAACTGCAGGGTGATACTGGGTAGGTTGTTTGTAGAGCATACTCGCAGTGAAGACACAAATCCTATATCCTTGTTGAAATGCTACGCTTTAACCCAATAGTATTGTTTCCTGACACATATCTGGTATCAGAATCAGAAAATTAATAATCCCATCAATGCCATATTTTTTATTACCAGTAAAGATGGAGGATTTGCTTTGAGGGACAATTTTCAGTGAAAGAGGCTTTATTGTTATCATTCTCATTAGTGTCTGGAATAATTTGAACAGTATTTTGGTGACAGAAGAAAGGAGTCAAACATTTGGGAAAGAAAAGTCATTTTAATCTGCATATGGGGAGAGGCAGCCATAGAACCCACTGAAAACTCGTCACTCACCCCTAGGCTAATGAAGGGTGGAAAAACTCTTGCAGCAACCAGTTCACCAGAGATATTACCATTAGGCAGGCCAAGAAATGTGTTGCCTATTTTGTGATGGATAGTTCTTTGAGTATCCTGTTGAAAATAGTGTTGTAACTCCCTTTTATACACCATATAGTTTTGCCTGGCAACAAGATCCTTAAGATGTGTTTTTCCAGAATGGCTGCTTTACATTAAAATCCCAGGCTTTCTATATAATGCATCTGAAACTGGCCTGCAACTTCTCTTGAACACACCTAGCCTTCAGATGAGAGGGGTCATCTGCAGGCTTCTGTTCCAGACACAAGACTCCCTTCAACCTCCCAGGCTGTGAAAGTAACATACGCACACAGTTCATGGCAAGTGATCACATCTTCCGTCATCAAAAACAGCAGGATAACACATGTGCTTAAGAACATGGAAATTCCAGCGGAGATGGAGGCAAGAGCTAATTACTTCGTTTAATTCCCAGTCATATTACAAGGGATTCCTTGTGGTCACTCTAAGATATGCAGGCATCTATAATCTTGTAGCTATAATTTCTTCTCTGGGTTCCCCAGGAACGTGATGTAGCACTAAATGAGGAGAGCATTATTGCACACCCTGCAGTGACCCCAAAGAATAGATCTAAATTTATTGAACTGTATTTCTAGAAACTTTTGCTTTCATTTATACCCAAATTTTTGCAATTTTTACCTTTCAATCTGAAATTTTACAGACTTGTCTTTTAGACTGGTATTACATACTTAGAAATTAGGTTGGAGGAAGTGAATAAAACAAAATCCTCCCACATACTCTGGAGCAAGATGGAAGCAGAAAACCATGCACTTCCCTCAATCACATGCAATAGTCACGTATTTATTTTGCACAACTTCTGAAAAGAAAGAGAGAGAGAGAGAGCAACAACAAACTAAAAGGAAAAAAAAAAAAAAAAAGTACAAAAGTCAACATTTAGTCATCCAAGGAGATGGCCACCACAGCACCTGCCTGGATGACTCCTGGCCTTGTTAGGTCCCCCATCACTTTTTTTTCCTACCAAGATCCCTATTTTGCTGGTGCCCTGTGTGTCTCCAAGAGTGGCCCCACTGGTAGCAGCTCCCCAGCAAACAGGTTGCCAACAAACTATTTTTTACAGTGGTTTTTCTCCTCATCGAGTGTGAGTCTTTGGCTCACTTGCAGCTCTTCAAGTCTCTTCTTATCTCTTCTCTTCTTCATCTCTTGATGGTGCTGGGATGTTGCAGCTCATCAGGTGTTTTTTGTGACTACAGACCTTCTCACTAGTGTTTGGCTTGAGACTGCTATTTTACTTTCCAGCAAGGGATTATAAAGAAGCCAGCATATCAACTTTTCATAAATGCTGAAGAGGGCCAGCTGTCCAAACCAATGAACTACATAAAAAGAGCTTTTCGTCCTTTAACAATTCCCTGAACTACCCAGACATCTTTTTTCATTTTGCCTGAGCTAATAGAAAAGAGGCACAGCTCACTTAACAGTGGTATACCGTTGCTTTGTAATGAAGGACATTATAATTCTGCCCCGAATAGACACGCAGTGTGTTCACGAGGAAAAACAAAACAAAACAAAACAAAAACAGTAGCCAATTTACTGGATCAACAAATAAAACTCTTCTTGGCCCACTCATTATTTTACTGGAGAAGGGGCTAACAGAGAGACAATAGACATGAATGAACAAGCAATTAAGCAAAGTGAGAGCTGGACCAAATCTCATTGAAACAAACCTGAATCAAACTTTTTCCTTCAGCTGAGAAATACTCATGTGTCATCCTACAAGCTATCACTTATCATTTGCAGATTCTGATATTCTGAGATGAATGGAAATTTACCAGCAGTATTCTTCCCCAGCAGAAATTACCAGTTGCTTGAAAGTGCAAATTTTACACAAATATTCAGTTCTGGCATTGCTTCACATAAAGGAAAGAAGAGGAAATGGATTTGATTAATATTCTGCAAGGACAACTCCAGAATGGAGTGTTTTGGTATTTCATTTTGAAAATAATTTTTTTTTATTACTTTTACTTAAAAAAAAGTATTTGCAGAGTGTTGACATCTTGTTTTAATTATCACAAAGGACTTTTCCTTCATGAAAGTTATTTTAAGGGGAATTTCAAAACTTTGTTAAACTTGTAAAATTTGCTACCAAACTGAAACTCTGGTTACTGTTCAGCAGCTGTCACAGAGCCTATTTTCTGTTGTATAAGGAATCTACCTCCTGAAGGACTGAACATTGGGAAACAGATTAAGTAACATAAATATTCTGCAAACATTGTATTAGTTTGTTAGCTTATGATTACGTTCACATTACATGCAAACTCCTGTGATCTTACTGCCCCCCCCCCCGGTTTTTTTTAATAAGTTCTGTAAAGATGTTATTTGTAGCTGTATCTCATTGCATCAGGTCAGTGATGTTAGTTTGTGCCAGTGACTCATCTCAGTGAGTTAAAATGATGATGCTTCTGTGAATGCTCTTGAAGATCAGAATAATACGAGCCTGCAGGGAAAGCTGATGTCCATAAAAACCTCGAAGTCAAAGGAATGTATTGGTGGGCACATATTAAAATACTTCTCAGCAACATTTAAAAACACAGACCTTGTACAGAAGAATGCTTTTTATTCACTGACTTGGTAAAACAGACTAAATCATCTCAGAACAAGATGGTAACGAAAGTCATACATCTGAAGTACAAAAGGCATCAGCTTCTGTTTGTAGTCATGGCTTCATTTTTTTTTCTGCTTTTTCTTGTGTATACAATGGTCAGTCTAAAACTAGTCAGCTTTCTTTTGATAAATACATACTCCACTACTTCTGCCTCTTTACTTGAAATAGCCAGTTATTAATGCATGGTATTGGCTAAAACCAGAATAAAAAGAAGGACATCTGACAGAAGAGTTATATGACATGCCATGTGGGGGCTGACTGCCAATTCACTGAGCTTCACACCCACATCTTCATGTAGCTGAAGGCCCCATCCTCCTGCTGCAATTTCATAAATACCCACAGTTTAGGAGACCCTGTGATGTCCTGCATCCTCCTCACCTTCCCAGGTTGCTTTTCTCCTCTCCCTTGCTCTTCTGTTCCTGGGGCATGGGGAAGGGCAGTCCTGGCACTGGTGGGTGCCCTTGGGGACCCCTCCCTGTCAAGGCTGCAGCTCTTGGCCCCCATGGCAGGCATTTCACCTGGCAACACACCATTTCTTCAAATGCCAGCTCTTCTTTAAGCTCAGGAGGACTACTCAGATCTACAGAGCCTGGAGAAAATCTAGGCTTTCAGCAAGAGAATTCCACGTAAAATGCCTCCAAATAGCAAACAGGTTGCAGACTATCCTCCGGCCACCCAGGCATACAGGTATCTTTACGTCCCTCCTGCACCCTCAGTATTGTCACCTTACATACAGAGATTCCCCTGGGACAAGGGATATGCTTTCCATTGGGTCTGCACAGAACCCACAGTAAGTGAGCTTGCCTGAGCATTTGCAAAACAAAACCAGTAACTCAGTGAATAGATAAAAACCTATGAGAGTGAACTGTCAGATTCATGTATAGTATCATGGCATTAGCCAAGATGCTAGCACATTTCTGAAGCTTGGTGTGATCACTTCTATAGCCACAGATCTATCACAGAGGAAGGGTAGTGTGAAAGAGGAATCAGTACACATGCATAGGCTGCAGTATAATAACTTGTGGTACAAAAGAAATAAATCAGCCGACATCCAGGGAAAATCTATAATGAATAATTAATTTTTCGCCAAGGAAACATTCCTCACGGTTCTATTGCTTGCAACACTTCACATTTTGTATAGTTTTTTTTTGCCTTGTCCCTTTCTCACCAGTTAAACTCTCATCATTCCTCATCAATGTTCTTTTCATACTCTGTACATTTGAGAGCAACCAAAGATTTAGCATTTTCATAAATTAAGATCTCAAAGCAGTTCAGAGCATTCTCTGTTCATTAATACTTGCTCCACCTATCTTAAATTATCCTGTGCAACCTTTCCACAGCTTGTGAGAGGTATTCTGACCCCTGTGTCAGACTGAGACACAAGGCCCATCACCAAAAATGTACTCAGGAATGGGGCTGTATCAGCCAACTTTACAGAGAAGCAAAGAGGTCACCTACAGTGGCTCAGCTATTTGTCCACAGTAGATTTGAAAAGTGTGGAGGGACTAAATAAATCTCCCCTTTTTTGTCTATTTCTGTGCTTGGAAAAGAAAGCCTGATTCACTTTCACAGCAGTGAAATTTACCCAGCTTTTTGGTCTGAAGTGCTGCAGTTTGCCAAAAGCTATGGTTCCAGAGAACAGGACCAAAAAAAAAAAAAAATCACTTTTGACTCTAGCACTTCTTTTTTTCTTTTTTTTTTTAAAGGCCATGAAATTATGGTATAATCATGATTAAAGATAAATTAACCCTAACTAAATTCTCTATTTTATTAGATTCTTTCTTATTTATCCAAACACAGGTCATTCCTGAATCTATGTGCTCCACTAAGCAAATTATGCTGATGTTAAGAAGAAGGAAGCAAAAAGAATGAAGAGGATTAGAAGATATTAATGCAATTAAATCAGTGAATTGAACATATCATATCTAAAGTTTTATCAAGTAAAAAAATAATCCAATCTTGTTAATTCTATTTCACAATTCCTATTGCAAAGTGATGATTTTGCCAGGAAGATCTTTAGCCCAAGACAGAATTCACTGCCAATGCAACAGAAAAAAAAAAAAAAAAAAAAAAAAAAAAAAAAAAAAAAAGAACAATTTCATCACTGAACTACCCAATGCAATTACACTTTAAAAAGCTTGGTGAGGTTCAGAGGGTCTGTGAAGCTCTCAGTTTCCTCTGCAAATCTGTATATGTGTGTGATACGATTTCTACTATGTCTTTTTCCTAAGGGGATAGGAAAGAATAAGCTGGGTTCTGGACTTTGGGCCCACAATGAATTTAAGATTAAGGCTTTCTTACTTTAAAATCTGCATTTAATATTATTACAAAAATAATTCTCTTCCACACAGACAACCTCAGGTTTTCCCTACGACTTCAATCTAAAAAGGAATATTTAAAAACATCTATAATTTTCCACGATATGTGTTATGCTAATATATACATAGCATACAGTACATCAGAAATGGCATTAACAGCACACTTCTGTATTAACAACTGGAAAGCTATAAGAAAAGTCTGCAGAAAAAAAATGCATCTATCTCTGAGCATCCACTGATTGCACTAAATATAAAGCCCTAAGAAAGCACAAGCTGTCAACGTTTTTTCCAGTATGCACTGGAACCAAAACACTCTGACAGTAATATTTCTGTAATAGCTTAGATGGAATCGAAGGGTGCAGCTCACTCTGTACTGTTAAGGCCAAGTTTGCATCCATGAGAGGAAGAGAGTACATTCATTGTCAGCCATTATGTTTGTTCATCTTTAAATATTGTTAGGGAAAGGAAAGGACTCTGTGGACTGTCTTGATTTTTTTTTTTACAAGTGCACAGCAGAAGTCTTTACAGCATAACCTCTTCAATCCTGAACTGGCTTTCAGTAGTTTATCCTTAGGGTTGCAAATCAGGAATTGAGGGAAAGATAAATACATACATCATCCTCCAGTGACATACTTTGTACTTCAGATAAAAATATTGACTGAAAAGAAGTGACTTATGACTGCTTTTTCTTTGCATTAGAAATACCTAATTAATCCTTGATACCTAATGACTAATGAATGACTACTTTTGACAGTGTCCTTATGAATGTATTTTCTTTTCTAAGATATAACCCAATTGTGATGCTTTTACTTGGGTGGGCGGCCAAGTTCCACCACAACCGCTCTCTCACTCCCCCTCCTCAAAGAGGAGCAAGGAGAAAATACGATGAAAGGGGCTCAAGGGTTGAGATAAGGACAAGGAGATCATGCAGTAATTCTCGTGACAGGCAAAACAGACTCAGCATAGAGAGATAGTAAGATTTATTGCCTATTACTAACAAGCTAGAGAAGTGAGAAACAAAGGAAAGAAACCAAAAGCACCTTCCCCCCATCTGCCCTCTTCCACCTCCTCCCCCTGAGCGGCGCAGGGGAACGGGGGAATGGGGGTTATGGTCAGTCTATAGCGCTTCTCTGCCGCTCCTTCTCGGTCACTCTTGTCCCCTGTGCTGTGGGGTCCCACCCACGGGATGCAGTCCTTGCTGAACTGATCCGGCGTGGGCTGTCCACAGGCAGCAGCTCTTCAAGAACTGCTCCAGACATGGGTCCGTACCACAGGGTCCATCCCTCAGGAGCAAACTGCTCCAACCTGGGTCCCCCACGGGCAGCAGCTCCTGCCCGGTCACCTGCTCCTGCGTGGTCTCCTCTCCACGGCCTACAGGTCCGGCCCGGAATCTGCTCCAGCAGGGGTCTTCCACAGGCTGCAGTCTCCGTTGGTGCAGATCCACCTGCTCCACCGTGGTCTCCTCCACGGGCTGCAGCGTGGAACCCTGCTCCACCGTGGTACTCCATGGGCTGCAGGGGGACATCCTGCTTCACCGTGGGCCTCACCACAGGCCGCAGGGGACTTCGGCTCCGGCACCTGGAGCACCTCTCCCCCTCCTTCTTCACTGACCTTGGCGCCTGCAAGGCTGTTTCTCACTCCTCTCACCCTCCCAGCTGCTGAGTGGCGCAGCGTTTTTTTCCCTGTCTTAAATATGCTCTCACAGAGGCGCAAAACAACATCGCTTATTGGCTCAGCTCTGGTCAGCAGTGGGCCCTTACCTAACATGGGGCAGCTTCTAGATCCTTCTCACAGAAGCCACCCCTATGCCCCCCTGCTACCAAAACCTTGCCACGTAAACCAACTACACCAATGAAGTTAAAAACAGGCTGGTCAGCCAGATAAGTTTTAGCCTTATACAACTGATACTTACCACAAGGAAATCAATGATTCCAATGAAATGCTAAATATCCTTTATGTTTTTCTTTTGTTTGGTTCTTAAAACAGGGAGAAAATTTGCTTATTCCTTTGTGATACACTGACCATGTTACTCTTGCTGCAGCCACTGGTCCCTAAAACTGCATTTCCTTCTCCTCTTCCTTCTCTTTTTCCTACCTCTAACTTCTTTGGTACTCCTTTGTTTTCTCCACTTACATTTTTGACAGAAACTTAAAATATACAGTGAATCTATGAAAATTCTCAGTCCTCATCCAGTGTGAAAAGATGATGTAAATCTTTTGGTTTAGATATTAAGCAGATTTAGCTCTAAAAGAGTTCTGCACTGGTTCCTTTCTTTCCAGTGGGACTTTCCCTTTGCTCCTAAGTCTGTTTCTCCTATTGAATTACCTACTTCCAAAGTCGCAATACAAAGTATCTCCAAGAGAAATGGCAGCAAGAAGCCAACAGAGACAATTTTCCAAAGCACACTTAGGACAACAATGTCCTGGTGGGTTTCTCCTAGCTTGACAGAAGTACATTTCTTCTTGCGGATCCTAGCAGCTGCTGATCACTCCCCAACATTGTGTTTCGGCAGAAACTGAAGCTGAATTGCAGGATTTGGGGATGGACTGTACCAGGAAGGCAGGACATGAGCAGTGGGCATAGTGTAACCAAATGGGATGGTGCTTCTGTTTACAGCAGCCCATGGCCTAAAATGCTTGACAACATGTCACGCCACACGGCATACTGTCAGGCTTTTTCTGCACTAAAACGGGTAGCACTGTTGTAGGGCTGTTGCCCCAGCCCAAGCTATTTGCACATCTATCCCTCCTTCACCTGCTACAGACCTTCCCTCTAACCACCCTTCCCCTCTTAATGACTGTTCTACAGTTATTATTTTGGCTTTACTATATTGAGTTTCTTATTAAAAAACAATGTCATATCTGCTCTGACAGTTTTTGTATGTTTTCTCATGTGTTTGTATATTTTCCTCCTCCTATTTACTTGCAAGGAAAAATGATACCATATATCTTTTCCTGTGATTGTGAGGTCATACACCCAACATACATGGAGATGCAGAGAAACAGAAAGAAAAAGGAAAATAAAAATAGAGCTGCAGCGAGAAGATACGACTTTTAAACAATGCAAATACTTTTTCATTTCATGCCAAGAAAGCAAAAATGCATTTGCGTGCCATAGTTAGCCAAGTGCATCAAGCTCAGCTAACAAAGAAACACTGAGCAGTTCTGTGATTATTAGCCAACTGAGATTTCTACATTCACTGGAAGCCCTGCAGCAAGATATATAAATCCTGAATCCCAAGACAGTGTGTGGTGTTTTTGGTACCACTCACTGGTATAGAAGACCACAATTTTCTTCTTGGACATGACTGCTAGAAGGAAGCAAATATTTCAGAGCTGATTATTCTCGCCCATTCCTCATTCCTCTGGGTCTTCCCCTCTGAGGCAGAGTGCAGGTCAAATCCTCTGTCTCCATGGAGCACCTTCTAGTACGGTGCACAGGATTAAAACCTGCCTTCTTGTGGAAAAGAAGGCTTGGGGTGGGCAAGAGGTGGGGACGGAACTTCACCAGGGTAGCTGTCCTAAACCAACCGAAGGGATATTCCATGCCATATGATGTCGCACTCAGCAATAAAATGTGGAAAAAGGAAGAAGAGGGGAAGGGTGGGTTTTCATTGTGAACATCTGCCCTCCCAAACAACAGCTATGCGCTATGAGGCCCTGCTTCAAGGACATGGTCCAGCATCACTCATTGGTGGGAGTAGAGAGTAATTTCTTTCCTCTGCACTTCCATACTTTCAAGCCTTTGCTTGGTTTTGTTTGTTTGTTTGTTTGTTTGTTTTTTCTTTCCCTTTTCCCTTTAGTTAAATGATTTAGTAATAATTTTCCCTTAATAATTATTTTTCCTTTAATTAACTTACCCTTATCTCAACCCATGAGTTGTTTCTTTCCTTTTCTTCTTCCCCTCCTTTTCTGAGGAGGGGGAGTGAGAGAGTGGTTGTGGTGGAGTGCAGCTGCCTAGCAAAGTAAAATCACCACATACATTACACAGCCTTCCATTTATCATAAAACTAACAAAAAAAATAGGGAAAAATTTTGACTTGCAGTAGACTACATCTATTGCCACGCAAATTTTAACACTCCTTTACAACTAAGCCATGCATTTTTTTCAGTCTATGTAGCTAGGAAGAGTGAATCACTGGGTTAATTTCATGGGCTGACACAGAAATATCAGAAAGGGATTGCAATCTAAACATCAGGTGGTAATCAAGACTGTAGTTGCATTTACTGTCAGTTTTAGACTGAATGGATCACAGACTTCTCTGGATTGCACATCTGTACAGAAATCCTGCAGTCAGGTGGAAAAGCCAGCCTCTGCTTCAAAACCCAGCGTTGAGTCCCTCCTTCCTGGCATTAGAGCTGGTTTACTCTGGAATCCCCTGTCCCAGGGGTAATATTGAAATAGCTGTTAAATGAGGGACAGAGCTTCTCTCCACCCACTCATATTATCCATCACTGATAATTACAATGCCGTCTGTAAATAAATAAGGTTTTTCTCTTTTTCAGTGCTCTTCCAAATGCTTACAGCTGCAATGCCATGACCAGCATCTGTGACTATCCTATTTACTATTAAATTAGATCAGCAATCCTGTGTCAGTCAGTCAGGAGAAGAAACATTATGAAGGAGAATATTAAACACATATACCAGCAAAGATAAGAAAGGAAAAACAGTTAATGAGGACATACATGTCCCAAGTGTTTGAAAGCATTTATGCATTGTTTATGGACCTGCATGAAACAGAGAAAATCATATTCCATAGACACGCAAAAGTTGTGATAACCTGGGTAATCCTTTTCAAAATAGAAATACTTTCATCAAGTCCTGGAAAGTATTTTCTTAGTGAGTCTAGAGCAAACTGAACCAATTCTCATTTTGCAGGACTTTGCAAACAACCGATGCTGATTTGCTTGCTGTAAGCAGTTGTTTTATGAATTATGACTCAGTACAATATCTGCTAACTGATAGTAAAATAAATTCTGCACTCATGGGAGAGCTTAATGTAACACTGTAGGGTTACAGGATATTGCTCAGGCTTAGAGCATATTCCATTATGCAATATAATCATTCCCAAACTTCCCAAATTTCTGCTCATACATCATTATCAAGCATTTGCCATCAGATTTGTTTCCCAGATAGTGGGTCTGGCAGTTTTAAGATTAAACTAAGTCTTCCTGCAATGTCCTTTCTAGTCAGCCACTGACACTGAAATTCTTATCATTTGCTATTGTCTCAGGTTATCATATTACTCATACATTAGCTGTGCAGGTTTTACTCTGCTATTGTCCCCATCATAATGCTAAATCCAGAAATCAGTAAACAAGAGAGTGTTTAATGAAGTGATGAACCAAGCAGTTAACAGGATGTAAACCAGAAAATAATTCAAGTTCTTATAAGGAGAAAAGAGTCAGGGGAAAAAAATGGTGTTGAGAATGCATGGCTCTGAGATGAAAACACAAAAATCTGAGAAACTGGTGGGATTTACAGAGAGATAATGTAGCACTTAAGCAGAAAACCTGAATATGTAGAGACATGGTTTACAGTGCAGAATCAGACTGACACTATTCTAACTGCCTGTTCACGACCTCTTGCAAGAACGACAGGCTTTAAAATACCCCATATTTGTGAGGAGAAGAACTTACAGCTGTTTCAGAGACTACTGTGAATGGTGATGATTATTAAGTGGAGTATCCCAAAATAGACTAGGAGATTTAGTGCTCCTCCTGCTACTATGACATAACCGATCTTTGGCTCTCAGCATTTCCTGCAACATCAGGACAAAATTTTTCCACCAATTATGAACAACTTCACAAACTGCAGGACTGGCTGCAGACCTTGGTTTCCCCTAGGGATGCTGTCTTTTGTTGACAAGGAGCAACTGGGGCCAAAAGCTGATCTTTAGGCAACTCAGACACCCTTACATAAGAACAGAGACCATCGCAGTAGATCTCCAGGAGAGACCCTACCACACCTCAACAAAGGCCTTTCAAAACAGTGACGAACAGCAGTGAACACCTGTTCTCTGAGTACACATCATCTGAAAAAATCATCAATTAACCTGTAACCATCATGGTATAAAACTGCAAACTTCAGATCCTAGTAGACTTCGTGCAAGTGAAAACAAACAAACAAAATGAAAAACAACAACAACAAAAAAATCCTACCTTTTCCGCTGAAAGAGATTAGAGATGTGCTGGGAAGGGTCCTGCAGAGAGCACACACAGACGAGGCAGTGGTGGTGGAGGAGGGAACCACTGTGGAAGTGAGGGTGCCTATCTTCCATAAAGAGCAGGGAATGATATCTATATAAGAAAACGAGAAATACAGAAACTCCATCTTCAGGAACACCGCTTTAGCGATCACCACCTGGGTGACTGGAGACAGGAAGAACTCACACCATTCACTCTGCGAAACTGACTGAAATACTGGGATAGGCACTGAATTAATAGTAAAGTGTGGTTTTGTCTGGCCCTAGTACTGAGCCCTGGGGGACTCCACTAGTGACCGGCCTCCAACCGCATTGAACTCCATTCAACATGATTCTTTGGGCCCAGCTACCCAGCCAGTTTTTAACCCAATGAAGCGTAAACCAGTCCAAGCCAAGAGCAACCAGTTTCTTCAGGAGAAGGATTGGGTGTAATGTTTGCTAGCCGCCAGTCGAGTGGGACCTCCCCCGATAGCCAAGACTGACGATAAATGATGGAAAGCGGCTTTCCACCAGGTGTATCCCATCTGGCCCCATCGACTTGCGTACATCTAAGTGCTGTATCAGGTCACCAACCATTTCCTCGTGGATTATGAGTGCCACATACTGCTCCCCATTCCCTCCCACCAGCTCAGGGTACTGCATATCCAGAGAACAACTGGTCTTGCTGCTAAATACTGGGGCAACAAAGGCATTAAGCACCTCAGCCTTTTCTTTACCTCTTGCCACTAAGTTTCCCCTCAAAAACTTTCCCACAGCCAGGCACCACGGTGGTCAAAAGAGGGCACAGAGACCCTGCAAGAGCAGGGGGCCAGCACCTGTGGTGCTTAAGTGAGAGGAAGGCAGCGCTCAAAGACCAGGAGGACAAGCCCCATAGGTCTTGACGCACTGCTTAGAAACACTGCAGGAGCAGAGCAGGAGGCACCATAGTGCTCAGCTCAGGGAATGGAGGACTGGCAAGAGAAGAGAACCAAGACCCACAGCCCTCAAATGTGGGTCGAAGGTCCACCAAGAGCAGTCAGCCAGCCGCAGGGTTGGTCACATTGTACTGGGTCTGGCTGGGATGTTAACTTTCCCTGCAGCAGCCCATACAGTGCCATGCTCTGCTCTTGTAGCTAGAACAGCAGTGGTATCACACCAGTGTTGTGTCTGCTGCTGAGAAGTGCTGGCACAGCATCAGGACTTTCTCTAACCCTCCTGGGGGGTGGGCAAAAAGTGAGAAAGAAACATCACCAGGGCAGCTGACCTAAACCAACCAAAGAGATATTCCATACCATATGATGTCACACTCAGCAATAAAAGGTGGAAGAAGGAGGAAGAGGGGAGGGGTGGGCTTTTGTTGCAAAAATGTCTGTCCTCCTCGCGAACACCAGCTACGTGCATTGAGGCCCTGCTTCAAGGATGTGGTCAGGCATCGCTCATTTGTGGGAAGTAGAGAATCATTTATTTCCTCTGCACTTCCATATAGCCTTTACTTGTTTTGTTTTTTTTGCTGTTCCCTTTCCCCCTCCCTTTCCCCTTTCCCTTTTTCCTTTTTTCCCTTTAGTTGAATTGTTAATTAATATTTCCTTAATATATATATATATTCTCTTTAATTAAATTATCCTTATCTCAACCTGTGAGTTGTTCTTTCCTTTACTTCTTCCCCTCCTCATCTGAGGAGGGGGAGTGAGAAAGCGGTTGTGGTGTTCAGCTGCCTAGCACAGTAAAACCACCACAAGCACCACAGGGCACGGACGCATTTGGCGAGCAGAGCATCAGTGCCATGTCACCCAGCCCAGGAGAAAGAGGTCCTGCCACAGCCATTTCTGTGGCACTCAACCGAGTGCCTAGCGCACGGCAGCCTGCTCCCAGGAAAAGGGCCATGCAAGGCCAAGGGGTCCTGCCCCATCTTGGGGGCGTGGTGGGGAGAACGCCAGCTCTCAGGTGATGAGCACTGTGGCACAGGCTGACCTGGGAGACCCCATGCTGGAGACACCTCCGCTGGGGCCCGCTGCCAGCCCAGAGCTGGGCAGCACATGCTTCCAAGAACAAAGGGGAGCAAAGAAATTGTGGCTGGCACATGAAGAAGGAACCAGCAACATTAAAGGCCCCCACTGCCAAGCCAAGGGCGGCACTGTCAGATGCCCTCTCCCTCCAGACTGACCCCCCTGGCCTTAGGGCCAAGCACAAGTGCAAGGAAGTGGTGGGCATGGCAGTGGGGAGAAAGCAGCAGGGGTGGGGATGACGAAAGCAGAGACTGTATGGAGAAACATGGAGATTTATCTGCCATTTTGATGTCTTTATTTTCTTTCCAGATGGTAAGATTGAAAGTCCTCAGCAAAGCACACTGGTCCCCTACTGCTGATGAAGCCCTCTCTGCTGGTCCGGCCCTGGTTTTGCCAGCTGCTGGGGCACTGGCATCTCAGCAGTGGGGTGGCCTCTTCTTGGGTGGCAGAGAGTCCTGGGAGCTGCTGGCCCTCCTCTTTGGAGGCCACCAGGCCATCCTGTGTGAGTGGTCCCTGCCCCGGTTGGCAGTGGAGGGCCCTGCTGCAGTCTCCCCTTGCTCCTCGTGAGGCCCTTCCTGGACGGAGAGGGGGCGGCTGGGACCCCCACGAAGGACAGCTGCTGCTGAGGTGCTGGGGAGCTCCTCCATGTTGGCTGCCTCAGGGCTGCAGGAGGGCACTGGGCCGGGGGCAGGATTCCCCTCGGGAGAGGCAGAGGGGCCGGAGGCAGCAGCACGGGGTTCCTCCAGACCCAGCAGGTGGCAGACCTCCCCGCTGCACCACTGCGCAGAGCTGTCAATGAGCTGGTGCACAAAGCCAGCCGTGTGCCTTCACAGGGAGGTGCGCAGCAGCAGTGCCAGGGTGCCCTCATCCAGACCGAAGAAGTGCAGGCTGGAGATGACAAGGTGCTGCGCTTCAGAGGCTGCCCGGGCATCAGCCCCCAGCAGATGCTCCAGCTCGCGGTGCAGCCAGGGCAGCAGGGGCTGGAGGACCTGCAAGTACAGGTGGAAGACGAAGGCCCTGGTGGTGGGATGGAGGCCGCCCACAAGAGCCCCGGGCAGCAGGCCTGCAACCTGTGGTCGGGATCCTGCAGGGTGCTGGGGGCCAGGGGCAGCTGGGCAGCCAACAACTGATGCCTCTGCAGATGCCGCAACGGTGACTTCTTTAAACTTGTCGTCCTACCACACCAGGTGCATGATGGAGATGACAGTCCTCTTGCACAGGGGGCACTCAGGCTTGCTCTCAGCCCACCACTGGATACACCGAAAGCAGAACTGGGGGAGGCACTGCAGCATGCAGCTGGCATCGTCCAGCTGTCCAGACATATGGGGCAGCGACTGTCCAGCGCTGTGGCCATGTTCTCCACCTGCTGACAGGGGCAGGGGAGGGCAATGGGGTGAGGCCTGCTCCTCTCCAGCGGCGCTGCTGCAGCAGGTGTCACACTGCAGAAGGCAGAGAAGCCCTGGTCAGGTGCTGACCCAAGGAGGGGCATCTGGAAGAGCTCTCCAGGTCATCAAGGAGGAAGCTCTTCCAGCTGCCCAGGGGGATCTTTCCCCGCAGTGCTCACATCTGCTGCTGCAAGTGCTCCGCCTGGGTCTCCCAATGGCCTGAACCAGGCAGGGCTGCAGAAGAAGCTCCAATGGCTCTGGGAACGGCGCTGAGAGCTGCTGCAGCAACTCCCAGGGCACGACACCAGCACCAAGGCCAACCTTGCTCCTCCCTCCAGACCTCACATAAACGCTCAGCCAGAGTGCAGGCACCAGCCAGTGGGCTGAGACTCTGCACCCACATATAAGCAGTGGGGGCATGCAGCCACAATCCATTGCACGAGGCAGTCACACTCCCTCAGTGGGGGACATCACAATGAGCTGTTCTCAGGGCTTGCTCTGGCCCTGGTACACAAATCCGGGGCTACAACAACGCCACCATCTGCTCCATCCCCATTGCTTCTGCCTTGTGTTCAGCATCCAGCTTTGCCACCAGTCACTGAGTCCTTGACTGTGTCCTCCCAGGGCCCCGCCAGGTCTCCTGGCCAGGCCACACGTCTCCAGGTATAGCCAGCAGGAGGCTGCATTCAATGGAACCACCTTGTGCCTGCCTTGGAGGCTGCAGGGGCCAGTCCCACAGGCTCTGCCTACACCACAGCACTGCAGGCCAGCCTTCTGGGTCCTCCCAATCCAGGTCAAAGGCAGCCCTTGGCTTTCTCTTGGGGATTTTTCTCCGATCAATGGAGAAAGCAGCCTATCCTTTCTGCTTTTCTCTCCTTCCCTTCAAGATTCTGGGGCGCTGCTGTAAACAGCTGGGAATTATATCTATATATACAGAAAAAAGAAATACAGAAACACCAATTCAGTAGAAAATAAGAAACACCAGCCCTGCAGCCCCCCAGGTCAGTGCAGCAGGAGGGCAGGAGGTGCTCCAGGCACACAGCAGCAGTTCCCCTGTGGCCTGTGCAGAGGCCCCTGGTGGAGCAGGCTGTCCCCCTGCAGCCCATGGGTCCCACACGGAGCAGATCTCCACACTGCAGCCCATGGGTGGAGGAGCCCCCGGTGGAGCAGGTGGATGTGGCCTGGAGGAGGCTGCGGCCCATGGAGAGCCCCTGCAGGAGCAGGCCCCGGGCCGGAGCTGCAGCCCGTGGAGAGGAGCCCACGCAGGAGCAGGGGTCTGGGGGGAGCTGCCACCCGTGGGGGACCCGTGCTGGAGCAGTTTGCTCCTGGGGGATGGATGGACCCCGCGGGACGGAGCCATGTGGGAGCAGTTCCTGGAGAGCTGCTGCCTGTGGGCAGCCCCCGCAGGATCAGTTCGGGAAGGACGGCATCCATGGGAGGGACCCACGTGGAGCAGGGGCAGAGTGACCGTGAAGGAATGGCAGAGACAAAGTGCTATAGGCTGACTTCAACCCCCACTTCCCCATTCCGTTTCAGTGCTAAGGGTGTGGAAGTGGAAGAGGGTTGATGAGTGCAAGGTGTTTTTGGTTTCTTTCCTTTGTTTCTCACTTCTCTATCTTGTTAATTATAGGCAATAAAGTTTACTAATCTGCCTACGCTGAGTCGGTTTTACCCATCATGATAATTTTTTAGCGATCTCCCTGTCCTTATCTTAACCCTTGAGCCCTTTTCACAGTTTTTATCTCCTTTTCCCTTTGAGGAGGGGGAGTAAGAGTGGGGTAATTTATTTTATTTTATTTTATTTTAATTTTTGCACAATACCATTAGAGGAATTGATATGAATGACACAGGCTTTGAAGTGGGCACCTGAACTGAGTTCTCTCTAGAGTTCTTCTAGTTTACAAAATCAGCCTCTACCTACGTGTTCCAAAAGCTCTGTTTTCCTTCAGAGTGAATGGATGCCATTGGAAATACCTCTGTGTTGTGAGAATAAGAAATGTTTTCTAGACATTGCTAGTCATTCTAGTACATTGCTTTTTCTCCTGTGTATCTGCAGCTGCATCTCTACTCTACAGCGTGCAAAGCATAGCCAAGAGGTAGCATTTGTGGGAATCCCCCACGCTGGACACAGTAAATCCTTAGTTCTTTGGGAATACATCAGAGCAACTGGTGAGTGTTGGATCCAGGAAGAGCAGAAGAGCATCCCCTGACTGAATTTCCCCAAAAATGTTGACCAAAGGTGTGATTTGCATGTGTTTAGACTGCTAAGCAGACCTAGCAACTGTCACAAGCCCATGAAGGCTGGCTACACTGTGAAGTCAAGGAATCACAGAATCACAGAACTGTAGGGTTTGGAAGGGACCTCGAAAGATCATCGGGTCCAACCCCCCTGCAAAGCAGGAAGAGAAGAGACGGAAGGAAGAGAAAAGCATAGCCAATGTGTGGTACAGGCAACGTTTCCACATATGCAACACCTTATAGAAGATTCCATGCCAGAAATACACTTTTTTTTTTTTTTTCATTTGTTTCAGCAGCTTTCAAGAGAATACTTTGTGAATAGGGTCCTTGGATGAGGAAAAGAAAAAGGGGAAAAAATCCCCTTCAGAAAGAAGTAATTGATTTGTGTCAAACTCCTCAAGTAGATTACATGATGACATATGCATTACTCTTGAGTCTGAGTAGTGGGATACATCTGAAGGTCATGTGGCTCCCCTTAAGGTTTCTCATCTTGTGCATGCTGTGGTCTCCAGCTGGGGTTCTCCCCTCAAGGCAGACCTCTGCCCCTGTGTAGCCTCACAGCAGTGGGAACCAGTCAGCTCACAGTTTTCTTCCTGGATGCCTGTAGAGCCTCACGCAGCTCAGCTTTTCCTTGGTCCCTGCAGCAAGTCTTAGGCATGCAGGGCCAGATGTGGCTCTGGCCTTGGCACCTGTGTGTTTATGCCAGGCTCAGCAGCAGCTCTTGGTGCCAATGCCATCGGCTGTCCCAAACCTTGCATGGCCGGCTTGGCTGGAGAAGTGGTCATGGACCCGTGTGTCAGAAGAGGGGCAAACGCTAATATTACAGGCTTCTCATATATGGCTCTTGGCTAATACTGTCTATTAATTTCAATACTGAAAACTTTAACACTGTGTGAAGGAGTTCTCTTGTATATGACTGTGTTTCAAGTCATCAGTTGTCACAAATGTACGTAGTCTGGTGAGAAGTAAGAGATTAACTAAGGAAAAAAAAAAAAACAAACTAGCAATTTGAGTTACAAGGTGCAAAAATTTAGATTTAATGACATTTGAAAAGGGAGGACTGGACAAGAAGAGAATAAATAAAGGAAAGAATGGACCAATGTGCTATATTGGTTATTCAGCACTCTGTTTTGATATAAATTTTGCAAGACTATTAGCTGGTTTTTTTTTTCGATAGTCCTGGTTTTTAGGATCTTTACCGCTGTTATTTTGGCTGGATTCATACTTACTTGAGTACTGATCTTGCAAGCATCTGCCCCTGTGAAGTTAGAATGGGTGATCATCACCTTCTGAAAACAGTGAAATGGAGTGCAGAGAAATTACATTGCTCACATAAAGCTTGACATAAAGAATTAGAATTCCATGGCCACATGCACCCTAGTCCAGTGCTTAATCCATAAGATCAGCCTTTATGTAGTCTGGTAGGAGCTTCACCATAGCAGGTCTAGATATCTCTTCCAGGGGAAAAAATTACGTCAATCCCCACTGAATATTAGTACAAAATAGGATGAAAATGCTGAAGAACCACATCATTGTAAAAATCTATTAGTAAATACATTGATCTACTATATCTATATAGTAGATAATCAATAGCATAATAAAAGCAAAAAGAAGCATGAGCTCTCCCTCAAACTCAGGTCCTCACTCTGAATCATAAAAATTCCAAAATTTAGAAGTCTTTATTTAACTAGGAAACTAATTGTCTTCGGTATTAGCTCATTTCCTTTCTTCCTTCTCCTTGACGTGTAAAGTTTGTATTAATGACAGCCACTCTGCTTGCTGAGCCTCCCAGAATATCCTTGGCATTGTACTAGTTCAACTGATCCCATATCTCTGCACAAGGGGAATGTCTACCCCATGAAAAACAGGCTGAGCACTTAAAAAATGCATTATTGCAATTCTCACCTTCCATGCTGGGTAGTTTATATTATAATCCATTATGTCTCAAAAGATCTCATAAGGAAAGATGTAAGTATTTCTTAAAACAGTACTAAAGAAGTCCAGGACCTAAATTCAGGAGAAAGAGCTTATTCTGCTTCCACTTAGAACACCATTAGCAAGATGTTGTATCCTCCACAAAGCTGGGAAAAGTTGAAGACAGCAACTTTTTTGTGTGTTTTATAAAGCCACAGATGATCCCCATCTTGGTTTTTAGACACACTAAGTCACCAGAAAGCTGTGTTTTGTATTTTAAAATCTTCTGTATTTCTCTGGTACTTTTAGCAATTTCAGTAGGGAAAAGATAAGTGGAATATAATAATTTCACTGTGCATGACCCCATTACCAACATCCAACATTTAAATTTATCTCCTTTTTAAGCTAGTGAGAACCTGAATGACCTTTGTTCTTATTTGTGACACTCAAAGAGACACTTGATCTCACATAACCTCAATTATTATGCCAAACAGCAAAAAACACACCAAAGGTTTACAGTCCTCCTTCTGCTTTCTGGTACTTTGTGTCTTCCAAGGTTTATGGAAAGAAAGACCCAACAGCTGAAAATACACCATTAGCCCTTATTATTTTGATGTAAAAAGCAAACGAATGGAAATAACAGCTCATATAAAGGCCTTTAAAATAAAAGCAAGTTATATTCAGAGCAAGTAAGGAATTTAACACGGGAGATAAGTTTGCTTTTGGCAAGTTACTAATTATTATTCTGCTTTAAACATAATTATTTTGCATACTTTCCTTTGAAAATAAGCACGAGATAAAAACAGATGTTTGAATTCTTGAATGTGGATATCTTAGGGAACTTTGAGCCTTTTTATCATGTAAAGAAACTAATAATATTTTGCAGTTACCCTGTCAAAATGTCTATGTGTTCTGCATATGCTAAAACAAAGATGAAAAAGTTCTTATTTTGTTGTTTTGTGGTGGTTTTACTCAGGTGGGCGGCTGACCTCCACCACAACTGCTCTCTCACTCCCTCCCCTCAGAGGGAAAGGGGGAGAAAAATATGCTGCAAAGGCCTCAAGGGTTGAGATAGGATGGGGAGATCACTCAAAAATTATCCTGATGGGCAAAACAGACTCAGCATAGGGAGACAGTAAGATTTACTGCCTGTTACTAAAAAGCTAGAGAAGTGAGAAACAAAGGAAAGAAACCAAAAGCAGCTTG